>JAAGEH010002531.1:51224880-51474358 GCA_011751065.1 Lasiurus cinereus | reverse complement strand
GAGAGAGAGAGAGAGAGAGAGAGAGAGAGAGAGAGAGAGAGAGAGAGGGAAATAGGTAAAGGATAGAAAAAGTCTTTCACCCAAGAAGAAACCCACATAACCAATATATAGCAATAAGAATCCTTTTCAGATTAGAAAAATTAAAAAAAAACAACAACTATGAAACCAAGTATCAGTAAGGAAATGGTCAAATAGAAGTATAATGCTAATGGGTTTGTAAATTGCTGGAACCACTCTAGAAAGCAATTTGCTAGAGATTTTGCTTCTACATATAGAACATATGCAAAATCTAGTGTTAAATTGGGGAGGATGGGTACATGGATATCTCTTATATTAGTCTCTGTTCTGCCAATTTAACACCACCACCATCTCTCAAATAGTACTTTGGTGGAAATCAAATTGCAGGGTTCCTTTTTTACATGCTATTTAAGGACATTTTATTTTTATTAGCAATTCCTTCAGTAATAATGAGCACATCTAGCACTAGATCTTGGCTTATAAGTATCACTTTACTAAAAGGAACCAAGAATCCTTGAAGAAATGGCTGGTTCCAAGGCTTGGGAAAGGAAGTACATGATGAGCTTATATGCCAGTGCTGTAAGAATGATGGGGATGTGGCAAAAGGATGTGAGCCAGTTTGAGGAGGCTCCTTCAGGGATTTTATGTATAACAGACTGCTTGATATTTATTGTCCTATATATCACTGAGGCTGTTCAGTTTAGTACCCACTCACAGGTCTTTTTTTCTCTCCATACTTTGTTCAGGCTAGCTTTTATTGCTATTTTAGTATTTAAGTTCCTCAATGTTTTTTTGCATGGTCTAATCTGCTCCTAATCCCATCCAATAAGATTTTCCTTTGCAATACTGTATTTTTTTTAACTCCTATAGTTCAATTTGGTTCTTATTTTTTATGAGACTATCTTTTTTTAAGTATACAATTCAGTGGGCTTGTTCTCTTTGTGGGTTTGTATGTGGGGTTTTAGTATATTCATGAAGCTATGCACCTAACAACTATTTCATTCAAAAAACGTATTTGTCATTCCAAAGAGAAACCCCCATTCCTATTAGCAGTTAATTTCTAGTCTTCTCCCCTGCCCCTGGAAACCAATAATTTCTGTCCCTATAGACCTATCTGTTCTGAACATTTCATATAATGAAATCATACTATATGTAATTTTGAGTCTGGCTTCCTTCACCTAGAATAATGTCTTCACGATTCATCCATGTTATAATATGTAATAGTATTTTACTCCTTTTTATGGCTGAATAATATTCCTTTGCGTGGATATACTACATTTTATTCATTCATCATTTGATGGGCATTTCAGTTGTTTCTACGTTTTGGCTATTCTGAGTAATGCTACTATGAACATTCATGTACAAGTTGTATAGGCATATGTTTTCAATTAATTTGGGTAGAAAACCCAAAGTGGAATTGCCAAATCAAATGTTAACGCCATACAGTCAGTCCTCGGTTATGTCGCACTCTATGCACATTGTTTTGTGGTTATGTTCCATCTTCCATCTATACTAATAAAAGGGTAATCTGCAAATTGGTCAGGACAACCTCACAGTAATGACTGAAGAGCAGGCTGTGTGGGGTGACCAGGCCAGCCGGGGGGGTGGGGGAGAGATAGGGCAGTAGTGAGGGATGACCAAATGACTAAACAACAGGTTGCGTGGGGCAATGAGGCCAGCAGGAGGATTAGTGAGGGATGACCAAATGACTGAACAGCAGGTTGCGTGGGGCGACCAGGCCAGCGGGGGGCGGGGAGGGCAGTGAGGGGCAACCAGGCTGAGGGAGACAGTTGGGGGCAACCAGGCCGGTGTGGGTGAGGGAGCAGTTGGCGCCCCCCCGCCCACCCGGGGGGGGCAACTAGAGGTGATGAGGCAGGCAGGCAATTGAGCAGTTAAGAGCCAGCAATTCCAGATTGTGAGAGGGATGTCCAACCCAGCAGTCGGACATCCTCCAAGGGTTCTGGATTGAAGAGGGTGCAGGCTGGGCTGAGAGCACTGCCCCCCCACCTCCATGCATGAAATTTGTACACCAGGTCTCTAGTTCATTTATTAAAAAAAAAAAAAGTTCTGTCATTTTTATGTATGTACATATGTGCTTTATGTTTTTTATTATTTATTTACCACAAGTATAGGTCAGGAATTGTCTTTCTTTTAAACTTTTTTTACTGTTTCACTTCATTACTGCTGTGTGTGTGCTCCATGTTAGTGTTGTAGGTGCTTATGTAGGTGGGTTCCCACTTATAGCGAAAATTATGTTATATCGCACCATTAAGAACGGATCTCCAATGTAACCCAAGGACTTACTGTATTTAACTTTTTAAGGAACTGCCAAAAGTTTACAAAATGGCTGCGCCATTTTACATTCCAAATACTCTCAACAATAAAGATTTTTTAAAAAGAAAAGAGAGATTAGGTCATTTGCCCAAATAGTTATGATTCTGAGCCCATATAGTCTAGGGCAGTTCGGCAAACCTCGGCTCTCAAACCACATGCGGCTCTTTGACCCCTTGAGTGTTCTAACGCCACTTCTTCAAAATAGACTTGCCCAGGTCAAAAACGGACTTCTGCGTATGGGCCACGAAGTTTCAATCGCACTATATGTGTGTGCCCGCACATGGTATTTTGTGGAAGAGCCATATCCCCAGTGGGGGGCGTGCAGGAGGCGGCTGATCGATGTCTCTCTCTCATCGATGTTTCTAACTCTCTATTCCTTCCCCTTCCTCCCTGTAAAAAATCAATAAAATATATTTTTTAAAAAAGCACAAAGAATTTCTGAACATAGCTAAATCTGAAGCTGACTCTTTTATACTAAAGCACTTCAAAACAATTTCCTTGGGAGTTCAAAATGAAAGCCAGGTGATAAATACTGCTAGTTTCCTCTCATAAAGTAAAAAATAGAATGTAGTTTATGCCTGAAGAAATCCACACCACTTTAAAATGATAATTTCACTATAATAGAAATGAAAAACTGAATATAATTCTATATGAGCCACAGTTAAAAAGCATTTTTAATTTAAGTGTAAAGAACAAACCATGTATTGTTTTAGCTAAGCATAAAGGACAAATCATGAATAATATAAGCATCTGTCATAACAAACTATTAATATGAGTAATATGTAAGCAATATTATACTTTCTGAGAAGCTTTCAAATTCATTACATTCTCACAATCACCTTACTATACAGGTAGGTAGAGATAAAAGTTAGAGGTGTTTCTTTTTTTAAGTTGTTTACAATTAAAATTAAGAAATATATTTTACATCATAACAACACATATGCATATTCATAGGTATATAAAACAAAAATGTTTATAAAAATACCTACTCTTACTACATATTATAAACTGATATTTTGTTATTATTCTACTAGAGGTCCAGTGCACAAATTTGTGCACCAATGGGGTTACTCAGCCTGGCCTCCAGGATCAGGTCAAAACTGTTTCTCCAACACCCCCGAAGTGTCCCGGATTGCGAGAGGGTGCAGGCCAGGCCGAGGGACCCCAGTGGTGCATGATCAGGGGTAGGGAGAGACATGGGAGGTTGGCCAGCTGCGGAAGGACCACGGGAGGGGTCCAGGGCATGTCTGGCCTGCCTCGCTCAGTCCGAATCAGCCAGACCCCCGCAGCAAGCTAACCTACTGGTTGGAACGTCTGCCCCCTGGTGGTCAGTTCAGGTCATAGCAACTGGTCGACCAGTTGACTGTCTGCCCCCTGGTGGTCAGTGCACATCTTAGCGAGTAGTTGAGTGGCCTTAGCATATCATTAGCATATTACGCTTTGATTTGTTGAATGGCTGACCAGTTGACCAGACAGCATATTAGGCTTTTATTATATAGGATGTCTTTATTTATTTTTTTTTAATGCTGTTCTACCACATAGATTTCACATCCAACACCCAGTTTCTCAAAAAATGGCTTGAGACTTGTATAACAAACATCTTCAGCAAGTATTTTCGGATTTTTCAAGATCATAAAGTATTATTGATTTTAAAGAATGTCTTGGTTTTTTAGGTTCAGTTTTAAGAATTTCTGAAGAACATTACATTCTATTCTCATTTTACAGCCATAAAGTTTTAATGTTGTAACTATTTTATTATTTCATTTCATTTTATTTTCCTAAAATGAGTAACTTTCTCATCTTTCACCATTTCTACAAACTCAATGTCATCATAAAAATACTGAATCTTCTTTTCTCTTGAGAAAATGGGCCTTCTGTAGCCCCATAGGCAACCTGTTTCCTTTTTAGAATGATATAAAAGTGTTTATTTCAATTATAGGTTTTTTTACATAAAAATCATCCTATCAGTTGAAAGAAGAAATGACTAGATAGCAACATATGATTATCCTATCTTAGTTTATGTATTGTTCCATTTTTTTTTTCTCCAAAACATAAAAGATATTTATTTTGGGGCCTGCCAGTATGGCTCATGGATTGAGTGTTGACCTATGAAGTAGGAGGTCATGGTTCAATTCCCAGTCAGAATACATACCCAGGTTGCAGGCTCAATCTCCCATGGGGGATGTGCAGAAGGCAGCAGATCAATGATTCTCTTTCATTATTGATGTTTCTATCTCTCTCTCCCTCTCCCTTCCTTTCTAAAATCAATTAAAAAAAATATGTATTTTTTAAAGAGATACTCTAGTAGGAAAATAAGTGTTGCCCATTGCACTAAGTTTCATATCTATTAGTATGTCAGGCATTACTGCCATTTATCAATGAGAAAACTGGGGCCCAAAGTCAATACAATTGGGTCAACAAACCAAGTTACTTGAGTTTGGCAATGTTTTCAATAATGAAATAAGAATAAAAAGATAATTAAAAACCCACCAAATCATCTGTTAGTTTTTTCAGTCATGAAAACATTTCATTATTTAGCTGTATTGAGGAACAATAAGCATAAATAACTCAATACTCAAAGAATTAAGTCCCTAAGAAAGAAAGAAATGAAATCAATGAAAATTTATAATATTCTATATCATTAAAGGTTATGTGACACTTTGGTCATGATGACCTTCCCTTGTTGTCCTCCCTCCCATTCCCCAATGTTTATATCAGATTTTTATTTTCAAATAATTAGGAAAACAAATTTTCATTTTTGTAAAATAGACCCAATCATTCCACTAACGTGTAATGTTAACAATAAGCTATTCCTTATGGGAACTTCCAAAAAGAAGTGAAATGTGAAGACTTTTAGAGGGCCTGGAATTCTCAGAAAGGCACTGGGCCCATGTCTATTCACCTAGGGAACAAGAGATTCAAAAAGGGTTTGTTGCAGTTTTGAACAACCAAAGGTATAAAAAAACATGTCAAGTTTCATTTTCACTGAAAAGAGATATAAAAAGGAAAAGGTTTATTCTAAGCCTAAAGAATTCAGACTACACATCAATTGGAAAGAGCATCCTGCCAAAAGAAAGACACAGCAAAAGAGACTAGAGGCTTTTAAAGAAAGGCAAACAAGACGCCTTTATGAATTGCTTAAAAGTAGATAGAGATTCACCCACGCACAAGATGATGCCCTTTCCTACAGGAAGAGTCCCAATGCTTTAGCATATGTATGATTTATTTTGCTTTTATGCTTACAAAGCCCTTCATCTACCCCAACATCAGATAAATATCAACTATGTTTTAGAATTTGAATTTTTTACATTTAATTCTCTAACACAGCTGGAATTGATCCTGCTGAATGGTGGGAAAAAGATATTAAAGTTTTTTCAATCATCCTAGTGACTAACAGTATGCTTATAAATATCTTATGCATTTAGTTATAACCGGGGAATACCTAGTTATTTCTCTAAATTTCCACCTTTTAAGAAATACCTAATGTCATTTTTGCCAACAATCTTAACATATAACAGTAGTCCTTACATTTGGAGATGATTCAATACCTCTACCTTGGCCCATCTGCATCTTTAAAAGTTCCAATCATAAGCAAGACCAGAGCCCTGAGAGCAGAGAGCATCACCAGCAAGAAATTTGGACTACCATAGACAAGAGTCCTCTGTTTAATCAAGCGCATTACCTAGGCACTCTATGGGGGGAGGAGAGAAAAAAAAAAAAAAGAACTAAAGAATAGATCCTTGCAGATACTTTTCAATATTCATGGGGGAGAACACCCAGGAAGAGATCTCAACCTTTGAGTAAGATGATCCAGTGTACAATCAGTCTACTAAATTTCAATGTCATTTTATAAACTTAACATTTAGAAAGAAGGGAACAGCAAAGAGCTACTATCTCAGTCTTCTAGCCTACTAGCAAATAAACCAGGAGTCTTGGGCTCAACTGCCTACAGGAACAGATAAATGGACTAAATGAGCAAAGGGGATCAAGTAAACAAAGCATTGGGAAGCATTGAAGACTTGACAAACTAGAATTCATGCCCCTGAAATACTTGCTCCTTCCAGTGGAGATACTACAGAGCTGCTGCAGTTTGTGCCACGCAAAATTCAAGTGCAGAATTGCCAGAAACTCCCATTTTTCTAAGGAATCTAATATTATAAATTCTTACGTGAATTTCTTGTTTTTTAGAGTTTGGCAACTAATTAAATTTCTTTTAAAAACATGCAGGCTACATCTATGTTTGAACCAGAATGGCCCACAGAACATTATTATGGTATCTCAGATTACACATGCAACCCATAAGCTATCCAATTTTCAAAAGCACTCTACCCTGCTCCCATGCCCTATGTGCTTTCTTCCTATCTGCTGCCCTTTCCTCACTATGCCAAATTATTGCAAGTTTCACAGAATTTAGGGTGTGTGTGGAGTGTGAGTAAAGGATGCTATACTACCTTATTCACCCAATTCAAGGGTCAGATGAACTCTGATCTTAATACAAGGAACTGCCATTTTGGAAATAAAAATTAATTATTATGGATAGTTAGTTATGTTAGGTCAGACTACTGAGCCAAATTAAATCATTTTTTAAAATTATAAGTAAAGAATAAGTCTTATATCGCTCAAAAGTCCTTTTTATTTTCTTTAAGAACTCTTAGATGTCTTGTTTCATATATCAAAAATGATTAACTGCTCTCCCCTGAGACCTTTGGCATTAGCTAGCATTATTTCATGCTAGAGATCAAAGAATAGACCTCAAAAAAAAATTCATTAACAAAACTGAAAATCATTTCCATTGAAAATGCTATAGGAATTTTAGCTTCTATACAAAATTGATTACCTACTTTAAAATATGTTTACCTAATGGCATCCTATTTCAATCAATGTAAGTCAAAAGGTTTAAGGAATGAGTTAACCTTCCTGGGATTCAACCTACACATCTAGTTTGTAGATACACAGTTTCAAGATACCTTTTTCCACAAGCTCTAATAGGATTTCTACCCTATATAAGAAAAGGCTAATATGCAAATTGTCCCCTCAGGAGTTCAACCGACTGGGAGTTTGACTGACCAGGAGTTCAACAGCTGGCTATGATGTGTGCTGATTAATAGGGGGCAGCATGGAATGAAGGAAGGCCCTGACTGGAACCTACAGCCAGGGGGGAGGAAAGCACCAGCCAGCAGCTGGGAGGTAGTCGCTGGCTAGCAGCTGGAAGGCCCTGGTCAGTCCTGATCACCAGCCAGGCCTAGGGACCCTAACCATGCTTGAATTTCGTGCACTGGGCCTCTAGTATTAAATAATATTGTTAATGATGTAAACAGTCTTTCGTAATCTAGGAGGAAGAGTAAAAAGAGTAGAAATGGGAGACAAGAAAATGGAAAGATTGCTAATCCCACAATACTCAAATACAACAATATTCTAATTCGTATAAATTTACATAACAGAGGATGATACCCATACAATGGTATGTTTATTAAAGCAAACCTTTGGACAAGAAAATGGTAGTATTTTTGAACAATCATAAAGCAAGAGGAAAATCTGATTTCCTAGAAAAATAGTTTCAGAAAGAGCCATAGCAAATGTTGATTTTTTTTCTTTTTAAACATGTTTTCTTTCTTTTTTTTTAAGTTATTTTAAAGTATATTTTTATTGATTTCAGAGAAAAAGGGAGAGGGAGAGAAGACATCAATGATGAGAGAGAATCACTGATCGGCTGCCTTCTGCACGCCCTTACTGGCTATCTAGCCTGCAACCTGGGCCTGTGCCCTTGACTGGAATCAAACTGGGACCCTTCAGTCCACAGACCGATGCTCTATCCACTGAGCCAAACTCACTAGGGCTCACCATATTTTCTTGACAGTGTAAATTCTGAAGTAAAAATCTATATGAGGAATAGCAACAAGTTTTACAAAATGATAGAGTTACTATATTTTACATGCCACAAATACCAAATAGCTCTATAAAATCTAAGTCTTTCATAAAAACAAATTAGATTTTTAAATGAAAATACACCTTTCATACCTATTTATGATATCACAATCAGAGTAGCAGATTTACTCATAAACAGTAAATGTCAAATTTACATTCTTCTCTATCAACTAACTCATACTTTTTTGGACAAAAATGACATAAAACGTATTATTCTTTCTTAAGAAATAATTAGTTGTCCTTGCTTTGAGTTTCATTATAGAGCTTAACCATTTTCATTTTCCCCTTTAAGGCCAGGACACCAACTAGTTTATTTCAAAAACACTATGGAAGTTTGGCTAATAGAGTCTGATGATAATAAAAATGAAATGATTCAATATTAGTAATGCAGATAAATGCTCATTATATTCCAACTTACCTAAAACACTGACAAAGGCATCAAAAAGATGAAATGTAAGCAGAGGTTCTTTCAAGTGACCATAGTAATCTGCTATGGTCTTAAAGACATCTTTCTCAAATCCTAAGTACATAGGCTGTTTCAAATCTGAACAATTAGGCCCTATTGAAAAAAGAGAATGAAATAGAAAGAGAAACATTAACAGGGCACCCACTTAAGTACTAACCTCTGTGCATATCTATGTTCTGTACAGATATTCAAGATCAGAAAAGTTTTCATGGGGAAAAATTACATCAAATAAATTGACATTATATATTTTGCTTACACAAATATGACAGGAAAGTTTTATGGGGTAAATTGACATTAAATAAACTGACTATACATTTTGCTTACACAAATATGATTTATATCTACATTGAAATCTATTATAACACAATAAGAAAAATCACTAGCTTATTTCCATTTTTTTTCCTAAAAAACCCACTCTTTTATGTCCTTCTGAAAGGCATTTTTATTAAATGTAAACAATGATAATTTTCTATTCAATATTTTCTTAGTCTTGACACAGTGGATCATGATAACAAATAGCTCATGATAACAATTAGCTCACACATATAATGATAAATTACAAAACAATCTTAAAGTTTTTCATTATTTTATCATTGCTATATTATAATATTCTAGAGGCAGAGTTGAGTGAAATTATCAAGTTCTGTCTCTAAATTATTTCAGACTGAATAGAATTTATACATTCTTTCTTAAAGATATTTTGAAAAGGTAATTTTACATTATGTCTTTCATTCTGATTATAAAGCTCTCTACTCAATCCCCAAACAACCATCAAAAGAAAGCTTATCCAGCAGATATTGCAAAGTTGGAGTAACGATAAGAAGCCTGGAACAATCTTGTTCTAGCCCTACTCTATGCCAACAGCAAGGCAAAGATTCACTTGTATCTGGGCCTAAAGAGGAACAAGAAATGCTTAGCTCTCTTCAGAGTTGGCAGCAAATGCCCCCAACAATACCTACAGAGACCACAGATTTACACCATTAAGGAAGGGACAACTAAAGCTGCCCATGTCTTCAGGGAAATGGCAAATAGTCCCATGGGGAACAATTTGGCCAGCCTTCTCTATTTCCATCACCACAAGGAAGAAAGAAGTTCACTTGTGCTGGCCAGTTCCAGGACAGCAGAACACAAGACTCAACAACTATACCCAATGAGATCTCCTCCCTCAGGAGAATGAAAGATGAAGCCAATAAAAACTGAAAGGAAACTCTTAACTATAGAACTGCTATAACTAGGAAGTATCAAACTGAAAAAGACAAGCATTCTGGGCCTTTACATTTCAAGGCAATTGGGACACAGTGAATATCGCTTTTTCTTGGTCTCTCTAAAACACTCTTCTTACTTCTTAATATTCTGTACACTTCTTATAAAATAATTTGGTTAAAATAACAAAAATTTTAAAAGATCTTTATATGTGGTACCATATAAACCTAGCAGCAAACAAGCACCATTTTTTGCTTGCTTCCTCTTCTAAAATATTGCAGGCTAAGTCAAGTGAAATGCTGTCATTAGTTTGATATGTTTCAGCAAGCAATACACACTGCCTTGGCTTACTCCCTCCCAGGATAAATATGCAGTTAGTTCACTCTAAGCAATTGTACCCTTATGTGAACATTCCATCATTCTTGTTAAAAAAATGCAAAAATGGAAGGGACAGTTTCCTAAAAATACTACTGCAAATTGAATTCTATGAGAAAAGGCCATATTTCTAAGATCTTTCATTTCTTAATTATCTTGAACTTCAGAATATTTTTTAAAACTAGTTTTTTATAAATGTTATTCATGACAGATTTTGGAAGAGTTGTTTGTATCTATTTCTGATTGAATTCTTGTAATCTACATGCACAAAGAAGAAAAAAAATCACAGTTAACCTGATTTTGAATTTATCTGGCATTAGATCTTCATTCTGTGATCAACCACAAGGCTAGCCAACAACGAAAGTACCCAGGCTTATGTGTGCATGGTCTACAATAAATGCAGACAGGCTTAAAGAAGGTAGCAGCAGATTTTTAAAAAAGAAGGTTTTAAACTTTCAAAATATTATATAATCAGTCTATCCTTTCTGCTTCCTTTTTGATGACTACAACGGGAATCTAGACTCATTAAAAATAAAAAGTGTAAGAAATAGTTCATAACTTGAACAGAATCAAAATAAATTTTGGAGACCAAAATGTAAGCGGAGGCTCTTTCAAGTGCAGAGGATTTGGAAAAATTAATTATTTTATAAAACTAATCAAAAGGCTGAATTTGCCCTTTCATCACCTGGTTTTCTTTGACACATAAACAAGCATCTTTATGAATATGCCAACCATCCACTGCACTTGCTACAGATGAGACATTTTCCTGTCCCAAGAGTTTCCACCTAATATAACACCATCTGACACACATGGAGAACATTACAGAGTTGCTCCTCACATCTTTCCTCTCCATTGATGAGCATCAATTCCAGTTATTCTAACCTTTTCTGCAGAAGTTTGGTGGCTTTATATATGCATCTTCCTTGAGGGAAAAATTATATTCTTCACTAAGTTTTGATCATCACTGAAAATCCAACATTATAGATACACCTTAATATACACTTTACAACATATTATAGTCCAGATTTGTTATTGTGGCTTCCTCAACGTTCAAGTCTTAAATTTGCCAGGAATTCAGAAATGGGCCATTTAAGCTCCCATTTACACCTTCTATCTTGCCACTGCCAACTCTGGCCAAATATATAATTTAACGTAAATGATTTCAAATGATTGAGCAAGAATAAAAATCATTCTCCCAAGGTAAAATCACAGAACTCTACATCTCAGAGGTTCCAAAATATTAACCAAAAATGGATAATAATTTTAAGTTAAACATGGAGAACTTTGGGCTTTAAAGTTTATTAGTTTATGTGGGCTTCACATAAACTAATATTGCTGATCACACTCAGAATGATAATTTATAATCGTTTTTTGTATATTACCACTGAGATCACCCACTATCATCTAAATAGTTACTTTAACTTCATTCTATAATCAAACAAAACTAATTTCAGTTAAGTAATTCAGAGTCTACTAATTTAAGAATTTATACACCTATCTCTGCTCATAATAGTCTCACCCAAAAGGGAAGAAAGAAACTACCTTTCTGCAGTGATCTGTGAGGCTTTAAAAGACCCAGAGAACATCACCACTATTTGTCAGCCAAATAACTAGAATTCTTCTTATTTAAACCATTGGTTTGAGTTAAGCCATAAACAATTAAAATCCCTTTTTTCAAGCCTTCTGAAAATCCCCCACAAAATAGTAGGCAGGATCTGCTAAGCAAACTGATGATGTAAATATAGGACATACTTAGGAACACATGTTTTTGGAATAAAAATCAGATAACAGAGAATGAAAACACAAATTCCTTTAAACACATCCTATAATCAGCCTTTCACCAAGTCACACATTTATCAATAAAAGATTAACTACCAGTCACACAGGTTGAGGTCATGAGCAAAACTATATTCAAATTCAGGGTGCCAATTTCTGTTAATTTTATAAAATTGGCAGACAGTAAGTACTTACAATTTGCCAAACACTTCATTGCTGACAGTACCCAATGAGGAAGTTCTTCTGCAGAAAAATAAAAAGTTATTTTATTCAATAGCATATAACTAGAAATTACATATATAATTGATATCCTAAGAATGTACTTCTTGCCTAAATAGTATGAAACATATCTGCTAATCAAAATCACCTATTTAAAAGATGAAAATTTTTCCTTAGCAGCAATGGTACAATTGCTTGTATAAATCATGCCTGCAAAATTCTCTAAGGACAAAATGAACTTTTCAAAGCTTTCATGACAAGAAGAAATTTGATCATTTGTTCCAGGGAAACAAACTAACAAACAAATCAATTATCCCTAAGAATTATATCAGGCAATGAAAAAAAAAAGAGGGAAAGTAAAAAGATTAGTCATGAAATGCATTTGTGAAACCAGTTCATCAAAAAATAAAAAAAAGGTGAAGTCTGTATGTCCAAGGTCCAATACAGATAACACTTTACATGTTTCAATTTTCAAAATGTTTTAAAAAACCAAGTTCTACTGACATATTAGTGTAGACTATTCATATTAGAACAGCCTTAAACAAATAATGCTTATCACTGCTACAAAAATCCTAGGTGAGCCATTTTGATAGAGTCTTTTCCTCCTTCCTGGCCCTGTGACAGGCATTTGATGAGATGGGCCGGCACTCACGCTTCCACTTCTTCATCTTCTCTATACTTTCAGTAAAATTGAAAAGACACTGGTTGAATTGTTAGACTTAATGAACCTGAGACTTATGAGTCCTCTCCTTACTGAAGAACTTACTTAATAAGACAAAAAAAAAAAAAAAGACTGATCATCCAACTGGTAGCTAAAAGTATTGTTTGCTATACTCAGAAAATATGAAAGTATTTTAGATCTACTTCAGAGGCAACACCCCCCCCCTCATTCTATGTAATTTTATTTTTACATGTTGGTATTAACTAGACAACTCATAAATTCACAAGTCTATTTCTGTTTCCTTGTGTCCTTCATTCCTGACAAAGGGGCTAAAAAGGGGGAGTATTGCAAGTTTCAAAGACACAATCTGTTCCTGTCAGGAAACTTGGCCCTGAGCAACTTCTTCCCTCTCACCACTGCTCAGGCTCCTTCAGGTACAACTCTATCTGCTGCCAGGAGCCTCTACCCTAAATTCTAATAAAACTCAAAAGTACTGTGCCACCTTTCCACATACAAAGGTCATTCTAGCTCCAGCTAAATCCCAGGATTAAATGTTTGAAGTAAAGGAAGATCCAATCAAAGAGCCTGTTCAATTCTATCCTATTCCTTATCCAAGGGAAGAAAGTTGTAAAATCAGCTTGGAGATTCTGGCCCTCTACATGTACTGTGAGAGTATTTTTCAAAAAATCAGAGTCCTACCCAGTTTGCCTCAGTGGATAGAGTGTCAGCTTTCGGACTAAAAGGCCCCAGGTTCAATTCTGGTCAAGGACACATGCCCAGGTTGCAGACTCTATCCCCAGTAGGGGACATGCAGGAGGCAGCTGATCAATAATTCTCTCTCATCATTGATGTTTTTAATCTCTCTATCCCTCTCCCTTCCTCTCTGAAATAAATAAAAATATATTTAAAACAAAACAGGATAAATAGCTGCCAAATGTTTCTTTTTTTCCTGATGTATAAACTGGCTTGAAAAAAAAAAAGTATACAAAACTGAAAAAAGTATACAAAACTGAAACACCTTCAACCTCTAAAAAGCTACCTTTATAAAAAGAAAAAAAAAGACATAAACCAAAAGTATCCCAGAAACACTGACACGGAAATATAACGAAAAGGTCAATGGGAACCTAAAATCAATCAGACCCCAGGATATACCTGAAAATTGACTCAAGCTCTAAGGTAGGTCTTAAATCTACTCACTTTTTAGGGATTTTTCTGAGGATAATACAGAACCTCTTAATGCCCATTGTGGCTAACTGAACTGGCCCTGGATGGATTTTGCTGATGTTTTCACACCTGAGTATTCATCATTCTATGACATTTCTTTAATCCAAACAATTAGGTAAAAGGTATCAGGATGCACGATATGAGAAAGTATAATTTTAGATAGGATTGGAGAAGTATCAAATACAAGGTGATAGATTAAGCAACCAACATATGGATCAACCAGAAACAAAATGCACTTACTTGATTTGTCATCAAGGATAACAACTCCCTGCTTGCTCACACTATATACATTATGTATGATGAACTTGGATTTGACAAGTTTAATGTCTAAAACTTCTTCTAAGGAATCTAGGCCAAGGATTTTCTGTAAACTAAAAAGAAAGATGATAATTACATTATTTAGTTAAAATTTTTAAGATCATTATTTACCCCAAATCCAAGCACTGTAAAATATCAATCTTTAAACTGTGTTGTTTTCTTGCATTTCACCCAATTCTTGTGGGGCAAAGGGCTAGAAAATAATTATGATAGAACACACTGAAAAATATCCTCTTGCCATTAACATATTGCTTTAGCAATTTAATGACGTAACACCTTAAATGCCAAGAAAATTTCGTAAGATAATATAAAAACAAGAATTAGCTTATCCAATGATAAGAAAAACTACTAGGACATCTTTGTGAGAGAAAACCTGCTATTAACTTTAATTATATAGTACATAAAATATTTACAAGACCAAATTTCTCATTGTATTTCATTAAAAGTTCAGTATTACTAGAAATTACAAAACTTTCAAATGTCTACTCCTAACCATTATATAAATTACATAGAAAATAAAACAGAATCCAGTTAAATTATGTTTGATAAGCAGCTCAGCTGCAAATAATGCAAAGTTGAGATTTTTATATATAATTTCAGAAAATTAAATATTCAGAGATTAATGAAGAAGCAAATTAGAAAAAAACACACTAAAAAGTCTCATTAATATCAAATGCACATACTGTGATAATGTCATAGACTTCCATATCTCTTCTACATTGGCCTCTGTCAGCTGTCTGCGGTAGACAAGGCGGCAAGCCGGTACCTCTCCAATAGCAATACTGTGACGTTTGTACCACATCTCAGAATTCTGACAGCAGGGAGGGGCGTAGAAAGAAAGAAAGAATATTTCAATTGACAATGGTATTGTTTTACAAGAAACTAGAGGCCCGGTGCATGAAATTTGTGCAAGGAGGGGTGTTCCTCAGACTAGCCTGCACCCTCTCCAATCTGGGAAACCCCTCACTATCCAAGACTGCTGGCTCCCAACCACTCATTTACCTGCCTGCCTGACTGCCCCTAACCACTTCTGCCTGCCAGCCTGATCACCCCATAATTACTCCCCTGACAACTAACTGCTCCTTTGCCAACCTGATTGCCCCCAAATGCCCTCCTCTGCTGGCCTGGTTGCCCCCAACTGCCCTCCCCTATAGGCCTGGTCGCCCCTAACTTCCCTCCACTGCAGGCCTGGTCACCCTGAACTGCCCTCCCCTGCAGGCCTGGTCACCCCTAACTGCTATCCCATGCTGGCCTGGTTGCCCCCAACTTCCCTCCCCTGCAGGCCTGGTCCCCTCTAATTCCCCTCTCATACAGGCCTGGTCCCCCCCAACTGCCCTCCTCTGCTGGCCTGATCACCCACAACTGTCCTCCCCTGGCAGCCATCTTATGTGTTGGAGTGATGGTCAAGTTGCATATTACTTTTATTAGATAGGATTATTTAATTTTGTTATTTGTAATTTGATTTAAAATAAATTAACTTTCTTTGCATGCAGTGCAGAGAAATAAAGCATGGCTATTAAAGATCAGGTCATATTATAAATTAAGATTCAGGAATTATAAAAGAGCTATGATGATAAGCATGACATTTCCTGTGAGAGTTCCAAATAATCAAAAGAAGTAGCAATGAAATAAAATTTTATTATTTTAAAATAAGTAGAATGCCTATCCAAGTTTATACACTGTCCAAAGTGAATGATGATTTAAAATAAAATTATATTATATTCAAGAGTTCTCTCGTTTTTGTATGCAAAGATCAAATAAGTACAATGTTGAATAGCAGCCCCCAGATTGTAGGCATGTGCAAAAGGCAGGTTAAAACAAACCCCCACAGAGAACAGCTGGAGATGGCAAGGAAAAAAACTAATACACAACAAAAATGTTAATATTAATTCTCTCGGATGATATTATGGTATTTTTTCTTTTGTTTTAGCCTGTAAACAATTCTTTTAAATATATTACTAAGTACCTGTGTGAACTCACTTGATTCTTGAAACCACTCTACCCTAGAGGGGTATTATCATCCCAGTTCCACCCAAAAGAACAGTGAGACAAACACAATGAACGAAACAGACACAAGCTCAAATAGGTAGTAAATGGAGGAGCCAAGATTCAAGAGTCCACACTTAACTTTCCACATTATACTGCTCCTTCAGCAAACATAAGAAATACATTTATGTATTTCATTTTATTTGATATAATGGCTAAACAAGAGAGAAGATAAGACAAAACAAAAAACAACAAGCAAAATGGAGGCAGAAACAGAAAGAGGGAAAGTAAGAAATAAAAAAATGAATAATAAGCTCAAGACCTTCAAGATGATGACTGTTTCTCTATTGATTAACGCCAATATTCTAACACCTATATCAAGGGAAACATATCCTGCTCTGCCATTCCTTGGACAATTCTCAAGAAGCAGCAGTCTAGGTTTTAGTGGAATTCTAACAAACAGGGAGCTTTCAAATTTTTACCACTCCATTTAA
This sequence comes from Lasiurus cinereus, assembly GCA_011751065.1. NCBI lineage: Eukaryota > Metazoa > Chordata > Mammalia > Chiroptera > Vespertilionidae > Lasiurus > Lasiurus cinereus. The sequence goes on along the minus strand of JAAGEH010002531.1, from coordinate 51,457,359 downwards.
GGGGGAAGTTTGAGAAAAAGCAAGACAACAGTTATCAAAACAAATGTAGATTCAGATGACCAAGAAAATGATACACTGGGGGCAGGGAGGTGGATGAATTGAGACACTGGTATACCACTTCAGAGATCTTGAAAGATTTGAAACTGAATAGAAGATAGAAGTCACTGTCATTGGTGCATTAAAGTATGCTAACGAGCAGGTAGTTTTCCCAGAGGTAATACCAGGAATATTACGACTTTGAAGAACTAAATAGAACAGAAAAGGGAAGTTATTATTAATGGCATAAACACACATTAATTTAATATGGGATTTATCTCTTTTGTTGAATAACAATTCTATGGATGGGGTCATATTAGATGTTTAAATGTGAATGTGTAAAAATAATATACCTTATCTCACAGGACTTATATTTTAATTTTCTCTAGGATAAGAACTAGCAAGCAGACATATAATTAAGCGGTCCTTATTAGGAATTAAATAGTCCTCAAATACCCTTTGTGCTCACTCTTTCAGAATAATTCCACTATGTTTTTCTATTAATCTATGTTTGTATTGTTATTCTTCACTGGATTTGAATCCTTTTAGAACAAAACTGTATCACATATTACTGTATCTGTAGAGCCTAGTACAATGCAATATACACAGTAGACATGCAATAAATCTTTGTTGAGTGAATAAGTTAAATGACTTCCAAATACAACTGCTCCCCTAAGTTCCAGTGCCATTATCTTCATCTGCCTATCAGCCACTTCATTTAATACAACCCAACTTTATCATCAAAGATATTTAAAATCAAATTCATCACTATCCCTGATATATCTGTAAGCCCTATAGAGTCCCCATTTCTGTACCAGTGTTACTTTTTTTGAATTATTTTTGATACAGCCTAAGCTGCTAAACTGTACTCTCCAAACTGAGATAATACAACTTCTTCAGATGTTTTCATTACATTGCCAAAAAATGTTTATATCAAATCTTTGCAAACAAAAGCATGAATTGGACATCAAGTCATATAAGACTATATTAATTAAACACATTGATGTTACCGTAATTCTTAAAAACTGCCATACAAAATTTGTCTGTGCATTTTATTTTTTAAGCATTATTTCAATCTTGGTAGTCTTTAATGGGGATATTTTAAAGAAAAAGTAGGTTCCCAAAAAAGTTCATTGCATAATCAGCATAGGTTTTCTAAGATTAGCAGATTCTACCTTTGTTCATATTTTGTATAGAGCTCATTCCACAATACTCCATGCCCCAACCTTCTCACTCTCAACCGGTGATAAAATTCAGGAGGAGGAGACAAAGAGGGAAAAGGACAAATTATAGAACTGAAAGGAAAAGAATAAAGAAGTTTTAACAAAAAGCTTTTTGGTGTGAACATATGAAAACAGCTACCATATGTTCAAAAATCTCAATGGGCAAGAGTGATAAAAAGCAAAACTCAGTCTTTCTTTGTTATTGGTTTCTCACTATTGACACGTAAGGTATTGTTTTAAAGTACTTTTAGACCCATAGTTCATAAGGAACTGACAGAGAGAACTAGGCTAAGTGGTGGTTCACAGACTACTACTTATCCTTCCTGCTGGTAGCCATCAGTCTTTTAGTAATGGCACTTACCATCACAAGTGGCCTTACTGGGATGTTCTCTTGTGACACGCCTGGTGGGGAATCATTCCATTCTGGAAATTTAATAGCATCCTTTTGGTATGGGGGCCTCTTTGGATATGGTTTCAAGGGTGAGGAAGGAGGAAATCTAAAAACCAAGAAAAAAACATTATTATTATAGTCAGTGGAAAACAACACAGATATTTTTAACAATAGTCACTTCTTATATCCTTGAGAGTTTATATAACAGCAAACTTCATATACTAAATGAGTTCATACTTAATCAAATCATTATATATGGCTTTTATAATGATTTTAAAAAAATATTCATTCAGGTTAGTTGTTGTGGCTCAGTGGTTGAGCACCAGCCAATGACCCAGAAGGTCACAATTTGATTCCTGGTCAGGGCATATAACCAGGTTGCGGGCTAGATCCCTAGTGTGGGGCATGCAGGAGGCAGCTAATCAAGCCCACATGATAAAGAAACATCATTGGATTTTTCTATCTCTACCTTCCTCTCTGAAATCAGTAAAAAATATATTTTAAAAAATATATTCATTCAGCCCTAGCCAGTGTGGCTCAGTTGGTTAAGCATCATCCCACACATCAATAGGTCACAGGGTCAATTCCCAGTCAAGGCACATCCTCAAGTTGCACACTCAATCCACAGTCAGGGTATGTGGGAGGCAGCCAATTGGTGTTTCTCACATTGATGTTTCTTCTCTAGAAAAATAAAAACTAATTAAAAAAATATATCCATTCTTATACCCATAAAATAACATTTGTGAAGAAAAATAGGAGTCAATGTTGACCCACTCCCCGAGAAAGCCATTTTAAAAGATCTCATCTTCACCATGTTTAAAGATGGTGGATTTGACCTGGGAAAAAATAAAAGTCAAGCTTTTGAGCCAGGCCTGTCTGTTGGAAACTTAAAAACTTTCAAGTTTACTAAATCAAATGATAAAAACTTATATCTAAATATATTTACATGATATAATACTGAAATGTTCATCTGAGTATGTCTCGTATGAAATCTAGAGAACAGAATTTAATCTATTAATTGAATAGGCCTTGTATTTAATTTGAAATGTATCCTTAAAAATGTAAAAGTATTATTGATTTGAGAATGCTAAGCATTTAATTTGCTACCTAAAATTTGAAGCTCTAAAAGTTTAAGGTTCAAATAAAATTGGGAGAAATTAAATAAGTGTGGTAACTAAATGCCTAGAGTATAGAAATTTATTTATTTATTAATATATTTTATTGATTTTTTACAGAAAGGAAGGGAGAGGGATAGAAAGTCAGAAACATCGATGAGAGAGAGACATCGATCAGCTGCCTCCTGCACGCCTCCTACTGGAGATGTGCCCGCAACCAAGGTACGTGCCCCTGACCAGGATCGAACCCGGGACCCCTCAGTCTGCAGGCCGATGCTCTATCCACTGAGCCAAACCTGTTTAGGCTAGAAATTTATTTTGAGAAAGTAAATTTTCTGTTTTCTCTGAAATAATTAGGAATTCAAAATATGTTACTTATTGGTCTAATTATAAAAGAGGATTAATTCTGTGAACCAGTTTAAATGTAATTTATATTTTTTAAGATAATTTAAGTATATAATCTTTAAATCATACATATAAATATATATACAGTGGTACCTCGAGATACGAGTGCCCTAACATATGAGATTTTTGAGATACGAGCCGTCGAGCGAGTGATTTTTGCTTTGAAATACGAGCAACGTTTGAGATAGGAGTAATCTCGAGGATCGGCCAGCTGCACACGACCCACCAGTTTACCGTGATTCGAGCATCTCCTAGTTTCCCACGCCTTAAGGTTATGGAACGAATTAAACTCGTATCTCGAGGTCACACACACACACACACACACACACACACACACACACACATATATATTTATTTTATCTTTCCAAGTTATTTCAAGACTTTGAGAATAACTTTAGGACATTTCATGGGCCCTGAAATGTTTTCAAAAGTCTGTTCTCTCTTAAATATTTTTTAATTAAACTGATTGATACTTGAAATCACATGGAAAGCTTTATCAAATAAAAATCAATATATTTTACTTATATACATATATTAAATGTTATGAAGTTTTTGCCCTCCAAGGAAGGTAAAGTAAAATAATTCTTAAAATCCAATAGCAAAATTTTAAGATGGAATTTAAAGTAACAAAAAGCCCACAGCCACCTGCATTTTAAATAGGTTGGTTGTGGGCAGCATTTGTGCTTTGTGAATCAGACCTATAAGTTTACTAAATTTGCTTGCTTTGCATTTTTAATAAAAATGCCTACCTAAATCACTTTATAAATTAGCTTTTTAAAGTATAATCAAGGTCTCATATAAATTAGGTTACATGGGAAGCTAATGTTTTTATAAGTAATTGAATCCAAGTAAAATCTAAGAACAGATTAGAAGCCACATGAGGACTGCCTGGTCTGGCAGCCACCATGTTGGCCTCATGGCTTGCTGCTCCCATGGGGGCCGCCATCTTGAAACAGCAAAGGCCAACCCCATTCCTTTGAAGCAGCCAATGTCTTTGATTAAGTCTTCTAAGAAAGTTACTAAGACCTCCCATAATCGCACTGTATATGCAAATAAGCCAAAGGGGATACTCTTTAAAAATAAAATTCTAGCTTAATTAAAAGGAAAATTTTGAAATCTCTTCCACTAATATTTACAGTATAAACTAAGTTTGTTGTTAAAGTATTAAATCTGACAGTTAAATAGTAGTCAACTTAATTGTAATGAGATTTCTTGTAATATGGTTATTTGGCAATATCTGCCAGTTTTAAGCAGCAGCAGCAGCAGCAGCCTTGTAGGCTGGTGTAAAGACCAAGGTTTTTAAATAAAACTCTCTGTAGCATGAAAATTAATTTGGAAGGAAATAAAGACAGGTTTCTTTAAACATCTTAAGAACTAATTGAAAGTTGGTATATTTGGCCTCACAAACTGAAGTAAATAATTTGTGTTTTTGCCTCCCTGCTAAATTTTATGTAAAGTTAAAGACTAATTGTAGAAGTTTACAAGTGAAGTTTAAAAATAAACCATATTTCAAATTATTTATAATTGGCTACTTGAAATAAATGAGTATTCAAGAAAATGTCATTGTACTGGGCAAAAAAACCTGTTTCTGAAATATTAACTAAAATTTTTATTGATAGTTCAGCTCATGGTAAAATTGCTAAACACGCAATGAATCCAAAGCATGTTTCTGTGCAAAAATTAAAATTGCCTCAGTCATTAACCATTTTTACAGATGAATCTAATTCTGGAAAGGCTGGATCTACTACATCAGGGGAGCAAAGGTCCTTCAAACCCCTTATATTTCAGTAGAAATACAAGCTCTTATTTATGCTTTAACAGATTTTGCTACGGAGCCCATCAACCTATAGTGATGGTGCTTATGTGGTAAGTATGGCCAAAATTATTGAAACAGCTACTATGAGGCACACTAATTCAGATGAACTTTTTCATTTATTTTTCAGCCTTATAAATGTTATTTGAGAACGACAATTTCCATGTTTTATTGGAAGCATTATCCTCAGTGTGTTATTCACCTCCCTGTGCCAACTTTAGGAGTAAATCCCCGAGGACTTAAACCTAGTCAAATCTAGCAAAATGGATGTCACTTAATAGTGGAAAGAGCCAATCGTATTCTTAAAATTTAATTACTAAAACAGAAAGGGAGAGACGGATGTTATGTGTCACCTCAAAACAAACTCAGTCATGCTCTTTATATTTTAAAATTTTTGAATTGTGATGCAGAGGATCGTACAGCAACTGAAAGGCATCAGCCCTCCTGTACAATAGCCTCCACTAAGTTAGCTAGGTGGAAGGAAGCACAAACCAGACAGGAGTTTTATCAGATTAATAATGTGGGGAGTTTGTGTTTTATATCTTTCCAGAAGGAGCAATGCAGCCAATTGGGTGCCAGGTCGTTACATGCATCACCACAATGGACCCAGAGAAGCTTCCCATCCCTTCAATCAAAAGGACTGAGAGTTGTCCCAATGCCAGCAAAACTGAAGAAGAAAAAGGCTACTCAAGGGACTGAGGTGCCAATATGGGGTCAACTGAAGAAGCTGACCACCGATGCTCAGCAAGTGGTGAAAGAACAGGGGGTTTAGGTAACCCCCTCCAACCTTTTCCTTGCTATGATGGCACTTGTCAGCTGCCAGGTAAGTATGGCTGCAGCAGAAACTTACTGAACTTATGTTCCAGATCCCCCTATAATCAATCCAGCCATCTGGACCAAAGAATCAGTGCCAGTGTTTACTAACAACACTAATATGGTCAGGGGTAGCTCTGACAAGCATAAAACTCCTTCTTCCCAAGGTGATTATACTTATAACTAGGGGCCTGGTGCACAAAATTCATGCACTGGGGGTGTCCCTCAGCCCAGCCTGCCCCCTCTCAGATACTGGGAGCCCTTAGGGGATGTCCTACTGACGGCTTAGGACTGCCCCCCCCCCTGGAGTTGGCCTAAGCCATAGTCTGGCCTCCCTTTGTGGGAGGTGATGGGGCTGATCAAGGAAAGGCACCAGCCCCATCACCCCACTACTGCAGCCACTGCCAGTCACCATAGCCACCAAGGTGGTTTCATCAACAAGGACTCCAGTCCCTTCACCATGAAAAAATTACAACTTTCTTTAGGCATTTCCAAGATGTGTTTTTTCATAGGATATGGCATTTATTTATTTACTTATTTATTTATCCTCACCTGAGGGTATGTTTCCACTGACTTTTAAAGAATGTGGAAGAGAAAGGGAAAGACAGAGAGGAATATCAAAGTGAGAGGAACACTTTGATTGGTTGCCTCCTGTATGAGCCCTGACCTGGGCCCCGGCTAGGGAGGAGCCTGCAACCTAGGTACATGCCCTTGATCAGAATTGCACCCACACCCTGCTGTTGGCAGGCTAAGGCATTAACCACTGGGCCAAACTTGCTAGGGCAGGATATGATATTTCTTAGCTTTCCGGCAGCAGACCTTTGTGTTTTTTTCTCCACAAGTGTGGTGGAAAAACCCTAGATCACCTTTTTGGATTCTTATTACCCAAGTTTCTAAGAATATTAGCATTGGCATACAAGTAGCTTAGCCAATGAGCAGTAAGAAAAGGTGTTTTCTCTGTAGTTCACACTGATTGCCAATAGCCTCCAATCGCCGGCTCCACCCCTGCCTAGGCCTGCCCAGACCTAAAGCCTCTGGCCAACAATTTTGGCCTGGGCAGTGGACCCTCAGTTCCCTCCAATTGCCAGCTCCACCCCTGCCCAGGCTGAAAGCCTCTGAGGAAGGCTTTTGGCCTGCACAGGGGACCCCCAGCTCCCTCCCATCTCTGGCTCCATACCTGCCCAGGCCGAAAGCCTCTGATCACCAGCTCTGCCCCTACCCCCTTGGCTCTAATCACAGGCCTAGCCCTGCCTAGGAGCCGCCTGGCTCAGGCCCTTCATAGGTTGCTCAGGGCCCAACCAGGGCCTACCTGAGAGTAACCTGGGTGCCAGGACATTCCCAGAACCCAGGCACTGGGTGCCTATGTATGCAAATTAACTGCCATCTTTGTTCAGTTAATTTGCATACTCACTGATTGGCTATAGGCATAGCGGAGGTATGGTCAATTTACATGTTTGTTTATTATTAAGTACGATGACTTTAGTGGGGAGCTCCCTATTTGTTTATCAAAAAAGGTGACTTCAGGCTGTTTGCAGCTTGGCCAAGAAAATAAGACGTCCTATGGAGGCACAAACATTGCTAACATTGAAGGCCCCTTGGGATATGAGAACATATGTATGTTCAGACAGTTACTAAACTAGGATTTCCTAAGGCCACCTGATGGCCACCTGATAAGCATCCCCCACTACCCACCTGACCTAATAGCATCTCTACTGAATTGGGAGTATTTCCTCAATGGCAAGATTGTGCCAATCCTGTACCAGTGGTACATAATATTTCTGGCTCTTCCTTAGCTAATTCTAAAGTAGCATGCACATCAAACCCTTGCTATGGCTTACAGGCCTATGTCCAGTCGCCATATGTATTGGTGACTGGAAATGTGAATATCACCTGAATGGACACCCATTATGCTGTCCAATTACTGTAACCTTACCAGCTGTGTTTCCAGGCATAACCTGAATGAAGATATATTAATTTTAAAGCAGCATTCTTTTATTATGCTTCCTATCAACATAACAGGAAAATGGTATCATGATGCAGGCCTCCAGGCATTGCAGGAATTACACAATCAAATGTCCCGGGAAAAGTGTGCTTTGGGACTTATTATTTTTGGTATTGTCAACCTAGCTACTGTTATTGCATCTGCTGTGACTGCTTCTCTTGCTTTGATCCAAAGCATCCAGAACGCAACTACATTTCATGATCAGAATATATAGACAAAAGGATAGATGCTTTGAAAGCTGTAGTGATAAGACTAGATAATCAATTAGAAAGTATCGAGATTAGACAGCAGCTGCAATGCCATGCTGCTTTTACATATATTTGTATAACTTCAGCCCACTATCACAGTTCTCTATGGGATTGGAATAAAATCAAGATGCACCAACAGGGAATATGGCATCATAATAATAATATCAGTATAGACATAGTGAAGCTACAAAAACTTGTGCAAGTCATTCAGAATAGTCATGATGAAATTATATCTCTGGCAAAACTGGCAAAAGAATTGCTGGATGATTTAAAAGAATTTAATTGATGGAATATGTTAAAAAAAAATACCTCCTGGTACCTCATTGGATTCCTTTGTGTACCACTAATCTTATCCTGCTTTTTTTCAGTTATCAGCAAGCTCCTTCGATCTCAGGTCTGAAAGTTCCAACTAGATATCCACAAGCTACACTTAAAAATGAAATTTGGGGGACATGTAGAGGGTCCCCTGGGAAGGCACATGGGCATTCTTTAATTACTGTCAGCTGAACCCAGTGGCATCAGCAAAGCCACACCCTGGGAACACGCATTGCCAAAAGGCCAAGGGTTTGTGAGCTTGACCTTCATTTCATCCCATGGTGTGAGGAAGTGGGTTTTGATCTCTAAATCCAGCCTAGCACCAAGAATGCTCAGGGTCTACTCAAGAATGCAAATAATCTCCTCTTGTTCTGACTTTTTGGTGAAACTTCCTGGTATTTGGGGGTATAAATAAACATGCTGCATTGGCTCTGGGTCACTGTCTCTCCATCAGAAGAGGGCAGCAGACCAGCTTTTCTTTCTACCTCTGTGTCTTGTCTCTTTCTTTTATTTTTCAATCCCCAGCCACCTCTACTCAGGAATTGGACCTGCTCTCTAGCCATGCTGGATGCAGAAGAGAGAGAAAACAGTTAATTTGATGATTAAATATGCTCTTAATGGGATGCCCAAGTAAGCCATTCCTTTCATCTCACTCAAAATCCTTACTGCCTCATAACCCCCGCTGAAATTTGTAGATGATAAGCATGCAAGTAGAAATTGACAGATAAGTCCTCGGTAATACTGCTAAGGAAGCAAATACTTGCTAGGGAAGCATATATTATAGTAAAAATCATTTGATCTAATATTCATTTTATAACTACTTCTAATAAAGATTAATCCTCTTTCCCTAAAATATCCATTACTTCCCACTGAGACTGAAGCTTTGGTCTAGAAATTCATCTCCAAGGAGGTAAAAGATGTCCAATGTCATTATTTTGACATTCAATAACCACTGTTCCTATCCCTCCTAGGTTTTAACACCATTACTCCTGAACTAACACATAGAAGCCTAAATACAATCTAACTCTCTATGAACTAGTCTAGACCACACCTGATAAAGAACAACAGAAATGTAATTAATACATAATTTACTTAAGGACTATTTTTCTGTTAGCTTGTTAGAAAACAACACACTGCATTGAATTGTATTGCATTGCATTGCGTTGCATTGCATTGATGAACTAATGCAAGAACTTCACTCTTTCTTAATATTGACATAGAAGTCAGTAGGCAATCAACTTCTTGTTTGTTTTAATCCTCACCCGAGGACATGATTAGAGAGAGGAAGGGAGGAAGGGAGGGGGAAAGCAAACACATACACTGATATGAGAAATATTGATTGGTTGCCTTCTGTTCAAGGGACTAAACCCACAACCCAGATATGTGTCCTGACTGGTAATCAAACCGGCAACCTTTGGTATACAAGACAACATTCAATCAATTGAGCCACTCGGGTAGGTGGTACTTAACTTTTTAGTTTGACTTTTTACTTATTTAAGCCAAAATAAAGGTTTAAAATCTTGTCCATGATACCCATAGGAAAACTCATTCAAATAAATTATAAAGATCTTATTCCTAAGACAAATGCAGAAATGAATAATTTTTAAATGTCTACAGTTTACAAGAAAACTTTTATTGAAATGAATTAGAACAGCGGTTCTCAACCTGTGGGTCGCGACCCCTTTGGGGGTTGAACGACCCTTTCACAGGGGTCGCCTAAGACCATCGGAAAATGGAGACCGATGCGTAACAGTAGCAAAATTTCATGGTTGGGGGTCACCACCACATGAGGAACTGTATGCAAGGGTTGCTGCCTTAGGAAGGTTGAGAATCACTGAATTAGAAGAATCACAAATAAAAAGTACTATGAAGAAACGTTTCAAAAGCAGTCACAATAGACTTGGGAAAAAGATGACTGAGAGAAGCTAAGTTTCAATTTCTCTGAAAAGAACATCCAATAACTACACTTTATTTGAAAGGTCAGTTTTGAGTCACTAAGAAAAAAATGAGGTATGCAAATCATTAAATCAAATTAAAAATAAAATGAAAGATAGCTTAAATTTTTGGTATTAAGTTACCAAGGTAGATATCTCCAAATGATTCCAAAATACTAATTAAATGGAACTCTAAAACCAGTAAAAGTTATCCTAGCTCCTAAGTAGAGCATGGCTTATAGAAATCCATTCCTGTTTTGTTCATTGTTTTTTTGTTTGTTTGTTTGTTTTTAAGTATATTTTATTGATTATTTTACAGAGAGGAAGAAAGAGGCATAGAGAGTTAGAAACATCAATGAGAGAGAAACATCAATCAGTTGCTTCCTGCACACCCTTCACTGGAGATGTGCCCGCAACAAAGGTACATGCCCTTGACTGGAATAGAACCTGGGATGCTTCAGTCTGCAGTCTGCAGTCTGCCACACAATCCACTGAGCCAAACCAGTTAGGGCCTGTTTTGTTCTTTTTAGATGTCAACAATCACAACAAAAGTCCTATTTCCAGCCAAAGTATAGCATGCATGCATACATACAGACTCACATACACTCTCACATTCATATACTATACTGCATATAATCCCAGCAACAATGTAAGGATAGCAACTACCGTAAGAGCATCCTGCCACAAAATACAAAACCCATGTAGAGATGCCCAGAGGATGAAACCTCGTATAAAAATGAGAGGCCAAAAAGCACAAAGGAACCATGTTGGTAAGCAGAGAAACATGCCATTTTTTTATTAATTTTTTTTACAGAGAGGAATGGAGAAGGATAGAGTTAGAAACATCGATCAGCTGCCTCCTGCACGCCCTCCACTGGAGATGTTTCCGCAACCAAGGTACATGCCCTTGACCGGAATCAAACCTGGAACTCTTCAGTCCGCAGGCTGATGCTCTATCCACTGAGCCAAACCAGTTTCAGTGAAAGATGCCATTTTTGAAATGAATTTTCTAGCTCAACTGATGGCCTATGGGTAAAGGGCAAACTGCCAAATGAACCTATTTTAAACTTTTGACCAAAAAAAAAGCAAAATAAAACACTTTGGCTCAGTGAATAGAGAGACAGCCTGTGGACTAACGGGTCCCAGGTGCAATTCAGGTCAAGTGCATGTAACTTGGGTGCCGGCACATCCCCAGTAGGGGGTGTGCAGGAGACAGCTGATTGATGTTTCCTCTCATGGATGTTTCTAACTCTCTAACCCTCTCCCTTCCTCTCTGTAAAAAAATCAATAAATTATATATTTTTTAATTTCTTTATTGATTAAGGTATTACATATGTGTCCTTTTCCCCCATTACCCCTCACCCACCATGCATGTCCTTACCCCCCTGTTGTCTATGTCCATTGGTTAGGCTTATGCACATGCATATAAGTCCTTTGTTTGATCTCTTCTCCTTATCCCCAATGTCCCCTACCTTCCCTGAGGTTTGATGTTCTGACTGATGTTTCCCTGTCTCTGGATCTGTTTTTGCTCATCAATTTCTATTGTTCATTATATTCCATAAATGAGTGAGATCATGTGATATTTATCTTTCTCTGCCTGGCTTATTTCTCTTAGCATAATGCTCTCTAATTCCATCTATGTTGATGCAAATGGTAAGAACTTCTTTTTTTATCACAGCATAGTATTCCATTAGGTAGATATACCAGTTTTTTAATCCACTCATCTGCTGATGGGTACTTGGGCTAATTCTGAAACTTAGCTATGGTGAATTGTGCTGCTATGAACATAGGGGTGCATATATCCTATCTGATTCGTGTTTCCAGTCTCTAGAGATATATTCCTATAAGTGGGATCACTGGGTCAAATGGGAGTTTCATTTTTAGTTTTTTGAACAAACTATCTTGAATTCTAATTTGCTGATGCAGTCCTCAGCCTCTTCTAGTCTACTGTTAAGCCTTTCCTTGTGGGTTTTTTTGCAGCTATGTCGCTCTTCATCTCTGCTTGGTTCCTTTCTATGGTGGTGACATTCTCATTCAGCTCCTTATAATTCTCATTGAGTTGTGTGTATTTGTGATACATCCGTTTAAAAATCCTTAAAACCATTACTCTGAATTCTTTCTCTGGTATTTTGCTAGTCCCAATTTCATTTAATTCCCTTTCTGGTGATTCCTCTTTTTCTTTCCTTTGGGGATTGCTTTTTTGTCTTCCCATGTTTTCCTGTAATGTTTGAATTGTAGATCCAATTGCTTTTCTACCCAGGTTCTTTTGGGGATGATGTTATTGGTGTAATCTCTCACATCTCCTGAGCTTGGTAATCTACTTGAACTATATGATTTCTCTTGATGTAGGCCTGTGAGCAGGAGAGGCACAACTGTGATGTCTAGAAGTTAGCACCCATGGAGGGAAGTGTGCCAATTTTTTCTGTCTTGCATCCTTGATTGAAATCACGCATGCCCAGTGGGGACTCAGAGTGGCACCCAGGAACCATCTGTTGGCTCAGGGGGCCTGCGCTCTGGAATGCCGTGACTGTGGTGTCCTGAGTTCTGTAGTTGAGGGATGGGCAGACTCAGCTTTTGCTGCTACACCTGTGGTGGCTCGACGCTCACTCTCAGTGGCAGCTTACAGAGGCACCCATGGTACATTTGCCAGCGAGGCACACTAAAGCTGTCTAAAGTGTGTATCCGCATAATTGAAGCGTCTGTGGGCAGGTATCCAGGATGAGTGAATTCAGAATTTCTACTGCCGGGGTAGAGTGCACCCGTTTGCTCAAGATCAGATCCAGGGAGAGCTCACAGTGGCTCCCAAGAGTGCCCTGTGGAAAGATGGGCTCAGGGTGCCTACCTGTTGGAAATGCACATATGTGTAGGTGTGTTTGCCAGCGCAGAGCTCTGATCCATTCTGAGGGACCCTGGCACTGAGGTTGAGCAGCTGGGGTGGCTGTGAACAATTCTTCAGGAAGAGAAAATTCAGAATTTCTACTGCAGAGCAATGTACCCTTGTCTATGCAGAATCACACTCAGCAGAGTCTCACAACTGTTCCCCAGAGTGAGCTGTGGATAGATGGCTCAGGGGCCTGCTCATTGGAAATGCGCAAGAGTGGAGGTGCCTTTGACTGCACAGAGCTCTGATGCACTCTGAGGGGCACTGGCACTGAAGTTGAACAGCTGGAGTGTCCATGGGCAGTTGTTCAGGAAGTGGAAATTCAGAATTTCTAGTGTGGAGCAGTGTGCCCTTGTCTGTGCAGAATCACACCCAGCAGAGTCTCCAAGCTGCTTCCCCGAGCATGCTGTGTATAGAGGGGTTCAGGGGGTCTGCTCATTGGAAGTGTGTAGGAGTGAAGGTGCCTTTGCCTGCTTAGACCTCTGATACACTCTGAAGGGCCCTAGCACTAAAGCTGCACAGCTGGGTTGTCCACGGAAAGTTATTCAGAAAAAGCGAGTTCAGAATTTCTACTGCAGGGCCACACACTCTTGTCTGTACAAAATCTCACCCTCGAGGGCTCCCAGTGGCTCCCAGGCCCTGCCTACAGAGTGGTGTGCCTTGGGTGCCTACACGCCTGAAACACGTCCAGAGTTCTGGCGCTGGAGAGGGGGGAGTTGCACTTACTGCTGCGGGAGCAGCACACTTTTAGAAGTGGAGGTCTCAGGGTCCATAGGCTGCAGGTGGGGCAGCAGGATTTTGACTGGGGTGGCTGCTGGGTCATGGGGCAGTTCCAGGGCCTGTCTGGTTGGTGGTGTTGATGAGTTCCTAAAAAAGGCCATTCTCCCTTTCAAGATGGTGTGCCTCCGTGCCAACGTCCCACAGCCTAGGGAGTGCCCACAGTGGTGGTAGTCTCTCCCTATTCAAGAGAGCCTGGTGTGCTAGCCTCTGCTGCTCCTATGGTGATTTAACTGTCCTTTACTCACTTACACACATCCACAAACTCTCCTTTCATCCACTCACTCACTTCCTCTCCCTCACCTCTGTCCTGCCAGCCACCATCTTCAACCTTTTCTCCATAAAGTATATTTTAAAAAATAAAACTCTTTAAGTCATCAAAATAACATCACAAGGAGAGAGCATTTCACTTTCCAGACTGGTAAAAATTTAAGTCAGTCAATATCAAATATTTTCTACTGGAATAAAAATTAGCATACTCAGTATGGAAAAGTTTAGCATTACCTAGTAAAGTTCAACATGCAGACAGGTATATACTCTAATATAATTCTACTCCAAGATAATTCTGGGTAACCTAATTTAACTTCCACATGTGCAAAAGAAAACAGGTTCATAAATGTTCATGGGAGCACGTTTTATAAAGCAAAAAAACTTAAAGCAACCCAAATCACCACTAACAGAAAAACAGATATATTGATATAACAAAATAGAATATAAACGAGAAAACCCAGGAACTATAATTAAATGTATCAACATGGATGAATTTCAAAAATCATGAGAAATGTAAGAACAAACCTGAGAAGCACAAACATTCTTTAATATATTTTATATAAAGTTCAAAACAAAAATATTTCAGAATCAAATCAATATACTATTTAAAGATACAAGTGTTAAAACACTATAAAGAGAATCGAGGGCATGATTAAGACAGAAATCAGGATAATGATGACCTCTGAGGAAAATTTGCAAATTGTGGGTAAAGAAATGTTCATTTTATCATTATTATATAAGTTGTTCAGCTACGAGTTATACATTCTTATATGAAAGATCTATTTTTCAATAAAATTGAGAATATTAAAAAAGAACAGTGCTCCCTCTAGTGGGCTACATTTGTTTCTGCTTTATAAATTATAAATTTAATACTAACATGATCATGGATTCCGGAATTTCAAGTTCCTTGGAAATGATCTAGAACAAACTCCACATTTGTACACTGAGGCTAGAAAAGATACTGACCACAGTTATCATCCAACAAAAAAACTCATGTTTCCTACTGCCACCTTTATTGCCAAATATTGATTGCAAAAAATAATCTTATATAATAAAAGTCTAATAGGCAAATTGTTCGACCAGGAATTCAACCACTCGCTATGACGTGCACTGACCACCAGGAGACGGTGTGGAATATGGCAGGAATTGGCAACACGACTCTGACAGAGAGTGGCAGTGGGTGCTCCCACAAGAGCAGGGCTGCAGCAGGATGGTGAAGCAGGTGAGGGGGCGGCACCAGGCAATGGGGTACCAGGCAGGGCTGCAGGGCCACGAGCCTGGGGGAATGAGTTGGGGCCTGATCCCCACAGGCCACCCCAAGGGAACCCACCTGTGCATGAATTTGTGCACTGGGCCTCTATACTTGAACTAGTATTCTTTGATGTGTTTACTTGAAACAAATTAGAATTCATTACCTAATCAACGAGAGCATCTAAACCACAAGAAAAACACAGTTTATATTTTAATCATTTAATTTAATGACCATTAAATGATAGAGGATACAATGTCTTAAATTCTTTACCATAATATATACTGAAATTATTCCATTAGCATCAGCAGAAATTTGCAGCATCTACAGCTTTTGTCAGCCAGAGCCTGCCTCTTTGCCTTCAGAAGTAACCTATGCCCTTGGTATAAAAATGCTAGCTGGGCAGTGATTATTATAGCTGACTAATCTGAGACTGTTATTTCCCAGACACCCATGGATTAGGCAAACCCATAGCAATTTGCTGGGTTTCAAATGTACACTGTATCCTTTCAACATATTCTTCTAGCCCAGTAGTGCTATATAATAGTATGCCACTTAAATGCTGAAAACTGCTAATGATTACATTTCACAGTTTTGCTTAAAGGTATATCAGGAACATAAAGTATTTGAGGGCCGAATGAGAGATGCCCTGACTGATTTTGCTTAGTAGTTAGAGCATTGCCTGTGGACTGAAGGGTCTCAGATTCGATTCTGGTCAAGGGCACATACCTCTGTTGCAAGTACCCAACTGGGGCACGTGAGGGAGGCAATCAGTCGATGTGTCTTTCTCACATCAATGTTTCTCTCTCTGCCTCTCCCCCTCCTTTCCATTCTCTCTAAAAAAATCAATGGAAAAAGTATCCTTGGGTGAAGATTAACAAAAAAAAAAAAAAAAAAAGAATGAGAGGTGAGAAATAATTAGTTGTCAAACTAAGAAAACCTTTGAGCTCCCAGCTGAGAAATCATTCTTTATTCCTTATTCCCAGTGAATAAAGATTCCATTATAAGTAAAGGATCAAATGAGTATTTTTAAGAAGGGGAGAAATATGATTTACAGGGAACTAGCATTTGCAATAGCACCAAAAACCATGAACTACTTCAATCTAATTCTAACAAAACTTGTGCAGAGTCTGTGTACTTAAAGCTACAAAACACTGCTGAGAAATTTAAAACCTAAGTAAACTAAGAGATATACCATGTTCATGATTTGGAAGACTCAATTTTGTTAATTTGTCAAATCTCTACAAACTGATTTACATATTCCACAAAATTCCACTCAAATCTCAACAGAAATTTTTGTAGAAATAAGCAAGTTGTTTCTAAATTTACATAAAAAGGCAAAAGAACTAGAATAGCCAAAACAATTTTGAAAAAGAACAAAGTTGGGGGACACACTACCAGATTTCAACATTATAAACCCACTGTAATCAACACAGTGTTGTACTGAAGACAAACTGAAATATATGCTGTGTCTTATATACATATGAAATGGCCAAAAACCATGGGGTAGAGCAGGAATAGCCTTACTCACCATCCCTCCCAGTGACCCATTCCCTCAAGTAGAGGTCCTGTCCCCTATAAAGTACTCAGATCAGGAAACATAATAGGGCACTTTGGTCTCCTTAAGCAAGGAGCAGCAGGCAAGAGGTGGAATCACTAACCCAGCAGCAGTAACTGATCCTGACCAGCAGAAAGAGGGCAGCTTCTCTAACCCATCAACACAAGAGTACCTGTGGCAGCTCTTGAATGGGCATGGGAAAAACACCAGCCTAAGAAGTGTATGGTTATCAATGGTTCCTACTCTCAGAAATGAACTTTTGGATCACACTACCAGTAAGCCAACCCAAACGTGCCAAGGTGATAGGTGAGGGTGGGGAAATTTACAGTGGAGAGTGGAGAAGAAGATGAACACCAGCTGTAGCCAGGAAAACAACTGCAACATTAGGGACTATATTCTTCCTAGTATTCTCCATTTCCTAGACTTTGCCTCAAAAAGAGTCCCATGAACATGTGTGGAGAAGCAGCTCTGGGCAGCACAAGATATGGAAGTGCACAGCCCATATCTCCCTTCAAGAACCCAACAGATACCAGTCTCTAGCTGTATCTGTCAGGTTTTTCCCAGGAAGCTTCCAGCACATAAGTGAGTACAGTGGGGGTTCTGGGGCCGGACCAATCCTAACAGAAGACAAAGGAAGTCTCTAGCAGGCAGCCTCTGCCCAAGAACTCCCCATCAACCTGGTCTGACTTTCTCAGAACTGCACCCTGTGGTCTGAGGCCCTTCCTACCCAATTGGTTCCCTCTCTATTTCACAGAGGTCAGGCCTGCATCACAAGCTGAAGGCTCACCATAATTCCTGCTCCTTTTCCCTTTATCCTTTCCAGGCCCAGAACCCAAGCATTAAATCACTTGCATTCCCTAAGTCCGTTCTGGCATCTTCTATTCTCAGAGGGTCTGAACTAATAGAATCATCTAGTAATTTGTACTCATCTATGTGTGATGACTTCAGTTCATCTCAGATACCATTAGGTAACAGATACAAGAATTAATACAGCCCAGCCAGCATAGCTCGGTGGTTGAGTATTGACCTATGAATCAGGATGTCACAGTCTGATTCCTGGTTATGCATATGCCTAGGTTGCAGGGCTTATCCCCAGTGTAGGACATGCAGGAGGCAGCCGATCAATGATTCTCTCTCATTATTGATTTTCTATCCCTCCCTATACTCTCTGAAATCAATAAAAATATCTTAAAAAAAAATTTATACCAGTTCCTGCCCTCAAGAAACAGTCTAGTGCAGAAGTAAGAAACCATGACCTGCAGGCAAATCCCAACACTTGCTTTAATACATTTTACTGGAACATAGTCATGCAGAATCTTTTACGTGTGCTCTCGCTGCTGTCACCCTACAACAACAGTCAAGCAGTTGTCTGACACACAAACATTTACTATCTGGCCCTTCAAAGAACAAGTTTGCTGCACCCTGGTCTAATGAGACCATTTATCATCAAGATAGAAATGTTAACATCCTTACTCTGTAGATGAGGACACAGAGATTCAGAGTGTAAGCAATATACCCAAGATCATATGGGTAGCAGTAATTCCAGATCTGGGATTTGAACCCAGGCCTGCCTCAGTTCAAACCCTGTACTTGTTATAGCCCTCTATTACTGAGCTTGTGTTACATTTAACCATAGATCACCTGATGTGGGAAATATCTGAGTCACTTTTACTCAGGAATAAAAGTGCGGTGATTATTGCTTAATTCCTTCCCACTATAAAGGAAACTCTTCACTTACCAACCTTTGAACTTCTTTCTCGATAAATACAAGGCATTGTGCTGGATATGGGGGACACAGATAAAAACAAATTCTTTCACAACCTTACCTAACAAAATCCCTGAATAACAGGTAACATGTTACATACTGTAACCTCACTGATAATGACATGATGCAGAATTTATAAGCAAGTCCCCTTTCCTTGATCAACTTCTCTCCCTTCCCTGTCTGGCAAACACCTATTAATGCATCAATACTCAACCCAAGTGTCACCTCTGGAAGCAAAATATTCTCTGACTTACTCAATAGAGTTGAATTCACCTCCTTATAATGGCACTTGTGACAATGAATTTTTATTTATCTGTTCTCTTATTTAAACTTTAACTCTGAAGATAGGATCATGCATCCAATTGTTTAGTGGTGTGGCTGGCATAATTAGGCACTCCATAATACTTGAGAAAGGAAAGAGAGAGAAAGGAAAGGAGGAGGATGGGGAGAAGCAGCATATATAAAATCTAATTAACACTGACCCAAAAAAACCCGAAAGCTTTAAGAAAAGGCCATAACATAAATATTAATCAAGAACCTGGTCAAATGCCAATTGGACATCAATTGCATAAAAATGCTTAAATTGACTATGCTTTCTGATACACATATAAAACACTTGTCTGCCCTCCTCCACTTCTACTCTACAAACTTATAAACTCCTCAAATCCAGAGTGGTATAGTCTCACCTTTAAAGATCTTTTATAAATCTGGTCTTATAATCTGTACCTCAAGGCAAATTCCCACTCCTTTCTGAAAGTTCAGGTTCAGGTTTAACTAAGGAAAGAAAACTGATTGATATCTACATGATCTTTATTATTTTGTTTCAAGGTTAACAGTATTTGAGAAGTACTCCTGTTCAATCCACCTCTCTTCACCTAAAATGGAAGCATTCAGTGAGCCATGCTCCTTTGATTTTTCTGACTTCCATTGCCCATTTCCTATTAATGATAATAACCAGGCATCATGATTTCACAGGAAAGGAACCTAGGTAAGGATTAAAGAAAAAGGAATTTTTCAAGGGCAAGATGATGAAGACCACATGAATAAAACAAACAAAGGGAAAGGGATATAGACATCTGACAGAGGGAATAAAAACACAGAAAGTAAGACCACAAATGAAGGGCTAGAATAGGAAGATAAATCATGGATTTCAAATTTTTACAAATTATTAAAAAATCCTATAAAAATTACAAAACAAAAATTTGTCAGTAACCAGAAACTGCTTTTTCTTAGTCAGGAGAGTATGTGTCAATGCATTATTTAGCACACCTACAAGTACAACATCTTTTACATCCCCCCCAACTGCTGGTTTAGTGATAATGTAACATCAGAATTGATGGGACTTAATAATCCAATACAGAACTTTCTGTTTTTTTAAATAAATCTTTATTATTCAGGTTATTACAATTGTTCCTTTTTTCCCCTATATCTCCCCTCCACTCTGCTACCACTCCAACCTCTGCCCTTACTTCCTCCTCATTGTACTCATCCCCCACACACCTCTTTCCCCGATAATTGTCAGTCCACTCTCGTTCTATGCCCGATTCTATTATATTCACCAGTTTATGCTGTTCATCAGATTTCAATTCACTTGATTTTTAGATTCACTTGTTGATAGATATGTATTTATTGTTCACATATTTATCTTTACCTTTTTCTTCTTCGTCCTCTTCTTAAAGAATACCTTTTAGCATTTCATGTAACACTGGTTTGGTGCTGATGAAATTCTTTAGTTTTTTCTTATCTGTGAAGCTCTTTATCTGACCTTCAATTCTGAATGCTAGCTTTGCTGGGTAGAGTAATCTTGGTTGTAGGTTCTTGCTATTCATCACTTTGAATATTTTTTGCCACTCCTGTCTGGCCTGCATAGTTTCTGTTGAGAAATCAACTGTCATAGGGGTATGCCCTTGTAGGTAATTAACCGTTTTTCTCTTGCTGCTTTTAAGATTCTGTCTTTTGTTCTTGGCATTTTAATTATGATGTATCTTGGTGTGATCCTCTTTGGATTCCTTTCGTTTGGAATTCTATGTGCTTCCTGGACTTGTAAATCTTTTTCTTTCACCAGGTGTGGAAAATGTGCAGTCATTATTTCTTCAAATAGGTTTGCTCTCTCTCTTTTTCTGGCACTCCCATAATTTTGATGTTGGTACGCTTGAAGTTGTCCCAGAGGCTCCTTACACTATCTTCACATTTTTGGATTTTTTCTTTTTGCTTTTCCAATTGGGTGTTTTTTGCTTCTTTGTATTTCAAATCTTTGACTTGATTCTTGCATTCCTCTAGTCTGCTGTTAGGTCTCTCTATAATATTTTTTATTTTAGTCAGTGTATGTTTAATTTCTAGTTGATCCTTTTTCATCTCCTTTTGGGTCTCACTAAATTTATCCAACTTTTCTAGGAAATTCTTAAAAAACCTTATCATTGTGGTTTTGAACTCTATATCCAGTCGTTTGTTTTCCTCCATTTCTTTTGTTTGTGATCTGTTCCTTTATCTCCGCATTTTCGCTGCTTCCGAGTTGGCAGAGAAGCTTTGTGTGCTAGGTGTCCTATATGGCCCAGTAGCTCCGCCTCCCTAGTTACCTGAGATGGACACTCTTGGTGCACTCTTTTGTGGACTGTGTGTACAGTCTTGTTGTAGTTAAGTCTTGATGTTGGTATCACTGGGGGAATTGATCTCCAAGCCAATTGGTTGTGAGGATCAGCTGTGTCTATGCCCAGAGAACTTCTGTGCTGGACTCAGCCTTAAGACTTGCAAGATTGCAAGAGCCTCTGTGCTGGGCGTGGATGTGGCAAAGTCTCAGGGCTGAGCCAACAGCCTTGGCTTCCTGTCATCCCTGCCCTACACAGCAGCCCCTGGGTCTGTGTCCCTTGGTAATCGCTGCAGCCCTCTGTGTGCATGCGAGCATATGCCTCCAGACTTCTGCCTTTAGCACACACTTCCAGACCTCTGCTTTTCTGGCTCCCCTGAGTTTCCGTGCACTCCGGGGACTTGTGTGAGTCTGGGTCCCAGAGTCTTGTCCAAAACTGGGGTTCAGTACAGTAGGACCTGGATTTCAGTGCAGTTGGGAGGTTCTGTTTTCCTCCTACTAGGGCAAGCCCAGAGCACAATCAGCAGTCAATCCTCTTTGTGTGAGCATCCAGACCTCTGCCTTTCAAGACTCCCCTAAGTTTCTGTGCACTCCTCCCTTTTCACGGCAGTCCAGACTGCCCTCTTATGAGTCTTGCCTGGAACTGGAGTTCAATGCACTCAGGAGTTTCTGTCTCCCTCCCACTAGAGGAAGCTAGCCAGCATTCTGCCGCCCGTCCTCTTCACACACATATCTCTGTACCTCAGCTTTTTGTAGCTCCTCTGAGTCTTCGTGAGCCCCTCTCTTTACTTCTAGTTGTAGAACTTCCACTCAGCCAGCTTTCCTGTGTTTCTGGATGGTGTTGGTTCTGTCTTTTAGTTGTAGTTTTGAAATTGTTGTGGGAGGCAGCAATTTAGATATTCACCTATGCCGCCATCTTGGTTTCTCTCCTAATACAGAACTTTCAACCCATAGGCCAAGTATAATCAGCCTACTACTTACTCTAGTGGACTGCGCTCCTGTGCCTCAGGGACCAGGATCCTGAGCTGGAATACATTCCCTATTGCTGATTGCTGCAGGCTAGCCTAATCTGTTGCTTAGTTTTTTGGCTGTCACAAAAAATCCTGGCACTATTTTCTAGGCCCCAAAATTTGCTCCCATTTTGCTCCCTTTACAGGTATTGGTTGTTATATCAGTCTGAGTGAGTTCTACATGGCAGAAACCAATTCTGATTAATTTAACCAGAAAGAAATAGGAACCACAAGTGACAGCCTCGTGTGAAAGCCACTGCAGGCACCATGGCCTCCGGATGCCTCTATGCAGGTCTATCCTGGCTCCCACAGACCACCACCACTATCACAGCGAATTCTAAGATGTCCTCTCTTCTTTGCTTCCCTCACTCAAGATTCAGACCTAGGTAGAAATATTCCAGCTGCCAAGGGTAGGGCACATGCCTGCACCCTAACTGCTCGGGGCAGGAAGAGGGAATATCTTACCTACTAAGGTTTCCACTGGTGGAAACAAGGCCTCACCATGGTTCACATAAACAGGAATCCCACAAAATAAACAGGACTGTTTAGAATACTCAACAATTAAAAAAAAAAGTCAAATATCTATCCTATTTAGTACTATTCATTTAACTCTATTCTAGAACACAGATTTTGTTCCTACTCAACACACAAACCATGACTGCCTTGGCTTTTTAAAATAAAAGTCTACTCCCCAGCCAAGTATTTAAGAAACTCCAACAAATGTATTCCTATGACATCCTGACCTAAAACTTCTTCTGCAGCTAAGCCAGTAAAGCTGACATGCATTTCTGAGAACCTCAGTCTTCCCACTCTTGTCACCTGAAATATCATCTCTCTTCCTGTCCCTTATTATTCAGATCCTATACCATTCTAAGGACCCAAGTTGAAGTTTTCTACCTCTTCCTCCATGAGGTCTCAAAACACTCCAGACACACCAAGTAGGTCATAGGCACAATCCTTGAACTGGCCAAACATAGTCATGGTAAAATGTAGGGAGATGGTGGGAAGTGTGGCAGCAGTAATGGGTTTACCCCACCTAAAAATTTTCAGGTTTATAATTTTTTTAGAACAATGGGTTAGAAGCTAATAGCACTAAGTGCCTCTGGGGAAGGGAATTGGATGGCTGGGGAAGAGGGCTGGAAGAGAGCCGTTTTTGGGAAAATGTATTTTTATTGATTTCGGAGAGGAAGGGAGAGGAAGAGATAGAAACATCAATGATGAGAGAAAATCATTTATTGGCTGCCTCCTGCATGTTGCACACTGGGGATCAGGCCCGTAACCCAGGAATGTACCCTGACTGAGAATCAAACCATGACCTCCTGGGTTCACAGGTCAAGTTTGAACCACTGAACCATGCCAGTCCAGCGAGACTTTTTATTGTACACTAGTGGCCTGGTGCACGAAATTCATCCATGGAGGGTGGGGTTCCCTCAGTCAAGCCTGCACCTTCTCCAATAGGGGACTCCTTAGAGTAGTGGTTCTCAACCTTCCTAAGGCCGTGACCCTTGCATACAGTTCCTCATGTGGTGGTGACCTCCAACCATGAAATTTTGCTACTGTTATGCATCGTGATGTAAATATCTGCATTTTCCAATGGTCTTAGGTAACCCCTGTGAAAGGGTTGTTCGACCCCCAAAGGGGTCGCAACCCACAGGTTGAGAACCACCACTTTAGAGGATGTCCACAGGAATCAGGCCTAAATCAGTAGTTGGACATCCCTCTCGCAATCTTGGACTGCTAGTTCCTAACCACTCACCTGCCTGCCTGCCTGATTTCCCCTAACTGCCTCTGCCTACCTGGTCGCCCCTAACTGCCTCTGCCTGCCTGATCACCCCCAACTGCATTCCCCTGCAGGCCTGATCTTGCCCTCAACTGCCCTCCCCTGCTGGCCAATTTGGTTCTGATTGGTCAGTATCTATGCCAGTCAAAGTCAAAAGCTATTTCTTCTAGGCAGCCATTGGCTCCTCACAGTTCACACAGATTTGGTTCTGATTGGTCAGTTTCTACACCAGTCAGCATCTCCACACCTATCAAGGGGCCTGATCAGAGAGGCAGGGCTGATCAGCAGCCCCCGTGGAGGCCCGAAGAGAAACAGGTGTGGCTGCTGGCAAAGCCCCAAGAGAAAGATAAGAGGCAATGGCTGATCAACAGGTGCCACAGAGGCTGCGGATCAGATCCTGCCTCTCTCTTTGGGCCTCTCTCTGGGACTGATCTGCAGCCTCCTCAGCAGTCAGTGCTGGGTCACCATGGTAACCCGGCACTGAATGCAGATATTTGGTTGAGCCTTCAGTTGGTCGTTACAGACCGCGAGTTTTTGTATACATATTAGGATAGTCTTTTGTACTTAGTAAATTTTGAACCACATGAAAGTATTACCTCTAAAACATGAAAAATAAAAATCATAGGGACAAAATTTTACACCAGTCAAACAAAATATGCCATCCCAAAGACCACCAGTATAGAACCTCTAATTTGTTATTTGTTGCAGGTTAATTAAATAGCCTTAGTTCTGCTACTTATCTTTATCACATATGTGTACTCTATCACAAAGTTAGGGAGGAAAAGAATCATATTTCTTTTTTATCACCTTCAATGCCTTGGATTAAAAAACATGTAATTATGGAACAGAGTGCAGAATCTTGGAGGGAAGGTGGGGGAGGGCAGGTGGGTGGGTGTTAATCAACCAAGGACCTTGTATGCATATATGCATGGCCCATGGACACAGACAACGGGGCAGTGAAGTGAAGGAGCAGGGGCAGGTTGAAGGGATTAATGGGGGAAAATAAGAGACATATGTAATACTTTCAACAATAAAGAATTATTTAAAAAGAAAAACGTGATTATGTACTCAATATTTGAAATTATTAAAGCTTGGAATTTAAAAATGCATTAGAGGTCTAGTTCATCCCTGTAATTTTATAGATGAAAAAACTGATGCCTAGCAAGCCTAAGGACCTTATCTAACTATTAAAGGACAAGAATCTGGGACTTGAGGAAATGAATGAAAACAAAGTCACAACCCTGACCAGTGGCTCAGTGGTTGGAGTGTCATCCCACACACCAAAAAGTTGCAGGTCCCCGGTTGGGGCTAATACAGAAGGCAAACAATCAATGTTTCTTTCTCACATCAATGTTTCTTTTTTTCTCTTTCTCCAGGATGAGGATTAAAAAAACAAAACAAAAAAAAACAACAGGCAAACATTCTGAGCATTATTATTAAAACAAAGAATGTCCACTAGAGGGAGCCAATAGTGCATTAACTTGAAGGTGAAGTTCCTAAAACAGTTCCTTTCGAAAGATCTATAGGGTAGTTACAAAGAACTTTCTCCAGACCACAGAAAATGACTAAAGGGCCAAATACCTAAAACAATGTAAATTCAGATTTCTTTTCACTAGAGGTGAAAATAGAGGCTTTTCAAATCCCCAGCATTAAAAAGAAATGTTATTAGCATATATAAAATAGACTTTTGTGTGTGTGTGTGTGTGTGTGTGTGTGTGTATACATTTCTATCAATTTTGGAACATTTGTATAATCACCACAATCAGAAAACAGAATAGTTCCATTATTAGACATCCCCTCCCCCCAAAAACAAAAACAAAAAAAACGCCCTCCTGCTCTGACTTTATAGTGACAGCCTCCTGCTGAACACTCCCACTTCCTACCCCCAACAGACAATAACGTTCCATTGTATAAATACACACTGTTTAGCCATTCATCCACTGAGTTGTTTTCAGCTAGGGGTGATTATTAATAGAACTGCTATAAATATTAATGTACAAGTTTTTGTGTGAACATGTTTTCCTTTTTCTAGAGTAAATGCCCAAGAGCAGGAATACTGAGTCATTGCGTAGCCCTGCCAAACTGTTTTATAAACTGACTAGCAATGTAGGCTTCCACCAGCAATAAAGGAGATTTCCAACTGCTCTGCATCCTCACTAGCTCTTGTCAGTATTTTTATTGTCAAATTCTAATAGATATGTAGTGGTATCTTGTCATGGTTTTAATTTGCATTTCCCTAAGGCTAACTATGTTAAATATTTGTACTTATCTGGTATCTGGTTATCTTTGGTAAAGTATCTGATCAAATAGAGTGTTTTGTGCATTTCTCAATTGTTTGTTTTCTTACTATTCAGTTTTATATAGATTTGAGAGAGAGAGTGAGGGAGGAGGATAGAAAAACATAACTAAATGAAAACTAAGGGTTGGCTGCCTCCTACATGCCCCCTATTGGGGATCAAGCTGTAACCTGGGCATGTGCCCTGACCTAGAATCAAACCAGTGACCCTCTGGGTGCATGGAATGATACTCAACCAACTGATCCATAACAGCCAGGGCTAGTTCTTTATATTTTTGACTAGAGGTCCGGTGCACAAAATTCATTCAGCCCAGCTTGCTCCCTCTCCAATCTGGGAACCCTTGAGGGATGTCCAACTGCCCTCTCACAATCCAGGACTGCTGGCTCCTAACTGCTCTCCTGACTGCCTTCCTGATTGCCCCTAACTGCTTCTGCCTGCCAGCCTGATTACTCCCTAACCACTCCCCTCCCAGCCTGATTAATACCTAACTGCTTCCCTGCCAGCCTGTTTGCCCCTAACTGCCCTCCCCTGTGGGCCTGGTCACCCCTAAATACCTAACCTGCAGGCCTAGTCACCCTTAACTGCCCTTCTCTATAGGCCTGGGTCCCCCCTCAACTGCCCTTCCCTGAAGGCTCAGTCACCCCCAACTTCCCTCCTCTGCCAGCCTGGTCACCCCTAACTGCCCTCCCCTGCAGGTCTGATCACCCCCAACTGCCCTTCCTTGCAGGCCTGGTCACTGCCAACTGCCCTCCCCTGCTGGCCAGTTTGTGTCTACGTGGGGGTAGGATCTTTTGACCACATGGGGCAGTAATTTTTTGAAGCAGTTTCCTTTCCATGATCTCATTTGATCATCAAAAATTAAAATTTCTTATAAAAATTCAAGATAGTGTATCTGGCTCTCCTCAGCAGAAGCTTAGGGCCATGAAGTTTTGTTAAGACACCAATGACAGCATCTGACTCAACTCTGAGGACCCTTTGATGAAATCTAAAATTGTCCTCACTAGAAGCAATTCCAGAACCTTTCTAGTCACCAGTATTCGTAACAGAAAATAACTCTGGGCACTTCTCTGCAACATCTCTTTTGATTATTCTAAACAATTATGCAACAAGTCTGACACATCATAGGTGCTCTATAATTTTCATTCCTTTTTTCCCAGCAAGAACTCTCAGCTGCACATAGTAGCCTTTTTCATACAACTTATAAAGGCTCCTCTTCCATAAAGCCTGATATTTAGAACCATGTTCTGGAATTTCTTCACCTTATTGACTCTCCATCTATTCTCAAATCTAATCTTCCTTTAGCTCCTAATCTCCCTTATAATTTGGCTGTAGTGCTATTCAACCTCGAGCAACATTGGAAATGGGGCAGATAGGGCAGCCTGCCCCAATCTTCCCTGGAGCATGTAATGTTGATGATCCTGAGCACTAGTCCAAGAAGCTGTATGCATGCAACAGCTGCCTCTACACTCATTAGCTTACTCTCCATTCAAGGCATGTGCTCCTCAACAAGTGACTTACCAGTAAATGTCTACATAGATTTCATCCCAGATTAACCTGAAAACATCAAACATCAGGGCTTAACTTATAGAACTTTGACTCAGGAAAAGGGAAGATTGTGAGTATTCAGTGGTAAATAATGAAAGAAAATACTGCTCCCTTATGACTTGAATATTATATAAGAAAAAATGGACCATTATTTCATTAACAAATTTAATTTCTGCACCCTTTTTTAAAGGGGAAACATGGGGAATTCTTCATATTGAAGGGAACATGCTCTCACAGTCAGTGCTGGGTAGTCAGCTCCTAGAGCACGATTCTATTTTAAAATTCTGATGACTCTGGTGCCTCATGGAACTCAATGAGAGGTGCCCAATAGATCAGATTGGAAGTTGCTTATCCAGAGAATCTTTTAGCAGTGTGCTGGCTAAATATTTTTGGGGTACAAGCCATTAGTTTCCCAAGAAAAATAATCACTGAAGAATTCCAATAAAGTGCAGCATGTGGAACCAGGGTTCTACAGGCTGACATCACACATGATCCTAATTAAAAGTTGGATCAGCACGTCAGAAATAACTGCCAAATGGAGAAACAACTAACTGCCCAGATGACAACTTGATATCTACTAGTAGAAGCTGAAGACTGCTGATGAAACTCTGTGATGAAATTAGATTCTAAACAAACAGCAATGTCTGGTCATGGCCTTGGCACCTTTCCTTGCTCGTCAGCCTTTCTCAGTAGCTAGTCTTGAAGAAGCCAAAGAAATTGTTGAGGTTTGAAAAAGTCAGGTTTCCTCTACTCAAGCCAGGTGTCCCAGTGGCCTCCAAATGCCCTCAATAAATGTGTTGTAAGAGGATTCCTTAGTTTTCTGGGGCAGGCTGCCCTATCTGCTCCATTTCCAGTGCTGCTTGCAGTTGAATAGCACTACAGCCAAATTATAATGAAAGCAGACAAGGGAGATTAGGAGCTAGAGGAAGATTGAATTTGTAAATAGATGGAGAATCAATTCCTTATTTTGATGTTGTAAAATAAAGCAATTAAGAATCCATATTCTCCATTTTTTTAAATCCCTCACAGTTTCTTAGCACTTTGGTAAGCCTCTCTGTAGATAACTCAACAATTGTTCTTTTCTGAACTAGTGTGACTTCATTCCCTTTAGTCTTCTCCCATTCCCTGAATCTATGTAGAGCCCTTCCACATCCAGCAGTAACAGCCTAGTAAGTAGTGGGCATGGAAGTACAAGCAGAGAGATTACCTGGTAGTAAGTGTCCAATCATAAGAAAGCACTGAAAGAAGCAAAAATGTTTGAAGAAAAGCAGACATGGATTGCCAGGGTTAATCTGAGACATCAGGGAATTCTAGTACAATTCTTTACATGAGCCCTGAATTTTGCTTAATGATTATACCCACTCTGGCACTAGATCCCTTGAATATGCTCCTTCTCATTGTTCACAAAGCCTGACCCAGAGCTACTGTTTAACCTTTTCAGATCTCCTAGGACAAGTACTAAGCTAAGTTAGCCGTCCTTGCAGTGTGCAAAAGGCATGAAAAGATTTCCTTACTAAAAAGTCACTGCAAAAAAAAGACTGCTATAGGGTGCTCTATGGAGTCTTGAAACATTGCAATCGGTTTTATTTTAACAACTCATTCCGTTCTCCACTCAACAAACCACAGGAGAAGCAGCCCTCCAAGGGACAAGGTAAATTCTTTCACATAAGGAAGTTTCTGACTCTCAGATCTGTTCATCCTCCCCATACTCCTCCCCTTCAGAGTTTACTGGTTGCTGTTACCTGTACAAGTGACCGTTGTCTTCAAAATCTTCCTGACCCCATTTGCCCTTGATATCTTCGATAACATGATTCTTCAGGAATTTTTTTAGCAGTTGCACCGTTTGTTTGCGGGTCACTTCAGGGCCAAAGTTCTGATTGCACCTCAGCAGGTCATGTAGCCAGTCCACAGCTTCAGCCGCTGTGAAGCAACGTTCGTAACTTTTGAAACGACAGCGATGTTTCCGTAATGGCATCCTACTGCGAAAAAGTTCAACAGTTTCATTCCACTAGGTGAAAAAGAGAGAAAGGAATTTAGTAATCAATTAATTTTTTTTTCAGGTTATTGCATCCAAAATATTTCAGACAACAAATGCAATTTTTCCATTTAAAAGGCTGTCTAAATAACAGACGGAGCCTTGAAATTTATGTATTTACAAGCTTCAGATTCCAAAGAAAAAGTAAATTTTTAAAATTAACTTATTCAGCCCAAACCGGTTTGGCTCAGTAAACAGAGTGTCGGCCTGCGGACTGAAAGGTCCCAGGTTCGATTCCGGTCAAGGGCATGTATCTTGGTTTCGGGCACATCCCCAGTAGGGGGCGTGCAGGAGGCGGCTGATCAATGTCTATCCCTCTCCTTTCATCTCTGTAAAAAATCAGTAAAATATTTTTTTAATTAATTTATTCAATAAATATTTACTGGCAATATCACTGTCAAGTTGTCCTATAATATGAATTTAATAATATTACATCAATAAGAAACATATGAATGAAAATAATAGTAAACTGAGATCAAGATGCTCAATTTACTTCTTGGAATCCTATGTTTAATATGACTTTACCTCACACAGCAATTATTTCGTGTTTATTCCATGAAAGGCATTATATGGTCTCTAGTTTTGGGAAGGTGTTATTAATGATGTTGTTTTAAGGAAACAAATATATATATTTTTTCTTTATGGTTACAGGGTTTACTCAGAAAGCTTCCCCATCCTGAGGTATTAAA
Source organism: Lasiurus cinereus (assembly GCA_011751065.1). Lineage (NCBI taxonomy): Eukaryota > Metazoa > Chordata > Mammalia > Chiroptera > Vespertilionidae > Lasiurus > Lasiurus cinereus. The sequence continues at coordinate 51,426,624 of JAAGEH010002531.1, read as the reverse complement.
AATATTTATTAAATTTTTCTTTTAATATCATAGAGGAATTTTATTTTAATACTAGTGGCCCAGTGCATGAAATTCATGCACATTAAAAGGGAATTAATTAGAAGAAATATTTTAATATTGCTATTTGCCCATTCTCTATAATAGAAATGTCAGAAAGAAAATTAGTAAAATGTGTATGAAAATCTCCCTCCTGTCACAGTCTGGGGCACGCCATGGGACCTAGAGTCAAGTCCCTGCCCACCACCACACATACTTCAAAAACATGAGAGACCCAGACCCAGCCGGCCCCAACCCCATTGGGTGAGACCTAGATGCAGCTGGCCTCTCCCCCACCTCTGGGAGGAGGATGCAGCCTCAGGTCCCCCAGCCCAGTGCCAGGGCAGGGGGCACAACCTGAGGTGCCCCATCAAGGCCGTGGAGCAGGGAGTATGGCCTGAAGTCCCTCGCCCTGGCCAGTGCCATGCAGCATCGGGTCCCTGCTGTTTGGTTGTGATGTTACGGTGTCCCGGCTAATATGCATATTACTCTATTAAAGAGATAGATTTGAAACTTCAAGTGAAATTCTTTATGGTGGGAGGTCAGAGAGCTCTAACTTTATTCCCTTCCAAACGGAGAGCCAAATATGCCATCATTTTCTCAATGAATCGAAATGTTAAGTTACCTTACATGTTACCTTTCTTGATTCTAAACTCTCTTTTCTAATCTCACTGATATGTGTCATTCCTATACAATACTATACCCTTGAAATTATAGTTAATTAATATTAAGTTCAAATCTCTAATAGGTCAAGGTGTCTATAAACTTTAAAAATTGTTTCTGACTTCTTCCACTTTTACTCTTGTGTATAAGTTTTCAACTCAATACAATCCCACTCAGGAAAAAAAATCTGTTGGAATTCTGATTGGATTTTTATGTGTTCTCTGATAGCTGCTTTTCATCTCACATTACAAATTTTATAAGATATCCTTATCAAAGGTTTATATCTCTTTTTAATTAGGAAACTTTTAAAAAGAATTTAGAATTTATTTATTTATTTGATTTTGAGTGGCACTTATCATTTATATTTACTAAATCCAGTGTTTCACCTAGAATTTTCAAAACCCAATGAGGACTGTGGCTTCTGTATCCACTTATTTCCAAATACAATTAAACGAGAAGCCCAATACACAAAACTCATGCAAGGGGCTCAGCCCTCGCTGCCTCATGGCTCCGCAGGCCCACCCACTGGTCATTCCGGATGGTCATCCTGGAAGGTCGTTCCACTGTCCAGTGTAATTAGTATATTAGCTCTTTATTATATAGGATGGTTATTTGGCTATTCTGACAATAGGGAACAATAATTATCTTTAATTCACCATTCACATATTTTTTAAAAAATCCTCACCCAAGGATATTTTTCTATTCATTTTTAGAAAGAGTGAAAGAGAGAAAGACAGAGAGCATTGATGTGAAAGAAACACATCAATTAGGGGCCCAGAGCCGAGGAGGAGATAGCAACCAAGATACATGCCCTTGACTCGAATCAAACCCAGGACCCTTTAGTCCACAGGCCAATGCTCTATCCACTGAGCCAAACTGGCTAGGTCCTCACTTACATTTAGGGAGAAAATATCCTATGTCAACAAAGAAGAAGATAGAGGTTGAGACTATGATTTTCTTCCATAACATGCTATATTTGAAGAAATAATCTTTATAGCAAAAAGGACAGATTTGTTTTATGATTTAAAATCTATTTGTTTTACTTATTTATTTTAGTCCCCTAATTTAAGAAATAGTCATACAGCATAACTGTTTTTGCCTAACATCATGAGTTAAACTACAAAATACAACACTGAATGTTGAAATGTGCTTCCTGTTCTTTCTTCCAGAATATTTATCCCATTTCCTTCCTTCTTAGTACCAAAAATATTATTATAGTACTATTTTAATAATATAGCACCTGGGTAGGAACTCGGAGAGAACAAAATTCTAGTTCTAGTTATACTTGCCATTACTAGTAGTGTGAACTTGTTCATGTCCGTTCACCCCATTAGGATTCAGTCAAATGAGGGAATTGAACCAGGAAATCTTTGGAGTGCATTCTAGCACTCAGATTCAATGAAAGCTGTAAGTCTTTTCAAGTTCACCAGTTGCAGCAGATGATACAAATAACTCAGAATTAAGTTCAAAGGATCAATAAAAGCAATTTTCAGTAAAAGCAATTTTCTTTCTCCTCATTATTTCTCTTAAAATAATTAACTATATATGAGTTACAAAAATGAAAGCTATTTTAGTCATGATGAATAAGTTGCTAATTAGGTCCCATATTCATCATGAATTGACTTATAAGTCTATTATTTGATTTTTGGCAAACAAATTTACCTAGTCTATAAAATGATATTTTCAGATAAGACTTGTTGGTGCTTTAGAAAATAGGAGCTGTATGTGGTTTGAGAAAGCATAATGTGCAATAAAAGGAGCAAGTAAAGGCCTAATAGATTTTCCAAGGCTTTTCCTGAAGATTAGGTTGAGGGAGAAGTTGGAAGAAGGCGGAAATGGTAAGCTGGGAGTAGGAGAAAGAAAGTAAAGAGAAAACCACCACAAGCTTTATAATTTACTGGGTAAAAGCTTTAAATTGAATTTTGCTCAGGGAAACATTTAAATATTTCACAATGGGGGGAAAGCACCTGTAATAAAAGTGATATCACTAACAAATCAGAAAGTCACACTTAAAAAGAAATTGACTATTATTCCTGTGTTTTCAAAATCTTAGTTTAAGATCAAGTTTCTCAAATAGAATTTAGTTTAGAACTGGATTGACTATCTGGAAATTATGGTGAAACTGAGGTATCTTCATTAATTATTCAAATAACTTCATTTTCTGCTTAACTTTTATTAGTTTTGGCTCACCTAGGCTTGAATATCACTTCTTGGGGAGTGAAGACTTCTGGAGAGTAGAAAACACTTTTCTTTATAAACTCTTTTGATAATATACACATTTTATAAGGGAAAGTTTATTTAGAAAGTTACAGAGGTAGTAGAAGGGCCCTTGAAGCTTAGAAGAAAGAGAAAGAGATATATGCCTTGAGAGATGAAAGAGGGAGGGAAAAAGAAAGAGAGCATGTGCTTGAGGAAAGAGGTGGGGAAAGGCTAGGGCATGCTCCAGAGAGTAGCCTCCTCTGATAATATTTTAATGTGACTTAGAATCAAGTATTAATACATAGGCGCTCTGCATCTATGAAAAGTGGTACTTTATATATTTCTGTGAATATGAGCTTTAAAAAGCAGTTCCAATTATGATGTGATTTTTTTTTTTAATCTAAAGCAGGAAGGAGTGCCAATATCCAGAGCTTCTCTCTGTTTTCCTTGAACAAATTATGTGAATATATTGGGGGAGTCGGGAGGGAGAATGTGTTCTTTTCCTTCCACAAAAGAAAGTCAAGTTTTTAAAAGACTATAAAGCACAATCTCTAATTCATCCCTGACATGGGACTTAACAGATGGTTTCAAATAGTAGAAACAACTGGGAAGCGGAAGAGTATATGAAAACATTATTTTTAAACTAGAGGCCCAGTACATGAATTTTGTGTGTATGGGGGGGTGAGCAGTCCAGCTTGCTGCCTCTCCAATCTGGGACCCCTTGAGGAATGTCCGACTGCCCGTGTAGGCCCGATCCAGGCAGTAAGACATCCCTCTCACAATCCAGGACTGCTGGCTCCCAACTTCTCACCTGCCTGCCTTCCAGACTGCCCCTAACTGCTTCTGCCTGCCAGCCTGATTATCCCCTAACCACTCCCCTGCCAGCCTGATTGATGCCTAACTGCTTCCCTGCCAGCCTATTTGCCCCTAACTGCCCTCCCCTGCAGGCCTGGTTCCCCCCAACTGCCCTTCCTGCAGGCCCAGGCACCCCCAACTTCCCTCCTCTGCCAGCCTGGTCACCCCTAACTGCCCTCCCTGCAGGCTTGATCACCCCCAACTGCCCTCCCTTGCAGGCTTGGTCCCTGACAACTGCCCTCCCCTGCTGGCCATCTGGTGGTGGGCATCTTGTGTCCACATGGGGACAGGATCTTCTGATCATCTTGTGTGTTGGAGTGATGATCAATCTGCATATCACTCTTTTATTAGATAGGATAGAGGCCTGGTGCACAGGTGGGGGCCAGATGGTTTGCCCTGAAGGGTGTCCAAGATCAGGGTGGGGGTTCCCTTGAGACGTGGAGTGGCCTGGGGCAGGGGCCTGTGGTGGTTTGCAAGTCGGCCATACCCCTGAAGACCCAAGCAGGGGCCTTGGTATCTGGGATTTATTTATCTTCTGCAATTGAAACTTTGCAGCCTGGAGCAGAGTCAAGCCTTCTGCTGGCACAGCCATGGAAACTTTGTTGCCTTAAGGAGGTCTGGGTCCACCAGGGTTTAGAAATCTTGGCTTCCTCCATGACCAGGGTCAATCCAAACCTCCTTCCTGCTCTCTCTGTGGCCGTAGCCATCTTGGTTGGGTTAATTTGCATAGCCACTCTGATTGGCTATGGGCGTGGCTTGTGGGTATGGTGGAGGTCTGGGTCAATTTGCATATTACTCTTTTAGTAGATAGGATATTTATTTCAGTTCCCTACCACCACCATCCAAAAACAAAGCTTAAATTTGTATTTGTTGGTTGTTTTTTTTTAATGAATCATTCTGGATGTCTGTAGTAGACTTTTTGCAAAGAAGAATGCAAACATTCCTCCCATCCTGTTCACCTCTGTAATGTCTGTCCATAAAGTAGAATTACCCTGGCCGGTATGCTCAGTGGTTGGGGCATCGTTCCTCAAACCAAGGAGTCTCGGGTTCAATTCCAGGTCAAGGACAAGTACTGGCTTTTGGGTTCGTTCCCCACCTCCAGTAAGGGCATGTACAGGAGACAACCAGTTGATGTGTCTCTCTCACATTGATGATCTCTCTCTCTCTCTCTCTCTCTCTTTCTCTTCTCTGCCCTGGGTCCCTTGGTCCCTCCCTCCCTCCATCCCTTCCATTCTCTCTGAAAAGCAATGGACAAAATATCCTCAGGTAAAGATTTAAAAAAAAAAAAAGTGGAACTGAATAGGAAATAAAGTCAATAATAATGTAATAACTATGTATGGTGTCAGATGGGTACTAGACTTCTGGGAAGGAGGATCCCTCATAAGTTATATAAAGGTCTATCCACTATGTTGTATACCTGAAATATTAAATGTCAACCGTAATGAAAAAAAAATTAATTTAACAAAAAAGAAAAGTGGAACTAAATTTCTACCATCTGGAATTAGCTGTCTGACTTGCTCTGACCAATCAGATCTAAACAAAACGTTATAGGCAGAAACCTTTTTTTTTTCTTTTTTTTGTTATGTTAAACCACTATGTGAAGACACTTGGCCCAGCCAACAGCCAGAACCAAGTCAAGGGGTCATCCTGTCCTAGTCAAGACACTAGATGATCGTGGCACATGAGTGGCTCCAAAAAACAAACAAACAAACAAAAAAAAAACCTGACATTAAGCCCAGTCCAGATTGCTGACTCACAAAACTGTGGGTCAGTAGATGGTTAAGCCAAATAAAACAATGCCACAGACTCCCCAAGTCTTCTGAAAGCATATGTATAATTTCATGAGTATGTGGCATGTGCACTAGTCTACAAAAAGGAGATTCTCAACGTGGCCTATGAGCCAAATAAAATATTAAGCAACCATCTGCCCCAACCATGATTTCTCTTAGAAGCTGGCCTTCTGACCTGTGCCTCGACCCCCTCGGCCACTGGGACATTGGTTCCAGAAAGAAAAGGAAACCCTAATGATGCCTCCCCCTGTCCCGCTGTCCTCATCGCTTCCACATATCCAAGTCTAGTTGAACCAGAGGTTGGAACTTAATTCCCATCTTCTCCTGGATATCCATTAGGGTGCACAGAACAAGGAAACAAGATTCCCAAGTTAGGAAGTGACCAGACGTGGTGACAGCCCCAAGAGAGAGGTCCCTTCCGCCCACATCACCATTACGCTTTCATGGAAAGCTGCCTAGAAACCTGCCACGAACATACCAAACTGCCATCACTTCTTCCTTCATGGTAATCCTCTGAAACAGAAGTCACTGTAATTACTTGCTCCGGGTCATAAAAGAAATAATAATAATAATAATAATAAAGTACCGCTGAGAACTCTGAATTCCAAAGCTCTTCAGCCAGGAGAAAAGGCAGCAGGCACCCTGGACCCTCAGCCAAGGCTCTCAGACCAACCAGCCCAAGCCCCTCATTTATGTCACTGATGACCACAAACCAGAATCGCCAGGAACCGGAAATGCGGTCAGGGCCATCCCCCTCGGCGCGGGGCACCGTTACCAAGAACCTCGAGTTGTCACCACAGTGACGCTCAGGACGGAGGCACGCCCTGCCCGGCCGGCAGGAGGGCGCCGGCGGTTAGCGAGGCGCTCTTCCCGCTCCGGCAGCAGGTGGAGGGCCGCTCAGGACAAACAGGCGCGGGGGGGGGCGAGGAGTCCCCTGCTCCGGCTCCCGGCTCTTCCTAGTGGGAGGTGCCACGGAGGGCCCAGAACCCCTGCAAGATCTAGGGAACGAAGCTGCGCCCCCGACCGCCTAGGCTCCGCGACCCGTTATCCGTTCTTTGAGCAACGTCCATAGAACGGCTACCCCGGCCCACACCCGGCCCGCCTCCCAACCCCGGCCCGGCCTCCCAACCCCGGCCCGGCCTCCCCCGGAGAAGCGAAGGCGACCTTCGGCGGGAAGGCCGGGGAATCCGGGGCCGGAGGCCTCCCTCATGCTCACTCACCAGCTTGGTGGCGCGGTACGGCCCGGGCCCCACCATTCGGTGCTCCATGGCCCGCACACGGCGGCGGCGACACCGGGATCTGCGAGAACCCACCGAGCGGCTGTTTGAATCGCGAGCCTTCGCGCAGCGGGCGCTGATTGGGCGGCGCTGCGGCACGTGACAGAAGCTGCTGGGCGGGGCCGCCGGGAAGCACGCGGAAAGGGGCGGGGCCGGTGTTTCCTTGGCGTCCTTCCGCGGAGGGAGCCGTGCACGCGCGCACCCCCGACACCGCGTCGGCCAGCGACCCTCGCCCCACCTTGCCCAGACTGCCGCCGGGGCGCAGGTCGAGGACCGTGCAAGGGTGTCTCCGCCGCGTTCTGAAGCGAAGGTGGCGGGAGCCTCCACAGACGACCCCGCAGCCCGTCCACCCTGCATACAGGAGCTTTTTTGCTGCAAAAAACGTCCTTGAAAAGTAACAGTGACCGCAACCCAGCGGGACTGGATAGACAAACCGCGGTCCGCCCTTCCAAGTGCACCGTGAACCTGGAGGTGCTGCCACGATTGGGGGAAGCAAGGGAGTGAAAGGAAGCGAGCAGACCGCGTCCACCAGGGGCGGGACATTTAAACACTAGCTGAGAGCACTGGGCCACGCGGAGGAGTGTCTAGCGTGGAGGGACAACAAAGGTGGGAAAGAGTCCGAGTTAGCTTTCTACTTGTTCCTTTGGTACAGTAGGCTTTCCCTTGAATTAGAGTTCTGTATTTCATCTCAGACTGAATTTTTCAGTCCCTGGCCACAGGGCTGTGAGTTATTATTATTTTTTTTTACTGCTCAGGATTTTCCCCACCTAGGAATTGGTGGCCTTGGTGTTCCTTCCATCTTTCAAAAGGACAAATGAGGTGCCAACTCTTGGCCTGTGACTAAAGTTCAAAGTTCAAATCGGATAACCTCAGAGAGTACTAAGGATAAGACAGGAGACCTTCCTCTTACTTCATTTGCTGGTTTAGGTATGTGTCTACCTGAATTTTAGAAAGCCAAAAAAAAAATTCCTGGGACGACACATATGTAATCAGAAAAAGCAATAAAGATCATTTTACTTTCAATGAGTGAATCCTTATCAAACTTCTTTGCCCAAACCGGTTTGCTCAGTGGATAGAGTGTCGGCCTGCGGACTGAAAGGTTCCAGGTTCTATTCTGGTCAAGGGCATGTACCTTGGTTGCGGGCACATCCCCAGTAGGGGGCATGCAGGAGGCAGCTGATCAATGTTTCCAGCTCTGTATCCCTCTCCCTTCCTCTCTGTAAAAAAATAAATAAAATACATATTTTTTTAAATGTACCACAGCTTTAAAAAAAATATGCTTTGCGGGGGGTGGGGTTTACAAGGGAAGGGCAGGAAGACTCTGAATTCTAAGGAAAAGATCTCGGCCCAAGAATACCAATGGGGCCCAAGAGAGAAAAAGAAGGAATCTCAGAGCGTTGTCCATCTGGAACCTGTCACAGTGATGGAACTGGAATCTGATACAAAACTCAACAGTCCATCTTAAGCTATGGAAAAGATAATTCCTTTTACTGGAAAAGGTACATCTTCAAAATGATCAGGAAGCACAAAGACAGTGTTTGTAAATGCAGTTTAAGTTGGACTGCTGATAATCTTCCTTTCAATATCACATAAAAATAATTGGGAAGTTTCTCCCCATCTCTGTGCCCTAAAAAGTCAGTGCTTTCTATTACCTTTCTAGCCTAGCTCCAACCACGATATTCTTTCTACTCTTCAAACAAAGTAAGTTGTTTTCCCAACTCACGGCCTTTGGATTGTTCCCCTGCCAGGAATGTTCTTACCCCAGCTTATAGCAAGGCTGTCCCCATCTCACATTTAAACAGGTCTCAGTTTAAATGCTGCCAGCCCCTCGTGCCCTGTTTTTTCCTTCATGTCAACAAAGGTCTCTAAATTATTTGTTTATTTTCGGGCTTCTAGTGATCAAAAAAGGGCTCCCCCCGCCCTTCTGCGAGTATTTTGAGCATCTGTGGGACTGTTTTCTGGTTTTCAACAAGATAGGAGGGGAGAGAAAAAGTTAGGAGGGCCACTACCGGTATTTTGTAGGCGGGAGCCAGGGGAGCAGGATATGCTGTGATGCTTAAGTTAAGCTGCACAAGCAACAACTGGCCCCTGTTCTGTATGAATTTTCAGTGTCCCACCGGCCCTTGAAGTCAGTAAAAACCTGTTTGTAATTATCTGAGCTGAGCGCATAAATGGATTTTACATAAATAAAAAATATTTTCAGCCAGTTTTAATATAAACTGAAGTTTCCAGGAATAGTATGCTCTTTTTAATCTAGGAAAACTTGCTTTCCATGTCAGAAAAATCATGTAAATAATGGCAATGCAGTTTGTGGTGTTTGAGACACATGCCTGTGACATTCTGCATCTATAATGGTTGGATTTGTGCGTATGGTGCATATTGATGCAATATACTTAGTCCTCATTTCAAAATGTCAAATATAAAAAAGATGATATTAAGTTGTCTGTTGTCTTTACTTCTCTTTAATCCAAATTTATTTTTATAAGTAGATGCAATTACTTGCCTATTTTATTATATCTTTAGGTGTAGTCATGCACCTAAAGATATAATAAAATATCTTTATGTGTTCACTTACATTTTCAAATGAATATTGCTTTATTAGAAATTACTTCCCTTTTATTTCACCTTTAAATAAAAGGATGTTGGGTTAACTCTTAATTTTGTGTAGGTTGATTATCTGTGAATTTCATTTTAGCAGAGTAAAAAGGATATTTATTCTGATCCCGTTACAAACCATTGCTGTGGCCTAGAATATAAATTCCATGAGATCAAGGACCTTTTGTTGCCCATTGTATTCCAGTTCCTAGAACGATATCTGCTACATAATAGATACTCAAACAAAAATTTTAAATAAGTGATATGTCTTTATTTTAATGTAAAAATGTTTTAATTTATTCAAAATAGTTTATCTGTGTTTTCACACCTGAGCATACCATAATCCACAATCCCTCTCCATTGGTACCCCAGTTTAATAAACACAGAAATTGCTAGTTTATGTTTTTGCCTGATCGACTGATGACTATGGTAAATGAATATTTATCTCTGATTTATCTACAGGGAATTTATAGCCAAATTTGAAGCCAATTGAAGACTGTAATGGTGAGTTATTTTATATTTCTACCTTTATTTTCTACTGATTATCTGGTAGTCTGTAAATATATCGTAAGTCACCTCAGCTTCTTTTTGGGGAAAGGAACTGTTTAATTTTGTTTTGTTTTTTTATTTCTTTTAAGAAATAAATTGCAGAGGGTAATAACCAAGATGGTGGCATAGGTAAACACCTACACTGCTGCCTCACACAACAATTTCAAAACTACAACTAAAAGACAGAATGGACATCATCCAGAACCACAGGAAAGCTGGCTGAGTAGAAATTCTACAACTAGAAGGAAAGAGAGGGGCTCACAGAGACCCAGAGGAGCTGCAAAAAGCTGAGGTGCGGAGATGAGCGCGTGGAGAAAGTGGGTGCTGGAGTACCTGGCTGGCTTTCTCTGGTGGGGGGGAACAGAGACTCCCAATGGCATTGAACCTCTTATCCTACAACACTAAACCCCAGATCCAGCCAAAACTCATATGGGGGGAGTTTGGACTGTGAAAAGGGAGAAGTGCACGGAAATTTGGGAGAGTCACAGGAGGGCAGAAGTTGGGCGGCGTGCACAGCACTGCGTGCAAAAGACTGACTGCTGATTGTGCCGCTGGCTTTCACAAGAGGGCGGGAGACAAAGCATCCCAACTGTACCACTTCTAACTCCACTAAACCCCAGATTCAGGCGAAGTCCTGGGGACCCAGATTCATATGGTCCCAGAGCGCTTGGGAGCCAGAAAGGCAGCAATCTAGAGGCACTGCGAGAGCGCGCTGCACACACAGGGACCACTCCAGCGATTACCCAGTCCTGTGAGACTTGGGGGTTGTGGAGGGCGGGGCCGACTGGAAGGCAAGGCTGTCCATTAAGCTCTGAGATTCCACCCATCCCAAGCTCAACAGAGAGGCTTTTGCAGTTTTGCAAGTCTGGTATCATAAGGCTGAATCCAACACAGAAGTTCTCCTGGCATAGTGAAAATGCCGAGACAAGGGAAGAGATCACAAACAAAAGAAATGGAGGAAAACAAACGAATGCATATGGAGGTTTATTAGCTTATAAGGTTTTTCAAGAATATCCTAGAAAAGTTGGATAAAGTTAAAGAGACCCAAGAGGAGATGAAAAAGAACCAACTAGAGATGGAAAAGGTCCAACTAGAGATGGAAAAGGACCAACTAGAAAATAAACATATATTGACTGAAATAAAAAATATTATGCAGAAACCTAACAGCAGACTAGAGGAAGGCAAGAATCAAGTCAAATATTTTAAATATAAAGAATCAGAAAACACTCAACTGGAAAAGCAAGAAGAAAAAAGAATCCAAAAATGTGAAGATAGCTGAGACCGGTTTGGCTCAGTGGATAGAGCATCGGCCTTCGGACTGAAAGATCCCGGGTTCGATTCCGGTTGGGGGCATGTACCTTGCTTGTGGGCACAACTCCAGTAGGGGCATGCAGGAGGCGGCTGATCGATGTCTCTCTCTCATCCATGTTTCTGACTTTCTATCCCTTTCCCTTCCTCTCTGTAAAAAATCAATAAAATATATATTTTTTTAAATGTGAAGATAATGTAAGGAGTCTCTGGGACAGTTTCACACGTACCAACATCAGAATTGTGGGGGTGCCAGAAGAAGAGAGAGAGCAAAATACTGAAAACCTACTTAAAGAACTGACTGAAAACTTCCCACATCTGATAAAAGAAATAGACTTACAAGTCCAAAAGAAGGCCCAAGGCCCCTCAGCAGCTTGCATTGCTTCACAGCTGGGCCTAATCTAGACAACTCCAAAATCCAAACAAAGAAGAATTTTCAGACTTCTCCATAGCTCCTGCTGGGTGGCCTTAAGCAGAGGCTAAATTAGCACCTCCTTAGAGATTCAAGAGCCAGTGTACCCAGGGGTCAGAGTGGGACCATCCAGATTACAACTCCTCAGATCCATAAGGGACACACTCAGGGGGCAAACTCAGTGAGCACCAAAGTCCCAATGAAACAAGTCTTGTCTCATAATGGTGTCTCCAACATAGAAGTTCTCCCATCATAGACACAGCTGATCCTCGCAGCTAATTGGCCTGGAGGTCAATTCCTCCCAGTGATACCAACAACAATCAAGGCTTAACAACAAGACTGTGCACACAGCCTACAAAGGGATGCACCAAGAGTGTCCACCTCAGGTAACTGGGAAGTCTGAGCCACTGGGCCCTATAGGACACCTAGCACACAAGCCACTCTATCAACTCAGGGAAGCAGCCAAAATGGGAAGACAAAGAAACAGGTCACAAATGAAAAAAAAATAGAGAAAAGCAAACTAGTGGATATAGAGTTCAAAACCACAGTTATAAGGTTTTTCAAGAATTTTCTAGAAAAGGCCGATAAATTTAGTGAGACCCTTGAGAATATGAACAAAGACCAACTAGAAATTAAGCATACTCTGACAGAAATAAAAGATAATATACAGAGATCTAACAGCAGACTAGAGGATCATAAGAATCAAGTCAATGATTTGAAATAGAAAGAAGCAAAAAACACCCAACTGGAAAAGCCAAAAGAAAAAAGAATCCAAAAATGTGAAGACAGTGTAAGGAACCTCTGGGACAACTTTAAGCATACCAACATCAGAATCATGGGGTTGCCAGAAGAAGAGAGAAAGCAAGATACTGAAAACCTATCTGAAGAAATAATGACAGAAAACTTCCCCGACCTGGTGAAAGAAATAGACTTACAAGTTCAGGAAGTGCAGAGAACCCCAAACAAAAGGAATCCAAAGAGGACCACACCAAGATACATCATAATTAAAATGCTAAGAGTACAAAACAAAGAGAGAATATTAAAAGCAACAAGAGAAAAGCAGTTAGTTACCTACAAGGGAATGCCCATATGACTGTCAGCTGATTTCTCAACAAAAACTATGCAGGCCAGACAGAATGGCAAGAAATATTCAAAGTGATGAATAGCAAGAACCTACAACCAAGATTACTCTACCTAGCAAAGCTATCATTCAGAGTTGAAGATCAAATAAAGAGCTTCACAGATAAGAAAAAGCTAAAGGAGTTCATCACTGCCAAACCAGTATTATATGAAATGCTGAAAGGTATTCTTTAAGAATAGGACAAAGAAGAAAAAGGTAAAGATAAAAATATGAACAACAAATACACATCTATCAACAAGTGAATCTAAAAATCAAGTGAATAAAAAATCTGATGAACAGAATAAACCGTTGTATATAGTAGAATCAGGGATATAGAAAGGGAGTAAACTGACAATTCTTGGGGGGAAAGTGCCCATCATCAGATGATTGGATTAAAAAACTGTGGTACATTTGCACAATGGAATTCTATACAGCTATAAAAAAGAGGAAATAGTTACCATTTGCAACAGCATGGATGGACCAGGAGTACATTATGCTAAGTGAAATAAGCTAGTCAAAGGTGTGGGGCATATGGGAAGAGGCTGGACAAAAATCGTACACCTATGGATGAGGACAGTGGTGAGGGGTTAAGGGCAGAGTTTGGGGTGGGAACCAGGTGAAGGGGAACTATTGGGGGCAAGGGGCAGGGAAGGAACTATTGTAATAATCTGAAAAATAAAGATTTATTTAAAAAGAAAATAAATAAATTACATATCAACAAAAGACAAGTGCTGGTGAGGATGTGGAAAAAAGGGAACCCTCATATACTGCTGGTGGAAATGCAAACTGGTGCAGCTTCTGTGGAAAACAATATGGAGTTTCCTCAAAAAAATTAAAAATAAAACTCCTATTTGACCCAGTAATCCCACTTCTAGAAATATATCCTAAGAAATTAGAAACACTAATCAGAAAGAATATATTCACCCCTGTGTTCATAGCAGCACAATTCATCCGATAGCTAAGATGGGGAAACAGCCTACGTGCCCATCAGCAGATGAGTGGATTAAAAAACTGTGGTACATTTGCACAATGGAATACGTACTATACAGCTAGGGAATACTTACCATTTGCAACTGCATGGATGGACCAGGAGAACATTATGCTAAGTGAAATAAGCTAATCAAAGGTAAATATCACATAATCTCACTCATTTGTGGAAAAATAATGGGTAACAAACTAATGAACATAGAAACATGGAACAGACCATCAAACCTCAGAAGGAAGACAGGGGAGGCTTGGCAGGGTTGAGGGGAAAGAGAGGAGATAGAGACAAACCAAAGAACTTATATGCATATAAGCATAACCAATGGACACATACAGGCAATAGGGGGGTGATGGCCTGGTCTAGGTGGCAAGTGTGGGCTGAGAGAGCTCAATAGGGGAAAGGGGGACATATATAATATGTCTAACAATAAATATTTTTTTTAAAAGAAATAAGTTACAATCATTACTTTTGTAAAGCAGCTTTCAAAGCTTTTTTACATCATCTTATTTGATTCTCAGAACTATTTGGAGATGTATATGATGAATAACCCATTGTTACTGTTCGGGAAGCTAAAGAGAGGATAAGTGACTTACCCAAAGAAGTTAAGTGGTCCCATTAACAAAACTTGCATTTGAACTTAGACCTTCTTCAGTGAAAACCTGGGGAGTTTGGTTTGGCTTGGTTGTTTGATTGATTGATTTTTACCAATATCTCCAGAAATATAAAAAGGATAATTTTCAAATATAAAGTCAAATTTTGCATGTATATTTATGCAAAAACACATTTCAGGAGAAGGGGGGGGAAGATAGAAACCTTTCATAACTCTATCCAAATGCTACTTCCCAGGAGTGAGTTTCATAAACATTACACATTTGAATTCTTTTCAACTATGGTTTGGCTTGTTATTTTTTACTAGAGGCCTGGTGCATGAAAATTCATGCACTGGAGGGGGGGGGGGGTCCCTCAACTCGGCCTGCCCCCTCTCACAGTTTGAGAACCCTCAAGGGCAGAGGAGTCTGGCAATCAGGTGAAGGCAACACCCCCATCACACCTCTGCTGCTGCCTCTGTTGGCAGCACAAGCCTTGGCCGGCCCTGGTTACTTGAGCCTCAGGCAGCCCTGGGAAGCTGGGCAGTCACCATCTAAGACTTGCCTGTGCCTTGGGCCGGCCCTGGGTGGCCGGGGGGCTGAAGGGATTGGGGGACTCTGCAGGCAAGAGCAGGGAGTGGCTGAGTCTGCCTGGGGGTGGCCCCGGCCTTCCTGCGCACCTGCTGCCCTGGCAAGGCTGAGGGGACTAGGCACCAACCATCTTGTGGCTGTGGGTGCTGCCATCTTTGAGGGCATGATAGTTAATTAGCATATCCCCTCCTTATTGGTTGTGGGCGCTGCCATCTTTGTGGTGGTGTGAGGGTCAATTAGCATATTGGATAGGATTTATTAGATAGGATTAACTGGGATTGACTGCATATGAAGTATAAATTTAATCAGATGGCTACACCCTCAAGACAATTGAATTCTCAGTTCTATTTCAAATTATTAAAATTTATTACCACATCCTGAATGTAGCAATTATTAAACTTCATGTCCACATTCTAAGTGTAGCAATTTTAATAAATTACTGTGCATACTCTTATATGGCATACTAAGTGTAAGACCATCAAGATCCTTAATCTAGCTTTCATTCAGCCTCAAAACATCTTTATAGTGTGCGTGTTAGTACAATGAGAACTGGCAGTTGACTTATCACTAACTGACTTATCACCAGCCAACTTATCACTAACATCAGGAAATTTCAAGCTGTGGAGGAAAAAGCAACATAGACATCAAGTACATTATGGGGTTGGAAGCTGTATTTCTCAATCACGCTGAGTAGGGAGTGGCTGGAAGTCAAGCCTTCACTCTCTGGAGGATTCCTGGCTGCCACACTCAGTCCTGCTGTCTGAAAGCTCTCCCAGCCGGTTGGATGTGTCATTTTGAAAGAACTCTGCTGAAACCTGATTGTTCTTCAACTACATTCAATTAGTTGGCATTTAAGCCATCAAGACAGTCTATATGCTGAGGTTCTTAAAAGTTGCAAATTCCAGGACTTGATTTCCACTGCTATTGGTCTGTCCCAGCACCATTCTATTGGAAAATGCCGCCCCTGATGCCCTGCCCCCACCCCGATTTCCCGCTCCCCATCCCCACCCTGTGTACATGCTGCACAACCACACACTCACACACATACACACACACACACACACACCTGAGAACTTTTTGTATCAATACTATTCACTAATAGAGATCATGTTCTTTGGGATGTGGGTAAAGAAGAAGGAATAAAAAACATGTGGAAAATATAAAACCATACTATTGCATTGAAATGGTTTAGTAATATTTTTATTTCAGTATTTAAGAAAATAAATGCCACAAAGAAATAAGTGCATTTACATCGATTTCATTTATTCAACATGTATGAGGACCTCCTATGTGTCAGACACTGTTCCAGTCACTAGAATATAGTAGATAAAATAAGACCCCTTCTTTTCAGGAACTGACATCCCAGTAGGGTGGGAACAACAAGTCAACTACCATACATTTTTTAAGCATATACACCCGGTGGTAATTGAATGCTGGAAAGGAAAATAGAAAAAGAAAAAGTAGAGAGGAGAGGCATGATAATTTGTCCCAGGTGGCAAAGGAGGATCCCTTTGATAACATTTGAGTAAACAATCTGCATAAAATAAAGGAGCAGCTGTCTGGGGGAGGGGCATTCTAAGGTGACGTGTGAATACCAGCCCATGTGAATGCCTGAGGTGGACACATGCCTGCCATGTCCAGGGAACATGGGAATGAGGTCAGTGTTTGCTGAAATGGAGTGAAAAGGAGAGTGGAGGAGGTGGGCTGAATACAGAGTAGAGAAGGGCTTATTATGCTACATTGTGGGCCCTGGAATTTGTATTTTACTCTGAATTAGTTAAAAATGTATTAGAAAGTTTTAAGCAACAGCGTCCAGGCCTTAAATAGGATTTTTAAAGCATCATTTTGGCTAATAGACTGGAATGGGCAGAGGAGTGCAAGGTGAGAATGAAAGCAACCAGTCGGGAAGCTGTTGCAATACTCCAGTAGGGGGGTGGGCGAGTTAATTTGGTGGTACAGTGCTTGATATGAAGTGACAATCAACAAATATTTGCTGAACAAATTAATGAATAAGCAAGTGAAACTAATCTTCTAAAGTTATTCATCTCTTAAAAAGAAATGATATTTTACTCTGTGGTATAAGTATATTTCATATATATATGTACTCTACAATATAACAAGCTTCTTAGACTTTCAATTTAACCTATAAAATTTGCTTCTGAACCTAATGCTCTGTTATGTCTTATTGTTCAGTATTATTCATACTTGCTTCTCCCTTCTGATCTGGAAAGACACAGTCCTCACTCTATACCTTGTGTTATAATCACTCACACACACACCTCCCTCCTGCCACCTTAACACTCACACCTTACAATTCTATGTTAGTATCATAAAATCTCCACCAAGGATACAGCTGAATAAATTCTCATCTTTAAGCATAAGTTCAGTTTCTGGTACATTATATTAGTACTCATGCCTCTTGGTTGCTATAGCAATGTATAATTCTCCATATCTCGGAAACTGACCTGGTAGGGGAAAATGTTTTTTAACTAACATTGGTTTGGCCAAGGGATATAGTATAAATTAAATGAGGAAGCTCTTGGAGGTAGGAAAGACATTCAGAATATAGTTAAATGAATACAGACAAGGAATTCCAAGAGCAGTGGAGCATTGTGAAAATAGCTTAGACTCCTCTCTTGTGTCTCAGTTTCCTAACCAATAAAATGTAAATAATAGTGGTAACTGCTTCATAGGGTCATTGAAAGACTTAAGTGAGAATATACATTCAAACTTCTTAGTATTCTGCTTCCCTTGTATGGTAGGCAGAATTCTAAGATGGTCTCCAAGATTCCTGATGTATACACACTCTTCCACATATTCAATCAAATGCTAATCCAGCTACTGCTGTAAATGGCTCTTGCATATGAAATTAAGGTTCCAACTCAGTTGACCTTACAATCAGGAGATTATCTACTAGTAAGTGGGCCTGACTTAATCACATGAGCCCTTACAGAGGAACGAGTTTTCTCTGGCTGATTGCAAAAGACAGAGATTTGACGGGGAAATGAATTCTGCCACCCTGAATGAGCATGGAAGTAGATTTTCCCCAGGACTTCCAGAGGGGAACTCAATTTGGCTGATGTCTTGATTTCAGCCTTATGATACCTGACATTCTGAGCAGTGACCACATCACACCTTGCCAGACTTCTGACTCAGTGAAGTGTGATCAAGTAAATGGGTATTGTTCTTAATCACTACATTTATAGTAATTTCTTATGTAACAAAAGAAAACTGATAAAACTTGTATAAACAAACTCTCAATAAATGTTTGTTCTAGCTCCTATGTGGCTATAAAAGGGATAGAGGAAATATCAATATTTAGTGAATATTGGCTAACCAAAGAACTTACATGCATATATGCATAGCACATGAACACAGACAATAGTATGGTGAAGGCTTGGTGAGGGGGATTGGCTAGAAGCACTCAGTGAAGTGGGGGGTGGATACATCTGTATTACTTTCAACAATAAAGATAAATTTGAAAAAGAAATGAGGAAGAAAAAGCCATAGGTGTCGCTAAATATTGTCTGGGAGACTGGCAGAAAGATTGCACCACAATGAAATCGAACTTGTCTGGATAAACAAGAAGGAGCTCAGAGAAGGGACTTTACTATTCATAAAATTCAATTTATGTATTCTGCCAACAGAGGTACCTTGAGATACTTAGATTCCATATGTGACTTATGGTTGAACTCTTTACCAGGAACTGCAAATATCCATGACACATACAGTTTTCTAAATTTCATGAAGTGAAACCTTGAAACTCCCACCTTGGAGGTTGGTATGCAAGAGAATGTCATCAGTTTGAACGTGAGTCTAGCCATCCACCTAGGATCCCCTGCTCCATATGACTTTAATATTAACTCTTCTTCTTGTCTGTGCATGTTAGGGGAAATATATCATACTAGTATTTGAGAATTCACCCAAGTGATTAACCCTGTTCCTCATAAATGCCAAAGGCTAAAGGAAGTTGAGATTTGGACACACAGTATTTGATTAACAGTGAAACATCCAAATAAGAGATGACCATGGTTGAAAATATTAGATCAAGAAGGCAGGATAGAGCTTTAGAAGTTGATCCCTGCAGGTAAAAAAGGACTTTGAGGAAAGAAGAAGATATAGAGAGAAAACAGAGGATTTGCTCTCTGCTTCACAGCTGAATGGAGACTTCTCTGCCCACGCCTGGCAATTTGCCTCCTGCATTCCTCAGTCTGCCCTAGGCCAGTGACAGCTGGATTAGCAATTTGTCCCACTCTTAGTTCCCTTCCTAGAGGTTTAAACTCCAGCCATCGATCAAAGACCTCTTCTATTTTACTTTCAAAGGCACAAGATTATAGTTTTTGCCTTAACAGATTACAAATCGAAACATGTTACTGAACTTTCAGGTAGCTGACAACTATAAATTCCAGGATTAGTAGATCAGTTGTCTGGCAAGTAGCACCTAAATTAAGTTTTAAGAAAAACCTGAAGGATAGGATAAAATTATCTGCACTTTTCAAACATTCATCACAAAAGGTTCCTGAAATAACAATGTATTTACTACAGCCCCAAAGAATTCAATTTACAAAACGAAAGTGAAGGAAGGGGAGAATGTGCAGAACTTTTGGAAAATGCTATCTCACATCCAGGCCCTGGTAAGTAGTAAGATGCCCAGGGCAAGGGTCGCTTCCTGTGGGGCAAGATATTCAACAGGGAATATCCTACTCCTGGAGGCAGCAGCAAAGAACCCTGGCAGCCAAGGCCCATGGATCACAAACAAACACAGGAGCCCAGAGGGCCCGACGTGGGGCAGTAGTCAGCAGCGCTAACTCAGAGCAGGATGAAAATGCGATTGTGAGGCAAAAGCAGCTGGGGAACAAGGCGGATCTGTGAGCCGGGCTTGGGCAGGGTGCCTGTACATGTCGGGCTATCTTACAGGACTAACAAAGACAACAATGGTTATTGTGTTCGCCTACAACACTGCCACTCTTATTTTCTTTCAGAGCCAGTAACTGAAACTGGCTTGGATATGAAAAACAAAAATCATTTTAAACATTTGTTCTTATTGATGATGCTTATGTTATATTTTATAATTTTCTTTTGTTTATTTCTAACACCAATCAGCTTTCTTTCAGCTTTTTATTGGATTGTAACATATACAGAGAAAAGCACACAGATTATCAGTATAGGGTTTGGGAATTTTCACAAACTGAACACATCCTTGTAACCAACATTCAGACCAAGAAACAAAACATGACCAGCACCTGAGCAGACTTCCTCATGCCACCTCCAGTATCAACCAGCTCCCCCACACCCCCAAGGTTAACTGAAGCAGAGCCTTTTCTTGTAAAGAAAAAAGAAAGAAGAGTTTACTCCAAACCAAAGAGGGAACAGGAGCCAACTCACAAATCATCAGAAATTTAGTCCATCTACAGTGTAACCCAAAAACCAACTATGTAAAGTGAAGGGATGAAAGGATTTTCTTGAGAGGACCAAAAAACACAGGATATGATTTCAAGCTCGACTGGATATGTCATTTGTGGATTTTCCTTTCATTTCAGAGAGACTTTCTAGACATTTAAATCTGTTTGACTGCATTTTCTTAACTAGCTTTCTTTGTCGTCCTGGAATTAACAATAGGGCAACACTTTGATTCCAGCTCCAATAAAGGATGAGGAGGGACAGCGGCTCTTTGGAGTGGTCCTCAGCTTGTCTACACACCAGAACCCTGAAGACTAAACAAAACATAGATGCAAGGCTGATTCCAGGTCTTCTGATAGTAGTCCTTTGGAGAGAAGGGACATCAGAGGAGAGACCACAGAAATGCCATTATTACCAGATCCCCTCCCACAGCAAGCTGTGGGCTGGAGGAGGGGTTTTGCGGGCCCTGCCAAGAAGTGTCCTGAGGACCTAGACAGCATCTTAGAAGACAGTGCCTCTTGCCTGTTCTGTGCTTGAAGCTGAAGTTATCAGAAGTAGCATACAAAAGGGCTGTTAGATAAAGGGCCGTGAGGAGAGTCAAGTCAGATCTACAAATTCCGCTTGGTTAGCTCAGGAGAAATATAGACCCCAACAAGATGGGAAGAAAGAAGGTACAACGAGCTAAAGGCTGAGGCAGAGCTTGGAGTAACCTCAGAGCTACAGCACAAATAGCTAGAACCAAATTTGGGGCAGAAGTTTTCAAAGAGACAGGGACCATAACACCATCTATTAAAAATTCTTGCCCCCAAAATGCAGCTTAAACCTGACCTCAGTGTTGTTTTAACTACCAATTTATAACAAATGAAGAGAATAGGAAAATATAAGGGGTTGCAACCAGCAAAATCTGAGATGTGGGAAGTTCTGTGAATGACCAGGTGTGTGCAACTGCAAGGAAGGGGGAGGATGGAGGATAGAGGGAGAACCAGCAAAGAGATTTAAGAGACAAATCAACTAATCACAGTGTGTGGACATTATTTGGAACATAATTCAACCAACTATAAAAATAACAAAAACTAAAAGCAATTAGAAAATTGAAGTTACAATTCTAAATAGATATTTAAAGATAAACAGAAATTAATGTTTAAAATTTTAGGTGTGATAATTGTATTTCAGTTATATTTTTAAAGACTCCTTAAGGTTTTAGAGCAGTGGTTTCAGAACTTCAGCATGCATCAGAATCACCTGGAAGATTTCTTGAAACACAGATTTCTGGGCCCTGCCCCCAGAGTTCCTAATTCTGCAGGATTTTACTGGGGACTGAAATTTTCCATTTCTAACAAGCTAGATGCTGGGTACACGAAGGTCCATATTGCTATTCTATTTTTGTTATGTTAGAAATTTCTATTTTAGAAATATTTTAGGATAAGGAAAAAGAAATACTAGAAAAATCATTGGACAATATCCAACATCCATTCCTTACTAAAAAATAAAATAAAATAAAATAAGCCCTAGCTGGTTTGGCTTAGTGGATAGAGCACTGGCTAGCGGAATGAAAGGTCCCGGGTTCGATTTTGGTCATGCTTGGGTTGCAGGCTCGATCCCCAGTGGGTGGCTTGCAGGAGCTCTCTCGTCATTGATGTTTCTATCTCTCTATCCCTAGACCTTCCTCTCTGAAATCAATAAAAATATATTTTTTAAATAAAAAAAATAAAGTAAAAATTCTCAACAAACAGGAATAGAACTTCTTCAACCTCATACTAATAAGCATCTATGAAAATCCTACAGCTAACATCAGATGTGATGGCAAAGATTGAAAACTTTCTCCCCAAAATCAGCAACAAGGCAAGGATGTCTGTTCTTACCATTTCTATTTAACATTGTACTGGAGGTTTTAGCTACTGCAATGAGGCAGGAAAAGGAAATAAAAAGCATCCAGATTGGAAAGAATAAGTTAAATTACCTTTATTTGCAGAAAACTGTCATCTATGTAGAAAATCTTAGAACTGATGTAAAACGTTTTCCAAACCAGTGGCCACAGAGAGGAACTGAGCAGGGTAGGAGCTGGGTGGCCATTGGGGAAAGAGCGCTCTTTCTCTTTATTCTCTACAGCCGGAGCAGCTTTCCCCCTTCTGAGCCTGCATCCTCTCACAACTGGAGGCCTCAGGTGGGTTGCTCTTCTTCCCTGACTGATGTTGGTACTGAATACTTATTCCTCATTTAATCATATTTCCACATGGAAAGACTTACCTTAAAGCAACTATTTTCAAATTTGTCTGTCACTTGGGGAGCTTGAAAAACTACTGATGCCTGGGTTCCACTTCCACAGATTGTAATGGAATTGTTTTGGGTTATGGTCTGGGCAGAGGATCCCAGTGATTTCAAAGAGGTTCTAGTTGGAGAACCACTATCTTAGAATAAGGTATCTTGCCTTGAAACTTCTCTAAAAGGTGAGTTTCAGAAGTGAAACTAGGGGTGAGTTTCAGAAGTGAAACTAGGCAAGAATAGCTCAGGCCTTAAGGCTTTTTTTGTGGGATCTGACTGCTTACAAAGTTTACCAAGTTTTCTTTTATTACTCTGAGCCATAAATTTTATAACAGGCCCTGTGGCAAGGGGCAGAGTGAACAAGAGGTGAGAGAAGCCTGTGGTTGTTCCGAAGTGACTTCAGCAAGTTAAGTCTCTTTAATTTAGGTATAAGGAAGTAACAGTGCCCCTGGCCAGATGGCTCAGTTGGTTAGAACATTGTCCTGATAGGCCAGGTTGCAGATTTGATCCTCAGTCAGGGCACTTACAGGAATCAACAAGCCCACTTAACCACTTAGTCAACAGGCCTCAAGCCATCTCATAATTACATATCACCTCAATTTGTATTTGGAAAAATTTCTACGTACTTAAAAGTTGAAAGAATAGTTCAAATATACCTATATACCCTCCAAATACATTCATCAATTGTTAACATTGTGCTCTACTGCCATCTCTCTGTCTTGCTCTCTTTTTTTGTGGGGAGGAAGCTGAACCTCTATAGTTTAACAATCATTTTCTAAGAACAAGAGCAGTTTTTCTACTTAACCATGATATCATTTTACTCCCAGGAAGTTTAACAAATATACATTATTTAACATTGATCCATATTTATTTATCTTTTTAAGATTTATTTTTATTGATTTCAGAGGGGAAGATAGAGGGAGAGAGAGATAGAAACATCAATGATGAGAATCATTGATCAGCTGCCTTCTGCATGCCCTCTTGTGGGGATTAAGCCCACAACCCAAGTATGTGTTCTTGACAAGAATTAAACCCAGGACCTTTCTGTCCACAGGCTGATGCTCTATCCACTGAGCCAAACCAGCCAGGGCAATATATGATCCATATTTAAATTTCTCCAATTTACCACAAAACTTCCTTTATACCTATTTTAATAACTGCATACTGCATAATTGTCTTATCTCCTTACTCTCCATAATCTAAAATAATCTCCTTCCTTTTTATGAGACTGACAAATTTCAAAAAGCCATACTGACTGTGTCACTGAATACTGTATGCTTTAATGATGCTTTCTTATGGTTAGACTCATATTAAATATTTAGCAAGAATACTATGTTGATGATCTTGTGTGCTTCCAATGACATTACATCAGTAAGAACTTGTTTGTCCCATTATCTCTGATGCTGAGTTGAATCTGCTGGTTAAGGTGGTACCTATCAGATTTCTTTATTTAAGTGTATTTTTTTCTTTTATACTTAATAAATAACGTGACACTATGAAAAGATATGCATATCCCATTTCCCAACAGTTTTTGCATCCATTATAATCTGTTGTTATAATTGTGATTGCAATTTTTAAAGAGTGGAAGGGAAGGGGAGAGACAGAGAGGGAAAGAGAGAGACATTGATGTGACAGAGCCACATGGGTTGGTTGCTTCCTGCACATGCCACAACCAGGACTTGAGATCGAGCCTGCAACTGAGATATCAAACCCAGAACTCTTCAGTCTACAGGCCAATGCTCTACCCACTCAGAAAAACCGGTTAGAACCCTACTACATTTTTAACTGGCATTCTGTGTAAAGAAGAGCTTCCCTTACTTTCCCTCCACTTCTTGTTTTTTTGTTTGTTTGTTTTTTAGTGTCATTATGGACTTATGAATTCTTTGTTTATTTAGTGAATTATGATCCATTACTATTATTTGTCTTTATGAAACCAGCTCCTGTATCCTTTCAGTATATCCCATTAGTCCTTAAGTAGTGTCCTTATTTCTATCACAAGAAGTTTCAAGCTCATCTTTCTCCAAATCTGAAGTCAACCATTTCTCCAAAAAGGCTCCATTCCTTTTCATTGGAAATGGTATTTCTCATAACATTTTCTTCAGTTCTAGTTTTTATTTTTATATTTCTGGCTCCTCCATCTATCTCCAACACTTTTCCAAACTCAGGTAGGGAAAATGAATTAATCCTTCTATACCCCAACACCTGACCCAATATGTTACAAAACATACACCTTATCTTTTATATTGACTAATTCCTATATTGATTCAACAAATATATATTTTTTGAGTGACTGTTTCTTCTACATAGGGTTATACTAAGCGCCCAAGATAAAATTTGAAGCAGCACAAGCACAGTTGTGGCCCTCATGGAGCTTACCAGTATAGTCTAGTAGGGAGAACAAATATGAACTAGATGATCATACAAACACTTAACTGAAAATACTGTGTGGGCTCTAAAAACAGGCACTGAGGTCTAGACATACAACAGAGAATCTGATATACTCTGGGCAGTTGTGAAGGCATCTCTAAGATCTGAGACATGGATAGACGTTATCAGTTCAAGGATAAGGGGTTTGTGTGTAAGTTGGGGGCAATGGTGGCAGAAGGCTAGGGACATAGTCAGTTGAACAGGTTCCAGATAGAAGTAAAGAAGGAACTGGGAATATTAGAGAAGCCAAAAATAATGTTGAGGTCTTTATTCAGACAAAAGCTAAGGAGAGGGGCTGTTAGAGTAGCTGGAAGGCTGGGCAGATACTGACTCTATCAAGCCTTGAGAGCAAGTTAAGGTTTTGTTTTTATCATCCATATAACAGAAAGCTATTAAAAGGCTTACACAGGAAAGAGGCATACTTAGATCTATATTTTAAAATTCATATTGGCCAATGAAGGAAAGATTGGCTGGAGCAACAGTACATGTTAGCATTTCAGGTGGGAGAAGGCTCTTTCCTGCAGTGCACATAGTGTTCTATGGCAGTGGCTGTGAAATATCACTGTCACTTCCTGTCACCAAAGCGAGCACACACCCATTTTGTGGTTCTCTGAATATTTTCTAGACAATGGGGAATCTAATTAATGGTCTCCACCCTAACTTAGCTCTCCCTAGCAGCTCCCACGCTCTCTGTTCCCTTTTTCTTTTATACCCAGTAGAGAAATACAAAAATGAGAATGGAGTTCATAATAGGAGCTTACTAATACAAAGGTACACAAAGCCAATAAACACATTTCAAAACCTTTCTAAAGGAAAGTGTGAGTCTCTGGAGAAAAGAGAAGAAATGGCAAAGGAGCTGGAAATTTTGTTAGATCTTTTGTGCTCATGTGAAGACTTCTATGTAATGGGTATGTGTTTAATTTTTTTACACTATTAAATAGATGTCTTTATTATGGGAATTAAAGATATAGAAAAAATAAAAATAAAGAAAGGAAAAACAATGTAAATAGAAAAGTCTCTTAAATAAATAGTGTTGGAAAAACTGGACAGGCACACGCAAAAGAATGGAACTAGGTCATTATCTTTTACCATCACAATATTAACTCAGAATGGATAAAGGCTCGAATGTATGACTGAAACAATAAAACACATGGAAGAAAACATAAGTCACTAAATTTCTGGACATTTGTCTCAAAGATATTTTTACAAATTGGACTCTAAAGGCAGGAAGATCAAAAGCAAAAACAGATGAATTGGATTACATCAAACTAAAAGGCTTCTGTATAGCAAAGAAAGCATCAACAAAACAAAAAGGCAACCAACTGAACAGGAGAAGATATTTTCAAATGACACTTCCAAGACAAGGTTAATATTCAAATAAAATATAGAACTCATACAACTAAGCAAAAAACAAACAGTCTGATTTAAAAATGGGCAGAGGCTCTGAATAGGCATTTTTCAAGGAGGACATATAGATGGCCTACAGATCTAGAAAAAGATGTTCAACATGACTAGCTATTAGGAAAATGCAAATGAAAATCACAATGAGATATCATCTCTTACCTGTTAGAATAGCTACTATCAAAAATAAGAAATAACAAATGTTGGCGAAAATGTTGGGAAAAGGGAACCCTCAATTTACAATGTGGGATTGTAAATTGGTGCAGCCACTATGGAAAATAGTATAGAGGTTTCTTAAAACCTTAAGAACAGAACAAGCAACCCTAATTGTTTTTGGCTCAATGGATAGAGCGTCAGCGCTGGACTCAAGGGTCCTAGGTTTGATTCTGGTCAAGGGCATGTACCTTGACTGCAGGCATATCCTCAGTAGGGGGGTGTGCATGAGGCAGCTGATGGATGTTTCTAGCTCTCTATCACTCTCTTTTCCTCTTTGTAAAAAAACCAATAATATATATATTTTAAAAGAACAGAATAAGCATATGATCTAGCAACTCCTGGGTATTTTCCTGAAGAATATAAAAGCATTAATTTGTAAAGATATATGGACCACTATGGTCATTGAAACATTATTTACACTAATCAAGAAATGGCAACAATCCCGAGTCCAACTAAAATCAGCTCAACCAACTACTAACCCATAAAACTGTTGTAAACTACTGAGATTTTGAGGTTGACTATTAGATAGCATTATTTTGCAACAGTTACCTAAAACTTATAATAAATACTAATAGTAGATCTCTTTGAATAAAGAAAATATGGTAGATTTCATTTTCCACTTTTACTTTGTGTTTTCCACATTTTCTACTTCCAGCTTGTGTTATTTTTTAAATCGGGTGGGAAAGAATTAGAAGGGGAAAAACAATGTAAATAATTCAGTTTCTTCTTCCTAACTTTATACTTAGAGGCCCAGTGCACAAATTCGTGCACTAGTGGGGTCCCTCGGCCTGGCCTTTATGATGGGGTCAAAACTGGCTCTGACATCCTCCGAGGGGTCCCAGATTGTGAGAGGGTGAAGGCCAGGCTGAGGGATCCCACAGGGCCCAGGAGGGATGAGGGAGATTGGCCAGCCAGCGAGGGACCATAGAAAAGCTCTAGGATTTATCTGACCCATCTTTCTCAGTCTTGATCGGCTGGACCCCAGTAGCAAGCTAATCTACTGGTTGGAGCATCTGCCCCCTGGTGTTCAGTGCACATCATAGCGAGTGGTTGAATGGCTATAGCATATCATTAGCATATTATGCTTTGATTGGTTGAACTGATGACCAGACAACTGGACACTTAGCATATCAAGCTTTTATTATATAGGATTAGAATGAAATTTTTTATTTTGAAATTGTTTATTTTCCACAGTGCATGCATGGCTACAATCAATCAAGCACTGGGAGTTTTACATGGTAAACACTGTAAAAAGGAAGAGGACATCTTAACATCAAAATCTATGCCTGCCTATCTTGGTGCTCTTCTCCTTGCTAGCTTCCCTAATTAGGCAGAGGGAAGACTCACCCTTTGTCCACTACCTCTATAAGCATGCACCACACATTTCTGCCATATTCTAACAAACTTTAAAAATATATATATAAAAAATAAAGGGAAAACTGTGAGTGATCAATATGCTACTTAATTACTAATTAGAGGAAAAGAATTGAAACGTTGCCCTCACAATATTGAAGAATTCCACCATCTGTCTATGTATAAGCCCAGGTAATGCTCTGCCCTTTTTCTTACTTCATGCATGAGGGTAGAAGTTATTTAAATCTGCAGTCCATATCATTTTTCCATATTAGCCCAGATTGTCTTATGTTTTCCAACTGGATTTGTACAATCACAAAAACATATCATAAAAACATACAAGGACACATTTGAAAAAACTTAATGTATCAAAGAACATTCTATAATCTGATGTTACAGATATGTTCTAGACTAGCAGCTTTCATTCTTCAATTTTACAATCCTGTGAGTTAGAGACAGGACTTTTTATTAAAAGTTCAGAGCCAAGTAACTAGAAGTACTTAAATCTATCTACATTCATTATTCAATAACAATATCTAAAGTTTCTTTTTCCTTTTGTGTGGAAGAAAAATGAATGCCGTTTATTGTTTATTTCACCCTCCTAAAGACAAAAATAGAGGAAAAGTGGGGGAGGAACAACACATTAGGTAGACTATTATTATATGATGTTAAAGGGAATCAGCTTCCTTCCAAAAATTAGTTTTTTAAAAAATAGAACTTGACAAGTTGGATTAAAGACACTAACAGTTTAAAGAATAATATGCTTTACCTAAAAAATTATTTCTAGCAATTTAAAAATCTTTGTTTCTGGGTCTATAAATTCTCAAAAGGGGAAAATACTGTGCTTACTAACAAATTATCTTTTTCCTTTTATTTTCTCATTCTAAAAAGAGAAGGTAAAAATTATGTAAGCCAAAACCATAATGAGATACAATCTCACATCTGTTAGGATGACTATTCTCAACAAGACAACAGATAAATGTTGGCAAGGATGTGGAGAAAAGGGAACCCTTGTACCTTGTTGGCAGAAATGGAAATTAGTACAGGCACTATGGAAAACAGTATGGAGACTCCTCAAAAAACTAAAAAACAAAATTGGCATATAATCTAGCAATCCTACTTCTGGGTATATATTTAAATGAAACAAAATCAGTATCTCAAAGAGTGCACTCCCATGCTCATTGTAGCACTATTTGCAATAGTCAAGATATAGAAACAACCCAAGCATCCATCGATAGATGAATGGATAAAGAAAAGGGTTTGAGCAAAAAGGAGAAAAGAAAAAAGAGAGAGAGAGAAATCCTGGACACGAACAACAGTGTGGGGAGTGAGAGAGAGTGGGTGGAGATGGAAGAGGGCACGGAGAGGATAAATGATGATGGAAAAAGTAAATTTAATTTCCAAAAGAAAACATGGTGTGTATATATATTAAACAAAATACTATTCAGCCTTAAAAAAACAAGGAAATCTTATCATTAGTGACAACCTAAATAAACCTGTAGGACATTATTGTAAGTGAAATAAGCCAGACTCAGAAAAACAAATACTGCATGAGCTCATTACTATATGTGGAATATAAAATGTCAAACTCATATTAGTAGAGAGTTAGCAGTGGTTGCCAGAAGTGGGAATGGGGGAGGGTTGGGGAAAATGTGGAGATACTGGTCAAAGGGTACACAATTTCAGTTATGCAAGACGAATAAATTCTGGAGCTCTAATGTACAGCATGGTGACTATAGTTAACAATATTTTATTGTATAGCTATGTTAATTAGATTGATTTTGGTGATAATTTCACAACGTGTATAAAACATCAAGTTGCACAATTAAATTATATACAATGTCTATTTGTCAATTATACCTTAATAAAGCTGAAAAAAAAGACAAAATATGTAAGCATTCAACAATGAATTAGGCAAACATAAAGTTAATTGTGTCACACCCTGAAATGTTAGAGCCTACCAAGAAATAACAACAGAGAGTCCTGTATAAAAATGACAATGTGATTGTGAATCACGAATGGCAAAAGTAGTAGTTATATGTAGTTGGGAGATTTATATGTCCCACCCTCGGTGGAAGATCAAGAAGAGCCTGCATTATCAGTCCAAGGAAGTCAGTAGTAGCCCAGAAGGAAGAAATTGGCACAGTTATTGAAGGAAGAAGGAGTCCACTAGATCTGAAAGACAATCAGACATATCACTACCCCACCACCATCACCATCCAGCAGCAACAAATACTCCCTTCCCTGCTGTAGTCAGGGACAAGAAATTAGATGCTACTCCTGTAAGGTAGGGCTTTGATTTGACTAGGACAAAATATATTGCAGTTTTATGCAAAAGTGTTCTCCAGTGGCAGAAGTAAATAATGACAAAGGGAATGTGTTTTAAATGAGGAATTGCATGACAGGCTGCTTTGCCTGTAGATATAAAACTGGTACATATTCTTAAAATCACAAGTTTACATTTTCTCTCTTGGCAACTCTGATTACTCTTCAATGGGTAGGGGAATTGTGAAAACCATTTATCTTGATTCACTTTGCAAAATGGTACAAGGAAGAAAACTGGAAATTATACAGTACACATGTGAGGAAAATATATGAATAAAAGGTACCATAATGTAAGCAATCAGTTCACATGACACCATAGGGCAACCAAGAAACAGAAACCAGAAAGATACTGCAAAGAGCTCTGCGGCAGTCCTCGGGTTGCATGCTGATTCAACAGCCTCCAGGATGTGAGACCCTGGGAAGTTTATTTCTCTATAATGGACAAAGGAGCTACAGCTCTCTGAGGGTGTAATTTTATCTCTACATGTCAGGTAGAATTCTTAGTTCACAAACTCATAACTACAAGAAATAGAACTTCTTCCATTTTTTTAGCAATCCAACTTAATTTCAAACCTTGACATGTATTTTCGCTGGTTTGTTATTTTTTCAATATATATATATTGATTTCAGAGAGGAAGGGAGAGGGCGAGAAAGAGAAACATCAGTGATGAGAGAGAATCATTGATCAGCTGCCTTCTGCATGCCCCACACTGGGGATCAAGGCCACACCTGGGCATGTGCCTTGACTAGTAATCAAACTGTGACCTCCTGGTTCATAGATTGACACTCAACCACAAGTCCACACTGGCCATGTGCTACTATTTTTTTTTAACAGCTAAAATTACACCCCATTTCTTTCCACAGTTTTCTCAAGGCATGGGGAGGTAGACAGGCTAGAGTATGCCTTTTGTCATCTGACATTAGAGATGGCCCTTGTGATGCCTAGTGACCTTCCCTCTCATCCTTATGGATTTAACAGCTTCTCTCTACACTAGCACCAGACTCAAGGCCCAGAAATATATATATTTTTTAAATATATTTTTATTGATTTCAGAGAGAAAGGGAGAGGGAGAAAAAGAAATATCAATGATCAGAATCATTGATTAGATGCCTTCTGCATGTCCCCTAATGGGGATTAAGTCTGCAATACCAGCATATGCCCTTGACTGGAATTGAACCTGGGATCCTCAGTCTGTAAGCTGATGCTCTATCCACTGAGCCAAACCAGCTAGGACAAGGCCCAGAAATCTCTACCCGGCTCTCTCTGGCCCTGTCTGACCAGATAGTATCTCCAAAGAAACTATCAGAGAGAAAATCACTTGCTCTCCGGAACCCAAAGGTATCTCTCAACCTCTTGAGATCCATTCTTAAAAGTCCTAGAAAATGAAAATATATCCACTCCCCTGAGAATAAATGTAATCCATGAGATTTCTGAGGGGAATATATTGTACACATATATTATGTACTATCACAGAAGAGGTTTGGGCAGCACCCCATAAACAAACACATTCATATTTCTACAGTAAGTCAGGATGAATAAAGAGACAAATAGCTTGTCAGTGCCCAAGTCAGGTTTGGCTATCAAATAAGTGTGCTGCAAACTTACAAACTTTGGGTTTCAAGGCCTTTTGGATTTTGTAATCACATGGAAAGATGGTGGATTTACAGTTGAATCTGAATCAGTTAGATAGGATATGACATAACTCCACTGTAGTACAATAGAAATTCAAAAGAGGAGGACACTGATCTGTAAATATTTCATGGAGGAGAAAACATTTAACTAAGTCTGGAGAGTGTATGGGAATATGTAAAGATCAGAAAATAAAAGGCATCCCATGTGGGGAATTAAAAAAATCAATATTATACATAATTATTCATAAGAAAAACACAAATTAAAACAATAATGAGATAATACTATACACCTCTTAGAATGTCTAAAATAAAAAAAACTAAAAATATCACATTTTGGTGACAATGTGGAGCAATTGGAACTCTCATTCATTGCTGGTGGACTGCAAAATGTTACGGCCACTTTGGAAGACATTTTGGCATTTTTCTTATGAAA
The DNA here is from genome assembly GCA_011751065.1 of Lasiurus cinereus. NCBI lineage: Eukaryota > Metazoa > Chordata > Mammalia > Chiroptera > Vespertilionidae > Lasiurus > Lasiurus cinereus. Next base: position 51,394,208 of record JAAGEH010002531.1, on the reverse strand, counting down.
TTAAACATGTCATACTACCCAATCCAGCAATTGTGTTCCTACATGACTTTAAAGCCACACAAAAAACAGCATGTGAATGTTTATTGCAGCTTTACTCATAATCACCCCAAAACTGGAAGCAACCAACATGTCCTTCAATAGGCAAGTGGATAAAGAAAAATCAAATATGGTAGAGCAATATAAAGAAATAAGCTATCAAGCCATACAAAGACATGCAGGAATCTTACATACATATTTATAAGTGGACCTACCTAATCTAAAGAGGCTACATAATATATGATTACATTTATATGACATTCTGGAAAAGGCAAATTTATAGAGATGGCAGACAGAACAGTGGCATGCCAGGAGTTCAGGCCAAGGAAGTTTTGTAACTGTGAAGCACAGAGAATTTTTAGGGCATTGAAATTGTTCCATATAATACTGGTGGACATATGACACCTTGCATTTGTCAAAACTCAAAGAGCTTTACAGCACAGAGAGTAAACCTTAAAGGAGGCCAAACATTTTAAATCATCTAGAAGGTGAGAGGATCCAGGATGAAATTTGAATGTGACAGAATCTAACTGTGTTACAAATACTGTGTATGAAACAACCTCATTGAAGAAGAGGGAGAAAGGCACTAACCTAAGTAATTCTGGAAATAAGAGAAGTCTATATGGAAAATGAAAGAAACTGTGCTTGACAAAGTGAGGTTTGGTTTAACAATTCTGAAACCACTATACATGCATACTAAACTTGAACTATTAAGTAAATAGATAGCAGATGTTGGGAGCCAGGTTTCTCAATGTTGGAGTTATAGACAAGCAAGAGGCAAAGGCTAGAACGATTCATGAGGTAATGGATTACATTTGGAGATGTCATTATGAACTCATTTACCTTAATAAGATATAGTTACATATAGAAATACTAGAGGCCTGGTGCATGAATTTGTGCATGAGTGGGGTCCTTCCTGGTGATTGGGGCTGTCTCATTCAGTCAGGGCCCATCGGGGCTGTCAGGCCAGGGGGAGGGACTGCAGGAGGTTGGCCGGTGGCAAAAGGTTGACTATGGGAGTGCACTGACAACGAGGGGGCAGCTCCTGCATTGAGCATCTGCCCCCTAGTGTTCAGTCGCATTATAGCTATCGGTTGTCTGGTTGTAACGGTCACTTAGGCATATATATATATATATAGTTTATACTCTAGTTAGCATACACACATCTTCCCAGCTCTGTCAGCTGAGAGGGCCCAAAGCAATGATACTCCAGTAGAAATTAGCACACCTAATTCCAACTCTTGGTTTCCAATGCCATTCTCCAACCAAAGGAGCCAGGGCACCTAGGAAATTCGACTGATTCTAGATTAGGGCAGGAAATATATGAGATGAGCCTGGAGCATCTTGAAGTACCAGAAAGTAAGTGGGGATATGTCAAAGTGATATAGGAAGACCTCCTAATGGAGACAGACAAATGTGAGCAATGAAATAAGTAAAGCTGGAGAATCCAAGATTAAAAGACAGAACGAACATCATCCAGATACACAGGAAAGCTGGCTGAGTGTAAGTTCTACAGCTAGAAGGAAAGAGAGGGGCTCACAGAAACCCAGAGGAGCTGCAAAAAGCTGAGGTAAGGAGGCGCGCGCTGAGAGAGCGGGTGCCGGAGTACCTGGCTGGCTTTCTCTGGCAGGAGGGAAACGGAGACTCCCAACGTCATTGAACCCCTTCTCTTATGACACTAAATCCTAGATCCAGCCGAAACTCATACAGGGTGAGTTTGGACTGTGAAAAGGGAGAGGTGCACAGAAATTTAGGGGAGTCGCCAAAGATCAGAGGACTGGTGGCGGCGCGCACGGCACTGCGAAGGACAGATTGCTGATTGTGCCGCTGACTTTCGCGAGTAGGCGGGAGACAGACCCTCCCAATTGTGCCACTTCTGAGTCCACTGGGCCCCTGTTTCAGGCGAAACCCTGGAGACCTAGACTCCTGTGGTCCTGGTGCGCAGGGGAGCAGGAAAGGCAGCAGTCTAGAGGCACTGCGGGCGCTACAGCAATTACCCAGTCACAGAGCCGTGGAGGGCGGGGCCAAATGGAAGGCAAGGCGGTCCCTTAAGCCCTGAGACTCCACCCATCCCAAGCTCAACAAAGGCTTCTTGGGTTTTGCAAGTCTGGCATTATACGGCTGAATTCAACACAGAAGTTTCCCTGGCATAGTGAAAATGCCGAGACAAGGGAAGGGATCACAAACAAAAGAAACGGAGGAAAAAAAAACGACTGGATATAGAGTTCAAAACCACGCTTATAAGGTTTTTCAAGAATATGCTAAAAAAGTTGGATAAACTTAGCGAGAGCCAAGAGGAGATGAAAAAGGACCAACTAGAGATGCAAAAGAGCCAACTAGAGATGGTAAAGGTCCAACTAAAGATGAAAAAGGACCAACTAGAAATTAAACATTCACTGACTGAAATAAAAACTATTATACAGAGTCCTAACAGCAGACTAGAGAAAGGCAAGAATCAAGTCAAAAATTTGAAATATAAAGAAGCAGAAAACACTCAACTGGAAAAGCTAGAAGAAAAAAGAATCCAAAAATGTGAAGATAATGTAAGGAGACTCTGGGACAGCTTCAAATGTACCAACATCAGAATTGTGGGAGTGCCAGAAGAGAGAGAGCAAGATACTGAAAACCTATTAAAAGAAATAATGACTGAAAACTTCCCATATCTGGTGAAAGAAATAGACTTACATGTCCAGGAAGCACACAGAACCCCATATAAAAGGAATCCAAAGAGAACCACACCAAGACACATCATAATTAAAATACCAAGAGCAAAAGACAAAGAGAGAATATTAAAAGCAGCAAGAGAAAAACAGTTCATTACCTACAAGGGAGCACCCATACGACTGTCAGCTGATTTCTCAACAGAAACGATGCAGGCCAGACGGGAGTGGCAAGAAATATTCAACGTGATGAATAGCAAGAACCTACAACCAAGAATAATCTATCCAGCAAAGCTATCATTCAGAATTGAAGGGCAGATAAAGAGCTTCACAGATAAGAAAAAGCTAAAGGAGTTCATCAACTACAAACCAGTATTATATGAAATGCTGAAAGGTACTCTTTAAGAAGAGGAAGAAGAAAAAGATTAAAGTAAAAAAAATTATGAACAACAAATACGTATCTATCAACAAGTAAATCTAAAAATTAAGTGAATTAAAAATTTGATCAACAGAATAAACTGGTGAATATACTAGAATCAGGAGCACAGAAAGGGAGTGAACTGGTAATTCTCAGGGGGAAAGGGGTGAGGGATGTACAGGGAGAGACTGGACAAAAATCATACACCTATAGATGAGATCAATGGGAGGGAGGGAAAGGTGGGAGCTGGGTGGAGGGGTGCTATGGAGGGGAAAAAAGAAAAACAAATGTAATAATCTGAATAATAAAGATTTAATTAAAAAATATATATATATCAAAAATAAAAAAAAAGAAATAAGTAAAGCTGTATTGGATTATAACCCAGAGTATAAAATAGGTATTCATGAGTCCATACTAATATAAATAATATATGTGATTAAATACTAGAATAGGCAACTTTACCCATACAGAAGAATTCTAAATAATTTACTCAGATACTCTTCCCTCAAGAGGGTATCCTTAAGTGTATCTGTACAGTTACTTCCTCTCAAAGAATAAAGGAGGGGGAAAAGAGTAACATTACTTCAACCAGGTGAGCAAGGTTAACATCAACAGTGCAAAGTCATATTGACAGCATTTACCTTGGATATGACACATTTGATGAGAATACTTTACCTCTATTGTCTCCCTCCTAAAATTAATCTATAATAAAAGCATAATTTGCTAATTAGACCAGACAGCTGAACAACCTTCTGGACATCCTTCTGCACAACCTTCCAGATGAAGCCACCATGGCGGGAGCTGAGGCAGAGGCAGTTGGGGGTAATCAAGCAGGCAGGCAGGCAGAGATGGTTAAGGGTGATCAGGCAGGCAGGCGAGTGGTTAGGGGCAATCAAGCAGGTGGGCAAGTGGTTAGGGGTGATCAAGCAGGCTATTGGTTAGGGGCCAGCGGTCCCAGATTGTCCCTTAAGCAGAATCAAAAGGGCCCTAAGATAAGAATATGCTTAGTATGGTCCAGGGGACACAAGGAGGCCAGCATGAGTGGAACAGAGGGAGGCAAAGGTGGAGTCACAGGTGAGGACACAGGTACAATGACAGGTGGGAGACAGCTCATGGACGGCCTTGTAGACCAATGTAGAACTCTGGCTCTTTATTATTTGTCTGGGTGAAATTAGATGCTACGGAAGTCTTCTGAGTAAGACTGACATGATTTAATATATGTTTGAATATAACCTAGATCCGTGGTCGGCAAACTGCAGCTTGTGAGCCACATGCGGCTCTTTGGCCCCTTGAGTATGGTTCTTCCACAAAATACCACAGCCTGGGTGAGTCTATTTTAAAGAAGTGGTGTTAGAAGAAGTTTGAGTTTAAAAAATTTGACTCTCAAAAGAAATTTCAATTGTTTTACTGTTGATATTTGGCTCTGTTGACTGATGAATTTGCCGACCACTGACCTAGAGTATGCACTGTAAGAAGGTGAGAGTAGAAGCAGTGAGTCGGATAAGACACTAATCCAGAAATCGAGGCATGACATAAGCAGGCCCCAGTAGTCAGATTTCATGTTTAAGGTGGAACCTTAAAATAAACTTATTTATCTTTGTTTTAGTGTCTCATGCCCCTCCTCCCCAAACCCCATCCTTCCCCACCAGAGGACTCCTCTTAAGGTACCACTTCAATTACCCCTCTGCTCTCTCACAAACCACTGAATATTCCCATTGCCTGGAGAATCAGCCCAGTTGCTACAGCTACAGGTACCAGAGGTCAGAGCTCGCCTCCCTTTCTGGCCTCATTTCTCTGTAGCACCTATAGGAAGCCTCACTTTGATTTGGTTCATTGACCAGTCCCTCAAGTTTTCTAATACTTTCCTTCCCCTGGCCCATACTTTGTTATTTCATTTTACTTAGCACACCTTCCCCATACCTTCAACAGAGAACTCAAATTCAAATTCTTTCATAGAGCTTTCCCTGCTTGTCAAGTGACAGGATTTTCACTCAGATGGCAACTATCATATACTGGCCTATAACATAATTCCTTCTACCAGTCAACCGTTAAGCTCTAGGAGGCCCCACCTATGACATAGGTGTCTTTGTATTACTAATGTCTGAATATAGCACGTATACAGCAAATGTATAAAATGCTTTGGTTAAAAGAATATTCAGGTTAAAAAGCACCTACCCATGCAAACATATGCAGTTAGGATCCAAATGAAAGATACACACACACACACACACACACACACATACACACAATACAACAAATATATTATAATGCACACACATACACATGCATGTAACATCACAAATGTATAATATATACATACACACACACAATACAATATAATGCACACACATACGCATACATGTAACATCACAAATTTATTATAATATATACATCCACACACAATACAACAAATATATTAAAATGCACACACATACACATACATGTAACATCACAAGTTTATTATAATATATACATACACACACACACACACACACACACACACAAATCAAAACTTTGACAATAGCCAGAGTTTTCCACAGTCTTTAAAAACATGAAAAAATAAGGGTGAATATGAAGAAATATAACTCATAACCTTATAATTTAGGTAACAATTAAGAATTCTATTAATTAAGACTGGAAAATTGCAATGTCTCTTATATATTTAATATTTTTAATTTATATTTATTTACAATATTCACAAGGATTCATAGAGCTACTTATGTCATAAACCAGGTTTTGTAACTGGGCTCTTTGTTAGGTAAACAAATCCAAAGGCAATAAAATCGTGAAAAGTGGGATGCAACCCCAATAAAAACTCTCACAAAGCCCTTCAATAAAAAACACTGACAGCAAATTTTTCATCCTGTGGATGCATTTTTATCTGCCGATGTTTACAGGGAGGATGTTTCTGCCGGCTGTGATTTTTCATGTAACATAATTTCTTCGATTTGTATAATTTAGAATGTGTTTCTATCACATGTTACTGTGAGTCGGTAGGCACCTCAAACATTTCAAAAACTACAGGGCAATTAAGAGCGATCATACAATGAAGGTCAGAAAGGATGCAGGGAAAGAAACCAAACTCTCCCGTTTTATCTTCTTTTATTTTTGCTTGCGTTTGGTCTTTACCCCATTGGGGTCTTTGGCAATTGTGTGAGTACTAGTATATGACAGCACCAACCACACTTTTTTATTTAGCACAAGTTGGATTTGAAGAGCCAAGACAAGAAAACACTTAAGGAATCCTGAGACTCTCAAGAGAAGTAAATTAAATTTGTTATTTCTTTTAGCTCTGCTCTCCTATTCTTTATTTTTAAAAATATTAACTCCCCCCGCTCCCATTTTCAACCCTCATCTTCTCATATTATAAGCAAGCGAAGTCATTAAAGGTCACTAAAGGCACATAACCTTATGAACCGGGTAAGTGTGAAAAGGCCATGGTATAGATTAACAGACTGGGGGAAGACACAGAACTATAGGAGCTTACAGTGAGTAAATACTCAGACATGGCTGTATAGTAAGTATAACTGTGTGTTACACAGTAACTGAGGCCCTTATGTACTAGTTGTTTGCAGCGATCACCAACCTTCCAGACCTCAGGGACCACCAATGGTTGGTGACCACTGTCCCAATGGTTTCCTTAAACCAGCAGTCGCCAACCTTTCAGACCTCACGACCACCAGTGATTGGTGACTGCTGCCCCAATGGTTTCCTTAAACCAGCAGTCGCCAACCTTTCAAACCTCATGGGCCACCAGTGGTCCATGGACCACCAGTTAGTGACCACTGGTTTAAGGTATTACAAGCATAAGCTGTTCTTCAAAAATTGAATATAAATATAACAGGAACAAACAAGCTGTAAAGAAAAACTTTAAATGTCCAAATATCTGTGTTTCTTGGATAAAAATCTACTGTTCAAGAATAAGAGAATTTTAGAAAGTAGCAATTTTAAAGAAATGAAACAGTGCAAAATGAATTTTAGTCCTTCATTATATAATTTATGTTTGAAAAAATGCAGGCTGTTAATAAATCTAGAAAATATTTTTCATGCAGTATATCCATAACAATACCTATTATGTAGTCTCTCTCACTATTGAGAGAAACACTCATATAATTAAATCTTCCCTGGATAATCTCTGTATAACCATTTGCCTCCAATTGCTTCATAAGCCATTCTAACACATCTCTGGAAACTGTGGTGGGTAGTCTAAAATCATTTATGATTTAAGGGTACCTGCAATATATTAATGACATGAACATTTACACATCTAACCAATATATATTTAACCAAGATAATCTTTTAAACAATGACCATATAAGAAAGTGACATTATAATATACGACAACAGATTTTTCCCAGTGAGCATTACAGTACTTTTTCTTTTCTTTTTTAAAAAAAAACACATTTAAACACTATTATTTATTTTTTGTTTGTTTTTGTTAATCCTCAGCTGAGGATATTTTTCCATTGATTTTCAGAGAGAATTGAAAAGAGAGGGAAAGACAGAGAGAAACATCGATGTGAGGGAAACATATGGATTGGTTGCCTCCTGCAAGAGCCCTGATCAGGGTCCAGGCCAGGGAGAATCCTGCAACCAAGGTACATGCTCTTGACTGGAATCAAACCTGTGACCCTCTACTGAACCAAATGGGCTAGGGCTATACAGTACTATTTCCATTGACAAATTCACTTCTTTCCAGAAACATACAAAGACAATTGAAAGACAGTAATAGCAGTGTGTTCATTAAGCCATCACTTGTTTTCAAATATTAACTTAACCTTAGTATTAAGTGCATCAATGTGTTCCATGAAAGGAGTATTACTTCTAAACACTTAATATAACAAAAGATTGTGAGAAAGTCTTATCAGCAAAACTGGTGACAGCTACTCAAGAGATCCATTAAAAATTATTGTTAGTGATTTTAAATGACAAATGTCTGATTCCTCATATCTGCCACTTAATGTTCATTTTGTTAATTCTTTAGAATGGGAATTTAACTCTAGAATAAACATAGTGTCTTCTAAGTATAGTCAACAAGCTACAACACCAAAGCCCACAGTTAGAGGTTTACAGACATGGCAAAAGGAATCCACTGTACAGCATGGATCTCTGTCTGTACTCAAAATATCTAGTGATATTTCTCATTTATACTGAACTTCTTTGAAAAGTACTGTGCTACTTCACACTATTCTTTTAGTGTAACAAAATGTATTAAATAAAACCTTTAGATGAGGTTTAAAAGCAGCTGAAAAAAGGGCTGCCCTAGGCTCTAATTATCAGAAGACTCTGTTATCTGAGAGTATAGGCTCTCAAATATCAGAAACCCCAATAACTTATCATAAAAATACAAGCTCTTGCTTTTGAAAAATATACAAAATGCACTGCACATGGAAATATCTCTTGATTGTCAAGGAAGACAAGATATCAGTCTCATTCATAGATTCATGTTGTACTTGAAATTCAGTGATCTTTGTTTTTGCAGGTTCCATTTTTCACAGTTTTGGGCGGCCTCTGACCTTTGGTGTAAGCACGGTACCAAAAATGGAGAAAGAGCAGCAGAAAGATGCAACCATAACTCAGAATGATGTACAGAAAGACTGGAAACTGGTACTTGCAATCTTCCATGAAAAAGAATTGGCCTATATGGATGGTGACAATAATGAACTGGACCTAACAGATGAAAGAATGAAAAATATTGTTCAGATATGAAGAGTCACAATTGAGCAATTACTTAATGCATTCTTTGCTACTTATGTTTAAACTCTCTCCAACTACCTCCAAGCTACTGTTGGATAGGAATTTTATCTTTCAATCTAAGCCTCCATGGGAGTGATAGTGGGTGGAACAGTGTTAAAATCCAGATGGGAATTTGGAACCACTATTCAGTCCCACCAAACTGCACAACTCCAGAGGACCTATGCAAATATGCCTGTTGCTGGGCAATGCAGTAGCCCTTTCCTACTCAGAGAACCAGTGGGGCAAGTGTTCTGCAAGTGATGTGAGTCTTTGATTGATGAAATGCACATGGGACTAATATAACTACCTTATGGCCTAACATTTCAGATAGTTTTAATTTCAAATAGTTTGTTGTTAGACTAGGTATTTCAATTCTGGGGAAATAAAAACATTCTAATTAGAGTCCCACCAATTTTGTAGGCACCGAGGCATGTCTGATTCTTCGTATCTGCCATTTGTCCTCTGCTGTTATAGATAAAAATATATACTGTTTGCCAGAGACTCTGAAAGGAGTGAGACAGTTTTAGGGACCTTTTTAGTGATGTCCAAAGACTCTGTGTTCCAGAACATTCTACATAGTCTTAAGAAGAACACTTAATATATCCATATTTTTTAAATATATTTCCCCCTACTAAAAGACAACATGTATTGTGTAGAAATTTTAGAAGAGTAAAAAATCTATAAATAAAAATAAATAACAATTATCTACAACTCATCCAGTTATCACTTCAATTAAAATTTTCACATAGTTTCTTTTATTGTCATCATCAACTTTCCTTATATGATGTTAAGGAACTTCTATGACTTTCCTGTGCAGTAGCTAGAGTTATTCCTCTCATTTTGGAGAGAAAGAAATGAAACCTTAGGAAGCCTAAGCAATATCCTCCATGTTCTATGCAGATGCGATTGTGTATAACTGATACATGTGGAATAATAATGAACAAAAATCTATTCTTCTTTCTATATAAGTATTTTTCCACATTGATAAAAAGTCTTTACAGCATGTAAGAGTATGCTAAGTGAAAAAAAGCCTAATACAAAATATTACATGCAATATGATGCAAATCATGCAAAAGGCATACATATATATGCATAAAGGAGAAAAGCTAGATGAGAACAAAATAAAATATCAGCTCTAATTTTCCCTGAGTGGTGAAATTATATACATATTTTTTCTTTGCTTACCATGTTCTTATTTCTCTGCAATGAGCATATGTTATTTTCAAATCAGAAAATATACTTTAAAAAAGCAATTGTGAATAATTTTTATGACTTCATAATATTCCAAAGTAGGAGTTAAAATAATGTATTGCACTATCTCTTTAGGACTGGTTATTTAGGGTATTACCAATTTAAAATACAATAAACAATTCTACAAGGATATACTCTGATATTGATTTAATATCCTTACAAACTAAAATATCAGTCTCTCATCTGGGAGAACACTTTATATAAATATACCAAATTTCATTTAACAAGTTGTAGGATTTTAATATAACCTGAATTTCAACAGGCTATCTACACTCAAATTCACACTTTCTCTTTAGTGTTATTGGGAGAATATAACACTACATTATTATAGACTATAAATCTGGAAACATGAAGAACATAAAATTTTTATTTTAGTAGAAGATAAAATGTAAAGCAATCAGCATCTCAACCTATGGTCACTCTTCAGAAAAATTGTATGCTATATATTTTTAGCATTAATGCTTGGAAAGCCTTATTAGATTTAAATTGAATGCCTCTGCAATTCTGAACATTGTTTATTTGAGGACAGTGCTGTAATGTATGTTATGAGAGAAGGAGGGAAATGCTTAAAAAAGAAGAAATTGTAAATAATTTTCATGACTTAGTAACAGTCTAATGTAGATATGAAAATAATTTATTTCACCATTTCCTTATGTTTGATTATTTAGGATATATATATATATATATATATATATATATATATATATATACCACCACTATAGACCTTTAATCTTCACAGTACTTTTCCTAGTTGGAGGAAAATAGACTTAGAAATGTGAGGATTAGATTCCCTCAAAGTTATACCCCCTCAAGATCATTTAGATATAGAATATAAAATTTTTAATTTCTAATTTAATATTATGCCTACTGAGGTTCACATAACTTTGAGAATACTTTGATCATAAATGTGTATCTATACTAACAAAAGGGTAATAAGCTAATTAGACCAGACATCCTTCCAGACAAAGCCACAGTGGTGGAGGCCAAGGCAGAGGTGGTTAGGGGTGGCCAGGCCAGCAGGGGAGTACAGTTAGGGGCAACCAGGCCAGCAGAGGAGGGCAGTTAGGGGCTATCAGGATGGCAGGCAGAGGTGGTTAGGGGCAATCAGGCCGGTAGGCAGAGGCGGTTAGGGGTGATCAGGCAGACAGGGAAGCAGTTAGGGGCATCAAGCAGGCAAAGTGGTTAAGGGCGATCAGGCAGGCAGGCAGTCAGGCGAGCAGTTAGGAGCCAGCAGTCCCAGATTGTGAGAGAGATGTCTGACTGTGGGATCAGGCCTAAACCAGCAGTCAAGACATCCCCTGAGGGGTCCTGGATTGGAGAGGGTACAGGCCGGGCTGAGAGTACCCCTTCTGTGCACATATTTTGTGCACTAGGCCTCTAGTTTTATATAAATACACAAAATAGTATAAAGATGATATATGGTTACACATTTTGACTTAATTGTCTAAGCCTCTTGATGACCAAATATGCTTTGTTTTCAATAACGTTCCTGACAACAGTTTAAATAAGATAAAAAGTATAATCATGTGATACCATATAGAGGATAGACACTTTATATGCCTATTTTTTTGAAAATTTTGTTCTTTGTTTAGTTAATATCCTAATTCACAGGGAAAACAAATGACTCTAGTTTCATATATTGTTTTAAAGACAATTAATTACTCACAAGCTGTAATGATGTCAGATATTTTTTCCACCATAAATACTTCTGGTAAGCTGGTCCCAGTGCACATAATCCATAGTAGGAATACATGACTACATGGACAGCTGTGTTTAGAAAGGCATGGAATGTTCCCAAACCACCTGGAAAATAAAATTATTGTCAAATGGGGGCACTCTTCCTCAAATAAGACACATTTTTGTATGAACTGAGATTTTAGTATATTTATTGTTTTAATTTTAGTGTGGGGGGGACATACATTATGTGAAACATCAATCTTATTATACAGGTATCAAATTAGAGGGAGCTGCACAATACATTTATTTAGTAAAACATAACATACAAATCTTAGAAAATAAACTAGCATGCCCTTATTCTGTTATATCTTGATTTAAGATGGCCTTGTGATTTGGTTTTATTTTAACAATCTGAGTTAAGTTAATATGATATATTACTAAATAATAGTAATTAAACTCATTTTTAGTGAGAATTAACACAAAGTACATGAATCCTAAGTGTACATATGCATAGACTCAAGTAAACATTACCAAATTCAAGATATAAAACATTTGTGTCACCAGGTAAGGCTCCAATATCCCCTTTCAAAGACTGTAACCTTCATTCTGATTTCTATAATCAACCATTAGTTTTGCCTGCTTTTAAACTTCTTATAGATAGAATTATACTATAGTCTTTTGTGCCTTTCTTTCAATTAACATGTTTTTAATATTCATCCATGTTGGTGTGTATATTAGTAGTTTGCCTTTTTATTGCTATGTAGTATTATACTATATGAATGCTTAGAATTCATCCATTTTCTTATTAAAATATATTTGGATTATTTCCACTTTGGGTTATTGTGAATAAAACCACGAAGAATAGTTTTGCAAGTGTCATTGCATGAAATCAAATTCACTTTTTCCACAATCAATTTTCAATTAATAAAAGTTTGGCTTTTATTAGTAAGCTATGCTAAATTTGCTTTAATCAATTACTTGTTTTTCCAAAATACAAATAAATGTTTATTGTTAAAACACCTTTGTTTACTGCTCCCATTTGGTTTTTATGAATTGTGCCATCCTCTCTTGCTTTTCATCTTCTAGTTTCCCCACAGCTCCTACTTATTACATTTAATTTAGAATAGAAGCAATGAATGCTGGGGGGATGTAAGCAAAGATCATTTCAATTGCCTTTAGTAGACCAGTAGTACAGAAAGAGGGATAATAGGGTGATTAGTTGGTAGTGGGAGAAAAAAACAAAACTCTTCCCTAGCATATCTTTCCGAAGTGGCACATTCTAGAAGAATCTGCATTCTTTATGTAGAGCCTAATTCAGCATAGTAATGTTGGCCTGAAATTAAATTTTTTCTTCAAGATATTCTATTTCCTTTATTCCAGTATTCTTTAATTCCAGAAATAAAACAAAACCTCATAAATCTAGTCTGATTTGTTAGAAGACCAAATTCATAGACACTAGAAGTTACAGAAAGTTTAAAGCAAAATAAAAATTGTTGCACAGTAGAAACTAATTACTTTTTAATAATCATTCATAATTGCAGCAATTCTAGATGTATCACTGCTAAAGTGCTCCCTTAAAATAACCTATTTTAAATAATTATTTTTAAGTAGCTTAAATATCCCTCCACTGTCTCATTTATGACATACTTTCCCTTCCTGAATAAAATTTTAGCTAACCCTTTAATTATCTCACATTTCAAATAAGAAGAAACTGAATTAATAAAGCTTATTAACAGCCTCCCAACTTTTATTAAACACATTTGGATTAGTCTTCTTTCCCAAAAGAAACTTAACTAAATATAGCGGTGAGGAAACACCTTTTTTAGGGGTATTTTAAAAATAGAATAGGTGTCTATTTCTCATAGTTTAGGAGTTAAGCTGCTTAACAGAGATAAGCCAAATACCTCTCAATTCTATTTATGTCTCATGATTATAAAAACCCAAGAAATCTACTATACCCTGGATAACCAACTATATCAGAGCCAGTCTCTTTAAGACACTATTCTTATTTTTTGGTATTAGCATTCTCATGTTCCATTCAGATGCTTTCATTATTTAAATGTCCTAAAACAAGAATCCCATGGACAGGAATTTAACAAAGTACTGGTGTAGCTACGAGTGTTTAGTAAGAATTAGTGATCAAAATAAGCTATCAAAATAAACTTGCTTATTTTCTCTAACTTATTATTTTCTAATAAGCTATTTTAATGAGTTTTTTCACAGAATAATCATGTTAAGTGTAATGTTTCTGGAAGGCTTCTCTAAGAAATATTTTCCAAGCTTGCTTTCTTCTTTGTGATAACAGTTTTGAAAAGCAAACATCTCAGAATGAATTACAATTAGTGCCATTACCTTTTATTCCTTTGGTTTGGGAAAAATAACCACCTGGCTAATTATTATAATTCTCCATATATCTAGATGGGAATTTGTGCATAATTAATATAAAAACGTGTCACGAAAACATTTTATCATATTCAAAAGAAAAGTTGGATTGCTATTATCTCAAAGAGTTGTACAATAAGCCAACAGGAAATTAAACACTAGATAAGGATCAATTATGCTCAAGATTTTGGAAGAACAATTTGAAATGGGCAGTTTCATTTGAGGGATGGAATATCTCAGCTCTTATTCTTTTTTTTTTTAATATACGTATTTTATTGATTTTTTTTTTTTACAGAGAGGAAGGGATAGGGATAGAGAGTTAGAAACATCGATGAGAGAGAGACATCGATCAGCTGCCTCCTGCACACTCCCTACTGGGGATGTGCCTGCAACCAAGATACATGCCCTTGACTGGAATCGAACCTGGGACTCTTCAGTCCACAGGCCAACGCTCTATCCACTGAGCCAAACCAGTTTCAGCTTATTCTGTGCTTGTTACTAAATAGATATCAGGTGTACATGTGTATACTAGAGTTCACATGAAGAAATGCCGATTCATGGTATATGAGAGAAAAAAACACATTATTTTCTAATATTTACATTTCATAAAGCAGTAGGGGGGGGATTAAGGAATGGAAAATGAACTCACTACAAAGTGCTTGAGGTCCATAAACATGATAACAATGAAAAATTGAGGTATAGCATGTGTTTAAATTTTCATTATTGAAAGCATTGTTTGTTTGAAATTGACTTGAAGATAGAAATTAGAAAAGTGTTCAACTCCATAAAAATAAAATTTATTTTTCCCATTATGGAATGAACAGATATACAATATAGAAAAAATTATAAAATACAGAGAAGGATACAGAGAGAGAAACCATTTTTTTGTGTCAATATCTCTAAATAATTATATTTGGGTGTACTGCTTTCAAATCTTTTTCCTATTTTTATATATTATTCAGTGTTGTGATAATATTCTGGTCTCCTGAAAGAAATCTGAATAAATTATAAGGGTGTAAAAGAACCTTTTAAAAACAGAAGAGTCACCTATTTCTCATCATTTAGGAGTCAAGCTGCTTAAAAAATGCCTCTCGATATCACTTGCATTCCACAATTATATACACACAAGTAATAACTATTCAATTAGTGGATATTTGGGTTAATTTTTTTACATTAACATACCGTAGAAGAACAGCTAAATTTAATTTTTTAAATGTTCTACAGATAAATGGCAATTTTGGGCAAGGAGATACTTTACATACTGAAAATCCAATGCCCCCTTAGCTTCTCTAGATTCTAGCACCTCTGTTGTGCCACTGATTAATGTCTTCTCATGCTCTGAGACATAAGACATGCAGATTAGACTCCCCAAGCCTAGAGAATTTAAAACGCAAACAGAAGTTCCTCAGTTGTGGATTTGCTTTTTTTCCCTTTTTTTAAGTCTTGCAGAATCAGAATGCCTAATAGAGGTGAGCCTTTCACAGAAATGCTGAAATATTATTTACTATGAGCTACAGGCCTACTTAAAGACACCTTAAATTTAAGAAACTAGCATAAGTAAAATGCGTGCTAATAAAATATGTCATTGGGAATACTACTTATTTAAAACTTTATGATAAGGTAAAATTACTTAACCTCCTGTTTTTTTCAATTCTTGATGTTCAGAAGCATAAAACCCAAACCAAACAAAAGAGCCTATAGCCAAGCTTTTGACTTAAACTATTCTTGACTTGAAAAACAATAACAAAAATCCTTTAATATGGCAGGATGCTTAAAGAAGTTGAGACAACTGTGATTTCACACATCTTTACAGAGCTGTGAGGGTTTACAGTGTTTATCAGTTATTAGAAATGTGAAGGCAAAGAAGACATGGAACTTGAGATAAACATTCTAACTCTCTGGATATAAATAAAGAAATAGATACCTAATTACATTCCTATAAAACCATTTTGTTTATGTTTTATTTTTAAAAGATACTTAATAGAACTCCTTGGGAAAATAATAAAATCAAAATAAACAACTAAAATATATGTAGAAGACTGTACCCAAAAATCAATGCATTTCTAAAGAATGGAGAGTTGGAGAAGGATCTGGGTAAGAGTCCTACATTTAGGTTTCAAGTAATAATAAAAGTTAGAAGTTTGATCAAAGTGATTCTTTGACATTTTGAGTTGCTCTTAAATCACACTTAAGGACAGATCTTGTATTTATATCATTACAAAAATATTAGTATTTATAAGAAATGATCCCAACTCTCCCTTGGCTACCTGCAGCAAATTTGACTCCAAACCACCAGGTCCATGGCATGATGGTATGATGGAAGACATGCAGAAAAGTCACTTGGCTATTTTTCTTACGCAGAACAAAAAAGATCTGAAATAATTTAAAGAAAATCAAGTTCATATAAAATCATGCAATAATTTATCCAGATTTATAAAAATATTGACAAAGTGAAACTATTTCACATCACAATTTGCTTTGAAAGGACTGACTTATAGAACGCTCATGGAAGCAGCTGGTTCTTCAAGTTCAAAAGCCAATTAGTATGACGGAACTTAGGTATGATGCCTAGTCATGGAAGAATCAATAGAAGGTAAAAAAAGAATTTCAGGAAGATTTGAAAAATCAAAGATATAAAATGAAGACTATGGTCCAAAAAATTATGGGGGAAAATGTATTGGGAAAAAATCCACATGTATGGCACAGAATCTTAATTCTTAGAACTGACATTATTCTACATTGTTCTCTACGACATTTTCCCAATTTAGGTAATGGATTAAGAAAATGAAGAGGACTTGCAATAAATCAAAAGTTAGCAGGTTATTATTAAAGAAAAATGAAGAGGAAAACACTTGAAGAATTAATTGGGGAAATAGGACAGAAAAGAAAGCAAAGCTGCCTTGGAAAAACAAGAAGGGCAATGAAAGCACCATCCAGATTGAATGTACCCAAGTGGTTTGCAGAAACTCTACAAACAAAGGTATAGAATAGGAAGAATTTGAAGGGAATATTTTTTTCCAAAAAATATTCAAAAGCAGAATTAAATGTCCAAAAAGATACTCAAAATTCAGGAGAGCAACAATGAATTAGACTTTGAAATACAGGACAAAACAGAGTAGCAGAAACAAAAGTACTAGTAGGAGTATCTCAAAATATGTGGCTTAAGGATGGACACAGAAGCAGCAACCATTTCCTTATGTAAGCTAGACTTGAGAACATGCAAAGCAGAAACAATGAAGCCAAATGCATTTGCTTATGCTCAAGAGAGAAGGCAGCATGGTGCAGAAAAAGCCGTAAGACAACAATTTGAGATCCTAGCCCAGTGGTTGGCAAACTGCGGCTTGCAAGCCACATGCAGCTCTTTGGCCCCTTGAGTATGGCTCTTCCACAAAATACCACGTGCGGGCACACACATGCAGTGCAATTGAAAGTTCGTAGCCCATGCCCAGAAGTCGGTTTTTAGCTCTCAAAAGAAATTTTAATCGTTATACTGTTGATATTTGGCTCTTTTGACTAATGAGTTTGCCGACCACTGTCCTAGCCCATCAGGGGCAGCATTCCTTTGGGTAAGTCATTGAAGCTCAGTATCTTCAGACTGAGAGCTTTGGACTTCAATAGATCAATAGTTTTCAACCCTGGCTACATGTTATAATGTCCAAGAAGCTTTTTTAAAATAGCAATGCCTGGTAATCTACTCTAGACCACCTAACTCCAAGTCTCTGAGGTTGGGGGCCCAGCCTTTTGGCTTCTTAATGCAGGTAAGTTGACTACACCATGAGGGCCACTGGCCTAAGCAAAGGTTCTCAAAGTGTGGACCTTGGGCCAACAGTAATAACATCACCTGAGAAGTTGCTAGAAATGCAAATTTTTAAGCTCAACCCAAAACCTATTGAATCAGAAACTCTAGGGATCGGCCTAGGGGGCTTGTGTGTTTTTAACAAGCCCTCCAGGTTCCAGTTATTCATTATGCGTAGTCATCTGGGAAGGTTAAAGCATGTTGAGATTTGTTATATATTCTGAAGAGAGAACACATTTAGGCCCAAGACTGTTTCCAGACAACCAAGACCCACATACCACAAAGATATAATAATTATACAGCTTTCCTACTCTGGAAACAAAGGCATAGGACTTTCTCCTCTCCTTAGGGACCCTAATCTATAGCACTTGCTTCTCCCAAGGTCCAAATTCAACTTATTCCCAGGCAGAGAGAAGACTCAGAGGGCAGCTGAAGGTAGTTTTGATATTTCCAAAACTACTGATATGCCAGGGTAACAATATTATTGTGTAAGTTTATACATTTTGAAGCATTTATCCTCTTAAGGGAGTATGGATGACACAGGGTTTTTGTAAGAAGGACCAAAGGTAAAGTGTTCTCTGCTCTTTGCTTCCTAAACTTGCTTCCCAACACAGCTGTCATCCATCTACATAAAGGTGCAGTTGTCTTGTCTATGTGACAGTTACACGCTTATCTTAAACAGGTGGTAGATACATAAGGACACCTTTGGAATTTGCAAATGACTGAAAAATAAGCTTATCCTATCCATTTTCTAATATTACTGATAAGAAAAGGCAGGTCTGCCTGAAGAAGAGAGATAACCAAAGTTATCGGACAACAGAACTCTAGTTTATTTATTGCTTTCATCAAAAGATCAGACATTTACCAAATGAAATGACTACATACTCACAGTATCTAATAGCTCGATAAATTTGGAGAAGTAATAAAGCCAGCAGGTGCGTGCCATCTGCAAAAACACACATAAATATGAATTTATTTTGTTTTATTTTTACATGGGGGAAATTTAGTTCTTTTTAATTTTGGCAAAATATATGTAATATAAAATTTACCATCTTAACTATTTTTAACTGTATAGTTCAGTAGCATTAAGTATATTCCCATTGCAGTGCAACCATCACCACCATCCATGATAGATGTACCCATCCATGTACCTATAAAACAACTCCCCATTTCCCCTCCCCTACAGCCCATGACAAAGATCATTTTACTTTCTGTCTCTGAATAACACTCTAGGTATCTCGTATAATAGAATCATACAGTATTTGTCCTTTAGTGCCTGGATTATTGTACTTAGCATAAAGTTCTTGTGTTTTGTGAATGTTGGAGCATGTTTCAGAACTTCCTTGTTAAGGTTGAATGATATTCCATTGTATGCATTCACCACATTTTGTTTAACCTTTCATGCCTCCACCTTTTGGCTATTGTAAATAATGCTGCTATGAATATGGGTGTACAAATATCTTTTTGAGTTCATGCTTTTAGTTCTTTTAGATATATACCCAGAATTGCTGGATCATAATTCTTTTTTAAATTGTTTGAGGAACCAGATATGAATTCACTTTTAAATTCTACAGAAAATAGCATACCCGACTTTGGTTCTTTCTAGGTGGTAAATTTTAGCTTTTCTTTCAATATACATATCATAATAATTGAATCACTCATTCTGAATTCACATTGTTACAGAGGAGTCCAAAAAGTTTTGACATTAATTTTGAGTTACGAGTTTTTCCAAAGAGAAACTTACCCTCAACGCTGTAGGCGACCGTGAATAGTCAACAATTTCACATCGAAATGAATAACCTGTACCCCAGCCAGACATCACAAACTGCAAGAGAGCACATGCATTTTAAAGAAGGAAACATTTGCTCAAGAGCTATAACAAAGGCAGTTTTGACTGTTTCTTCATTAAATTCTCAGCTGAGTCGGCAGCCAGTGTGGAGGGAAAGATGGGCAAGAACAATTACAAACTAGAAAGTCACTGGATATAAAAGCAGTAAGAATATTCAAAACCAATAACTCATATATTATTTAGAGAAACTGGGTTTGGACTAAAATGTTCATTTCCTGGGATAATTATTTTAATATAGTGGAGAACAAAACACTGGGAGTATTTTTGCTTAAATATCAAATACTGGAAGCATATGCTAGTATATATACATATTGGGTATATCTATATATGCCTGTGCTTATGTTTGTGCATTCTAAAGGGAATAAATGGGCCTAAATTCAGTCTTTCCCGCTGATCTCTAAATGTTCCAAATAGTCAAAAAATAAATGAGCAAACCAACATTTCTCAATGTACTCATAAGATACATTGCTTTTTTCCTGACCTTAGCTAGTCAGAGTGATGTGAAGTGGTAACCCATGGTTCTTAAAATTAAGGTTGACCAAACACAAGACTCATATTAGTTTGGCTTTGAATCCACATGACAAGTAAGAAAGGAAAATCTCAAGCTTAAAAATTCAAACTAGCAAGCCTTAATTCCAGCACACCCACAAAGTGACCTTCTACTAGTGGTGAGAAGAAAAAGCTTACTGTTGATAAGTCTGAACTGCAATTCAAAGATTACATTGACATTCTTTCAGTCTGATGGTGGGAAGGTCTTCTTTTAAAACAGTATCTAAAAATGAAAAACTAAGGACTGTAATTTTAAATAAATTCCTATATTAATTTAGAGCTCTGAAAATATGACCACTTCTCTTTTTTGATACCCTTTTCTCATAAGTGCTAACATCTTCCCAAGAATGTCTTCTTTTTTGGTATAATGGTTATATCATTTTATGTCATTGAAGTACACTTTAAGTTTCTATTTTTAATTGCTATTAAAGCTAAAATGACAACTTTACAATAAATTAACTTCTAAAAAAGCAAAGACTTATGAGGCATTATCAAAATGATATTTCCATGGTGAAAAGAAACAAAGGAGAAAGAACAACTATTTAGACTGTGGTATTTAAATATATATCATATTTTTCTAAAACTAGTTCATAGCTTATGCCGTGAGATAATTTAATCACAATGTTAACTTGGTAAGGTACCAGCTATGCTACTTTGAATAAGTTGCTTAATTTCTCCAAGTTATGTTTTGTTAAAACTAACATTTATGGATCCATACAATAATCTATTAAGGTTAACTATGTGCCAGTCCCTGGACTTATTGTTAGTATTTCTCATTACCTGTGAGTAAATTATACTTAGATCTTGTAAAGGGTTTAATATCTGGTCTATACATAACAATTTGGGGGCAAATCCCTGCTCTAGTGAGCTAAGATTCTAAAATTCCTTCAATCTCGAAGAGTTTTACAGTCATCACAAGAAACATAATGACTGATAAACAGGAAGACTCAGGCAAAATTCTCCCATTAGGAATACTAAAGACACTTGCCTCATAACACATATACACAGAAAAGAGTACTATGAAAAAATTGTACGTTATCATCGCTTTCTTGAGTTCAAAGGGCTTTCGATTTTCCATGAGCTTTGGTCCCAGAGAAGTGACAAAATAGACATAGAGTCCCAAGATGATGGTTTGTGGCAGAGGTGATGACATTAAGAACCAGTCTTCAACTCTTGGATCTAAGAGAAAAACAAGATGTAAGTGCACATCAACTTAACCAAGGATAACAGCAACCAGCATTTCTTTAAGTGAGCACCTAGACCCTAATATTAATAGCAGACTACGTGGGCAATTACCACTACCATCTTCAGGGTAAAGGGAAATTATCAGGGATAGTGATGGGTTAGAAACAGTGAGGCTGTTAGCACCAGAGGCTTCAAAGGGCAAAGGAAAGTAGTTAGCACAACCCAAGAGAGTGTCATGTGGAGAAGCCCCCTGCAGAAGAGCTGTGACCTTCAATTGAGGGATTCAGCCATCACAAGGCAATTCTTTAAGGGCTCAGGGGAACTGATTCCCCTACACCACCCTCCTCCCTCTACCCAGTTTCCTAGGGTTCTCCATTGGCTGAACCCAATCAGAAACCAGAGGGAAGGAGAGCAAGCCTCTGGATATAGTCCATACTAGTCATTCTCCAGGCTCCAGCACAGCATGTGGAGTGCATCTGGAGGACAGAAGATAGCCAGCAAGGTCCTACCACCCACCATAACCAATAGTAACATTTTAGAGTTCCTCCATCCAGACATTCTTTTATATACTAAAAGTACACACATATCATCAGCCACATTAATATGTCTAGTTTTTATCCCCAACGAAATAAGGACCTAAAATCAATACCAAAGAATCCCTGCAAAGATGTTAATTAACATTATCACTTTCGGATGGTGACAATACAAATAATTTTTTTCCCTAAATGTTTCTTTTAGTAACATACATCACATGCATAATTGAAAACTAGGTTTTTTTTAAGTGTCAATAAAGGAATTCCTGAATTGGAGGTTTATTTTATTTTCTTCTTTCATTGACTCAGCATGGGGGGAAGTCAAATGACATCATCATCTTTCTGTTATTCTTCTGGCAACAGTACAAACAAAACAAGTCAGGAAAAAGCATTCTGTGCTGGCTCAGGAAGTAGGAGAAAATAATTTTAAAATAAATAACCTTTCCTTATAATTAAACATTTTAAGCACACACATTTTTGGAAACCCTGTGAGTGATTTTCACGTGCTACAGATTTAAAAAAAATCACATCCTTAGGGAAAAGCTAGTTAATTACATTTATTGTTATTTGAAAGCAAATAATAAAACAAAACACCATGCTTTTTAATCCTATTTCAGCAAGCTCTAGAGTTTTGATCCTGGCTTCCCTCTTGACTCGGGGCCACTGACTTAAAGTCTCTTTGCTTAGTTTCTTTGTCTAAGAACTAGGCATAAAGCAGCATGTATCAAAGGGAAGGGATTTGGGGGGACTGAGTGAAAGAGGCGAAGGGATTAAGAAGTACAAATTGGTAGTAACTGAATAGTCACCGGGATGTAAAGTACAATATAGGTAATGTAGTCAATAACATTTTAATAATTGTGTACTGTGCAAAGTGGGTACTGGAAATATTAGAGGGAACACTGTAAAGTATATGATTGTATGACCACTACACTGTACACCTAAAACAAATACAAAATAATACTGAATGTAAAGTGTAAATGAAAAATAAAATAAAAAAATAAAATAGATTATATCTCATAGAGGATTTAGTGGGTTACTGTATTCAAAGAGCCCAGGACAGACTAAGCGCTTAGTAAATGTTATGACAGCAGGTCTCAATTCAGCAGAGCAGTCACCTCTGGAATGTTTAAAGGTCAAGTAGCCAAAAAATGATCCAGATCCAACTAAATCAGAATCCTACGATCCATATGGGTCCTAGGCATCCACATTTTGAGGAAAAGCTGCGTTGGGCCAACTTCTTTCTCTCATATTTAGGGCCTAAGAGTCGCTCACCATTGCCCGGCAGGAATCATTTCTGTGGTTTTCCTGCCTGCTGATCCAATCAGTGACATCTGATCTTCCATACAACTCCCAAATTCCTAAAAGTATACTAGTAGTTGTACTCAGATTATTTCTCTGCATGAATAGCTCTCTCCACTGAGCAAATAAAATTAAAAGTCTTTAATATGATGCTCCTGACTCTGAAAATTGTTTATTTTCCATGTGAGGTAGTGGGCTTCCCATGATGAAAATTATACAAGACAGGTGTGGATGGTGACTTTGATTGGGGGCGGGTGGTAGAGGGGGCTACTCAATGATATTTAAAGCTAATCCTGAACCAGTCTATGACTGCACAAACTTCAAAAAGATCAGGGCTGAGGTAAGTTCTGTTTCCCCCGGAGAGAAAAGGCTGAGGATGCATCTTCTATTTGGCATTAGAGTTGGGTTTAAGTGCATAAGTAGAGCCAAGATGAAAGCAGAGGATGCAAAGGCAGGAGGCTGTCTGAGAGTCTGTACCCCAGGGATCACCAAAGTTCTGACTTATTGCTAGTCTGATTATTCTTTTCTAGGAGAAGGGGGGGCAGAGAGAGGGAGGGGGGAGAAAGAGAGGAAGAGAGAGAGAGAGAACAGGGAAACTACAAGTGTCGCATACATAGAACATTAATGAAGTTGTCTATCAACTGCTTGTAAGGCAGTTGTTCTCTCCTCAAGTAACATGTACCAGCTCAATAAGTTCTCCCTTTAAAATCCCAAGTACCAATAAGATGAAGAAGCTGGAAGAAAAAGCAATCATGTACTCAGTACTTTGTGAAGTATTAAAGGTTCAGGTTGGCAGCACTCTTACTTAGATTGTCTTTGCAAAAAAGGTCACAACTAAGTCTGAAAAGTTATTAGTACCACCCAAATACAAGGAAAGTTGCTTTTTATTTTAATGTTTTTAGAATACTTTATTATTTTTTTTACAGAGAGGAAGGGAGAAGGATAGAGAGTTAGAAACATCGATGAGAAAGAAACATCTATCAGCTGCCTCCTGCACATCCCCTATTACCCGCAACCAAGGTACATGCCCTTCCTTGACCCTTGAGTCCGCAGGCTGACGGTCTATCCACTGAGCCAAATCGGTTAGGGTGAAAGTTGCTTTCTAAACAACTGAAAACATTATAGTATTATTTCAAAATCTGACACTTCGCTGAGACTGGTTTGGCTCAGTGGACAGAGCGTCGGCCTGCGGACTGAAAGGTCCCGGGTTCGATTCCGGTCGGGGGCATGTACCTTGCTTGCAGACACATCTCCAGTGGGGGCCGTGCAGGAGGCAGCTGATCGATGTCTCTCATCGATGTTTCTGACTTTCTATCCCTCTCCCTTCCTCTCTGTGAAAAATCAATAAAATATATTAAAAAACAAAACAAAACAAAATCTGACACTTCATATCTAGAATCATAATAAATCCTCTTATAGCTTAAGTAATAATTAAACCATTTTAAAATCCTGTAGCTGTGGAATTTTCCACCTGAAATAACTATGCATGATCACAACCTCTCTAGCAGTAAGAAACCAAAGAATACAGGTAAGCGTCTTCAAGGCGATTTAGGATTAGGGCCAAAGCCAAGCATACACTTGAAATTCTTGGCCCTGGATCAGGTGCTCAGAACTTCCCAGGGTAAGCAAAGTAAAACTGAACTAAGTTGGCCAGAAAAAATTCCTAATGGCTTTCAGAGATCAATACCACACTACCCGGAAGCAAAGAACCCTCTCCCTCTTTGACTTGAAAGTGTTCTTATGAAGATGTAAATCTCTACACAAAACTTTTTAACCCTTCTAGAGTCCAACAGGAGAAAAATGTGAAGAAACCTTTACAAACATGATATGCTATACTGAAAGCATCTGTAACCACCACCCCCACTTGCTTTGTGAAACTTCCCAAATGATAGAAGCACTTCCATGTATAGTATCTGCTGGCTGGTAGCTATTATTCTAACAATGAAACTGAAACTCACAGACAAGAAATCTTTAGTTCCAGATCCTAGTTAGTACACAGTAGTGTCAGGACTAACATTTAGGTCTTTGCATTAAATATCCCCTACCTTCCCTCCTCTTCAAATTAGCCCAACTTCAGGTACATAGTACTACCTGACTCTTCCTCTCACTCTTCTTGTTACTGTTTGCAACACTGTCTGAAGAACTCTCCTTGTCTCTCCATAACCACTCCTTTTTCTGACCTAATATTATCCAGCTTTTAAATTCCTAATAAAAAGTAAAAAGTTGATCCATAAGAGTAGAAGTGGAATTCAGAAGTAGTTCCCTTTTAAATATTTTATACTACTAGCACTATATAGATAGTCATAATCTTTTAAATAGATTTGACCTGTGAGTTAGCATATTGGTTATCTGAATCTCTAGGGCTCCTGCATTTGGAATAGTGAATAGCAAGGGTTGAATAGCAAGGGATCTGTTCTCGCAAACAGGTCTATTAAAAAAAAAAAGGACCTAAATCTACTTGGTTTCCAAGTTCAAATCATAAGAGTTCAGGTAGCAAAGTACACCTCTGCGTTGAAAAGCAATCAAAATATTAGTATTTTAAAAATAAATGAAAACAAAAACTATTAGAAAGCAAAAGTATAGTGCTTAAATGAAATACTGAGTTAATGAGAACAAACTACTATAAACCTTCAGAGAAGAAAAACCTCTAAAGAAACCTATATGTCTTCTGCATCATTACATAAGTTGAAAAAAAACTAAAATAAAAGAGAAGAAGAAAAAGTGGAAATAACCATTCTCCATTTTTCAACTAGAGTGAAGCATCTCTATTTGTGGCATTTCTCAGAGGTAAAACTATTAGGACCTTTTTTTAATGAAATAAAATTAGTCTTCAGCAGTGTACTGAAAATGCTAGCAACCATGAAACAGTTTATCGTGGCTGAAATTAATATTAATTGGGATATATTTCCAACCATGAGAGGTACCAAGAGGTGGCACTTTTTCCCCCTGAATTTGGTGAGTATGCAATTTCTGGTTGACAGGTAAAAATTACTCTAAAGTGATGATGGTGGTGAACATGTGTAAAATAATTCAAATATGACATACCAGAATACATAAGTTCTAGTTTTTTTTTCTGCCAAAAACTATGATGTTGGCTAGGTCACATCTCTGGGCCTGTTTTTTTCAACTCTAAAATGAGGAGTTAGCTTCGATGATAACTCGGTCCATCTCAGCTCTAAAATGCTTGATTGTCTACTAGTATTTATTTAAATGTACCTTTGTTATAGTTTTAGAATGTTTTGTAATAGTTATAAAAGCAATACACATTTAGTGGTTTAAGAAAATCTAGATATACATACAAAAGTAAATAAGAAGTTACTAATAATCCTACCACACAGAAATAACTGCTAATCCTCAAAAAAGAAATATATATGGTATTTTATAATCTGCTTTAATTGAATCTTCTTGCCCTGGGATTAAATGTTTTTCTATAACACTATTTTTTTTTAATGGTCAAGGGGAGAAGGCAGGCATTTAAGGATTATTCAGGGTTACCCTCGGGAACACTCCCTATCCTTTCTGATATACCCCTGGGGAGTGCATCCCTCCCATTCAAGAAGCATCCTGAGTAGAGCCATTGTTGGCAATAACTATTATCCCCCTCAGGAGCATTAGGGCAGAATCAAGTGTAAGAGCACTGTCCTTCCAAATCACTTTTAATGGCTACTCAGTTGGAATGTACCATCATTTACTAAGCAATTCTCTTCAATGGCTATGAAAACTATATTCACTATTAAAAGCATCTTAATGAACATCTGTGTACTCTATCTTTGTACATATCTGTAACGAAAACCTTGACACGTCTTTACTAATTAGTAATAAAAATAATATTTTGAAAAAGATATTTGGGGTGTCCTTAAGAGAGTGCTAAGCTGCGAAGTCTCTCATTCTGTTTCAGTGAAATCCTATTAAATGTGGGAATCTGACATAAAAAGGCAGGATGTGCCACAATTAGGAAATTTGGTTACTTACCAGCATCCTTGATCCAATTATCATAAAGACGCACAGTCCTCGATGTAAGATCACTGAAGGCCATTTTCCACAGGATTTACTAGCTCTTACAGTGGGTTCTTCAATAAAACAAACAAACAAAAAAGAAATGCATTATGACCTATGAATGCAAATAAAGCCAAGTTTCTAGTAATACAATATTAAAAATGCTAAAAATTTAATAGGCATAACTGGCAAATCAACAAACTTTTACTGAGGGTAAATGCATTAGTAGTGAACCACATTAAACCCTGATGTAGTTGCAAACATTTAAGATTTTTCATCATTGTAATAGCAATGCTTATTTTGCTGAATAAGGCTGACATTCTATGTACAAGATACAAAAGGAGTAAATGAGTCTAAGAACTTTTGTGGGAACATCTCCTCTTTATGCAACAGTCAGATCAGGAATGGACTGTACCTCCCATGGCAATGCCGAGCTAAAAACCCAGGAGAAGAAAGTGAAAGAGACACACAAACTCTCAGAGGAGCTGCTCTGATCCAGACGGATAGCTGATCATCAGGCATCTGAGAGAGGTCTTCCATATGTCACTTTTCATGATGTAAGGGGAACAGAGGTAGAAAGAGGGAGGGAAAGAAGAGTCACAAGAGCCAAGGAGAGGCTGCCTAGTTTGTCCGAACAAATAGACAAGAACCGTTGGAAAAAGAGCAGTGAGGAAAATCTATCTGTACTGCATATTAAAACATATTCTGAATCTTCAATAATTAAATAAGTGCGAAGAGGCAAACCAATGAAATACAACCGAATATCCAGAAATGCATATTGGGGCATTTAGGACAGTATTTGATACATTCTAAGATGAATACTTTCCCACATCTCTAAAATCAGCACACACCTTACAAGTAGAGACTGTGTCATAAAATGAATAGTATATTTGATTCAGTTCATATGGTGGGAAGAGGAAGTTGTTCTGCCGCTCCCTTGTCTTATGGAAAAGTAACCTTTGCAGCTTGGTAGCTCTGTGCTTTTTCCATGGACCTCTTAATTCCTAAAATGTCCTTAGTCTGCTTATTTCACCCCTAAAAACTCCTTTCAGCACTTTATGGCTTCCCTTTGGCATATGCAAATTAACTGCATAACCACTGTTGTGCTTTAGGGCCATTATTAAATAAAATAATGGTTATGCAAACGCAAGCACTGTGATATCTCAACGGTCAATCTGATACTGAGTCAGTGGTGACAGTTGCACAAGAATGCAAATGCACTTAATACCACTGAATTTTACACTTAAAAATGGGTAATATATTACATTTTACATCTATTTTCACCACAATAAAAAAGAAATTATCTAATACACAATAGAAAAATTGAGTATTTTTTATTGTTTAAAGTATTACCAATAGTAGTACATAAGTCTCTTTTTTTACCTCCCATTGATCTCTCCCCGGCCTCCTCTACCCCCTGGCACATGCCTTCACTGCCCCCCACCCCTAGCATCTTGTGTCCATTGGTTACACTTATATACACGCATACAAGTCCTTTGGTTGGTCTTTACCCACCCCCTCTAAAACCCTCCCCCGCCTTCCCACTGTAGTTTGACAGTCTGTTAGATGCTTCTTTGCCTATGAATCTATTTTTGTTCATCAGTTTATAATGTTCTTTATATTCCACAAATGAGTGAGATCATATGGTATTTATTTTTCACTGACTGATTTCATTTAGCATAATACTCTCCAGTTCCATCCATGCTGTTGCAAGTGGTAAGAATGCATTCTGTTTTACAGTATTCCACTGTGTGGATGTACCACAGTTTTCTAATCCACTCATTACTGCTGGGCACTTAGGCTGTTTCCAAATTTTAGCTATGGTAAGCTGTGCTGCTATGAACATTTGGGTGCTTTGTGATTGGTGTTTCTGTTTTCTTGGGATATATTCCTAGAAGTAGGATCACTGGGTCAAATGGAAATTCCATTTTTAATGTTTGGAGGAAATGCCATACTGTTTTCCACAGTAGCTGCACCAATCTGCATTTTCTGATTGGTGTTTCTGTTTTCTTGGGATATATTCCTAAAAATAGGATCACTGGGTCAAATGGAAGTTCCATTTTTAATGTTTGGAGGAAATGCTATATTGTTTTTCACAGTGGCTGAACCAGTCTGCATTCTCACCAGCAGTGAAGGAGGGTTCCTTTTTCTCTGCATCCTCGCCAGTACCTGTCACTTGTTAATTTGTTGATGATAGCCATTTTGGCAGATGTGAGAAGGTACCTCATTGTTGTTTTGATTTGCATGTCTCAGATGATTAGTGACCTTGAGCATGTTTTTCTATGTCTCTTGGCTTTTTGTATGTCCTCTTTTCGAAAAGTGTCTATTTATGTCCTTTGCCCAATTTTGATTGGATTATCTTCCTTTTATGAAATTATATGTGTTCCCTGTAAATTTTGGAGATTAAACCCTTATCAGAGATAACATTGGCAAGTATGTTTTCCCATGCAGTGGGCTTTCTTGTTGTTTTGTTAATGGATTCTTTCACTGTGCAGAAGCTTTTTATTTTGATGAAGTCCCATTTGTTTATTTTCTCCTTAGTTTCCATTGCCCTAGGAGCTCTATTGGTAAAGATATTATTATAACAAATGTCTGCTATTTTGGTGCCTATGGCTTCTTCCAAGATTTTTATGGTTTGCCATCTTACAATCATTCCTTTATCCATTTTGAGTCTATTTTTGTATATGGTGTAAGTTGGTGGTCTAGTTTCATTTTTTTTGCAAGTGTCCAATTTTCCAAACACCATTTATTGAAGAGACTGTCTTAACTCCAGTGTATGTTCTTGCCTCCTTTGTCACATATTAATTGAGCATAATGGCTTGTGTCAATTTCTGTTCTGCTCCACTGCTCTGTGTGTCTGTTCTTGTGCCATTACCAGGCAGTTTTGAAAACAGTGGCTTTGTAATATAGCTTGATATCTGGTATTGAGATCCCACCTACTTTGTTCTTCTCTCTCAAGATTGCTGCAGCTATTCGGGGTCTTTTTTTATTCCAGATGAATTTTTGGAGAGTTTCTTCTAGGTCTTTGAAGTATGCCATTGGTATTTTAATGGGAATTGCATTGAATTTATAGATTGCTTTGGGTAGTATGGTCATTTTAATGATGTTGATTCTACCAATCCACGAACATGGTGTATTCTTCCATTTGTTCATTACTTCCTCTCTCTCTTTTTTCAGCTTCCCAAAATTTTCTGAGTACAGGTCCTTTATCTCCTTGTTAAAATTTATTCCTAGATATCTTAAATTTTTTGTTGCAATCGTAAATGAGATTGCTTGTTTAATTTCTCTTTCTGTGAGTTCATTATTGGTGTATAGAAAATCCATAGATTTCTGGGTGTTAATTTTGTATTCTGCTACATTGCTGAATTCATTTATTAAGTCTAGTAGTTTTTTTTAATGGAATCTTTGGGGTTTTCTATGTACAATATTATGCCATCTGCAAATAAGAAAATTTTTACTTTTTTCTTTTCCAATTTGGATGCCTTTTATTTCTTCTTCTTGTCTGATCACAGTACTTCCAGTATTGTGTTGAATAGGAACAAAATCAGAAACAAAAGAGGCAAAATAACAACAGACCCCACTGAAATACGAAGAATCATAAAAAAAAAAAATACTATGAGCAACTCTATTCCAACAAACTGGATAACATAGAAGAAATGGACATATTCCTAGAAAAATACGACCTTCCAAAACTCAACCAGAAGGAATAAAAAAATCTAAAGAGGCTGATAACTATGGAGAAAATTGAAGCAGTAATAATAATAATAATAATAATAACTTCCAACAAACAAACGCCCTGATGGAGGTGGCTTCACAGGGGAGTTTTATCAAACATTCAAAGAAGAAATAAAACCTACCTTCCTCAGATTATTCCAAAAAATTCAAGAGGAAGAAACACTTCCAAGTTCTTTCTACAAAGCCAGCATTATCCTAATCCCAAAACCAGATAAAGACAATACAAAGAAAGAGAAGTACAGGCCAATATTCCTCATGAATATAGATGCCAAAATTCTAGCAAATCGAACCCAGCTTTACATTAGAAAGATCATACACCATGACCAAGTGGGATTTATTCCAGGGATGCAAGGATGGTACAATATTCACAAATCAGTAAACATGCTACATCACATAAACAAACTGAGAGTCTTTCTTTTAGTATTAAACATAAAACCATATGTTTAATATTTAGAAATATATATATTTAGAAATATATTTAATATTTCTAAATATAACCATATTAATAAATATAAATATGGTTTATATTTATAAATAAATATAAACCATATTTAGAAATATATATATTTCTAAAGGTGACATTTCAAACCAGTGGGCACTAAATTATAGCAGTTATTTAATAAATAGCGTGGTACAAGTGGATAGCCATCTGCAAAAAAAAAGTTGAATCCAAACATTATACTATAAACGAAGATAAACACCAAGTAAATAAAATTTTAAATAGCAAAACTAGAGTCATGAAGTACTGAATAACAACTTTCATAACCTTGGCACAGGAAAGACCTTTCTAATTTTGACTTGCGCACCATTAGACATAAGAAAAGACTAACAAATTGAACTATATACAAATCAAGAAAAAAAAACAACAAATGAAAAATAGGAAAAAATATGTTCAATCTGTATTACTGCTTTCCCTTGTAAAGAGTTCCTAGAAATTGGTAATACTTATAAACCAAGATTTTTTTAAAGTGAGCAAATATCCACAGAAAATAAAATACAAATGGCTCTTAACACATATGAAAAGTTGCTTAACTTTAATCATAATAAGAAACCTACAATATTTTATTACATTGGATGTGCAGAAGTCCAAATGTATTTATCAATCAGATGGGCCAAAATGCAAAAATATGTTAACTCTGTTAGCAGGACTGCGAAAAATTCATACATTGCTGGTACGTGTGCGAATTAGAACAACCCTTAGTGAGAGTAATTTAGCATTATTAATAAAAATAATAAATGCATATTTTTAACCCAGCAACCCTACTTCTAGAAACTTAAGTAATAGATATATAAACAAATATGCAGAATGGCATATATTCAAGGTTATTCATTGCACCAGTTAGTAAAAGCAAAAGCCCTATTAAAAGAGGACTGGTTAATGAATGATAATACATGTAACACCATGAAACAGTAAACTGTTGTAAGAAAGAATGAGGAAGTTCCCTGAGTGCTGATGTGGGAAAGTATCCAAAATAAATCTCTATGTGAAAAAAGCAATGGAAGATACAGAATTTTTAAATGACTACCTTTTATATAGAAAAAGACGAAATAAGCCCTAACTGGTTTGGCTCAGTGGACAGAGCGACAGCCTGAGGACTGAAGGGTCCCAGGTTTGATTCGGGTCAAGGCATGTACCTTGGTTGCAGGCACATAACCAGTAGGGAGTGTGCAGGAGGCAGCTGATCTTTCTCTCTCATCGATGTTTCTAATTCTTTTTTTCTCTCCCTTCCTCTCTGTGAAAAATCAATAAAATATATTTTTTAAAAGAAGAAAAAGATGAAATAAGTAAGAATATAAATTTATATTTATTTATTTTAGCATAAAAGGAACTCTGAAAAGATATCCATGAGAAAGGGAATGGGAAACAAAGTAGGCTGAACACGTGGAAGGAAGATCTATATTGTTTTATTTATTTATTTATTTGTTTGTTTATTTATTTATTTATTTATATTTTAAAGAATTAAAATATTTTAAAAGAAAAAAATAAAAGAATAAAATTAGTTGTCTCAAGAGAAACCAAGATGGCAGCATAAGTAAACACCTGAAATTGCTGCCTCGTACAACCACTTCAAAACTACAACTAAAAGACAAAATGGACCTCATCCAAAACCACAGGAAGGCTGGCTGAGTGGAAATTCTACAACTAGAAGGAAAGAGAAAAGCACACTGAGACTCAGAAGAGGTATGGAAATAAAGTGCAGAGGTATGGAGACGCGCTCAAAGAGGGCTGGCAACTGAGTACGTGGCTGTCTTTTTCAATCAGTAGGGAGACAGAAGCTCCTGACAGCCCGAACTGCAGTTCTGGCAAGACTCTGGAGACCCAGACTGGACTGTCAGCATTGGGTGGAACTCGAGGGCAGCTTTCTTTCAGAGGTGCTTGCAGTGATTACCATGGAACACTGAGACTCGGGGCCTCTTAGTCAGGGCTGAGGATCAGCCATTGCTGTTTGCTCTGCCTGGTGGAGTCACTGAGACCCTGCCCCACTGAAACTGTGTGTAGAGGCTTTTGCATATGAATGGCTTGGCCCTTTGCAATCTAAAATTACCTACAAACTGCAGCTGGGTCAGAGAGACCCAGAACATCCAAAAGAGGCCCAAGGCCCCACAGCAGCTTGCATTGCTTCTGAGCTGGGCCTCATCTGGGTACCTCCAAAACCAAAACAAAGAAGAATCTGCAGATTCTGGCCTCAGGCAGAAGCTAAATTAGCACCTCCTTAGAGATCCCAGAGCCAGTATCAGAGTGGGACCATCCAGATTACAACTCCTTGGATCCATAAGGGATACAACTCAGGGGGCAGACTCAGTGAGCACCAAAGCCCCACTGAAGCAAGTCTTGTGCCATAAGGGTGTCTCCAGCACAGAAATTCTCCCATCGTAAACACAGCTGATTCTCACAGCCAATTGGCCTGGAGGTCAATTCCTCCCAGTGATATCAACAACAATCAAGGCTTAACTACAACAAGACAGTGCACACAGCCCACAAAGGAGATTATCCAAGAGAGTCTACCTCAGATAACTGGGGAGGCTGAGCCACTGGGCCCTATAGGACACCCAGCACAGAAAGCCACTCTGTAAACACAGGGAAGCAGCCAAAATGAGGAGACAAGGAAACAGGTCACAAATGAAAGAAATGGAGGAAAGCAAATGACTAGATATAGAGTTCAAAACCATGAGTATAAGATTTTTCAAGAATTTTCTAGAAAAGGTAATTTAGTGAGATCCTTGAGGATATGAAAAAGAACCAATTAGAAATTAAGCATACACTGACTGAAATAAAGAATAATATACAGAGATCCAACAGCAGACTAGAGGATAGCAAGAATCAAGTCAAAGATTTGAAATACAAAGAAGCAAAAAACACCCAACTGGAAAAGCAAAAAGAATCCAAAAATATGAACATAGTATAAGGAGCCTCTCGGACAACTTCAAGCAGACCAACATCCGAATTATGGGGGTGCCAGAAGAAGAGAAAGAGCAAGATACTGAAAATCTATTTAAAGAAATAATGAAAAAAACTCCCCCCATCTGGTGAAAGAAATAGACTTACAAGTCCAAGAAGCGCACAGAACAAAAGGAATCCAAAGAGGACCACACCAAGACACATCATAATTAAAATGCCAAGGGCAAAAGACAAAGAGAGAATCTTAAAAGCAGCAAGAGAAAAACAATTAGTTACCTACAAGGGAACACCCATACGATTGTCAACTGATTTCTCAACAGAAACTTCGCAGGTCAGACAGGAGTGGCAAGAAATATTTAAAGTGATGAATAACTAGGATTCAAGATTAGCTACAACCAAGACTACTCTACCCAGCAAAACTATCATTCAAAATTGAAGGTCCAATAAAGAGCTTTACAGAAACAAAAAGCTAAAGGAGTTCATCACCACCAAACCAGTATTATATGAAATGCTGAAAGGTATTCTTTAAGAAGACGAAAAAGAAGAAAAAGGTAAAGATAAAAATTCTGAACAACAAATGAATCTAAAAACAAGTGAATAAAAAATCTGATGAATAGAATAAACTGGTGAATATAATAGAATCAGGGGCATTTAAAAGGAGCAGACTGACAAGTCTCAGGGAGGAAGTGGTGAGGGGAGTGCAGGAAGAGACTGGCCAAAAATCATACACCTATGAATGAGGATGGGGGTTAAGGGTAGAGGGTGGGGTGGGAACTGGGTGGAGAGGAACTATGAGGGGAAAAAGAGGAACAACTGTAATAATCTGAACAATAAAGATTTATTTTCAAAAAATCAGTTGTTTCTTTAATGGGACAATTCCTACTTAAATATCACACATAAATGCACACACACACAAAAGAGAGGTTGTTATCTTAATTCCTCTAGGGCCCTTCAGCTCCAGAACTTGTCTCCAAGTCCAGGAAGATATCTCAGCATGCCCCTGCTTTGGTACATCCTGTGTCCTCAAGCGGAGTTCACATTTAAGATGTGATGATGCCAGGGTCTTGCCAGTGTCAGCTTAGACTCTGGTTTTCCTACGAAAAACTGAGACTTTTATTTGAATCCCACCACTTAATAGCTGTGTGAACCTCAGCAAAAATTAAAGCTCAATTTCTTATTCTCTAAAACAGAACAACCTCCAAAACCATAGGAGAAAATATATATTTGTAAAGTTTAGAGCACATAATCTGGTAAAGAATGAACACTTGCCTGGCCAGCGTGACTCGGTGGTTGAGTATGAGCCTATGAACCAGGAGGTCACGGTTTGATTCCCAGTAAGAGCATATGCCCGGTTGGTGGGCTTGATCCCCAGTGGGAGACGTGCAGGGAGCAGCCAATCAATAACTCTCATCATTGATGTTTCTATCTCTCTCCCCTTTTCTTCCTCTCTGAAATCAATAAAAGCATTTAAAAAAAAAAGAATAAACACTCAGACATTATCATTTGTAGAGATAAGTTGTACCAATTTAATTGGGAAACATCTGGCCAAACTCATTATCTTGTACAGTTGAATGGCATTTTATGGAACAAATCTAGAGAAAACTCTACTACTTTAGTTTTAAAGCCTGTATGTCACAGATTATATATGATCCTTCCCTTGATGTTTTCCAATTGTCTCTATGTGAGTGTTCCGCTTCACCTTAACCACTGAGATAACAGACCTCAAGCCATTATTTTAATAATTAAACTGCAAAAATAATGCTATTTAAGAAAGATTCCAATTCTATATGGCATAGGGTAGGGTTACATTTCAAAGTATTATTCTATTTTCTGTGCAATTTCCACCCTTCCCCCCACCCCCAACCCCATTCCATCATTTTCCTCTCAGCCCATACTGAAGCACAGACTCAAAGAAACCACAGTGTAATGAAGGTGAGAAATATTTTCAGGCTATAAACAGTGGTTGCTCTAATCTTGAAGACTACACAAGGTTGAGATGGAGGAAGAGAAATGGTAGTCAGAGAAGCAACTCACACTGGAAGGGATGAAGAGGCAGAAACAAACATCCTCCAAGCCAGAGAGAGATGGAGGACTAGAGAGGTAGGGAAGGGATCCATTAGCCCCAGTTTTCTGGGGTAGCGACTCTCTCAACTGACCCATGAATATTGTAATAACCTGGCATTCAACATCCTTACCACTTGTGGGCCCACCAGAAAAGAAGGAATGCCCATAATTGTGTAGGGATGGGGACATGAAAAAAACCAAAACTGATCCATTTACCTGTTGAAACTGAACTCAAACTGCTGAGAATTTCCTTATAAGTTTGGACAGTGATGGACTGAATGCCAATACATACTACCTTGTAGGATTTGATCTAAAAAATTAATGAAGGAATATGGGGCAACCTGAGCTGTCCTGCAAATATAGTGCTACTCCTGGAGAAGAGCCAGGCATACTGCCTCCATCCCGACCCTCTAAACATGGATACTTGATTACTAGACAGTGGTACACAGAGATGGGAAGAAACTTATTGTATGTTCTCAAGGTATAGAGCTATCTTCCAGATCAGTGGTCGGCAAACTCATGAGTAAACAAAGCCAAATAGCAACAGTACAAGGACTGAAATTTCTTTTGAGAGCCCAATTTTTTAAACGTAAACTTATTCTAACACCACTTCTTCAAAATAAACTCATGGTATTTTGTGGAAGAGCCACACTCAAGGGGCCAAAGAGCTGCATGTGGCTTGCGAGCCCCAGTTTGCCGACCACTGTTCTAGGTGACAGCAGAACTAGGACCTTGACAACCAATTTAAAATACTTAATGTCATAAAAGTTCAGGACTGGAGATACCAGAAAAGTCAGAGCTCTCATATATGAGAAGCAGAAACTTAAAATTCAAATACAATAGACAACACACTTCCATTAAGGGTGGAAGAGACAAAGGAGATGCTACAGAGGAAGAGAACAAAGCTCCTTGTCAGAGTTGGTCTGCCTCTGAAACATGTGGCAGGCTTTGAGTGAACAGCAGCTTGCCGATGGGGGGTTGGTGCTGGTAAGCCATTGCCCAGCCCCTGCAACTGACGCATGAATATTGCTCCTTATTTTTGACAGTAGCACATAGTGACTGGGTCATTTAGTAAAGGGGCTTAATTTTTCCAGACTAGTTTATTTTAGTCTACATTAAAGATGTCAAATTCAAATGTGAGAAATGTGCTTGCTGCATACAGAAGGCCTTTTCCACAGGGCAGCCTATCTGAGGACTATTCAAAGCCACAAGCTGTCTATGTCAGCACCAGGACATAGAGAGCATGCTTAACAACAACCTATTTTAACAGTCATCCCAGAAAGAACTCATCGGGTGAGAATCTCTTCCTGGAATTCACTCAGATGGGGATGGGATCTTGGAGTTGTCTGCGGTAGGAAGTACCTCACAGGAGTTCAGAACTCTAAAACCAGGGCCACCTATTTCCAGGTGGACCCTCAAACACAGATTTATCCAAATCTTGCAAAACATGTTGGGGACACTATCTTGAGGGAAAGGAGTGGTAGAGTCAGCATATGGCTTTCCTAGGGCATGTCTATGGGCCAGAAATAGGGCCATATTCTTTTCCCTTTCTCTTTTGATGTTTGGGAGGTTGAGAGGTTCTGGGATCCCTCCATTGATCTGTTTTGGAACTGACTTATATCTCCTGGTGATTTCAGCAGGTCCTTTATTTGCCCTAAAAGTCCCCTGACTCTTCTCTAAGTTGGCCCTGACTCTAATTATAGAATAATGCATTGGGACCAGATCCTTGGCAAGAGTACTGATTGCTCTGCTTAGCCTGAGAGGCTCTCTGTTATCATAAGAGTGATAATAAGGACAATAAATAGCTTAGGTAGCATTTCGCTAAAGGTTCGACATGAATTGTATTTTCTAGTGGGACCTGTGCTTAATATAATTGGTTTCCAGGATTCCATTTGTAACATATTGAGATTGTTAAGTGATGCATATCTAATATAAGGTTTGTCTCTTGGCCCAAATTCATGAGTCATGACTGTGCTGCAGAGCTAAAATCAGATAGAAACGGAGAGTCATGTACATGTAATGTATTTTCCAGAAGAATTTGACTTTAGTAGGTCCCTCTATTAAGGGAAAGTGAAGAAGTGAAAATCAAGATGAAATAAGAGAATACTAAGGAATGGAGAGGATGGTAAAGGTGTTTGTTTTGAGGTCCTGGTTGACATGGAAATTCCAACTCTTAAGCCTGATTGAAGGGCAAGCATGACCCTTTTCATAGAGAGGTTTCATATGCACTATGATGTCACTGCTATTGGGAATAGGAAACATCCATTTTATTTAACACTAGAGGCCCAGTGCACGGATTCATTCACTGGTGGAGTCCCTTGGCCTGGCCTGTGCCCTCTCGAAATCTGGAACCCCTTGGGGGATGTTGGACTGCTGGTTTGGGCCCAATCCCCACAGGCTAGGCTGAGGGACCCTACCGGTGCACAAATCCGTGCACTGGGCCTCTAGATCTTTGCTTAATCTCTTCCCGTCCTTCCTCCTTCCCCGCTTCCCTCTGAGATTCATTAGTCTGTTCCATATTTCCATGCCTGTGCATTGAGCATCTGCCCCCTAGTGGTCAGTGTGCATCATAACTATTGGCTGAACAATCACTTAGGCTTTTATATACATAGATGCCATATTACAGTCAAAACAACCTAAGTTTGTGGAAATGGTAACAACAATTCAAGAGTGTGATTTCAATCCTCTGCTGTCTGTGTTTGTGGGTTTATAGTATGTTATCTGTACCATCACAGACTGTGGTACAAGATAATTCTAAAGAGCAGATATATAAAAGTCACTAGAAAGTCTTCTGTGCTGCTGCACAGCATGCTTAACTTCTTAATCGGATTTTGTTTTAAAAACATTAAGATTAGTTTATTCTGTGCCTGTATCACTAGGACAAACGTAGTACACTTAGACAGATGGACTCACTGCTTCATTTCATATGTGAAATATCACTGCAGAGAAATCTCTTTAGGTCACAGTCACAGCAGACACTGTTTTTCAAAGATGACTGCCTTTCTTCCATGTGGGGTAACCACTTTTCCCCCTTATTTCAGGCTCTTCCTTCCTCCTGAAGTCTTGTGCTTCCCCATGTGACTGAGAGGTACAGATAGGAAATACAGTACCAATTAATCACCCTAAAGAAGCTGCTGTCACCCTAATTCTTTCTTGGTGCTTGGTGTGGATATTGGCATTTGACACAGTTCTGGGAAAGGGAATTTGAAGGACTGCTGGGAAGTGTTTTGAAGCTCCTAAAAAAGACACAAGACCCTCTCAGTGCTCTGGATAAAGGGGCATGGGAATGTGACATTTGAAATGATTGCCACCATTTTATATCAAAACAGAAAGTAAACCCATTTAGAAGACATTTCCCTACCTTTGGACTGCATTTTCTGAGATAAAGCATACCTGACTGCTGAGGCCATTTTGAGTTGAGTGTTCTGTTGCTTATAGAGGAATGCATTTTCCTGATATAAGATTCATGTTTGTAAAATAGAAAGTTAGCTGTTTAGTATCCTTATTTGATGATATTTGTGTTGATAATTTTGTTTATCCAGAACACAAGTCTTATATTCTAATTTTGTGTAATTTACTATGACCCAAGGTATAACAATGATTTTCTCTTTTACAGATGCTTGAAAATGTCAAGCGAATTTAACCCTTGAAATCAGAAGCTTCTTTCCTTACATCCTGGGTGCATGTGCTGACTCAACGACCTGCTCCCAGATTTCATATCTCTTGAGTTGTTTTGAATCACCAGGTAAATCTTTTCCAATACTGCTACACCTCCTATTCCTGTTCCTGCCCTTCTTGACCCAGATGCCTTATCAATCCAGGTGACATTCATTAACTGAATCCTTTGTCTTGATTTTTATATTTATTCCTTATACGATGGATGTTGTCATCCTTGAGAATGGTTAATGCAGTATTAAGAAGAGGTTCCCAAACCTGGCCCATCACCAGATTCTCCTCAAATATATTAACTATATCCAAATCTCTCTCCAGGTAAATCTGATTATCAGCCAGGTCTGGCAATCACTGATATAAGGACACAGAAGAGAGAAAAATTGTAGTGACCTGATTCCATACCAAAGGTAAATGGTTTCAAACCTCATCTGACAAAGTTAATTATGTAAGAACAAAATTTATTTTCTTATTGCTTAGTATTTAATACATCTTTCTTTATTCTTTGGGAGTGATAGGAACTTATTTCAGTGGACTCTAAATATGACCATCCCTCTTTGCAAGTTAGAAAAAAATTAGTTGAGAGGAGGAACCCTTTTAATCCTCTTATGTTTTCTGTCAACATTGCCATCCTTTTAGAATGCCAGTTGTACATGCAGGTCTGTATTGTTGCCAGCTGCACGACTTCATTTTCTACAGCTCTTTTGTAGTGATTCCTTTTATGTGGAGGGTACTCACAAGTTTACCTATGCTCTTGTGTCACGTGGGAGCAAAAGAAATTATCTGGAGCCCTGGCCCTAGCTCAAACCCTAGCCCTAACCCTAAACCTAATTCTAAAAAATAAAATAAAATAAAATAAAATTATCTGGCTGCCTAAGACCACATAGTCACCTGTTCCAGCTCTGCCCAAGCAACAGAGCCTGACCCCTTTTGCTCTGTTCCCATAATCCTGCTGGGCACCTCACCAGGGCTGGTGCCCTTCTCTCTGAGGACTGCACTAATTGCCTTCCCTCTGATTCCCCCCTTCTTCTGTGCTAGGACACATGGAAACCTCAGAGGTTTCCTCCCAAATCTCTCGTCTATGCCCTTGAGTTCTTCTGTATAGGTAAGTGCCTGAGCTTTTGTAATTCAAAAGCTAGGACAATACTTTGTTTCTCTGCCTTTTGCTGTCTGCTTCATTCCCAAGACAGTTTGCACAACCTAGCCATTAAATAGAAATGGCATAGGAGGGGGAAAGGGAGGTGGGTGCTGAAAAAGGAAATGCCAAGGAACATTCTCCTATCTAATAAAGAGAGAATATGCTAATTGACCATCACTCCATCACAAAGATGGTTGCACCCAGAGCTGAGGCCAAGTTCCCATTAAGGAGCCTTTACAAGCAATCAGCAAGGACCTGAGGCTATGCCCTCCCCCACCCCCATGGGGCTTGACAGGAGATCTCAGGCTGTGCCCCCCACCTAGCAGGGCTTGACAGGGGACCTCAGGCCATGCCCTCCGCTCCAGTGCCAGACCAGGGGACCTGAGGATACGCCCCTCCACCCAGCGGGGTTTGATGGGGGACCTTAAGATGCACTTTCCATCCTGGTGCAGAGCAAGGGGACCTCAGGCTGCTCCCCTGCCCCAGCACCAGGCTGGGGACCTCAGGCCACATCCCCCACCAGGTGGGGCTTGACAGGGAACTTCAGGCCGTGCCACCCGCCCCAGCACTGGGCCAGGGGACCTGAGGCTGTAGCCCCCTGCCTGGCAGGACTTGACAGGGGACATCAGGCCATGCCCCCCACCCAGTGGGGCTTGACAGGGACCTCAAGGTGCACCCCTAGTGCTGGGTTGGGGGAACTTAGGCCACGCCACCACCCATTGGGGCTTGATGGGGATCCTGAGGCTGTGACCCCTCCCAGTGCTGGGCTGGGGAACCTGAGGTTACACCCCCACACACACCTGGCGGGGCTTGACAGAGGACCTCAAGGCATGCCTCCTACACCAATCTGGGCTGGGGGATCTCAGGCCAAGTTCCCCATCCTGACGCCAGGCCAGGGGACCTGAGGCTATACCCCCTGCCAGGCAGGGCTTGACAAGAGTGGTCTGGATCTAGCCCAATACGGGGGGGGGGGGGGGGCGGCAGCCAGGTCTGGGTCTCATGCGATTTTGAGGTACATGTGGGTGGGCAGGGACTTGACTCTGGGTCCCACGGTGAGCCCCAGACTCTGACAGGAGGAAGGTTTTCATATAAATTTTACTAATTTTCTTTCATCTCTGACACTTCTATTATAGAGAAAGGGCAAATAGCAACATTAAATTATTTCCTCTAATTAATCCCCTTTTAATGTGCATGAATTTTGTGCACCAGGTCACTAGTAGTATATAAACATTAAAATAAAACACACAAAATTCTGTATGACAGGTATAACATGCATTTTTGCTTCACACTGTGTGTGCATGCACACATATCACACACATACACACAATGATTAACAAAATTGAAAATCTGTCGTTTGAAATAAATTTTCACTGAATCTATTTCACATTCTAGATTCACTGGTGGTGGTTGTTTTTTATTTTTTTAAAATCCCCACCCAAGGGTATGATTTATTGATTTTTTAGAGAGAAAAGGGGGAGAAACACTGATGTGAGAGAATCATAGATTTGTTGTCTGCCACACATGCCCCTACAGAGGAATGAACTCACAACCCAGGTATGTGTCTAACCAGAGACCAAACCCACAGCTTTTCGGTGCACAGGAGAATGGCCAAACCCACTAAGCAACACCAGCCAGGGTACAATTCATAAATTTAAATTGCACATTGTTCTCAGTAACATTATGAAATCTCATTCTGTCTCCCTCCCTCCCACTCAAGATGTAAATCTCTTTGTCCAGGATATCCATCTCACTTCATCTCATCACATAGGCATTGTCTTGTCACAACATCACACATAGAAGAGTGAGTACACTGCAGTAAGATATGTTTAGAGAGAGCCCACATTCACATAACTTTTATTACAGCACATTGTTATGTGTTCTCCTTTATCATTACTTACTGTTGTTAAACTCATTTCTAAATTAAGCTTTGTCATAGGTGTGTATGTATAGGGGGAAAAAACATGGAATATATAGGGTATGGTGCTTGCTATCTGTGGTTTCAGGCATTCACTGAGGGTCTTAGAACATATCCCCATGGACAAGGGGAGCATTAGTGTAATTGGCAAAATGGTTGCTGTGAAGAAAACTACTCTTATTTGGATGAATCTATGATGATAGTTTACTTTAAACCAGTGGTTCTCAACTAGTAATGACTTTGCCCCCCAAGGGACATTTGTCAATTTCTAGAAACCTTTTTGGTTGTGCCAACTGCGAGGGGGGCAGGGTTTTTCTCCCCCAGGACAGCAGAAGCAAAGACTCCACCTGAACTCTGGTTTTCTAGAGTCATAACCTAGAGAGAGGCCATCTGTGATACTTACCTGGGAAGCTCTA
This sequence comes from Lasiurus cinereus, assembly GCA_011751065.1. Classification (NCBI taxonomy): domain Eukaryota; kingdom Metazoa; phylum Chordata; class Mammalia; order Chiroptera; family Vespertilionidae; genus Lasiurus; species Lasiurus cinereus. The sequence goes on along the minus strand of JAAGEH010002531.1, from coordinate 51,350,504 downwards.
TCACCACCCCACAGGCTGAGTTCTGTCACCTGTTCTGACACACTCTGAGCTATCCTGTCCCTTTCTAATGAGTCAGGATGCACCACCTTTTCCTTGTGCTCTCTGAGCTGGCCTTTCCCTCCATCCTTGCCAAACCATCCTCATTGGAAGGTGTGTTTCCCTTATCAGTTCTCCGATGACCAATTATCATTTTTGTGTAATAGCTTCATTTGCCCTGTCTCCCACTCCTCCCTGATTTTGAACAGGGATAAAGTTTCAAACCACCACCCAAATATGAGGCCAGAGTTGGCTTTTCAACAGAAAGTTTCCCCAGTTCCCATCACAGACCTCCATCCCTATGCTGACACCTTCCTGCAGCTCATTTCCGTTTATGTGTCCCTGAGTGGCATCTGTGGCTAGCCGGATCTGTTCTTGAAGGTTGGTGCCTTTTGTCTGCTTTCCAAAGGACAGGAGGATGGAACCTTGCCCTCAGGCAGCCTCTGCATGTGGAAAGATTCTAGAAAGTGGAATGAGTAAGTCTGAGAGGAGAAAAGGATCTGAAAACCTGTCTGGATTAGATATCTCTAGGAAATACACAATTATGTATGTATGACCCACCAGACTAAAGTGACGGCTGGAACCAATGGGACTTGTTTCTCTTTCAGAAGGAGTGCTAGAGTACTTCAAGGGCAGCTTAATCCCCGCTTATAATTTGAGTCCTAGTACAATGCCCTAAGTAAAACAGGTGGCAATAAATATATGCTGAATGAATTTTAAAATGTAAAACAAGGCAGGGTAAGAACAAACACTCCATCCCTTAGGCCTTTTTCTCCACTTTTCTTTTTTTCTTCAAATGAATGCAATACTCCTGTCATTCATTTTCTCTTTAAACAACAACAAAAATTTTTTAGCATCTGTTATTGTGCAAGGAAGTGCTGAGCAGGACACAATATTATTTTTAAAATATGGTCCCTGAATTCAAACAACTTTCAACTTGGCAAGAAAAAATAAATTTCTACACAGATAGTTAAATGCAAAGAAGTCACACAAACAGTTCCTGCAGACTCCTACAGCCTCTAGAAATGGAGATTCACATCTGGCTTGTGATCCGGAAGAAAGGCATAGAGCATACATGAGCTGAGCCTTGAGAATAAAGGTTTCAATAGGCAAAAATATGTGCAGCTGGAAAGAAGAGAGGCGTGCATCATTTGTTTATTCAATGAATATTCTTGAGTATCTGTTATGTGCCAACCACTGTTGTAGGTGCAATATCTAAATGGAAGTTTCATAAAATAGTAGAAAACAAAACAAAAATCCTGCTTTCAGGAAGGTATAGAAAAGCTCCTGGTGTGTTTCCAGAGAGACTGTGAGTCCATTTTGGTAATTAAGGAAGGGAACAACAGAAAGATCTAAACAAGAAAGATAGATTCCACAGACTGTGAAGGAACCAAAAGCCAGACTGAAGAATTTTTTGGATTTAGTTCTGTTGCAGTGAGGTGTTATTACAGGTTTCTCAACGAGGGACTGTCTTAAAGTGGTGTTTGGAAAGATTAACTGGGTGGTAGAGTCGAGGGCTGGGTGGTTGAGGGTGCGGTTTGGAAGCAGGGAGAATAATTACGCAGCGATTGCATCTACTGGGAAGGATCCAACATAAGTATCATTTCCTTTGAGATGCCATCTCTGATTCAATCAGATCAGTCAGGACTGGTGTCCCAGTAAGGTATTCGCATAACAATTTGTCTCATCTACGCTAGCACTTATTGCATAGTATTGCAAAAATCTGTTTATTCATTCCTATCTTTCCACTCTTATGAGGGAAGAGCTGAGCCTCATTATCTTTGTGTTCCTAATGCCTAGACCAGTGTCTGGCAAGCAATATAAAATATCTCTGATATGAGTGAATAATCCAATGGGTTATGGGTTAAATTCTGTTCCTTCAAAATTAATATGTTGAAGTCCTAATTCCCAGTACCTCAGAACGTGATCTTATTTGGAGCCAGGGTCTTTACAGGTAATCAAGTTAAAATGGCATCATTACAGAAGGCCCTAATCCAATGTGATTGGTGTTCTTTTTAAAAAGGAAACATTTGGAGACAGGCATGCATATAAGAAGAACGCAGTAAGAGCATGAAGATGACCAGCTGCAAACCAAGGAGAAAGGCCTGGAACGGATCCTTCTATCACAGCCATCAGAAGGGCCCAATCCTGCCAAACCCTTGCATTTGAATTTTTAGCCTACAGAACTATGAGATGACAAATTCCTGTTATTTAAACCACCCAGTTTGTAATACTGTGCTACAGCATCACTAGCAAACTGATATGAAAATGTTCATCTAACTGGCAGAAGCATCCAGAATTAGAGCTCAGGATTAAGGTCATCATTAACTATAAATAACAAGAGGTGATGACATAGGAGCAGCATACATTTCTGTGATAAGTAATAGAAGAGGAAATGTGGCAAAGGGCAGCATGTCAGGGAACACCCATGTTTAAGAAATAGAAAGAGAAGCGAGGGAGGGACAAAGATGAAGACACAGCAGAGAGCTCTGCAGAATAAAGCTGCCTGGTAGAATCTACCTCCAAATACTGAAAAAAGTAAAGTAAGTGGTCAAAAAACTGCCCACAAATTTTCACAGAAGCAACCACATAAGGAAAGGCCACAGATAGATGTTCAAAATCTCAAAAAGTTGTTTAGCCCTGAGAAGGCTCTGGAGCAGAGTGGCAACCATAGGCGGCAAAGCTCCTAATGCAATGTGGCCTCTTCCCCAGATGTACTCTTGATGCAAAACAAAACAAAAACGTGGGAATTCTGACTGCGCCTGAACCTTGGAAATTCCTTATTTGAAATACAGAGGCCAAAGCCATTAGGGACATTTCCAAAGGCTTCATCTCCTATATGCGTCCTCAGCTGTATATGAAACCACACTACTGGTGTGAGTTGTGCCACTCACAACAGGGTGGTCAGGAATGGCTCTCATGAAGCCTGAAGGACCAAACACTTCCACCCCAATTTAGACCTGGAGGTGCTGCCCCACAACCTCCACCAAAGCTCATGTAAGGAGCTAAGTCCTTAAGGACTGACATAAAGTTTTCTGGGGAAAAAATAAAATGGAAATTATACCTTTTAAAACAGATGAAAACATCCTGAATACATGTATAGGACAAGGAAAAGGTGGTGGTGAAGGAGAGGCTGAAATTGTGTATGTGTGCATATGCCTAAGAGAAGAATTCTGACTTGACAGGAAGCCAGAGAAAGGAGAAAAATAATGAGACCACAGTCAAGTGAAGATCCCCTGGCCACACATGCAAAAAAGGCAGGCATGAGAAAGTCCCTATTTCAACAGCTGTAACTCAACCTATAAGCAGCAGGGTTCTAAAGTGCAATTGTATTTCAGTTGTTTGACAATTTAAAGTATTTCATTGATACAAAGTATATCAGGCATTTAGTTTTTTAGACAGGCCACGAACACTGACTTAGCCCACAATGTGAGTAAATACAGTTTTAACTGGAGTTCTGGCTCTAAGAAATAGAGGGACGTTCAGCACAGCAAAAGAAAAGAGAACACCTTTCCCAGGACCTGAAGACAAACTTCATGGGGGTGTATTTTATTACCAGAAATCTCTATCTGGTCTACATTCTCAAATACAACTATCTACCAAGGCCTAATTGCACCCAAAATGTTCCAAGTACACAATTATTTAATCCCTCAAACTTAAAAAAGAAAAAAAAATAGTCAAATTATTCAATTTCAACTCCTGTGTCTCAATGCTGGAAAGAAAACAATTTCATCATTATTTATATATATAAAAGCCTAATTATGCAAATTGTCCCCATGAGAGTTTGACTGGGAGACCGATTGCTCGCTATGACATGCGCTAACCACGAGGGGGCAGCATGGAACAAAGGCAGGTGGTGGCTAGCAGCTGGGGAAGGGAGGCCTTGGCCAGCAGCTGGAAGGGCCTGATCAGCCCTGACCACTGGCCAGGCCTAGGGACCCTGCCTGTGCACGAATTTCGTGCAGTGGGCCTCTAGTCTAAAATAAGAGAGTAATTCTTAAATTTTAATGTGCATTATACATTCTTGAGATACTTGTGGAGAAGCCATATTTTAGAGCCTCCCCCACAGTCAGCGTCATTTTGGAAGGTGGTTCTTCAACCACACTTAGGAAAAACACTGAGCTATGATTTTCTGTTTTTATTTAAGATAATGCGTGTTGCCAAAACCGGTTTGGCTCAGTGGATAGAGCGTCAGCCTGGGGACTGAAGGGTCCTAGGTTCGATTCTGGTGGAGGGCATATACATTGGTTGTGGGCACATCCCCAGTGGGGGGCGATGTCTCTTTTCATTGATGTTTCTGGCTTTATATCCCTTTCCCTTCCTCTCTGTGAAAAATCAATAAAATATATTTAAAAAAAAAACATAATGCATGTTAACACAAATGAATTTTTAAAGGGATGTGTTAGGTACTTAAGAAAACAAAACAAAGCATTTCTCACAGTATGGAAGAAAAACATTTTGGGGCAGGAGAACTACAGAAGCAGGTTGGCCCAGCCTGGGGCAGCGCCCCTAGGATCCTCTCCTGGACTGTGTATTAATACTTAACACACATCTTTATTTCACATCTGTGGGTAAAAATACTGACAGTAGAATCACATACTGAAGGATGAGGGGCAAGTTGAGTTCATTCATTTATTCCAGGCTTTTTACACATAAGGGTTTTTCCAAGCCTACTGCTTAGCTATTGTCTATTGCTTATCTAAATTTCTGCTTAAAGAGATTTAATGGAGGTCAATGGCAGGGGAGGAGGGGAGACATATGTAATACTTTCAATAATAAAGATTAGAAAAACAAAGATTTAATGAAGAATTCATGATGTAGAAATACTGTTCTGACCAAAACTGATGATAGCTTAGTCCATACCACTTATTACTCCTCTGAATCAATTACCAAATTATACAAATTGTATGCACTCCTACAGCACAGTAGATCACCAGTACAGACATTCCCCTCTTCTGTACTGGGACAGCCAAGTCAGTATTTAATGGCTGGCATCCATTCTTATTGGTAGGGCATCCAGGCCACACTTGTTGTCAATAATTTTGGTGCCCACTCTACTTTGTAATTTGATATTTGATAGTCACCATACCACATTTTAGTTTAGTGGTAGACATCTCTTGCATCACCTAAATTCTGTAAGTTCTTGTGAGGTAAAGTGGGAAGATTGTCACATGCAAATTTATATCTTATACAGAAGTAACCCCAGGGCAGGTTAGGCAAGTAGTAAGTGTCATGGTATCAACAATCAACCAATAAAGAAAATTATCAGAGTGGATGATCACATTTTGCTACACTGATAGCAGAAAGACCCAAATTTTTCAGCTTTAAATTTAAGTTAGAGGTATAAGCAAATAAGATATTTTTATTTTTAAATAATGCACATGACAAGGTCAACTTCTCAACGTTTTATTATTTAACTGTATTCTGTTTGTGCTCTTGATTTTTACTGAGAGGCTATACTTCTCAAAGTATTTTCTTTAACAAGATTTGGTTATGAAAAACTTGAATAATGTGTTTTCGTTAAGTTCTGTTGTACTTTTTTTTAAACTCTAGGACTAAGATTATTTGCATTTTATTAATTTGAATTATTACCATTTAACCAAATCTTCATGGCTTAAAGGAAGACAATACATTTATATTAGAATATGTATATATAAATTTATATTCTTTATATATATATGAGTATATATATTTAATTAAAGTGTATATGTTTAATATTATAGATAGTATAGAAGATAGTATAGCTAAATTAAACATTCTAAGTTTCTCTGTACTGGCTTAAGTGTTTTTTAGTTCTGTTAACTTGGTTCCTGGTAACTAGCAGAACTAATTTGAGTTTTCTCTCTTTCCTATTAAACTTTGTTAGAAAGGCAAATAATGAAATACCAACAATACAGATCAGAAACTGAGAAACTGGAGCCTGGATAAGTTACCCAAAGGTAACCTCTGTCTTCATATAAGCTTTACTTTCCAATCTAGTTTCAACTCTGAGGTTTACTTGCCCCATACAAAAAGTACCAAAATTCAGTACTGCTACAGGTGTGATTAACCAGAAGCACACTTGTTGCTATCTCTAATATAAAAAGTTCTTGGAAATTTTATGTGTTTTACTTTTGGACAGTAAATAGAAAGATACAGTATTGCAAAGTATAATAAAATCATAATGTATCAAACTGAACATAAAAATGTTTTCTTAATATTTCTATTATAGTACTAATTTGACCATATGTGTGTGTGTGTGTGTGTGTGTGTGTGTGTGTGTGTAATAAAGAGGTCATATGCAAATCGACCATCACTCCAACACACAAGATGACCGCCTTCATGTGGTCAAAGATGGCTGGCAGGGGAGGGCAGTTGGGAAAGACTGAAAGGTAAGGCAGTTGGGGACAATCAGTCCTGCAAGGGAAGGCAGTTAGGAGTGACCAGGCTGGCAGAGGAGGGCAGTGGGGGTGACCAGGCCTGCAAGAGATGACAGTTGGGGTGACCAGACTGGCAGGGGAGGGCAGCTGGGGAAACCAGCCTGCAGGGGAGGGCAGTTAGGGGCAACCAGGCCAGCAGAGAAGGGCAGTTAGGAATAACCAGGTCTGCAGGGGAGGGAAGCTGGGAGAGACAAGGCCTGGAGGGAAGGGCAGCTGGGTGGGGGTGGGGGAGGAGACTAGGCCTGCAGGGAAGGGGTTGGGAGGGACAAGGGTTGCAGGAGAGGGCAGTTAGGAGCAATTGGGCCTGCAAGGGAGTGTTTAGGGAGTGATCAGGCTGGCAGGCAGATGAGCAGTTGAGAGCCAGCAGTCCTGGATTTTGAGGGGTTATGTCCAACTGCCCGTTTAGACCTGATCCTGATGGGCAGTCAAACCTCCCTTGAGGGGTCCCAGATTGGAGAGGGTGAAGGCTAGGCTGAAGGACACAACCCCTGCCTCCCACACCCCATGTACAAATTTCATGCACCGGGCCTCTAGTATAGGTAGATAGATATAGATAGATAGATAGGTAGATAGGTAGATAGATAGATAGATAGATAGATAGATAGATAGATAGAGGTAAAGATAGAGATATATAGATATAGAGATAGAAATAGAGAGAGAGAGAGAGTTTTTAAGTGAAATAAAATATTTGAAAAGTTTTGGCATAAATAAGATAAAATCTTAGAATAATTAAGGTCATATAACATCTTTTCAGAATAGCTTTCTACAAGAGATATTTATCACCTACAAATTCCAAAGTGTCTAAAATCCACACAGCTACTGAATTACCTCTTTTTCATCTGGAACTTCTTTTTGGTAGAATTTAATATCTCAGATGACCACTGATTATATAAAAATGCACCCTTACCACTAAAGCACACCATTTAAACTACAAGGGATTTCACCTCTCCTTTTACTTTTTTTTCCTAAGACAAATGCAATATGTATGGAATTTCTTCTAATCTGTTGTCTGAGCTATGAAGTTTGTGATTTCTTTAGAAAGAATTTAGGAATATAATCTTGAACCATGTTTCTATTAAGTATGTTGATCTTATACCTCTCACTCAAACATCATTCGTGGAGTTCTTGGAAGACTAGCCAATGACTTTAAGGATAGTAACAATGCGATGTCTTCTCATTCACTCTGAACCCCCTTCCACAAGCGACCATTGTCATCCTACCCTTTATATGACCCCAGCTCTCCTTCTGTATTCTCTACTGAGAATGCTTCTTTTTTTTTACCTAATCTCAATCTAAATCCATTACAAAACTTAGAAAAAAGCAAAAATGAGAGATAAAAACAATAAAAACTTATCTTGAGGGAAAGCAGAAGCGCACAGAATAACAAAGGGATCCTTGCCGATAGTCTGACAATAGAGAACAAAACTTACTGTTTGGGCCGAAACTGGTTTGGCTCAGTGGATGGAGCATCAGCCTGCGGACTGAGGGGTCCCGGGTTCAATTCCAGTCAAGGGTATGTTCCTTGTTTGTGGGCATATCCCCAATAGGGGGTGTGCAGGAGGCAGCTGATCGATGTTTCTAACTCTCTTTCCCTTTCCTTTCTTCCTTGTAAAAAACACACACAAAATATTTTTTTAAAGAACTTATTGTTTGATATATATTTCATTTTCATCATAAAGCATGTGTTGTGATAGAAAAAAAAAGTTGAACCAGTTGCGACCTGTGATGGTGGGTCAATAGCAATAATGTAAAGCCCTTCACCGGCTGGAGCAGACAAGCTGCTAAACCTCATTGGATAAAATAAGAAATAGGCATCTGGTAATGAAATAAGGGAGAGGGGTTTGTTTTTGAGTAGATCTGACATACTGTGGCTGTCTTCAGATAACCATTGCATGTGGTTAGAGGTGCTGTCTCTCAGAGGAGCTATACACGAAAGTTGGGAACCACCCTCTCCCTAAAACCCAAAGATTTTATCTACCCTATTTCCCTGAAGTCCCATTTTGCTGACCTCTTCTTCCTTCTTGAAGCCCTGACTTTGATTTTCAGGACATACCACCCTTATAACTGGCTTCATGCCATTCCATTGTTCAGTTCTCAATCATTTTGTACTGTTGGTGCTTTTTTTTTCATACTTCTGTACAGGGTGTTTCTCTCCTCAACCCTTGACACATTTTTTAAAATCTACTTATTCCTAATTCTATGTATAAATGACCCCCAAATCTGCATTCTGAACCCCAACCTTTCACCCATGCCAGAGGCCACTATTTCCAACTGCCAATAAACATAACTTGGAGATTGCACTGTCTGTCACAGGACACCTAACTAATCCCTAAAGGAACTAATTTTGCCCAAGTTCCATCTCTCACCAATTGGCTTCTTTATCCAACAGCTCCACTGATGTTAATGGCTTGACTTGTCTTCTGACTGAAACAATGGAATCCGCTTTGGCTCTGCTCTTTCACATCTAACTTGTAAGGTGTTTCTTTACTTAGACCTTTCTCTACCATTCTCACTGCTAACAACCAAAAGAACCCTGCTTCTCCCTATTACTGCAACCCGGCATGGACAACTCCTATCTCCACTCTTATTTCCTTTAAATTAGTGCTTATGATAAATGTTACTATTGTGGAGGGTGGGGTGGGGAGGAAAATCCTAAAATACGACTTTCATCATCTCTTCCCCTTCTGGAGAATCTACAATGATTCCCTATCATAAACCACATCAAACCCCAAGTTCTCAGCTCCATTACCTGACTTCATTCTCCCCATTCAAGTTCACTTCCCACCTCTCTCTGCTACTCTCTTAGGTTAAAATCTCTTTTTATTTTCCCAGTAAGCTATTTCCCACCTGTCCCCTTCTCTCTCTCATAACTCTCAAAGTCAGAACTCTTGGGTTTTGCTACCAGCACATTGTTTCTACTAATAGAAATGAGGACATAAAAACTTCAGTGGGTGCCTATTAGAAGACCATTAGTCCAGTTGCAAGGCTTTGTAAAGAGAAGAAGTAGCAGCTAAAACTGGACAAGTAGATGGGGCTGAATAATGAAGATTCCCTAAGGGCAGTGCGTCACATTTATTTGTTTTAAAGACTTTGCTCTAAGGTAAAAATGCTGAAACAACCATGAAATCATAATGAAGCACAAGCAAAGAGAACAAAATCCCAAGGTCTCTCTCTTGTGACCACCATGTATGAGATGCAGAGGAACAATACTTCCTGCCTGAGAACTGTGCCCTAAGAAGAAATCTGCTTTCATAAATTAACCAAGAGGTTCAAAAACAAGGCACAACAAGCTCTACTGAGTAGCTTCTCTGACAAATATCAGAAAAGCCTTTCTCAGTCACCCAAATCAACCTGGGCCAACCTGGAACTTTTATTTTTGGGAATTTTTGCAACTAGGAACCTAATGAACGAAATAAACTGATGAACAAAATCTGAAGCAGGGAACAGACTGAGGAGTCTCAGAGGGAATGGGGAAGGGAGAGGCGGACAATAATGTGGTGAAGGCCTGGAGGGAGTCAATGGAAAAAAAGGGGGACATCTGTAATACTTTTAACAATAAAGTTAAATAAATAAATAAATAAATAAATAAATAAATAAATAAATAAATAAAACTTCCCTGATCAAAGTTTTTAAAATTCGTTTGAAAGAATACCATTTTAATAATGAATTAATAGAAGCAAGCAAATCTGTGAAATAGGTCACTTAAAGCTAAAGTAGAAATACATAAGAAAAAAGCAGAACCACAGATGGACAATCGGTTTTTTGATAAGGCCTCTGCAGTCATCATGGGCATTGCTCAAAAACTAAGATCTTCTGAGGAAGTTTATAGGCAGTTTGCTTGAAGAAGGAAAGAAAGCTGATTCAGCATACTATGGGCAGCACAGATAAGTACTCTGAAATCAAATGTTGCCATTTCCTGAAGCCAGGGAGTAAGCTACCCAAGTTATCCAAGCTAATAACAACAGCACCCACTTATCAAGGGCTCTGGGCCAGGTACTGTGCTCATTATTTCATTCATATTATCTATTTAATCCTCATAGCAACCCCATGAAAGACATTTCATTCTCTTTATCACTCACCTACTGATGCACACTTGGATGGATGTGGAGAACATTATGCTAAGTGAAGTAAGCCAGTCGGAGAAAGACAAATAAAAGAAAAAGAATTACAGAGAGAGAAAGAGAGAGAGAGAGAGAGGTGTGTGTGTGTGTGTGTGTGTGTGTGTGTGTGTGTCATTATCTTTATGTCACAGATAAGGAAACTAAATCTCAGATAAGTTAATTAACTTGCTTCTGATCACACAGTTATTATGTTGCAGAGCAAGTACTGTATTCAAAATTCAACAGGACTCTAATCCAGTGGTTCTCAACCTTTCTAATGCCACAACCCTTCAATATAGTTCCTCATGTTGTGGTGACCCCCAACCACAAAATTATTTTCTTTGTTACTTCATAACTGTAATTTTGCTACTGTTAATGAGTCGTAATGTAAATATCTGTGTTTCCCGATGGTCTTAGGCGACACTGCTGTAGAGCCTAAGACCATGGGCTCTTAACAGTAGCAAAATTACAGTTATGAAGTAGCAACAAAAATAATTTTATGACTGGAGGTCACTACAACATGAGGAACTGTATTAAAGGGTTGCAGCATTAGAAAGGTTAAGAACCATTTCTCTAGTCTATGTTTATCCACTACAGCATAGTGGTTTTCCAATATGAAGGGGGTTAAGAGGATAGCAGAACAGACTTAGATTATTAATTAACACGTATTAATACGTATTAATACCATAGCAGAGGCTATGCTGAGGATTAAAAAGTGGACCAACCTCTTCACAACTACTAGGATTGCCATAATAAAAAAGGCAGACAATACTAGTGTTGGCAAAAAATGTGGAGAAGTTGGAACACACATACATTGTTCTTGGGACTGTAAAATGGTGCAAGAAAACAGCTTGACAGTTCCTTAAAATATTAAACATAGAGTTATCATATGACCCAACCATTCTATTCCTATATATACACAAGAGAATTGAAAACATGTGTCTACACAAAAACTTGCACATAAATGTCCATAGCTGATTATTTATAGTAGCCAAAAATTAGGAAAGCCCCAAATGTCCATCAATTAATGAACCAATAAATATAATGTGGTATATGCATACAATAAAATACTATTGAACAAAAAAATGATGAAGTACTGATTCATGCTACAATGTGGATGAACCGTGAAAACAGTATGCTAAGAGAACCAAGATGGCAGCATAAGTAAACAAGGTACTTGCCATCTCCCACAACCACATCAAAATTACAAATGAAATACAGAACCACCATCATTCAGAACCGCCTGAAATCTGGCTGAATGGAAGTCCTACAACTAGAGAATTAAAGAAGAAAGCACATTCAGGGTGATAGGAAGGGTGGAGGAGCAAAATGTGCTGGTCCAACACCCAAGTGTGGTGTTTTTTTTAATTGAAAGGGATATCTAGGTTGCAGAGGCCTTCCATGAGAAACAAGGGGTCCCAGCCCCATACCAGACCCCTCAGCCCAGGGTTTCAGTACTATGAAGAGAAGCCCCTGTAACTATGGGCAGCACAGATAAGTACATTAATTTGTAATACATTAAATATAAAAATTAGTGGGGATTGTGGTTGAGTGACAAGAAAGCTGCTGGAGACCCAGGAAATTCCTCTTAAAGGGCCAGCACATGGATTTACTTGAACTTGCTCCCTCTGAAATTCAACACTGGGGAAGAGGTTTGGGGAAATCAAGGACATATGAGAAGGAACTGAGTCGTCTGGTATTGAAGAAAGAACTCAAGGGCAGCTTTCTCCAAGAAAGAAAGGACCATTGTTCCTATGTTGAGACCTCCCCCATCACAGAGCTGCTTGGCAGACACCATATCTGAGTCTCTATCACCTGTTTCACACTGTTTTCTCCACCCTGGTGATTCCCTGAGACCCCGCCCCACCCAATTAGCAGCCCAGCCCAAGTTGTTAGCAGTGGCTTTTCCATACAAATGGCCTGTCCTGGCTCAGGTTTCAGACTTTCCTAAAATCTCTCAAACAAGCAGCATCTGGCATCAACATGCCCTATATCTCTTAATAAGGGGCCCCAAACCTAGCACTAGCAACAGCCTGCCTTGCTTCACAACTTGGCCTCTTCTAGGCACTACCAAGCCCAATACAAGTAGCAGCCATCTGCAGATCACTCTGTAGCTCCTGATAAGTAGCCACAGGCCAGCATAGGCAAGTGTCTGGCTCTGTAATTCAGGGGATGCCCAGAGCCAGTACACCAGAGTCATAGGCAGAGATCAAGAAAGTCTTCCTGGAGAAAGTGGTATCAGAGCAGACCATTCAAAGGAGCTAGGCTGATGAAAAAGATAGTACCCTGCATAATATAACCTGAGAATACCTTATAAGAAAAAATTAATATAATTTATTCCAGTTCTTCTTGATAACTGATTTTTAAACCTAAAATGGCATGTAGTCATATTATTGCTAATATCCCCAGTCCACCAAGTAGAAAAGTCTCAGAAAGGAGTAAGGTAGACTCAGAAGTAGAATGTTCAAGTCCTCCAATGGGCTACATCTCCAAATTGAGGGATGAAATCTATAATTTTAACCACCCATCTTCACAGATTGAGGTTAATATAGAATTGGAGGTCTTTTCATGAAGAGCTATGGACCTGGAATGAAAGACAGCCAACCTACTGGTAACAATTAGGTTCCACCCTTTTTATGAAAAGAAACAATGTAAAATTTAAATGGTGAATAAATGTTAGTATGTTGTGACAGTTCTGTTGAAATTAAGGATGGTGATGTAAAAATGAATGCCAATTGCAAGACAGAGGTCCTCTGGCAGTCTCAAAAGCATAGCTGGTGAAATATATGCCAGGGTTTTTCAGCACTGCATGTCCTTCAGAAATGTTTGGTGAGTATTAACTGCATGGTTAATCTTAAGCAGTACACAGTCTAAAGGCTTTACCTTAATAGATTGGAATGGATTAGCAAAGATGAACTCTTGGAGGCCAAAGAATGAATGTTATTCACCTGCACCCCAGTCCAGCACAACCTACAACACCACAAAGTCAGTTCTAAACAAATGGGCCAAATTACACCAAGGCCATTAAGATCATATCAACATGTAGCTCTTAAGAAAATATACACTAACAGTTCAGCTTTTCTTCAGGTTGTAATACATTAAATATTTTTAAAAAAATTAACTACTATATGCAGAAATTTAGTGCATAATACAGTTGCATTTTTAATTACTGGTGAAAATATAGATTATTCAATAAATAATGTTAGGACAAATAAGTAACAGATTGGTAAAAAAAAATTTGGAATCCATATCTCATTTAATCAAAATAAATTTCAGATGCATCAAAAAATTTAAATGTGAAAAAATGGAACTATAAAAATGAAACTGAAAGGTACACATTATGTCTCTGTACTAACTTTGCAACTTCCTGTGACTCTATTATTATTTCAAAATAAAAACTTAAAAAATACTTGGTGAAATATGAGTTATTTTATAATTCTAAAATGAGGAAGGCCTTTCCAACCATGACACAAAGTATAGAAGTCACAGATTTAAAGATTAATTACACATGCCTACCTAAAATTAAATATCTGTGCATGTCAAAGTCTTCAGTATACAAAGTCAAAAGACAAATCAAACAGAATGAAAATTATATGCCTTTCATATCCCAAAGGGCCAATTTCCTTAGTATGCAGACTGCCAACAAATTAACAAGAAAAAAGCCAACAACCCAACAGAGAAATGGATAAAAGACATGAATAGGTTATAGAAAAGGAAACAGAAATAAATCTAAAGTATATACAAAGATACCTGACCTTAGTTAGCAATGGGATAATACAAATTTAAATTAGAAAGAAATATCATTTTTACTTATCAGATTGGCAAATACCATAAAGTTTAATAACATAGGTCATTGGCCAAGGTGTAGAGAAACGTGTATTCTCATGCATTGCTGGTAGGAATGTGAAATGGTACAACCTCTGTGGGAGTGATTTGGCAATATCTGTTGCAAAATGTTCTATGTGTCTATTTAACACTTGTGTGAAAGATGCATGTACAAGATTTTTTATAACAATGTTTTAATAGCAAAAGAAATAATAATTTTCCAAATGTCCATCAATATCAAAGAATACTGTGTAGCTATAAACAAAATAGAGTAGCTTTACCTATACTGCTATTGAATAATCACTAAAATATATCATTAATGCCAGATAGAAGACAAACTCGCTTGTGTATGCACAGAACGTCTCTGGAAAGATTAAGAAATGGTTAAAAATTATAACAACAATTTAAAGTATTTATTAATGTTTCCTAAATTTTGTGACCACACATAGAAGGCAGTGAACCACGTAGTAATGATCATAATTACACACGTTTACTGAGACCTTGGTACAGGCTTTGAAACTACAGGATACTGAGAACAGATTACTCACTAACCAGAGAAAAAAACAGCAACACAAGCCAAACCCATCATCAGATGGCATGGATTTTAAAAAAATTTTATCTAGACCTCAATATACAGAAGATGAGCTGAAAGAAATCAGGTGTTATTTAGCTTTATAGCTCACTCTCTGCCTCTTTTCCCAACCTAGCATAGACTTTTAAAACAAAGCAGATGTTTGAGTGAATGAGTAATTGAATGACTAAATGGATGGGATGGATGGGATGGACAAATGGATAGATGGTTAAAAGAAAGTGTAAATAGAAGGGCTTGATCTACTTTTGTTTCCATTGCCTTCTGACACTTGGCAAGCTTCAGTCCCCTTGTTGTTCCCTGTGCAAATGGGAGGTGCTGGAATGTGTGTTTAAGAACCATGATCATAATTCCTCCATGAGTTGGAGGATAATTACTATGATATGTCGCAAAATAATGCCCCCCCCCTCAAAAATGTCCATACCTTAATCCCTGGAATCTGTGACCATGTTATATGGCAAAAGAGACTCCACAGATGTAATTGAGGTTACAGGCATTAAAATAGAGAAATTATCTTATATTACCCAGGTAGGCCCTGTGTAATCACATGAGCCCTTATAAGCAGATTACTGTCTGGTTAGAAGAAGAGATGTGGCAGAAGGAGGCAGAGAGATTTGAAACACGAGGATTCAATACACTGTTGGTGGCTCTGAAATAGGTTCAAGGACTAGAGAGAAGGCCCCCAGTAGCTAAAGGAAGCCCCTGGCTGACATCCAGCAGGGACACAGAGATTTCAGTCCTGCAACCACAAGGAACTAGATTCTGACAACAACCTGAATAAACTTGGCAACAGATTCTTTCTAGAACCTTCTGATAAGAATCCAAACAGCCAACACCATGAGAAACAGAGTAGAGTCATCGCTCTTGACCACCTGTGCTTCTGACCTACAGGTCTGTGAGATAATTAATCTTTATTATTTTAATTCACTAACTATGTGATGATTTGTTATGGCAGCAACAGAAATCTAATATACAATCTTTCATTCAGTCTAAGAACCACTGTGCCACATGTTGGACCCTGTGCCAAATATTTAAGGTAGATAAGTGGGTACATATTCTCAAGGAGCACAGAAACCCACTGAACAATTCTATGATAGAGGTTAGAACAATGCACTACAGCAAGCATGTCAAACTCAAAGGTTAACAGAGGCCAAATAAGGGAGGCATGCGGTCAATGGGCCACAAGTTTGACATGCTTGCACTACGGGAATACAAAGAGGATTGCCTAATTGCTATGGCATCCTTAGATGCTTTACTTAACAAATCTCTAATTCCTTCCCCCATCTACCAGTGAATTGGACCACCAACCTTATCAAAAGTAGAAATTACAAGCCATTCTAAACACTATTGATACCTCAAGACCTATGACTTATATCACCCTAATATTTCTCCTAAAAAGTACTGTTCTCTTTCCCTCAATCTTACTTCATCTTCCCCAAACTCCTAGCTCCTACTTCTTGACTAATCATCTCTTACCTGGATTACTGTAATGACCTATCAATTAACTTTCCAATAGTCATCATTTTCCATAGTCTACCTGAGACATCTTCCCAAGGATTAAATTGATCATGTCATATTCTTGCTCAAAATCCTTTGAAGACTGCCTACAGTGAAAGTCTAACTCCTTGGCTACCCTTAGTAACCTTTCTAAGCTCCAATAAGAGCAAAAGCTATCTCTGCTTGGCTTCTAATCCCAGTGACCAGGAAGGATCTGCCACATAATTGATTCTTGGTAAGTGTTACCCACGTGATGCTCCTCCTTCCTCTCTCACCTTACAGCAGCCTCCTTTCTCTATCTTACTTAGTCTTATCTGTTCCAGGCTATTCCATCTGCCCTTTCCTTCTATGTTTCAATTTCTCCTCAAGGCTAAAACACCTTGTTCACCTGACGTGTATCCTGATCTCATTTTTAAAGATTGTGCCTTCTGCTAGTAGGGTTTCTTCTCCACTTAGAGATCAAGCATTCAGGAGAAGTATCTAGTCTCTTCTGGGCCCCTGATGTAAACTGTCCCCTCTCCTACCATAGCCTCTACAGCAAATGCTCTAGTGTGGCCTGGGACTGAGGCTAGTGGTTTATTACCAGTCTGGCACAGGGCAAGTCCAGAAATGAAATAAAATTACTTTAGAAATGTAATTGCTGTGACATTAAAGTATGTGATACTCGTTAAACAAGGTATGGACCAGTTTGGGTGTTGCTGAATTGGTGGGGTGAGTCACTTGTGGCGCAAGCTGCATTTTATTCATGTGCATCAGGACCACTTGTTGTGCCTAACAGAACAAAAACAAACTAACAAAAACCCTACTGGTCCACCACCACAGATGTCCTAAGGATCACTGCCCTAATGCCCTCAGGGATGTCCTCATCATCCACCAGTAGGATGCTGTTGGCCACCGGAGAGATGTCCAATAAATATCAGTGACTAAATCCTTAAAGATGTGGATGATAGACTCCCTGAAAGATCTGAGATCTGAGCTACTTCTTAGTGATTGGTAGAAACTGAGCACTATGGGATAACAGGATGGGCAAATGCACCGAGGCAGGAGTGCAAATGAGGAATAATGAGAAAAGACATTTGAAGATATTACACAGGCAATGAGAAGCTTTCAATAGGTGAAATATTACACAGAAATATTACATTAAAATATTATATTTATGTGAGTTCAACCAGACAGTTCTGCCAGAGTTCTACCACTCTGACACCCCCTCCCCCCACCGCCCTCAAGCTTACTCCAAAGCACCCCATTTGGACAGAGTCTGCAAGCCCTAGCCTATAAGCAGAGGGAGCCACTAGAGCAAGCATGTCAGACTCAAAAGACTAACACGAGCCAAATAAATGAGGCATATGGCCCACGGGCCCCAAGTTTGACATGCTTGCCCTAGAGCCATGGTCAGCAAACTGTGGCTTGTGAGCTACATGTAGCTCTTTGGCCCCTTGAGTGTGGCTCTTCCACAAAATACCATGGCCTGCGCAAGTCTATTTAGAAGAAGTGGAGTTAGAAGAAGTTTAAGTTTAAAAAATTTGGCTCTCAAAAGAAATTTCAATCGTTGTACTGTTGATATTTGGCTCTGTTGACTAATGAGTTTGCCGACCACTGCCCTAGAGGGTTTAAAACAGTGTTGTGACCTAGCTGTATGAAGAATGAATCTGAAGCCCTAGCTGGTTTAGCTCAGTGGATAGAGTGTCGGCCTTTGGACTAAAGGGTCCCGGGTTCCATTCCGGTCAAGGGCACATGTCCAGGTTGCTAGATCAATCACCAGTAGGGGATGTGCAAGAGGCAGCCAATCAATGATTCTCATCATTGATGTTTCTATGTCTCCCTCCCTCTGCCTTCCTCTCCGAAAAATAAAAATAAAAAAAAAGAATGAATGTGAGCAGTGAGCCTGTGGGAAGGGAGAGCAACTAGGCTTTAACTGCTATTATCCCAGTGAGAATTGTTTAAAGGCTTCAACACGGGCAGAGGTAGTTTGGGATGTGCAATGTTGGTGGATGCAAAGTCAAGAAATATGTATGAGGCAATCTGGGAAGGGCTTGATGATTCACTAGACAGGATAAAGGGATGGGATGGCATAACTAAAATGTCTAGATTGGTTTTGGTAACTATGAGCACGGTGCTGTCACCAGGTAAAATAAGGAACAAAGAAAGTGGGACAGGTTTAAGGGGCAAGGGGTTCACAACTTTCAGTGTGACAAGCCTGTGGGATGTTCAGGTGAAGATGGCACTTGGGAAGAAAGTCAAGGTATCTAAAGATACAAAGTTCGAAAGCTTTCACATCTCGATGGTGATTAAAACCATAGTAATAGATGAATGAAAAAAAATTGTGGTCTAAAGACAAACCCTTGAACAATTCTATGATTAAGGGGTAGGCTGAGATAGGAAATTGGACAAAGAAGATGAAAAAGGAAGAGTCAAAAGGACACGAGACTCAGTACATGCAGAAACAAACAAAATTGGAAAAAATTCTGAAGAAGGAGAGAGTGATAAACATAGTCACATGTACAAAAAGGTCCAGTGTGACAGTGCTGAATGGTCTCCAGACTTAAATGAACCTGGAAGCTCCTGTGACTTTAGGAAAGTTAAGTAGAGTGATCAGGCACAAGCCAAAATATAAAGGCAAGTGAGAAACAAAAGACACTGAACAAGTCACTCAAGAGGTCTGCTTGTGAAGGCTAGAAAAGAGAAAAGAGATACAAAATCAGGCTATATAATTTTTGGTAAAATCTTAATATTTTTGTAGTGAGAGGACAATGCAATAGAGAAAAACAGGAGGACCAATCAAGGCAAGTCTGGAGGAGAAAAGGAGGGAGGGAGACAGAGGCCTCCCAAGTGGTGCTCTTCTTCCACGGGAGGCACCTCATCCTCAGGAGAGGAGGAGGGCAGGACCTAGGTGAATTAATAAGAAGAAATGAGGCCAGGGCCCATGTGTGGATTACACCAAACCCATCACAAATCTTGATATTTTCTATAATCCAACAACTCTTCATTCTAATGGAAGTCACTGTCCTCTCATCTGAATCACTGCAATAGTCTCTCAACTGGTCTCCCTGATTCCACCCTTGTCCCTCTTCAATGGATTCTTCACATTAAAAAACAAAACAAAAACACCCATGTTATGTTACTTCTCTGCTTAATATGTGTCAATCAATGTCTTCCCATTTCACTCACTTAATAGTCAGTTTCTATAATAGGCTTTGAGGCTCTACATGATCTGGGCCCTCCCTTTCTGACCTTACCTCCTCCTCACTTCTCTTACTTAGCTTCAGCCACACTGGGCTCCTTGCCCATCCCTGAACACATCAAAAGTGTTCTTGCCTCAAAGCATTTGAAACCACTGTTCCCACAACCTGAATTCTCTTCTTGCAGATATCTGCCACAGCAACTGCTTCACTTCCTTCAGCTGTCTGATAAAATGTCACCTTCACCACCTCCACTAACATGAACTTGACTATCTTCATTGCTTTATTTTTCTCTACAGCACTTTTCATATATATATATATATATATATATATATATATATATATATATATATATATATATATTAGTGTGTATATACATGTGTGCATGTATGTGTGTGTGAAATTTGTGCACGGGGGGAGAGGGAGCCTGCTCCATCTCCAATCTGGGACCCCTTGAGGGATGTCCAGGACTGCTGGCTCCCAACTGCTCACCTGCCTGCCTTCCTGATTGCCCCTAACTGCTTCTGCCTGCCCGCCTGATCACCCCTAACCACTCCCCTGCAAGCCTGTTTGCCCCTAACTGCCCTAACCTGCAGGCCTGGTTACCCCCAACTGCCCACCCTTGCAGGCCTGGTCCCTCCCAATTGCCTCTCTAACACCTGAGACATTGCCTGGGATATGGCAGACATTCAAATACCCTGGATGAAGGGCTAAGCTTTCTCAAAAGGAGTATATGGGCATGGGGTGGGAGGTTATGTTTGGAAGACAATGGGATTGAAGATATAAGAGAGTGAACACAATGGAACATGGTTTTCAAAGGATAAAGGACAGAGCTGAACATGTGGATAAGAGTAGGAAGAAACAACAGAAAGGCTATAATACCTAGTAAGGGGTTTCTGTTTTAGTCAGTAACCAAGAATTACAAGAATGAAAGGAAGGGTGAGAAACAATTGGCCTCAAAATCTTGCCAAAACAAGCCAGAATTGGTAATAACAGGTAGAGTGGAGCCAAGAATAGGGATAGGGCATAAAGCCCCATCAGTGGAGAGAGACGATACCCAGAGGTGAATGTGTATTGATGAATCCTAGAGAGAATACAAATCATAATGTTCTTTCCATTACAAATGAGCATGTAATTTACCAGATGTATGGGTTAATAACGTAGATTTTGTAATCAAAGAAAGCACTATTATTTAAAGAAAAACATAGAAAGTGCTTTATTTAAAGTACTGTTCATCACTAGCTACACATTTCCCCATTCTTTCAGGTAATTTGTGGATACTGTCCCAATAGAACTTTTCTTATTTTGAGGCAAACCATCCAGAGACCTTTCCCACTTCTTCGTATGATTTGAAGTGTTTCTCAGAAAGTTTGTGTGCCATTGATCAGAACAAGTGGTAATCTAAAGGAGCAAGGTCTGGTGAATACAACAGGTGGGTTAATACTTCCCAGGCAAGATCTTTTAATATGTCTTTAACTGAAGTGTGTGATGGTGTGTCATCATGAAGCAAAATTACTTTGCCATGCCTTCTGGCACATTCTGGTCATTTCACAATCAAAGCATGGTTCAAATTGATTATTTGTTGTCAGTAGTGATCAGTGTTAATGATTTCACCTGGTTTTAAAAGCTCATAATATACCACACCTTCCTGATCCCACCCAAACGCAAAGCATTGTCTTCTTTGTGAAGCTATTTGGCCTGGCAGTCAATGTTGATGGTGGATTTGGATCAATCCATGATTTTGTGCATTTGGAATAATCAAAATAAATCCACTTTTCACTGCTATTCACAATTCGATGTAAAAAAAGATTTTCTTTTGTGCTGTTGAAGCAACATTTTACTGATGACTTTTCGGTTTTCCATTTGTCTTTCCTTCAGTTGATGTAGCACCCATTTTCTTTCCTTTAAAATCTTTCCCACTGCTTGTAGAAGACCAGAAATTGTTTGCTGAGCAACATTGAATCTTTCTGCAAGTTGTTTTTGAGTTTGACATGCATCTTCATCCAATAATGCTTGTAATTGTTGGTCTTCAAACTTTTTTGGTTGACCTGGACGTTCTTTGTCTGTCACATCAAAATAATCACTTTTAAAGTGTTTAAACTAGCGTTCACAAATATCTTGAGATGGAGCATGTTCACTATACACTTCCCGAAGTATTCAGTAGAACTCTTCTTCAAAATAAAGTAATGAATTAAAACTTCCGCTGAAACCGGTTTGAAGGGTCCCAGGTTCGATTCCGGTCGGGGGCATATGCCTTGGTTGCGGGTGCATCCCCGGTGGGGGGGCGTGCAGGAGGCGGCTGATTGATGTCTCTCTCTCATCGATGTTTCTAACTTTCTATTCCTCTCCCTTCCTCTCTGTAAAAAATCAATTATATTTTAAAAGTAAAAATAAAAAATAAAAATAAAAAAATAAAACTTCCCGCAAATACTCTTTTTTGGCACGAAATTTGACATTCTTAAATGTAAAAATATCTATGATGTTAACACCTTCAGAAAATTTGACATATGAAGTTTTGAAGCTTGCTTTCAATACAACAAAATAACATACATATAAAATTGCAATATATCAACATATGTATAACTCCATCTATTGAAAAAAGATTCGCATTATTAAACGATATACCTGGTATTTCCTTACCTTGCAATGATTAACCAACAATAGAAATAAAATAATTTTCAGAATCTCAACCAAAACATTCCACTGTTCTAGTTTTCCCAAGACCATCTTTGGCAGCACAATCCATGCTGTTTCCAGTCTAAAAATCTTAGTCTCCTATCCTTCCTTATCCAACTCGTCCTCTTATTCACCTTCTCTTTACTTTCTCTGCCCTTCTCATGCCTTTCTACCCATATAGTTATATATGACCTCTCCTATTTCACACCCTAGTTTCCTTTCCACTTAATGATATGACAAGCCAGCAACCTGAACTAGACAGCTCAAAGCACCTCTGACCAAGGTCCTTCCTTCCTCTTTTCAGAAATTTGTAATAGATCCAAGCTGGAATTCCTGATCATAGACTACATTAACTAGACTCCTTTTATTCTACCATCCCCACTCACTCAGATTCCTGATAAACGTAAACAAGTAAACGTTCTTACTGTTCCCTGGAGTCTCCCTGTTACATCCTCACAATAACTGTAACAGGAATACATTCTTCAGATTTTCAGAATTTTGCCTTTTTATGTTTGCCTTTAAAAGTTATCATGTACATTAAAGGGCATAAAAATTATTTCTACTACTGAAATAAAACCTAAAAATAATTAAATTGGCTCTGCTTTATTAATTTAACAGAGCATATGTCAATCATTATCTAATTTTTATTACTCTTCAGTTAAAGGAACACTGGGAATAAAGAAACAGCAAAGTTATACTATATAATAAAGAAGGAATATGCAAATTGACCTTCACATGTGACAAAGATGGTGGCACCCATAGCCACAAGATGGTGGCACCCAGTCCCCTCAGCCCCATTGGGAGTACCTCAGGTGCAGGCAAGCCTCAGATGGTGGGTTCCTAGCAGCCCAGGGCCACCCAAGGCTCAGGTAACCAGCCACGGTTTGTACTGCCAGCAGTGGCAGCAACAGAGGCGTGATGGGGGCATTGCCTTCCGCTGATCACTGGGTTTCCTCCTGCCCCTGAGGGCTCCTGGACTGTGAGAGGGGGCAGGCTGGGCTGAGGGACCCACCCTTCAGTGCATGAATTTTCATGTACTGGGCCTCTAGTTAAAATATAAACTGTCAGATTGCTTAATAACATTACCATTTATCTGCATAAGTATTATGTGAATTGCTATTGTTTTTAATATTTTCTTATGGCTCACTCTACAATTTGTTAAGTAGACTGTACATCATCTTGTTAGCCAAGAATCTCTACACTATTACTCTATAATCAGTAGTTAATGTATATTTATTTTTTATAGTTTTCTTATTGATTGGATATTTGATGGCATTAATAGATTACTTTTAACTTTCTATATGTAATAATGCAATTGTGGTAATTTTTTTAAAGTCCTGATTCTTTGAAGATATACTGAAATATTTACCAATAAAATAAGATTAGCCATGAGCCTGGGTAATGTGTACATCTAGTTCATTATATTCTCTCTACTTCAATAAATTTTTAAAAATTCCTAGTTGGTCCTTTTTCATATCCTTGAGGGTTTCACTACATTTAATGACCTTTTCTAGAAAATTCTTGAAAAAACTTATAACAATGGTTTTGAACTCTATAGCCAGTTGTTTGCTTTCCTCCATTTCTTTCATTTGTGATCTATTTCTTTGTCTCCACATTTTGGATGCTTCCGAGTTGATAGAGTGGCTTTGTGTGTTAGGTGTACTATAACGATGTCTGTTTTGTCTTTATTTGTAGTTTTGAAATTGTTGTGCAAGGCAGCAATTTAGGTGTTTACCTATGCCGCCATCTTGGTTTCTCCTCTGGAGTGTTTTTTTATTGTTGTCGTTTATTTGTTTTTAAAGTATATTGAAAGATGGTTTTTGTTTCTTCATCTAAATATTTCTCAGCTTTTTCAAGAAAAACTTTTCCAACCTTTAAAAAAAAAAGCCTACAAGAGGCTACAAAGCAATTTACCAAAGTTTTATAATGATTAATTTCTGGGTGGTGGTGAGGACAAAACATAGGTTCTATGGAAGATAACCTCACAGGGTGATCTGATCATAAAATCCTAACTGGGTAGTTAGGTAGCCAGTCCCTATACATGTAACTTCTTTAGTGAAAAGTTTTAAGCCAGCCCTCCCCATTGTTCTCTGGCAGCTAGGTTAACACATTTTTAAAAAACCAGAAGTTATACCCACCTTGCTTTCTCCAATCTTCCTAATGCCCCCTCTTTACTTTCATATGCATAAAAGTTGAAAAACTGATATTCTCCAGAACATCTGAGATCAGTTTGACCCAAAAAATTCATTAAAATTTTTCCATAAGTTTGGACATTTCTTATGTCAACAGTGAGAGATGTCTGTTTTCTTACTTGCTACGAGTTTTGGTATCCCTTGTTATGTTTTCCATATTTCTAAAATCAGCATATACTATTACCTTAGTCAGAAAATAATCAGGTTTTTCTGAGTATATGGAAGTATTATTTCCCAGGTCAAGTACAGAAAATCTGTCTATATCATAAATTGCTATACCTTTCCCTATATTTACCATGAAAAATATGTACATCCAAGTCCAGTTATCCACAAAACTACCTGTAGTATGACAGCAGGATGGAAAGAGTTAGTTTTGATTGTCATTGGGAAACTCATGCCAGACAAGATAATTATGAAATGATAGAAAGATCGGTAAAATTTTGTCTCATTTTTGGCAAGACTGTATTATTGACTAATACAATTGAGTGCTCGTAATGAACCCTCTAAGAGCAAATGGTCTAGAGGAGTCAAGCATTTCTGGGAATGTGATACATGATATCTTACACAATTTTCATTTGAAGCTTGGCTTGGACAGGGTTCGTGCCTGGAAGCTGATATATAGCTATATTTTTATTTTCTCTTACATTTCCTTTAGATGAGGAATAGAAGTTTCTCTCCACCCTTAAATGAGTGGAAATAGTTCATGTGTTTTTTACTCTTGCCCCCAACATAATTTTTTCCTCCTCCTCCCCCACATCATTTTATTCTCTAAAATTAGAATAAAAAAAAGTGAGACTTTGCTGAGAGACTTTCAAAGACCTTGTTCACAATCACAACTCAGGGCTCCTGGGACTAAGTATCAGAAACTTCGA
This sequence comes from Lasiurus cinereus, assembly GCA_011751065.1. Lineage (NCBI taxonomy): Eukaryota > Metazoa > Chordata > Mammalia > Chiroptera > Vespertilionidae > Lasiurus > Lasiurus cinereus. Next base: position 51,325,119 of record JAAGEH010002531.1, on the reverse strand, counting down.
AGTCCTTGGAGGAAAGGACCACATCTCCATTCACTTGTTCAATAAATATCTGGCCATCTAGTATACGCCAAGCACTATTCTTGCCACTAGGGACATACAGCAAGATCCCTGTTCTCATGGGGTTGACTTTCTTATGGGAAGACACACAAGTAAACAAAGATAAACACATAAATAAAGGAGTTAACAGTTAGGGCACAGGCTTGGAGGCAGGAACAAACTGTATATCAGAGGAGCAGGGAGCAGGGCACAAGAAGGAGAGTTATGCTAGATGACCTAGAGACCCACTTCTCCAAGTGTCTTTTAGATGAGAAGGGATAGACCCAGTCAGGGCCCCGAGGCTTAAATTAGAGCCAGGGTTTTATTCTAGGTAAAATAGGAAGCCATCAGAGTCTTTATTTTATTTTAGTATGACTATTTTCCTTTTTTAATTATGTGAAATACACATAGCATGAAAGTTACCATTTTAACCATTTTTAAGTGGTGTTAAGTACAGTCATATTGTTGTGCAAAATAACCACCACCGTCCATCTCTAGGACTCTTTACATCTTGCAAACTGAACCTCTCATCAGAGGCTTTTAAGCAAAGCAATGACATAATCTAGCTTATGTTTTTAAAAATTAATGGTTGCTCAATAGAGGACTGATTGCAGGGAGACAGTAGGATTGGGAGTTTATTGATACATTTTGCGGATATAGCTGACATAACTGCTACTAATTTTGATGTGGGCATGATATAAAGAAATGAGGAGAGGAGATGACATCTAGATTTTTACATCTCCAGTGTCTATAGCCAATGTTTATTTCATAAATAAGTAAATATTTATCTAACACTTAAAAAGTAGAAACCTTTATTCCTAGAAATGAGGACAACAGACATGAAAACTACCACAGGTGTGGCAGATGTCTCTTTTCGAGGGTACAACTATCTGTGCTAATTCTGTTCTTACAGCATTGATAAAGTCGACATAATTGGTTCATGTCAACATTATCAGCCTAATCCCAACTTAACATTAAAGGCTAATCTTTTTTATGCATATAGTAAATTTTATTAAGCATTTCACATAAATTACTTCATGAATTTCCTAATAAATAGCTTTTAACCTTTGAGACTATGGTGCCATAGGCAAATTGGATGTTTGAGAGAGGTTTATGAACCTTTCAAAGTGCATCCACAGACCAAGCTTGGGTTAAAGCAGCTCTGCTCTACCTTGTGTGAGTTAACTGTATACCATTATGCGAACCTACACTTTATTAGTCTAGTCCTGGAGAAATGCTTTCAAAGAGTTTACCTTCATTAATGTCCATAATAAATGAGTTATCAAGAACCAATGTTAATTTTCAAAATATCTTTGCATCTTTAGCAAAACTGGTATCCCAAATGTTATACATGAAGGAATTCAAGGAACCCACTTGATAAATTCCTTTTAAAATTCATTTATGGGGCTGGGGGGAAATACTACTTTACAAATTCATGTTTGATGGTTGAAAATCAAACCATTAAGAATGGTGGAAACATTCTCTTACTTTTTCAATATGAGCTCCCTAGCTAATAATTAAATTTTAGTGATCCATTTATCCCAGCTACATTACCTAGATTTTCCCCTTCTATGCTGTGAGCATTTCTCAAATCATTTTAGGAAAAAAGTACAATACGAATGATATATTATCACATGCAAACTTTGCAATTTTCTATTTCATGAGCATATTATCTGCCCTCCTCCCTGCTTTTTAAAAATGTTTTGTTTGTTTGTTTTGTTTTGCTAATCCTCACCCAAGAATATTTTTCCACTGATCTTTCAGAGAGAATGGAAGAAAGAGGGAAAGACAGAGAAACGTCAATGTGAGAGAAACACATCAATTGGTTGCCTCCTGCATGTGCCCCAACCAGAGCCTGGGCTGGGGAGAAGCCTGCAACTGAGGTATGTACCCTTGACCAGAATTGAACCTAGGTCCCTTTGGTCTGAAGGCTGATGCTCTATCCATTGAGCCAAACTGGCTAGGGCTAATTTATTTATTTTTTAATGTTTTTATTGATTTCAAAGAGAGAGAGAAAGTTAGAAACATCAATGATGAGAGAGAATCATTGATCAGCTGCCTCATGCATGTCCCCCACTGGGTGTCAAGCTCGCAATCTAGGCATGTGCCCTGACTGGGAATCGAACAGTGACCACCTGGCTCGTGGGTCAATGCTCAACTATTGAGCCTCACCAGCCAGGCCATGCTTCTTTTTCTTTTTCTTTTTTAAGACAAGGAAGCAGACTCTGAGGCCACATGTAGTAAGTGGCAGGTTGAATATAATCAGAGAATCTATATTCCAGATCCAGGTCTGCCACTCACTACTCAGGTGACCTTGGCAAAAATCATTTAAATCTCTTGGAGCCTCAGACTTTTGGTTTTTAGAACTGAGTTCAGAGCACATATCACCAAAGGTTGCAAAAACTGAGATGATGAATGCCAAGTTTTTTCATGACATATAAAAGCAAAGAAAGCCAAGGCATAGAAACAGTATCAGTAGCAGCAGTACATATTTGCCTGTTAATAAGGAGAGAGCTAACAACCCATCCCTGCTCTGTCTACTGATGAAATCTGAAGACCAAATTGGGGATTGGCAGATTTTTAGGGGATGCCAACCAAAGCAGTGGGCACTAACGCTCCATTGACCTCACCCCTTCCTAGCCTCACCACTTCCAGAGATTATCAGGTAGTCACCCAAAGGAACTGAATTTTGGCTAAGAACAGAAAATGAGAATAGAAAAGGGTTGTTATATGAGACAATATGACCTGGCTGGCTGGTTTAGTCATCTTTGCTAAGATAATGTATTCTTGTTTTACCCTCTGTCACTGTTCAGAGTTACATGTTATAATACATGGGTCTCAGGACTAGGCACATCATTGCATTGCCCTGGGCTTCAGTTTTCTCTCCTGTAACAGGGAGAAGCATAATCCTTGCCCCATTCAAAATCTGTAGTAAAGTGTAAGGAGTAATTAATGTTGTTACTTTTACTATATGTATGAAAAGGATTAGCCTTTAATGTTAATGTTGGAATCAGGCTGATAATGTTGACATGAACCAACTTGTAGACTTTATCCATGCTATACGGACACAATTAGCATGGACAAGGATGGGGAAGAATTAGCATAGACAAAGATGGGTATTGGGCAAAAATTCAGTAGGAAAGCACATTCAGAGTTAAGGCTAAAAAAGAGAAAGTATTTAGTAAGTTAGAAAAGGTCTTGAATTCTAATCTGAACTTGCTTCTGGTCCCAGCATACTCAACAGGCTTGTGACCTTGGCCAGATGACTTGGCCTTGCTGGGTTTCAGTTTCAACGGTGTAAAAGAGAAGATGGGCATAAATGACCTCTAAGATCCTTAGAGGAAACACTTTTAACATGTCTTTAACAAATAAAACAAACTCATAAACACAGACAGCAGAAGGTGATTACCAAAGGGGAAGGAGTGTGAGAGAAGGATGAAAAGGACAAAGGAGATCAAATATATGGTTATGGAGGGAGACCAGACTTTGGGTGGTGAATACAAAATGCAATATACAGATGATGTATTATAGAATGGTACACTTGAAACCTATGTTATTAACCAATGTCACCCAATAAATTTAATTTAAAAATACTGTAAGAGAAATGAAGGGACAACGTATGGAATTTTATAAATTGCGAACTACTAATAGGTATTGGTTTTCTTATATAATAAAAGCCTAATATGCAAATTGTCCCCTCAGGCGGACCAGGAGTTTGACTGCTAGTTATGACATGTGCTGACCACCAGGGGACCATGCAAAACATGGCAGGTATCAATGATGTGGTGTTGGCAACAGGCGGCAGTGGAGGCTCGGCCCCGATGGGCCCTGATGAGAGCAGGACTACAGTGGGATGGTGGAGCAGGTGAGTGGACAGCACCAGGCCAAGGTGGGGTGCCAGGCAGAGATGCAGGGCTGAGGGTGCGAACTGGGACTTGATCTCCACAGGCCACCTCAAAGGACTCCAACCGTGCACGAATTCATGCACCAGGCCTCTAACTATTAATAAACATAAGAACTACCTTTAGGAAACATTTTCTACACACTCATATCCCACAAAAGGTTTCACCTCTTCACCTCATAGGTGGGAGAACTCTGAGATATGTTGCAGTGGGAGTAGGAGTTGCATAGGGATAGTAGTAGCATCTTCATTAATATATCTGATATTAGCTGCCTCCCTTCCCTTTCTCTGCTGCCAATCTCTAGGATCACTTCTCAAATAAATGGCTTACAAAAAACCACAATCCAATATTAGAAATTCAGGTTGAATTACTGCATTATAAAGTGGTAAAAGCATGGGCATATTAGCACTGAAATTCAGATTATACTAAGTCTGGTTCCCAGTTCTGTTACTAACTAACCACATGACTTTGGGCAAATTACTTACTTCTACATATATCAGTATTTTTGTTTATAAAATGGAAACAATATCTGTGAAGAATAAATGACATATGGCATATGTGGAAATTAGCAAAATGCTTAGCACATAGCAAAATAATGCTACTATTACAAAATGTACTTTTGTTTTTCTCATTTTATCAGTTCAGTCTGTTTTTAAATCATTTTGGCCTTTTATCACTAACTTGTAAAACTTTAAAAATAACTACTATACCTCTGTAATTAGTTTGAATCTAAAATAAGTTTTATCTTGCCCAATTCAACATGTCAGCTTAACATCACTAAGAAACTTATCAAGTTTAATAGACTAGCTAATACTATACTATGTATTATTGCTTTCAATTATTATGGAAGTCACTTAAGGAAAGTAGCGACCAGCTCTAGGTTCTACATATTGGTTCATATTGTTGAAATAAAATGTTGCGTGGATGCTAAAAACCTAATTTAAACAATAAGTATGAGTTCATTAGAATAGTATGTATAGCCAAGGAAAAGAAATCTCCATGTACTCTGCTTTTTACATTCCCCAATGAAAAATTTCACTTTGTCTTTATGGATGTGTGTCTTAGAATAACTGCAGACGCAAAGGTTCTGACTACTCACTATGCTATGGCATAAACTATTACAGTTAGACTAATAGCAGCAGTAATTTTGACTGGTTCTGACCAGTTAGTCAAAAATACTGTTTACAGTAAAGAATCAAAAAATGAGCACAAACCATAAACACTGACTTAACCTTAAGACATATAAATAAGCATTAAGTCCCCAATTTTCTAAAGCAGTTTCAAGTTTTCCTTGAGGAGGAACACCTCCCCAATATTTTCCTTATATAAACCATACTCAGAATTTATTTTCTATAATTTCTAGTTTTAATTTTCTAAGTGAATTAAGAACTAAAAACAAACAAAAACTTGTAAATCAAGGTTGGGATATTTCCTCCCAATTTTTATCATTTTCTCTCCAATCTTTGTTTTCCTGCCCACTCTTTCAGTCACTAACTTTTATGGAATCTTCCTCTTTGCATCTATGTTTCATAGATTTACACACTGATTTAAATTATCTAATCACAATGACAAGTGTAACTGGCACCAACAGGTTTGCAATAAGTACAACAGACTATTGTTGTTGGAACAGGGAACCGGCTACTCACAGCCAGGGCAGCACACAGTCTGCTTTATGGGGAAATGAAGCGCAGGGGCTCACGGGCCAACGGGTGAGCTGTCAAGAGGATTGTCTTTGTATGAGGATGAACCATATGCAATTGTCAACATCCAACTGTCTTTTATCTAGAAAAATGACAAGTGCATACACTCAACGTAAGATATATTTTTATTAACTACTGTTAAATATTATATTTACTACCCATTTTTTTTCTCTCTGAACAATGAACAGCGATCCTTTTTTTTTTTCAAATGACATGCTACATTTACTCTGGAACTCATCTTAAGCTACTGAATAACCATTAATGGGACTCTGGGTCCCTAAGAATGTTATTTCTACCTCGTTCCTTTCTTCAAGTTAAATCACACCTTGTTAGAATTTCAAAGCGGCTGAAGGCATAAGCTTGTGCCTTCTAGCTGACTGATCAACAGCACAGGGATTAAAATGTGAGGTCAGCATTAGTTTGTTTACTGGTTTGCTTCTAAGGCAAATGTGTTTGGCCCCCAAGATCCAACACAGCACTGCCTGTCTAGAGAAGGCCGAAAAAAGACAGGTACAGAGGGGAGTGAGCAAAGAAGCACCGGGACAGAATTAGGATACGTTATCCCTAAATACAGCACCTTTTACTTTTCTTCTATCCTTGATATTCTATTTAATAAACAAACAAATAAATTACAAATGTGCTATTAAGACAAAACCCAGAAATGTGGGGCAGGTGGAATAAGGAGGGACTGTATTTCTTTTATTTTACTTTTTACTTATTAAGGTATTACAAATGTGTGGTTATCCCCCCCACCCTCCGCTGCCCCCCACCTCACCCTCAATCCTGCAAAGGGACTGTATTTAGATAAGAGACTACTATCAAACTCTTCGAAGTTCTTACATTTCTACTATTAATACTAAAATGTCTAAGTCGGGGTTATAATTGTGTCCTTATGCCCACACAAAACTATTAAATGATATCCGAGCCCTAGTGTCTCATACCTTCTACAACATCAACCCACAGAGTTAGTATGCAGAGTGAGAAGAGCCTAAATACTTTTAATTATATCCGGACCCGGGTTTCAATCCCAGCTGCATACATCTAACCATAAGCCTCATAGTACACATGAGTGCAGAAAAGTAAAAAAAAAGTGCTCACTCTTTCTGCTTTTGTCATCTGAGCACCTTTATTCACTTTTCTGCTCCCATGTGTATTATGAGGATTATGGTGCACACCTTGCTGGCTTCAGAGGATTCGTGAGAAAATGCATGTAGTGCCTTCCTGCAACTACTACTGATCTCCAAAAGGTGCCAAAATTTTTCACCTCATGACTATCAAAGAGGTTTTAAATCTTCAATGCAGGCATGAGTAGTCTATAAACATGTGACACGGAGGATGTCCATGCAGTTTATTTTCTATTTCAAAATTGTTGTGCAAACTAAGCATAATCAAGATATGGGATGTAAACAATGAAGGTAGCTGTCCTTTCCAGATCAGATAGAGAAATCAGAGCCTCCCATGGGAGGAGGAGAGGTTTCAGAGAGGTGAAGATGCAAATGCCAGAGGGGTGCTTTTAAAGTACAAATCTTAAAAGGTCCTTCCCCTTCTTCTAGGTCTCTAATGGCTCCCAATTAACTTCTGAATAAATCCAAAATGTTAGTTAGAAACCAGGCTCTCTGTACCCCCAGCCCATGCCTATCTAGGCAACCTCCTCTCACACCCTCTTCTGCGGTGATTTTACAGTATGTACTTGCAACTCTCGATCACATCTGCATTCCCTCTGCCTGAATTAGAATTTCTGCCCTCACCCCATTTCTCTGCTGTCCTAACTTCTAGTTGTCCTTCTTTCTCCTCAGGAGGACAACTTTGTCTGCCTTACTCTGCTTGGCTTCCTCAACACCATCTGTGTTAATCACTGTTTATCACACGGAACTGTTAAGGTTAACCTCCCTTGAATCCACACAGACCTGAACAGGCTTTAGTACCTAGTCTTACAAAAAACTGACACTCAATGATTTTTAATATGCATTTCTGAAACTCCCTAATTTGGCCCTATCGCCTTCTAGTTAAGGGGACAAAGATGTTGGGCTGCTGGTGTACATGGCTTGTGTGGCTGGTTATCCAGATGTATAAGGACTTGTCTTCACCATGGCAGACATAAATTATATGGTAACTTATTTCTCGGAAAATATGTTTATGGCATGCTTCTTTCCATATTATATGATGTTTATTACTGAAATTCAAGGTTATCTCCCAACTTACATGCTATCACATTTACAAATGTTCAAAATTATTTGTTTGATAAATAGCATTCTTCCATATCCTAAAAATGATGTTTGTAGATGTAGCACACTAAGGAGACTAGACAATTAAACAAATTAGGAGAAGTCTTATTTCTTTAACTTCAACTAGCAATTATTTAAGAATAGAGGGCTTTCCAAATCTTGATGGACATAAAGGATGAGACTGATAGTAATACAATCATAGTAGAGAATTTTAATATGCCATTGACATCAAAATATTTATCTTCCAGACAGAAAATTAACAAGGAAACAGCAATCCTAAATGACACACTAGGTCAGATAAATTTAATTGATATCTTCATAGTATTTTATCCCAAAGCAACAGAATATACATTCTTTTCTCAAGTGTATATGGTAACACATTTTCTAGGATAGATCATATGTTAGGACATAAAACAAGTGTCAATAAGTTTAAGAAGATTAAAATCTCATCAAGCATCTTCTCTGACCATAATGATATGAAATTATAAATCAATCACAAGAAAAAACTGAAAAACACACAAAGACATGGAGGCTGAATAACATGTCACTGAAGAAGGGATGGATTAACAATAAGATCTAGGAAGAAATAAATGATACCTTGAACCACATGAAAATGAGAACACAGACATCTAGATTATTGAAACAGAATAGAGACTCCAGAAATAAACCCACGCCTTTATGGTCAATTAATATTTGACAAAGGAGGCGAAAAACACAATGGAGTAAAGATAGTCTATTCAATAAATGGTGTTGGGAAAATTGGGCAGATATGTGCAAAAACAATAAAAAAAATAAAACATCCTTTTACACCAAATATGAGAATAAACTTAAAATCAATTAAAGACTTAAATGTTAGACTAGAAACCATAAAAATAATAAAAGAAAACAGGCAGTAAAATCTTGGACATTTCTCGTAGCAATATTTTATATGATATATCACCTAAGGCATGGGAAACAAACAAAAGAAATAAACGAATGCAACATCAAACTAAAAAGGTTTTGCACAGCAAAGGAAACCATCAATCAAATGAAAAGACAACCCACTGAACGGAAAAACATATTTGCCCCCAATGATACATATGACAAGGAGCTAATATCCAAAATTTATAAAGAACTTCTAAAACTCAACACCAAGAAAACAAATAATCCAATTTAAAAATGGGCAAAGGACCTGAATAAACAGTTCTTCAAAGAGTACATACAGATGGCCAAGAGACATATGAAAAGAGGCTCCATGTCACGAATCATCAGAGCAATGCAAATTAAAACCACAATGAGATATCATTTCACACCTGTCAGAATGGCTATCATCAATAAATCAACAAACAAGTGTTAGTGAGGATGTGGAAAAAAGTGAACCCTCACACAATGTTGGTGGGAATGCAGACTTGTGCAGCCACTGTGTAAAACAGTATAAAGTTACCTCAAAAAAATAAAAAATAGATTTCATTTTTATATGGAATCTAATGAATAAAATAAACTAACAAACAAAATAGAAACAGACTCATAAATACATAGAAGAAATGGACAGCTGTCAGGCGGGGGGAGTTTGGGGAGCTTGGTAAAAAAAAAGCAAAAGGATTAAAGGGGAAAAACCTCATAGACACAGACTACAGTATGGGGATCACCAGAGAGAAAGGGGGATGAGAAGAGGTAAAAGAGGGAAAGTGGGGGATAAATGGTAATGGCGGGAGACTTAACTTGGAGTGGTAAACACACGAAACAATACACAGATGATGTATTATAAAACTGTACACCTAAGACCTATATGATTTTATTAACCAATGTTACCCCAATAAATTCAACAATAATAAAAAAGAACAGAAGGCTTTCTTTTATACATATCCCAGTGTCTACCATAGTCCTTGTTATGGGTTGACTTGTGATCCCCAGAAAGATATGTTGACATCCCAGCTTCAAGAACTCAGAATGTGACATAATTTGGAAACTGGGTCTTTGCAGATGTACGTGATTAGTTAAGATGAGGTCATACCTTAATCCATTATAACTGTGTCCTTACAAGATAATGGCCATGTGAAGACAGACACACAGGGAGAATGCTATGTGAAGGCTGAATCAGAGATTGCAATATAATACGTATCTATAAGCCAATGACTGCCACTGTCACCAAGAAGCTAGGAGAGTGGTGTGGAACAGACTCTCCTTCAAGCCCTCACAAGTCACCAACATTGTTGACACCCTGATTTTAGCAATCTATCTTTCAGAGCTTTGAGACAATAAATTTCTGTTGTTTTAAGCCGCCTAGTTTGTGGTGTTTTGTTACAGCAGCCCTAGGAAACTGACAGTAGAAAACATGCAAAAGGAGTTTAATAGCACTGTTCTCATTGAATTGAATTACTGATACTTCAGAGAGAAAAAATGTAGGCACAACTTTTTAAAATTTTCTTTAAGAAATCTGACATGTATTTAATAGAACCATAAAAACGGCCATAATTGTCAACAAAGTAATTCCACTCCTGGAACACTATCATAAGGAAACAAATCCCAATTTGTTCAATGATACATCTGCAAAGATAAGTAGTACTATAACTTGGGTTGTTTATAATTTGCTGCTAATATATCTGTCCACAAAGAGAGGATCAGTTGAGTAAATCACATTGTAATTACTGGAATATAATGCAAACACCAGGACTTTTGGAAATCATATAAAATGAAAAATGCTTACTATTTGTTATATGGAAAACACAGAATACTATAATTCTATAGGGAATGATTTAGGAAAACATGCATAGAAAAAAAAAGGAGAGAGACAAAGGTAAAGTAGAAAAAAAAATCATTGTGGTTAAAGTTTCTTGGTATGTCAGAACTCTCCTTTGCTCCCTAACCTCACCATTTGATACCTCCTTCCAGTTTTCTTTTCTCCTTAAACCTCCCCAGGCAAAGCCAATTCTTTCCTGACAGTGCCTCTTGGGACTGATCCAGGCCTATATTGCCTTTTATTGAGGTGTTTTGGGAAAAGCTTCCTATTTGGCCTGTCTGCAGACTCATCCAACTGTCATGTCTACTGCCAGAATAGGACAGTCATTCTACAGCCAAATATATCTGATGTGGTCATCTCTTGATTTGAGTTGTGCGTACTTTTATGTATATGTTATGTTTTTTTCAATAAAAACAGGTTTGTTTTTTTTGGTAACATACTGTGGTTTCATATCCTGTTTTGCTAAAATAAGATTAGGATTCATGGTTCTCTGTGGATATGGCCCTACTCCATTACACTCCTGAGTGTGATGTTTATTAGCCAAGATAACTGGGGTCCTGTTCTCTGCCAAAAAGGTCCTACTCCAATACACTTCTAAGCGTAATGTGTAGCCAGGATAGCTGGGTTTCTGTCCACAGAATGGAGTTGGCAAATTTCCTCTTCTACAATGCCGGCCAATGCCTGCATGTCTACCAATGCAAACTCCTCAACATCCTTAAAACCTGGCTTAAAAATTTCAAAGTTCCGCTGAAACCGGTTTGGCTCAGTGGATAGAGCCTCAGCCTGCAGACTGAAAGGTCCCAGGTTCAATTCCGATCAAGGGCATGTACCTTGGTTGCGGGTACATCTCCAGTGTGGGGCGTGCAGGAGGCGGCTGATCGATGTCTCTCTCTCATGGATGTTTCTAACTCTCTATCCTTCTCCCTTCCTCTCTGTAAGAAATCAATAAAATTAAAAAAAAAAATTCAAAGTTTCCCTCCATCAGCAAACCCACCTATCTGTGCTACCTTAATTCATTGATCACATTCTGCAAATATGTATCAACCAACTAGTAGTTGTAAGGCCTAAAAATGTAATTCCTCAGTTGTTCACAATCTTTTTGTGGACATCAAGCATTTATGAAAGAAGATAGCTAACAGTAGAAAATGACATATGGTAAATGATAAATGAGTGTTTAGGGATGGGAAGGAGGGAGACTGGTGAAGAAAGGATGGGTGATATTGCTGAAGGCTAGAAGGAAGAAACAAGTGAAAAGTTGCATAGATTTCATGACCAGGAGAGGGGTGTTGGGATTGACTAGGGAAATGGAGGGGGCCCTTGACAGAAATAATATCAACTAGAAATTCTCTGGGACAAAGCAGGGCAAGTCCAAATGGAATATTATAGGCACTGAGTGAGAGCCACTACATCCATACTAAGTAAGACATATGGAAAGCATAGAATCTTAAGCTGGATGAGTGGAGGTGTGACAGAAGAGACAAAGTTTTATGAAACAAATTTTTTTTTGGATCTGGGTGTTTTAAGTTCTTTGAGCAAAATGCAGATACCTCGCATTCTGGTAAAGAGTTCCAACAAATAAAAAATAACTAATACTATCTCTCAACTCTAAGATAGGGAGGAGAGGAAGAAAAGAGGTGAAAAAGGCAAAATGTAAGTCTTGTCTCATCCATCATAACAGTTTTGTTTTTAATCTCACCAGCTTCTGACAGCATTCAGGCAAAGTCAGCCAGGCTAACAAAGAGTGAGTTTGGTGTAGTCAGAGAGTGATCAGTAATTATATACCCATTATCAAAAAGGTAGCAATTTAAGAAAATGGAAAAATATGCTAATTTTTATAGCAAGAGAAAATTAGGACTCTCTTAACAACTTATTTTATTATTAATAACAAAGAACATTTAAAGTAGCATACATTCAAATAAGTGTGAATCCCTTTATTAGTGCTTATGGGGTCTGGATGTGCTTATGGGTTCCGTAGATGCCCGACACACAATATTTTTTTTCTCATTCAAAGACAAACTTGGATTTTTTACACTCCCGGCCACAACCAGTGAGATGTGTGTTATGAGCAGCCTGCCTATAGAATGGATGGAATTACTCTGCCACATCACACTTTTTAAGTGAGAGGCTTTGCAGTTGTGGAAACAGAGAGAGAAAGGCTCTCACATTTCCTGACCAAATTACTAGAGTCCCTATGCCTGTGTCTTGGGGTTGGAACAATATGTTTTGCTCTGGGAAAGGCATTTAAATAATATAGACAAATGTCAGCCATGGCTCTTATCTTCCAGGAAATGGACACTATCATCGCAAGCATGGGGTCCTTATGAAATCTTAAAAAGTAGAAGAACCCAAACTAGTACAAATCGACGCAAGAAGGAAGAGAGGGACCCGAGGAAGAGAGTCTGGTGAATGATGCTTGACACAGCTCAGTAGGTCAGGAAACCAAGGACCCAGAAAGGACCTGTCGGTGAGACAGCATGCAGCGGTTAAGAGCCCCAGTGCTGGATGGACCACAGCCCGAGTCAGAATCCCCTGATATTCCTGAACCCTGGGGCGAGTTACTGTCTCCGTTTCTTCATCTGTAAAATGAGGATCTTATTTATCACTTACCTCACAAGATCCTTGAGAGGATTAAGAGCTAACACCAGTTCTTAGAACACTGCTTGCACATAACAGCACTCGGTTAACTATCTGCCTTTGGAATAAAAGATTTTTTTTTCCCCCCAGTCCTCAGTGACCTTGGGGAGAACAATTTCAGGCCAGCAGTAGGAGCAGAAATTACAAAGTAAGGTACTTAATAATAAGCAAGGGCACGGTAAGAAGAGGGAGGCAGCCACAAAGTATCCATGAATGTCAGGGCGGTTAAACCCTACTAGTTAAGAGTGAGGAGTGACTGGAAGAATACAGGGCTAAGTGAAAATGCTTTCCGAGGGGGATATGTCAGCAAGAAGGAAAAGGCTTGGCTGGCCAGCACGAGTCTCTCACACACCCACCCAGGGCGCTGGAAGAGGCTAGAGACCGGACCCCTCCGGTCCCCGCTCTCCAGGGAGCCCCACGCAGCGCCTGGCTGCGCATCCGGTAAGTTTGAATCAGCGCTGACTGATCGCGGGAGAGGCCCATTTCCTACCCAAGGCTCCTTGGAACAACAGGCTTTTTCCCGTGTCCCTCTTCTTCGGTACGACCTGTTCCACGGCTCTGTACTCATCACACCGCTCCCTGGCCGCCAGCAGCCGCCGGGACAGGAGGCAGCCCCGGGAGCTCAGGAGGCTGCGCCCCGCTGCTGCCAGAGCTGCGCCCCGAGTGCATTCCGGTCTCAAGGACACCGAAGCGCCACGGAGGGGAAGGAAGCAGGAAGAAAGGGGGTTCGGGGATCCTGGGGTGTGGCTAGCCAGGCCGGATCCCGGAGCTGGGAAAGTGACCTCGGTGGTCAAGGTCGAGCAGATCCTTCGCCCTCCCGGTCCCGCCAGCGAGCACCTTCGCCCTCCCGCCGGGGAGAGCAAGACCCGCGCCGCGTGGGAGCGCTTCGGGGAGGCGCGCGGCCCGGGGAGAGCCGGCCACCAGGTCCCTTTGGGACGCGGCGGGGAGCGGGGGGGGGAGGGCAGGCGGAGGCGAGGGGCTCCTGGGAAGCGCACAGGTGAGCGCGGCGGTCCCGCCCTCCCCGGGGAGGGGCCTCTCCCTCCGCACCGCGAGCCCAGGTTCGCGAACCAGCAGCCCACCCACCCCGACCCCATAGGGAGGGCCCTGCTAGGCTCTCCGAGTCTCCGGCGCCCGAACCCCAATCTCCGCGCGCAGCCCCCAAGTTCCTCCCGCAGGCTGCTCCCAGCCCCTGGCCTCGGGGGTCTCTCTCTTTCCCCCCCCTCCCACCCCCGTCTCTGCTCCGCGCCCGGTAAAAGTTTGGCCCCGGCCGGCGGGCCCGGCGCCCCCACTCACCCTGCGGGAAGCGGAGCCTCAGCGCCCGGCGCGCGAGGGAGGGAGCAGGGGGTGGCGGCGCGAGCGCGGAGCTCCTCTCGGCGGCCCTCGCGCCCCGGCTGCCGGCCGAACTGAGGAGAAGGGGAGGACGCCGCCGCTGTCACCTGCCCACTCTCCCACCCGCTGCGTGACGCGCGCCGCGCCGCCCCCGCCCTCCTGCCAGGTACCCGCGAGGGGCGGGGGGCGGAGCCGCCGCGGGCCGGGGGGAGGGCCGGGGGGAGGGCCGGGGGGAGGGCCCGGGGGAGGGTCCGGGGGGAGGGCCCGGGAGGGGCGCGCGCGCCCCGGTGGCCCCGCCTCGCCGCGCCCCGCTCCGCTCGCCCGCAGCCCGGAGCTCGGCCGGGGACGGCGCGCCCCGGCTGCTTTGCGTTATCGGTTCTGGCCGATGGACTCATTACCTTTCTTTCTTGGCACAAATGCCATCACCCGAGGTCATCTGGAGATTTAGCATAAATAATGTGAGAATTGTCCTCGGGCATGATTCAGGAAGGACACTAGAAAAATCTTAAATGGGGAAATACCTGGACCAGCCAGGGTGAGGCTGGCCAGGGGAGAGGGAGAAATCAGGACGTCCCTGCTCCAGGAAAGGCTATTAGGGGGGTTAATTCTTAATCTAAAGGGGAGGCCAGACCCAACCAGGGCGAGAGGGCCGATTTGGGTCAGCTTCATCCTCTGCTTATTGAGAGAATTCCTGCACGTAAGGGGGCTCTTAGAGCAATGAAGGGCAAATCGTATGTGAGCTCACTACTTTCCTGGTTATTAACTGCAACTGCTGCAGGAAACAAAGTCTAGCAAACTTTCTCCTCAACCGCTCCCGTTGGGTTGGGGAGCGGGGTGAGGATGCACATGACACACATGTATGTACAGGGTACTCGTTATGTTTTTAACTGACTTGGCCTTGTTTCTGGTTATGGTCTTTTTAAAAAATATATATTTTATTGATATTTTACAGAGAGGAAGGGAGAGGGATATAGAGCTAGAAACATGGATGAGAGAGAGACATCCATCAGCCGCCTCCTGCACGCTCCACACTGGAGATGTGCCCGCAAGCACATGCCCCCGACTAGAATCGAACCTGGGACCTTTCAGTCGGCTCTTAGAAACTTATTTTTCTCTTTTTACTTTATTTCAATATATTTTATTGATTTTTTACAGAGAGGAAGGGAGAGGGATAGAGAGTTAGAAACATCGATGAGAGAGAGACATGATCAGCCGCCTCCTGCACACCCCCTTCTAGGGATTTGCCCACAACCAAGGTACATGCCCTTGTCTGGAATCGAACCTGGGACTCTGAGTCCGAAGGCCTACGCTCCATCCACTGAGCCAAACCGGTTTCAGCTGGTTATGGTCTTCTTAAATGCTGTTACGTTTTGGAATCATGACATCAATAGCTGAAAGGCAAAATAGAGGTCCAAAGAAGTTACTGATTTTAAAAGCAAGACCAAGAACTGGGATTGAGTTATCATACAGAAACCTGAAAAATAATCTGAGGAGTTGCAGTCCTGACCCAAGCACCTCGCAAACATGGCCTGTGGGTTTGTGCTGCGACAAATGGTTCAAAATCACCCGAGAGGGTGGGTAGAGAGGACACTCAGCGGGCCAGAAACACATTTTTCTCATGGGCTTTGGCTTCTATCACCTAACCCTGCTGCGTTGAACACAAGGTTGTAAATGCTTTATGTAAAACCTTGAGGGCCTACACAGTAGCTATTGAAAGGAAGGCAAAAAAATGGGAAACAAATTTAAGAGGACCTTGAAGGCAAGGATTTCTCCTTCCTTTAAGATAAACATTGCTTTCATAATAAAAATAGGTGGTTTAGTAGATTGGGGAATTGGAGACAATTGCTTGATGATATTTGCTTTTGAGTCTTTCACTATCAACCAATCTACATATACTAGTATTTATGAAATTTCAAAAAAAATGTAGGTCAAATGGATTCATTCACTTAACATTTATTGAATGCTACTATGTTCTAAGTCCTGAAGATTCAACAGTCAATAAAACAAACACAAAAATCCTGTTCTCGTGGAGTGTGCATTCACTCTACTGGGGACAATAGAACAAGGTGAATCACAGTATTCTGGGTTCTTGTGATAAGCACTACTAAGAACAATAAAGAAGGGAAAGAGCTGGGGGCTTTGGAGGTGGGGAGCTGCCATGTTAATGTGGTTAGGGAAGACCTCAATGGAAGGAGGCACTGAGCCAAATTTTAAAAATGTGAGATGGCAAGCCTATTTGTCTATCCAGTTTGTAGCAATGTAGTCAGGGGCAACAGCAAGGCTAAAGGCCCTGGGGATAGAACAGCAAGCAGGCGAGAGTGGTTGAATTGGAGAGATTAAGGTCAAAGAGGTAAGAGATGCATTTTGAGAAATGTTATCATCTGACTGAAATCCTAAAAAAAAAAAAAAAAAAGAGTATCCTGGGAACTATGTTGAAAATACTTTGGGAGAGGAGGGTAAAAGGACAGAAGCACAGAAGCAGAGATGATTAGGAGGGTCTTACAAAACCTGGATGAGAGATAAAAGTGGCTTGAACAGGCTAGTAGTTGTAAAGGTGATCAGGTTTTTAAAATATATTCTTAAGATAATATCAACAGGATTTCCCAAGGATCTGATGTGTGAGAGAGGAAAAAAGAAGTCAAGAATGACTTCAGGTCAAAACCGGTTTGGCTTAGTGGATAGAGCGTTGGTCTGTGGACTGAAAGGTACCAGGTTCCATTCTGGTCAAGGGCATGTACCTTGGCTGCGGGCATGTCCCCAGTAGGGGGCGTGCAAGAGGCAGCTGTCTCTCTCATCGATGTTTCTAACTCTCTGTCCCTCTCTCTTCTTCTTTGTAAAAAATTAATAAAAAATAAAAGAAAGAAAGAAAGAAAGAAAGAAAAAGAATGACTTCAGGGTGTTTTCCATGAAAAGGAAGAGAGTTTTTTCCATGAGAGGTGGTATATCCCTAGTTGTGGTTGCACACTCAGTGCCTGCTACTCTCATAGTCCTTTCACTATGGTGGCAATATTTTTTATGTTAAAGACAATGACCCAGAGGGCAAGAGGTTGGATCAAGTGTCTTGACTGCATTGTGAGAGTGAATCTTTCATGATGGACCTTGTTTTAGATGTAAACATTCAGATTTACCTTGTAGACTTGGGTGAGAAGTTCCGGTTGGTTATAGCCAGTACTGTACCTGGTGTGAAGATGGTATACCCATGATGGTGAATACAAGCCCGCAGATGATAGAGCTTCCAGGGCTGACCAATTTGAGTATGTAAAGTCTGGAGAAGTATACAAGATTGAAGGAGATGAAAGCAGCAACATGTTTCTCTGCCTACATGTTCTATGCGGGCCTGTTCATGAGGCTGCAGGGTATTGCCAATATCCTGCATATATTTAAAGTAGATTCCGAAGTTATCTGCTGATGAAGAAACTGGCCTTCTGAACCACCTTTGAAGCCAAACTTCCTCCCATCTATGGCTTTCCAATGTACTTCCAACATCCTGAAGCTACTATCATCATCTCTGGCTTGGATAAAAACAGACTATTAACTCTTCATTGCTTCTGCACATTGCTCCTTTTCAACCAATCCCCACACCAACGTAAGAGTGATCCTATTAAAATCAAAGTCAGATTATGTCTCTCTCCTGCTCAAAACTTTCCAATGGCTTCCCATATCCCCTTCACAGGGACCTACAAGGCCCTTCTTAATCTCACATCACCTCTAACTGTTATCCCCCTAATTACTCTTCCCTATTTGCCTGTCTTACTGATCCTTGGACATTCTATTTATGTTCCTGCTTTACTTGATGTTCCTTTATAGATGTCTGCATAGATAGCTCACTCCAGTTCATTACTCAGAATTCCATGTTTTTCAGTGAGGATTTTCCTGGTTGCCCTATCTAAAATGTAATGCTGTTTTCTACCCCTCGTTACCATTCCCTTTCTCTCTTTTTTTCCTCCTGCACACTTTTCAATAGCATATTTGATTTTCATATTTAACGTATTTATTGTCTTTCTCCTTTACTTCAGTATAAAATCATATCTTCTCATCTTCTAAAAACTGCATTCTTCTCATTCCATTTCCATTTATTCAGTCTCAATTTTATTATTTTTTCAGAGTAAATCAATTAATCTAATAAAAACATTTAAGAAATGCATATTTTTATTGTATTCAGTCTCAATTTTAAGGTCATACTAATAATATTTATTCTCAATGGAAATATTTGAGAATAGCAAAATGGTCTGTTTTCTTCACTGGCACATAGTTGGCATCCAAGAAAATAGAAACATGTATGCACATAAAAACTTGTACACAAAAGATCATATCAGCATTATTCATAATAACCAAAAAGTGGTTCTCGAAATGACCATCCACTAATGAGCTAATAGATATAATGTGGTATATCCATACAATGGAATATTATTTAACATGAATATTGCAATCATATTGAATCATGAGGAGGAAGCTAATAGAGGTTATGAGAGTAAGAATATAGAAAGTTCCTAGTTTCTAGATGGTCTTTGAACCAGCACACCAGCTGAGAACTGCCTTCTGGGCATGCATTTAGTCTGGCAGATGTGGCTCAGTGGCACCAGCCTATGAACCAGGATGGTACATGCTGGGGTTGTGGGCTTGATCCCTAGTAGGGAGCATGCAGGAGACAGCTGATCAATGATTTTCTCTCATCATTGATGTTTCTATTTCTCTCTCCCTCTCCCTTCCTTTGTCTGAAACAATAAAAACTTACTTTAAAAAATAAATACATTTATGTTTCATTTAAGTTATCATGGATTATCAGGGAAATCTAATCCTAATTTATAAAAACTGCTGCCTTTTGCCAAGACCAGTTTGGCTCAATGGATAGAGCATTGACCTGTGGACTGAAAGTTCCCAGGTTCGATTCTGGTCAAGGGTATATACCTTGGTTGCCGGTACATCCCCAGTGGGGGATGTACAGGAGGCAGCTGATTGATGTTTCTAGCTCTCTGTCCCTCTCTCTTCCTCTCTGTAAAAAAATCAATAAAAATTTTAAAAATAATAATAAAAAATAAAAACAGCTGCCTTTGGACAGGTGTTTCAGGCTTCTCATAATTCCACCACTACCTAATGTCTTCATAGCTACTAAGCTATCGTCACATGAATACTATGAAACTACTTTTCTCTCCATAAAAAATGAATAAATGAAAGACAGCCAGTCATGTGTTTCATGAGAAGTGGAAGAGTGCATGTCATTGTGGAAGAAGAGGCTCTTCTTACATGACTAATATGGCACAGCCACTACTGGTGCACCTCATACTAAATGTATTTAAGAAGCTGTTATGAAAGTAGCCACAGTAAGAATTATGACTAGAAGAGCAAAGATACGAAATGACAAATTAACTTAATAAAAAACTTAATGGACTGAAAATCACAGTCGTGACAATGGTGTAAAAAGTATTAAGTAAAACATTTTTCTTGGCATGAAAACCTGTTGGATTACAAAAAGGTTGATTGCAGCATGTATTGGTATTGCTTCCTGAACAGAAACTAACACTTGCAAATCTGAGTTGAAACAGATATAACATTTCCTAGCATGTCCAAGCTATGGTGAAGGGGCTTATAGTACAAATTGCATGAAATGGTTAAATCGTTTATATCCCCCCTCCCCCAGTCAATGAGAGTACAGATATAAAATACATAAACACCACTCAATTAGCTATAGTTATTTGTGATGTCCAAAGGTTTTAACAGTTTGTATAACTTTTGAACATTGTGTGAATAATGGGCATATCAGGAAATTATTTTTGTGTAATGAATAAAGTGGGTAAACAGGATTGCAAGAGGTGATCCAGTAAGTTGGTACTGACACTGGACTTGTTTTACAAAAACTTAAATCCATGGTGGCAGTTTGTACAAGTCACACAACATGTTTATTTCATAATTAAATGGGGATCATATTTAATTTAGAAAAAGAGAATGTCACAAATGCAGTAATTAATACTATGAAACAGATATACTACTATGGTTTGCACCACATAGATGATGTGCAAAACCAAAGAGATCTTTTTGGATAGATATAAAAAATTGGTTTTTGTTATTTAAAGAAAGGGTCAGCTGATCCATTAGTGAAGATTTAGTCAAAGATTGGGACTTTGGTTGACATTCTATATGCTCCATTTCTCTATAAGTGTGTTCACAACCAGTTAAACAAATTATCCATTTATTCATCACATATCTAATCAAATTGTGCCTTTAAGAAACTAACTTAATCAGGAAAAATACGTCCTATTTTTTTTTTCTCAACTAAGGAAATGTTTTCCCATTGATTTCTAGAGAGTGGAAGGAAGAGAAGAAGGGTCCCAGGTTCAATTCCAGTCAAGGGCATGTATCTTGGTTGTGGGCACATCCCCAGTAGGGGTCGTGCAGGAGGCGGCTGATCAATGTCTCTCTCTGATCAATGTTTCTAATCCTTCTCCCTTCCTCTCTGTAAAAAATCAATAAAATATAGTTTTTAAAAAAAGATAAAAAATCTACCTAATAAAAGAGTAACATAATTGACCGTACCTTCGAGATACCCATCAGCCAATGAGGAGTATGTAAATTAATCCAACATAGATGGTGGGTTAATTTACATACACAGGCACCCAGGGGCCGGGGATGGGGCAGGAGACAGGCATTCTGCACCACCCCAGCTGCTCAGGGCCTCTGGGCCGCATGGGAAGGCAGAAAGGTAGCTAAGGCTGGAGCAAAAAGGCTGCTCTGGTCAGAGCAAAGGTGGTGCCAGCAGCCAGGGAAATGAAGGTACATTCTTGCAGGAATCTTCATTCATACATGGGGCCACGAGTAATAAGTAATAAACAAAATACGTACTTTTAATTGGGTATTTGATTTTTATATCAGAATATCTAATCTCTAATAATATATATTTACTCTGTTATATGCTGATATCAAAATGTAATAAAAATAAAGAGTATAACTATAATTCTTAAATTTGATTGTTATCCCCACTCCTTCACTTATTTACCATGTTCTCTCGCCTTTTGTAAGCATCTGAGATTGTGAACCCTTATCTTTCCTTTCCTACATTCTTTCTGGGTACAAAGCTACTCAATGACTGAAATATGTAAAATTTCCAGAACTGTCTGTCATATTTCCATGATTTGGAGGGGGGTATGCAGGGGGAGAGACACTAGAGAAGAAACTTTAGAGTCTAAGGCAATGGAGAAATTCAGTCCAACCATAATATTACCAGGTAGGAATGGGCTAGTTTGAGAAGACCATATTAAGAAATCTAAACTCAAGGTTTCAAAGTTCCTCTAATTTTGTTTAGCTATTGAGAATCACAAAGCTAGTCTCCAGCATAACATCAGACCTCTAAAGGATTCAGGGAGGATCTATGTTCGTGTACAGATTTTATAGCAGCTTGTGAATAGGACCCTTTGCCATTTTGCGAGAAAAAGGCTACATTATTAAAGTAATATCCAGTTATTAACTAATATTTAATACACTTAAAATGTCATACATAATAAATTACAAAAATAACACAATTAAGCACTTTATTATTTGCAAATTGTGAGTAGAGTTGCTTTACAGTTAAGTGCCTGTTAATGGTGTGGTTTCGCTGATTAATTCAATAAATAAATACATATTTTTGCATCTACTATTTGCCGAGCAGTGTTCCAGATATTGAAGATAAGCAATAAACAAAAGAGACAAAATCCCTGCTCTAAGAGTGTACATTCTAGAAAGAAGAGGAAGACAAAATAAATATGCAGATAATGTCCCGTGGAGTTGAAATTTCAGGAAATTTTGGTAAGAGCTCAGACCACAATAATCTTGAGATTTTAAAATAAAAGTTCTACAGTTGAACAATTCTTACATGTCAGAACTTTATTTCAACTTTGTAAAGTGTATTTTATTATCTTCCCACAAATAAAGAAATTAGCTCAGGGAGGCTAAGTAACTTGCTAAATAAAACAGCTTAAATGGTGGTGGCTCCATAATAACTTAGATGGAAACTTTAAAAATTTTAGTTTAGGCAAAACAGTATGCTCCTTCCATTAGAATTTGAATGGTCATTCAGTGTAATTCATGAAACTTTTATAAAAACACTTCACCTTTGCCTTCAATGAATGTCAATTAATCTTGACTATATGCCTTTATGTGTTTCACACAGTGATTGCCACTTAATAATGCTTTCCAAATATTTCAATGTGTGATTCTGGAGCAAAACGAATTTGACAACTTTCTATTACAGTTTTCTGTCCCCATCCTTTTTTAACTAATGAGGAAAGTAAAAATGTATTATTCAAATTCACA
Source organism: Lasiurus cinereus (assembly GCA_011751065.1). Classification (NCBI taxonomy): domain Eukaryota; kingdom Metazoa; phylum Chordata; class Mammalia; order Chiroptera; family Vespertilionidae; genus Lasiurus; species Lasiurus cinereus. The sequence goes on along the minus strand of JAAGEH010002531.1, from coordinate 51,302,288 downwards.
TGTTTGACTTGATAGTAAAACTAAGATTAAGGCTCAGGTCTTTTGATTTCCAGTCCATTGTTTATCATTTATTTATTTATTTATTTATTTATTTACAATTACTTTTTATAATGTTACCATCATAAATGTTCATAGTGATTGTCACTGAGTTATTTTAAATCTTTTTTTCCACAATATTTATTGAAACTGACAAAATTTTGCATACATACTATACTAGTATATAAAAACATTAAAACAGTAAAATTGAAATAGATAACTGAACTCTCAAAGACTTATTCAAGAATATTATTTCCTCATTTTAGCACAACTTAACACAGTATATTTATATAGAGACATACAACAATGGCTGATGCCGGGATGGCGAGAGGCTAGGGAGTATGAGCCACTGGGAAGTAGCAGCTCTCCTAGCCCTGCTGTTGTTTAAACAGGAAGGTGTTATCAGGCTCTAATTTAGTGCTGTAGCTAATTCCAGCCACAAACAATGAGATGAACAAAAGAGAAGCCACTTGAGCCAGTCATTTTTTGCCTTCAAGAGTGACCACCAATGCCAAGGAAACAAAGCTCGGGCCAGGCCTAAGGTTACAGCCCTATTAAATAACAACTGGCAGAATGTCAAGGCATTAAGAGGAGCTGGGTCTTAAACACTGCTTCACTTGTGTTTTTAATGACAAATAACAAACCAGGTTAGAATTCTAGCATTCATTTCTTTGTAAGCCCTGAGAAAGCATAGCCTGGGAGAGCCATATTAACCCATGAAAAAGTTTATGAGTACCTGCATGAGTTTAAACAGTGGTTAGCCAGGGCATTTGTAGATTCCTACAGAGAATTAAGAGAGGTCACAACAGGGTTATTATTTCCTTTTTTCTATTTTTCAAGTGTTTACTTTAAAAAAGTAGAAAATAAAGAACTATACTTCCTGTATTTGAGATTTTTAATTAACTATAAAGAACAGGCTTAATAGGAAGTTTAGGTTCAATTGGGTCCCATATTACCAAGATGAGCAGCTGTCTTGTCCAATGGACAATTTGGTTAATGGGTCTCAGGAGAGTATGTGTTCTCTATTTAACCTCCAGCCTTTCTGGGATGTAGGAATGATTAAAAAATTATAAAGACAGGTGAAGACATACTAGAAAGGGTCTCATATAAAGGCTTTATGTACATGGAGGCAATGTGCATCCCCCTTTATCTACAAGAAAGGGTAATTGGGAAGTTTTTAAAGTTGGTGTGAGGTATAAATTGGACAAGGAGCTTTGACTTAAGAGAAAGATCTGGAGCAAGATAGAACTCCATTTAGGGGTATCCTTACCTGACTAAAATTTAAAAAGAAGTTGTTTGAGAAGACTAGATGTATCTCAATTAAAATGGCTATTTGGGACCTAGTAGGGAAATGAAAGTTCTATGAATACCTTTTCTGAGAGACTAGCATTATTTATTTTGAGAAGTAAAATGTGCCTTGGTAATTATCAGTCATGTCTGTAACCTCAAAAGTAGTAGAATGTCCTGGCAAGACTTTGTATTGTGGCCTTAATACATTGAATATGTGTGATTTCTTTTATACTTTGGATATCTGGGAGGCAAGAGTCCCACAGTTAGTTTGTTCTATTCTCCTGAAAGGGGCAATTTTATGCAACAACCCCATTATTTATAATAAATGTGAAAATGAGGCTACTTCTAGGCCAGGGCATCTAGCACTCAGATGACTACCTAAAGTTTGGCCAATTGTGTTTTTTCTAGGTTCCCATCCTTTATTAAGAACATCCTGGCTAAGATGAAAATCTGCATTCCACTGAGCTCCATCCTGTATAATAGTTAGCTGTGCTACGTGCATAGTCTATGTACTCCCATTGCTATTCATTCAGTGAATCCCAAGTGGCTTCCCAGGTAGTCATGTGGACTAGGGTGGCATCCTCTAGAACCATGGCATCTAGCAAGAAACAGGACAGGGAAAACCACCTCATGCTGGTGGAATATGCCAGAGAGCACAGGTTTGGCTCCATTCTGTCTTAAAGAAGCCTTAGTAGCTGAGCTGTCTTTCTGATGTGCTATTTCCATGACTCATAACTAATAGGCAGGTGCTTATGGAAGGTCACAGCAAGAGCCTCTGTTTTCCAGAGAGCCCAGCATGTATTTCATTTGTTGTTTTAACAGAGTACAGAATGAGGCTAAGAAGGGCAGTTACTTACATCAGAAGCCCTTGGGTAACTTATAGCCATCCTAAGTGGTCCAGAGATTCTGGGAGGCAACAAGAGGTAGCCAGTCTCTTGAGAGATCTAGCAAGAGTGCTGTTTATTTTAATTTGGAAGTAAAAATTGTAAATAAAGATAATATCATGAGAACCCCTGAAGTACTAAAAGATGTTGGACCTATAGTTCCTAAATGATTGCATCAAATGAATCTCCTTGGAGAAGAATGTCATCCGTGTAATGTCATACCTGTTTTGGAATAAGCTGGATACAGTGGAGATCCTATCTGCAAAGAAGGTGTGCAAAGCTGTTGAAGTACCCAATAGGTAGCCTGGAAAAGGTGCACTGTGTCTCTTTGAGGTGAAAACAAACCGCAGCTAAGAGGCTGTTGAAATAAGCACTGAACAGCAGCCAAATCTACAAGAGCAAAATATGTACCAGTTGTTGATTGAAAAGAATCAGTAATTTTTTTTTATTGTTTAAAATATTACAAATAGTACACATCTCCTTTTTTTTTTCTTCTTCCCCTATTGACCTCCCCCCGGCCTCCCCTACCCCCCAGTACATGCTCTCACCTTTTAATAATATTGGATGAAGGATGAGGACCACAATGGATATCAACATCATAGTGATCCATCATAAGGGTCCTTTTTATCTTTTTGTTATATAAATTATTTTGTATGTTAATCTATAATAATAAAAGCATAATATACTAATTAGATGGATGCCATTCCGGATAAAGCTGGGGCTGCAAGGGAAGCCTGGGTCCTGGGTGCCAGAGGGAAGCCAGTGCCGGCAGCCAGGGGAAGGATGGCCTACTCTTGCATGAATTTCATGCACCAGGTCTCTAGTTTAGTACAAACATTTTGGGCTTCTAATTGGATCAAATTATAAAACTTTATTATTTATGTATTCATTACTTAGTTACTTTTTATTTTCTCCCCTTGAAGCTAGGGGTCTGATTTTGTTTGTTTTTAAATAAGTAAGTAATCTAGAATTCGAACTATGTTTGCTCAACTGGCATTTGCTTATTGCCTAAGATTTAAAGTTCCTGTTTTTCCCTTTGGGCTTAGAATCATCAAAAGTAGCCATCTTTTTTCTTTGTTTTCTTCCTTTTTCAGGCTTTTGCTCCTGAAAGTGCAGCACATGTTTACTTTTTTTATCTGGCTGATCAGAGGGAAAGGGGAGAGGCTGAAGGAGCCAGGTACCTCTAGGCAACCTCTCACTGGGAAGACCTGATCCCTATCCACAGAATCATCATTCTCTTCCTCATACCCTGCCCTCATCGATTGGTTATTTCCTGCACATGCCCCAAATGAGACCCAGCTCGTAACTGAGTATATGCCCTGACCTGGAATCAAACCAGTGGCCTCTGGGTACATGGGACGACACTCCAACCAACTAACATTCCAGTCACAGGGGTAGGCCAGGGCACCCACTTTAAAAAAAAAAAAAAAAAATCTTTTACAATGGCTTGTATTTCTAGGCAGCTAAACTTTTTCCTTTTGGATGTTTACCTGATAAGCTCCTGGTAGTGCCAAGTGGCCTTTGCTGTGAGCTGTGGCCCCCTTCCCTAAGGTGTCCCAATCAACCTCAGGGGAACTAGGGAAGCAATGGTGGTATCAGCTCTATTTGTGCATAAGACCCTTTGCATACTGACAAATAGCAGCTCTTAGGAGAGCCCATATACATGTGGCAGAAGAAGTAAGGAGGGGAGTTTCCATGATAATGACAGCATGTTGAACATCCTGTTATGTGTAACAAAGAGATCCTTGAAAGAATGCCACTAAAATGTCAGCGGTGGTTATCTCTGGTAGTATAATTCCACATGACCATCACATTTTTTTTTGGTAAATTTTTTATGTTGTGTGAATTTTTTACAATGAACATGTATACAGCTTCCCTTGGTATTTGTGGGAAATTAGTTACAGGACCCCCCATGAAAACCAAAATCTCAGGATGCTCAAGTCCCTTATATAAAATGATAAGAGTACACACATCTTCCCATTACTTTAAATTATCTCTAGATTACTTCTAATATCTAATACAATGTAAATAGTTGTTATAATGTATAATTAGGGAATAATTACAAGAAAAAAACTATGTGTTCAGTACAGACACAACCATTGAGTAACAATGTAACTTTCTTTTTAGGGAAATATTTTTGATTCACAGTTGGCTGAATCTGCTGATGTGAAACCCAGAGATGTGGAGAATGGACTGTATTTATATAATTAGAAGCAATATACTCTCTTGAGTACTGACCTAGTTTGCAGAGACATTGCTAAATGCATCAAAAAGATAGGAGTTGTTAGTAAATATGGGACCCATTATGGTGCCTCCCTCAGGAAAATGGTGGAGAAAATTGAAATCAGCCAGCACTCAAAGTACACTTACTCCTTCTGTGCAAAACCAGGATGAAGCGGTAAGTTGTGGGGATCTGGCATGAGAACAGTAGCTGGTGGTGCCTAGACCTACAACACCATTTCTGCCGGCACAGTGAAGTCTGCCATCAGAAGACTAAAGGAATGGAAAGACCAGTAGAAGGTGTACAATTTGAAACATTGCTAGCCTATAATAAATGGGTTAATTTATGTTAAAAAAAAAAAAGGGACCAATACAGTTATTTGCGGTTTAAAGGAAGTTTTATTTTTCCTTAAAAGTAAAAAATAAATAAATTCCAATTTCAATAGCATTCTCAAAAGTCATAAGCATCCTATCCTCACCAAGAGGAACAGGGGAGCGAGAATAAAATGGTAATAGCTTAAGAAAATCAACAATAAAGTAAGTTTATATAAAACATCTTTCCAGAAAGGTCTGATAGGAGGTCTAGCACTTACACATTTAAAAACTTGACAACTGTATACTTGATATTCAAGTTCACAGAAACTTCTTTTACATATTTCTTGCTCATAAGAATCAGGAAGAAAGGAAATATAAGATTAGCTTTATGATAATGACTTAGGGGTTGACACACAAAAAAAGTAGACAGTAAACTAAAAATTTTATGACATTTCACGTTTAAGCCTGGTTCCCTGTCAGGAAATTTCCTGTCTTGGTGAATGAAGTAGAACTTGGTCACATCTTATCAAGATTCAGAGAAAGTAAGTTCAAGTTGCCATCTGCTGTGTTAAAACAAAGGCAACATGGGATTTTCCCCAAGTTAAAAAAATTCCTGTGGTGCACTTCTTGAATTCTGGGAAGAACTGGATTCAAAAATATTTAACATAAAGCTAGACAACAGTCAACTAAATGAAATCACTACAAAAACCAAATGCATGAATAAGACATTTTTATGCTAACTTTTCAACTATTATTTTTGATATAGTTATCCTCAGAAAAACTGTCCGTGAAAGTGAAAATGAACAGATGGATGGTGTAGCCTAGTGGTCGGCAAATTGCGGCTTGTGAGCCACATGCGGCTCTTTGGCCCCTTGAGTGTGGCTCTTCCACAAAATATCACGGCCCGGGTGAGTTTATTTTGAAGAAGTGGCATTAGAAGAAATTTAAGTTTAAAAAATGTGGCTCTCAAAAATTTCAATCATTGTACTGTTGACATTTGGCTCTGTTGACTAATGAGTTTGCCGACCACTGGTGTAGCCAGTAGAAAGTCAGTGCTATTAACCTTCACTTGCTCACCCTCAAAGACAGCATCTTATAGCTCACACAGTCCGATCAAGATCCCACATGGGGTACAGTGACTTATCTCCTTATACTATAGCAATAGGGGCTGCCCTAGGCCACAGCAATTGGAATCAAGAGATATGTTTTGATTAAATATACTACACAGAAGCCTGTTTTAGGATTTCATGCAAATACTAACACATTTTTTGTTTGTTGTTAATCCTCACCTGAGGATATTTTTCCATTTAATTTTAGAGAGAGTGGAAGATAGGGGCAGAGACACAGAGAGAGAAATATCAAAGTGAGAGAGACACATCAATTGGTGGCTTCCTGCCCACACCTGGACCAGGGCTGGGGATCAAGCCTGCAACCAAGGTACAGTTGACCAGAATTAAGCCCAGGATTCTTCAGTCAAAGGACTGCCACTCTATCCACTGAGCCACACTAGCTAGGGCATATTTTAATCACATTTTAAAACAGGAAAAAAATCATCCAAATTCAGAGCTAATTTAGCTATCACTGAACAGTTTTAAAAAACATAATAGTCCCATTTAAAAATTTTCATTAATAGAGACACAAAGGTACTTAGGATTGACATTCATCCTTCCTCATCACTGCTGCTCCAGGCATCTTCAAATGCTGGATTTAAATGTAATCTGGTTGAGGTCTAAAAAAGTGAAAGAAAAAAAAGATTTGATTAATCTATCTCATGAGTTTAGGTTCACACTATAGTTATTAATATATAAGATAAAAACAATTAGGTATTCTGAAAGAAACAATATACAGTGGTACCTCGAGATACGAGTGCCCTAACATACGAGATTTTTGAGATACGAGCTGTGGAGCAAGCGATTTTTGCTTTGAAATACGAGCAACATTTGAGATAGGAGTAATCACATGGATCAGCGGGCTGCACCCGACCCACCAGTTTCCCGCGACTCGAGCGTCTCATAGTTTCCCACGCCTCAAGGTTACGGAACGAATTAAACTCGTATCTCAAGGTACCACAGTAATTATAAAATTAATTATAAAACAAGTAATGTAAGAAACACCCCACACACTATATAAGATAATGTAATTTCATTTTAAATAGACATATCAGACTTTATTCAAATTATCTACATTTCCCTCAAAGCAGTTACCTCACAATACATCCATACATGTGAGTTCATGAGAATGTGTGCACGCACACACTATGATGCTATTGCTTAATGTGTTTCTGCAACTTTTTGGAATTATCTGGAGAAAGTAACAAATTACCATCCTATTATAGCTAAGATTGGAGCCAGTCTACACTCTGACTAGACAATCTTTTATTGTTTGGATGGACTTGACTTTTATAAATTAGCAAATATCCAAAAATGAAGAATAAGGTATTCATCACCTACTGAGTAATACCATTTTTGGTTCAAAAAGTAATTTGGGTTATTAAGCTGTGAGGTTTGTTTGTTTTTTATGGTTAGTAAAGGGGTTCAGAAGCAATACAAAAATGTGTCAGAAATGGTAACATACTTGTCATTAGACTAGGTTTCCCTGGGAGATTTCTTAGAAAGATAACATGCATTTGGATGATGTTTACTTAAAACAATAAAACATCACAGTATTCTGACAACTTTAGAGTCATACCCAATAAAGGTAATCAGCTTGTATTTTAAAGCAACTCACTTTTTTGGGAAACATTTTAAATTGTTACCTTCTTATTCTCAGGCAAATCACTAAAGGGCTTTACGATAGTCTCATTTTTTTTTAGTATCTAAGCATTATGAGCCAGGTTTACTTCTTATTCTGCAGCTTTAATATTTGCTATAAGACCTCAAATTACCACCAAGACTACTCAAATTATCTTACATGTGTTACTCTTTACAACATACAGCAATATTTTATTATAAGGGTAATCCCTAGTGTATGTCTGAGAATGTTCATTTCCTTTTTGATGATGAGGATGACATAACTTTATAGTTTAAACAATGATAATGGTAGAAAAAGTAGACATTCCAGTAAATACCCAAAGTTATTAGCCAGGATGGTTGTAAAGCAATATATTAATTTAGGTATTCTTTATAGCTGTCCTATAGAGTCTATTGCTAACCTAATGTTGGTTATTGTCATTATTACTAAACCTAATGTTGACTATCATTACTTAGTTGTACAAACAAAATTCCATTGTACCCCAAATGTCCAGATACCAAACTATTACCAAGTTTCAGTTAACTATTCACTTATTTCTAGCAGCAGTCCATGTGTTCGCAAGAGCAGTGCACTTAACTATATTCATTTATTCTTTCATCCAAATGTTTACTGGGTTTATAACTTAACTACTAAGTTATCTAGTGAGAGTTTATTCAAAGGTGCATTGTACTTAGGGCAAGGCGATTTCTCTTTCCTACTCTATCTTTGGAAGTCTTTAACTCTGCCTTACACATCTACCAAAAACATCCCTATGTGAATAAACCCTATAAAGGTCATGCCTCCAAATTCTACTATGGAAGACCATTATGTAACCTATTAAACATTTAAATTTCATTTGGAGAGTAAACAGAGAAGTAAAATTATATTTTACTGTATTATTTTTGAGCAAAGAAACAAAAATAATTAAGTGAAAATTTAAATGTAGTTGTATATAAATCTTACTGTTTATAGTAGTAACATTATAGTAGTAACATTACTTCTTATACTGTAATGTATTATATGAAATATATTTCATTGCTAAAAACACAAATAAAACATCATACTTACAGTTAAAAGCTGCAGTAAAAATATGTATAGATGTGTACACATATTGTTTGAGACCCACTGATTAAGTGTAACTACCAACAGTTTTCTCTACAACATCTCCTCCTAGTGGACATCCTTTCTATGTTTGAACATCTCTACCTTACCAGGCTGCCTGGTTCTATTGACAGATAATTGCAAAAGTCATAGAAATAGGAAAGCATGAGTTTAGAGGGGATCTAATCTAAGTCCGAAAACTGGAAAAGAAGAACAGAAACAAACATCTACCACACATACATCTTGATAAGTCCTAAATTTCTTAATGGTCATTACTGGAAAGTCTCCATAGGTAGACTATAGGGTTGTTAGTGTCAGCAAGTAATTATAACACTTACACAAAAGATAAATAAAACAGTTCTGTATTGTGTGACTAAAAAAGAAGTAATATTCTTGATGAGTGGTCAAATTTAGAGTGTAATGTAGCTGACCTATAGATCTCAGAAAGGAAAAGTTGATTAAGAGTTATATGGCTTGCTTTAACCACAACTATTTTAGGAAGAGAGAGAAAAAGAAGGCAGATTACTGATATAATAAAATAGCCTGCCAATTAAATAACAGGATTTATACTTCCAGACAATAAAATTTGTTCCTACTGCCCAATACCCATCAGTTTCTAATGCAGAACTAAATTCCTCCTCTATCTAGGATTTCAGAAGAAACACCCATAATGGATTATATCTTGGTTGATGGGGAAGTAAATCTCACCTAAGAGTGGATCTGAAAGGGTTCCTAAAAACAACTTTGCTTTGATGATATAAACTCGGAGATATAAACTTGTCCCAAACCACTAATAAATGGCAAAATTGGTATTCAAATCTAGTTAGTTGCCTACCAGTTTTATTATTACTTACTTTCCTGAAACTAAAGACTGAGTGTATGTATGTGTGTTTTGTTCTGAACTGTGTAGTTGCCTCTCTGAGAAACTGCAGGGGTTATTTATTTTATAGTTGAGATGAAAAACATTTAAATATGAGTTAAACAGAAAATATACATGTCAGGAACAGAGTCTTGTATAGATGGACTTCTCCACTGGGTATCTGTAAAATGATCACATTCATGTTCTACCTATATTCACAGAAATCTTTCAAACTAAAGTTTTGTGAAAATATCTTAGCACAGACCATTTTATATTAATACTAGTAGACCTGTGCACATCCATGCCCTAGTAGATCACTGCCCCACTCCTGTATCTCCCCCCCAACCCCTCGCTCCCCCTCATAGTTTGCTGCCCTGCCCCCTCCTGTACCTTGCTTGCTGCCCTGCTCTGTCCTATAGCTCTCTACTGCCCACCCTCCTGCAGATCCCGGTTCAGGTCCTTATGGCAATTGGTCGTTATGCCTCAGGGTGTAACTGGTAATATTCCTCTCTTATATAGGATTATTATATAAGATGAGAATGATTGCTATCTTAAAGTAAAACAGTATATTTTGAAAGATAAGGATTTATAGCTCTAAAACAAAAATAAAGCTAACTTGGGTATCTCTATTTGATTTTCTCCTTGTTCAGGTTAATTTCTCATATACAAAAATTTTCCCAGATAAGGAATTCAAATTATGACTACATAATAAAGAAATAAATCATCATAATCGCATGCTATCTTTATAAATTAAGCATTTTAGTTTTCTTCTAATGTACTTTTCCCAAACATACATCATAGTAGATTAACTTTTATTTGGTAAATAATTGTTATACTTCCTAACAGGACCTATACTGTTTTAACTTGGATTTAATGTATATAGTGATTCCCAAACAGCAGGATACAGTAATTAAATAATAGTACAAAATAAACGGCTGAATCCAATTACTTGACCACATTAAGCTTTCTACAGAATATTCAGTCACTTAAAGCTGCGGTTCACTAAAACTAATCAGGGCCTTAATAAGCCAATTAGACATGTGATGAAATCTGGAGTACTCATACAATGTTTTGCCAGCCACTTGAAGATTTGTCATTGTCTTTTTTTTTCTTTCATTTAGATTAGAGCCAAATTAAACTATTCACAAGCAATAAGGGGATTAACAGTGGTTGGTAAAATTATATCTTTGGTACGAAAGATATCACCTACAATAGCTTGACATAAATGGCTGATTGCTCAGTGGTTAGGGTGTCGATCCATGGACTTAAGGGTCTTGGATTCAATTCTCGGTCAAGGGCATAAACCTCAGTTGCGTTTCAATCCCTGGCACCTGAGGTCGCTGCAACGTGCAGAAAGCAACCATCAATATGAAAGAAACACACTGATGTCTTTTTCTCTCACTCTCTCTTCTTACCTCTCCCTCTCTCTCCCTTTCACTCTCAAAAAAAATCAATGGAAAAGACATCTTTAGGTTAGGATTAACAACAACAAAAAGTAAAAAAAATACAGTCTACTATGTAAGACTAGGGATTCATCTTTGTTTACACATCACATTTCTAAGGCATTTTATTCATACTGTCATATTTGTACAAATTTATGCTCTAAGGTAGGAACCAACAGACTGCTTGCTATGTAAATTGGTGAAATCTGACAGTGTGAAAAAAAGCCTTAGAAATGTCACCTATTCTATCCAAAAAAGTAAACAGAAATATAAATAATGTATAAATAAATATTTACTTTGAATTGTTAATAGTGATCAAAAGAAATGTCTTAAATGAGTAAATATTTATAAGTATATTGTGGTATTTAAATGACAGAATGCATTATTAAAATGATAGTTATTAATGACATAAAAAAGGCTTATTATACAATAGTGAGAAAAGTAGGATACCAAGTTGTATGTCCAAGCATGATATTAAGTATGTTAAAAAAGACACATATGTACAGGAAAAAGAAATAGTAAATAAAAATGTAAGTAGTAATTAATTCAATTTTTAGAAATTTGTTACTCTTTTAATATTTTTCTGAATTTCCCAAGGGTCTTATAACAGTAAATAGAAATGCTTTAAAAGGTTCTCCCCTATAAAATAAATTAATAAACTTTTCTTTATGATTTAGAAGTCACTGTAAAAATTTGTACAAACAATATTTACCTCCTCATCATCAGGTACTGGTTCATTTAAGGATGGTATCCAAGCAAGTATATTGCAGTCTCTGCTACCACTGTAAAGTTCCTATAACACAGAAAGCAAAGATGTCACCGTGCGTTAATTAACTTAAAGCTGGTATTAATTTGAAACACTTTCATCACTCATATTCAACATAGTACTGGAAGTCTTTGCTAAGCAATCACATGAGAAGAAAAAATAAAAGACATCCAAATTGGAAAAGAAGTAGTAAAGTTGTCATTATTTGCAGATGACATGATACTGTAGAGAATCCTAAAGATTCCACCAAATAGAGGCTCAGTGCACAAAATTTGTTCATGGGGAGGGGGGAGGAAGGTCCCCTCAGCCCAGCCTACACCCTCTCCAATCCAGGACCCTTCAGGGGATGTCTGACTGCTGGGACCGAGCCTAAACTGGCAGTCGGACATCCCTCTCAAAATACTGGACCACTAGTTCCTAACCGCTCACCTGCCTGCCTGCCTCATCACCCCTAACTATCTCCCTGCCAGCCTGATTATCCCTAACCACCTCTGCCTGTTGGCCTGATCACCCCTCACTACCCCCCTGCCAACTTGGTTGCCCCTAACTGCCCCCCTTCCAACTTGATCACCCCTAACTGCCTCTGCCTGCCAGCCTGATCGTTCCTAACTCCCCCAACACCACCGGCCTGGTCGCCCACACAGCCTGCTGCTCAGTCGTTTGGCTGCCCTCACTAACACCCCTGGCAGCTTGGTCACCCCAAAGAGACTGCTATTCAGTCATTTGCTTGTCCCCAACTAATCCTCTGCTGGCCTCATCGCCCTATGCAGCCTGCTGTTCAGTTGCCCATCTGGTTGTTTTGGTCATGATGGCCCCTGGCTTTTTATATATTAGGACTAGAGGCCTGGTGCACGAAATTCAGGCATGGGGCGGGGGTGTTCCTCAGCCCAGCCTGCACCGTCTCCAATTTGGGATCCTTCTCACAATCCAGGACTATTGGCTCCCAATTACTCTATCTGATTGACACCTAACTGCTCCCCTACAAGCCCGATTGCTCCTAATTGCCCTCTCCTGCAGGACTGGTAACCCCTAACTGCCCACCCCTGCTGGGGTCTGGTTGCCCCTAACTGCCCTACCCTGCAGGTCTGGTAGCCCTAATTGTCCTCCCCTACAGGTCTGGTTGCCCGTAACTGCCCTTCCCTGCTGGCCCAGTCACTGCTAATTTCCCTCCCTTGCCAGCCTGCTCACCCTAACTTCCCTCCTTGCTGGCCCAATTGCTCAACTGTTCCTCCCTGCAGGCCTGGTTGTCTCTAAATGCCCTCTCTGTTGGCCTGGTCCTCCCAACTACCCTCCCCTGCAGGCCTGGGTCCCCCCAAACTGTGCTCTCCTGCAGGCCTGGTCACACCCAAATGCCTTCTACTGCAGGCCTAATCACCCTAACTGCCCTCCCCTGCTGCCCTGGTTGTCCCTAATTGCTCTCCCCTGTTGGCCTGGTCACCCCCAACTACCCTCCCCTGCTGGCAATCTTGTGGCAGCCATCTTATGTCCACATGGGGGCAGCCATCTTTGACCACAGGTGGGCAGCAATGTTGTATGTTGGAGTGATAGTCAATTTGCATATTACTTCTTTATTATATAGGATAGCCTAGATATGGTATCAACCTCAGTGGTGTCAATAAAGTGTCAATAAAGTGGTGGTACATATATACAATCAAATGAAAAAGCTTCTAATTTGTGACAGCATAGATAGATCTGCAGGGTATTATGCTAAAAAGTCAGAGAAAGACAAATTCCACATTTATTTGTGGAATCTAAATAACAAAATAGACAAATAAAATGGAAACAGACTCATAGATTTAGAAACCAGACTAGTTTCCAGAGGGGAGGTGAATCGGAGAACTGGGGGAAAAGTGGATAAAGTATGAAGTGCAAATTGGTAGTTACAAAATAGTCATGAGGATGTAAAGTACAGCATAGTGAATACAGTCAATAATATTATAATAACTAGGTACAGTGCCAGGTGAGTACTAGAAATATCAGGAGGATCACTTTGTTAAGTATATGATTATCTAACCACTATGCTGTACACCTGAAATTAATATAATATTGAATATAAACTATAATTGAAAAATTACAGCAAAAAAATCAGCAAATTCACATTGATATATTACTATCAGCTAGTACTTAGATCCCATTTAAGTTTCAACAATTGTCCCAAAATGTCCTTTAGAACAAAAGGGTCCAGTTTAAAAATCATATGCTGCCCTTAGTTGTCATGTCTTTCTACTTTCCTTCTTCAGTTTCTCTTTGGCTTTCCTGACCAGGACAATTTTGAAGATACACACCAAATTTTGTCTTACATTTCCTTGTAACTAAATTCTGGTGATGCATCTTTGCTAGGACTATCACAGAATTCATGTTCCATAAATAGGATATGAACTTTGATCATTTGATTAAGGTAATGTATGCCAGGTACTTTAAAAGTACTCATTTTACCTTTTTAATTAATACTTTGTAGTGTGATACTTTGAGATATGTAAATATCCTATTCTTTATCAGACTTTCAATTTATTTACTTACTTATATCAGAATGGATTTGTGGATCCTTATTTTAGTCAATGAGTTACAATCCATTATTATCATTATTTATTTTCATGTTGGGTATATCTTGTTATATTAATGATAGAACTAGAGGCCTAGTGCATGAATTCATGTACAGGTGTGATTCCTTGACCTGGTTGGCGATCAGGGCCAATCAGGGCCAGCCAGGGGCAGAGACCACTGGAAGTTGACTATGGGAGCACACTGTCCACCAGGGGGCAGCTCCTGCGTTGAGCATCTGCCCTCTGTGGTCAGTGTGCATCATAGGGGCCAGTCATTCAGTCATATAGGCTTTTATAAATATAGATTACTATAAGTATCTGTTTTGTTTTCAGACAGTAAGTTTTATATAATATTTCATTTGGAAAAGGTTTCTAATGCTAAATAGATGTAAAAGTGCTACTCCTTTTTACTTTTGAGATTTATAATTAGCTTCCTTTCCCAGAAATCATAACTGATGAAATGGCATAAGAGCTGGGAACTTTCTGATATAGTGCAGTGATTCAGATCTGAGTACATAGCATATAGAAATGGTATTTGTCAGGATGGAACAGGCCCCAGGTTTCTGGCTGTTCCAGGCTTACCCCAACTATTTTGGGATGGAGGGGAATCAATACTTTGGCACACTTTTAATCAATTCTAGGCACAACTGCTAGGAAGCTCTGATGTTTTGGAAACAAATCCTATCTAATAAAATATTAATATGCAAATTAACTATCACTCCACAACTAAGATGGTGGTGCCCATAGTGGCAGGGGGCAAGGAGGGGGACGCTGGCGGCATTGCCCTGGTGTGAGCCCAGTGTCCCATGCCCTGGCTGTGTGGCAGGAGCCTCTGGCCAGAGGCCAGGGTGTGGGACACCTCGGCTGCGCAGAGGGAGGGGCCAGGGGCTCAGCGTCTTGTGCCCCAGTCACACGGAGGGAGGACCTCTGGCCAAAGGCCGGGATGCGGGACACTGGTGTCATTGCAGGCTGGGCTGAGGGATGCCCCCTCCTCATGCACAAATTTCGTGCACTGGGCCTCTAGTAATTTATAGTCAGAATACCTGGATTAAAACCTTGGCTGTGTCTCTAAGTGTCTCTGGACAAGAAAAGAGGTACAATATTCTAATAATTTATTTGAATGAATAATCATTCTCTGTCAATAACCACTTGCAAGTTTGAGACATGCCATGGAATCTCTCTGGTGGCTTTAATTTTCTTCTCCAAGAAGTAACACTAAAAATATTTAACAACTAGTACACCAGGACACTGATTAATCAGAAGAGATTCTGGCCTTAAAGTAGAAGCAGGTCTCTTTTAGTTGTTGGGTTGAGATGAGGTGTAGGAGACCCCAACGGAAAAGGTGAAGCTGGAGGTCACTTAGGGATCTTGGTGTAACAACTATTTAATAGACAGTAGGACATGTATTTGAGTATTTTAATAATGGGTATTGCCATCTGATGCATTCCGGCTGAAAAACCAGCCCTGTATATCTTACAGCATAATGTCAGGCACAAATTAATCAGTATTAATAAATGAGTAAGAGCTCCATTTGGTGGCACTTAAAATCCTTCTAGCTCTAATATTCCATAATTTTCATTCTATCAGTATTTAACTTTCATGAGCCTCATTGTCCTCTTCTATAAAACAGGGAAAATACCAACACTCTTGCTATCTAAAACTCATTTAAAGAAGTACTTGAAGTAATTTCTATAAATGTTCTCTGAACAACTCAATCCACTCCATGGTTTAAATGAAAGAGAAAGGTCAGCATGTTAAACCAACAGTTATAGATATGTATTTAAGAATTATGTAAGTTGCATTAACTCAAAAACAAACTTACTAGCTATTGGCAGAAAATAAAGAAGGAATAACCAAAATTTTACATAGACTCATACAAACATAAATCAAGATACACAAATTGTATTTTGAGATTATATACATATATTCTATTTTTCTAAAAAAAACTGTTTGCAAGAATTTATTTTAATTTGCCCAAGGTTTTCTAAATAAATGAAGCCAATATGCAAAAGAAACAGTTTATCTCAATGAAGCTGTTGAGTATTATATATTGATTCATATATATATATCCTATACCAGTGGTCAACAAACTCATTAGTCAACAGAGCCAAATATCAACAGTACAATTGAAATTTCTTTTGAGAGCCACATTTTAAACTTAAACTTCTTCTAATGCCACTTCTTCAAAACAGACTCTACCAGGCCGTGGTATTTTGTGGAAGAGCCACACTCAAGGGACCAAAGAGCTGCATGTGGCTCGCGAGCTGCGGTTTGCCAACTACTGTCCTAAACCATCTAAAAATATATGCTATATTAGCCTTTATTAATGAATCCAAACTCAAATGTGAATTAAAAATATAATTCCTCATAATTAAATTACAATTTATTCTGATATACATAAATATTTATTTTTTTATATATAAGTAGCCTGGCAAACTAACTACCTGAATATTTTAAATTCCCATTGGTATCATTCTTACCTGGAAATTAGACTGAAATACACAGCAGTCAACACTTTTATAATGTCCCTTAAGCATAGTTATCTGTTCTCCTGAGTAAATTGTATAAACAGCAATGGTGCTACCATATGGTACAAAAACAAATTCTGAACTGCAACCACAGGAGACGGCGAATTTCAATCCTTTCCTACTGTTATTATAAACTTTCCCGTAATTCACCTGTGGGATATAAAATCACGAAGTTACTTCTTAAATATGAATTAAAAAGATAAAATACTAGAAGCATTTACTTGAAAATATTAGAATATATTATAAAAGGGTTCTTATATATATAAAGAAAATTACCAATGCCTTAATATAAATAAGGGCCAATGGCATAAATGTACATTTCAAAGAAGGAAATACAAATAGTAAAAAACCCCCTCACAGAAAAAAATGTTCAGATTTCAACCTTGATAGAAATAAAAAAGTAATTAAGGCATCCTTAAAGAAGAATTCTTACCCTAACCGTTTTGGCTCAGTGGATAGAGCATCAGCCTGTGGATTGAGGGGTCCCAGGTTTGATTCCGGTCATGGGCATATACCTCGGTTGCAGGCTCCCAGCCCTGGTCAGGAGCATGCAAGAGGCAACCAATCGATGTGTCTCTCTCCTGTTGGTGTTTTCTCTCTGTCTCTTCCTCTCCCTTCCACTCTCTCTAAAAATCAATGGGAAAAAAATATCCTTGGGTAAGGATTTAAAAAAAGAAGAAGAATTCTCAACAATTTAGCAAACATTTTAAGAAACCATAAGTCACTCAATATGGGTATATAAGAGAAGTAAACATGGAGGCACTTAATTTGGTTATTCCTTCTAAAGGTCAAATGGTTTATTATGCAACAAAGATACTCTACTTGGTGGGAAATAACCTTTTGTTTTAAAATATTTTAAATTATGGTAAAATATACATAACATAAAATTTGCCATCTTAATCATTTAAATGTGCAGTTCATTGACATTAAGCACATTAACAACTGTACAACCATCAGCACCATCATTGTTCACAAATCTTTTCATCTTACAAAACTGAAACTCTATACGCATTAAACAACAATGATATTCTTATTGCTTGACCTAGTAACTACTCTTGGGAATTTATCTTAGGAAAATAACTAAACAGCAGAAAGCTATATGTCAAGAGGAATTCAATGCAGCATTAAATTCAAATGGCAAATAACTAAGATTATATATAAATTTCTATTAATGTTACATTAATTCTATAGTTTATATAGCAATTAAAAATGATAATTATGAAAATTATGCAGAAAATAGAAATGCAGAATTCTTGGCCCTATTCCAATCCTAATCTTTATTTTAACAAGATCCCTATGTGATTTGCCACAGCATAGACGGACCAAGAGGATATTATACTAAGTGAAATAAGTCAGAGAAAGACAAATACCATGTGATTTCATCTAAAGAACAATATGAATGGACAAACAGAAAGGATATATGCACCCCTATGTTCATAGCAGCACAATTTACAAAAGCTAAGATTTGGAAACAAATCTTAAGTGCCCATCAGCAAATGAGTGGATTAGAAAACTGGTACATCTACACCATGGAATACTACGCTGATATAAAAAAGGAATTCTTACCATTTGCAACAGCATAGATGGAACTGGAGAGCATTTTGCTAAGTGAAATAAGCCAGTCAGAGAAAGATAAATAACACATGATCTCACTCATTTGTGGAATATAATGAACAACATAAATTGATGAATACAAATAGAATCAGTCATAGAAGCATCAAACAAACTGTCCAACCTATGAGGGAAGGCAGTGGTAAGGGGGTAAGAGATCAACCAAAGGACTTGTATGCATGCATATAAGCATAAACAATAGACACAGAATGGGAAAGGGGAGAGAGGGAGTGCACGCAGGAAGGGTGAGGGCATGTGCTGGGGGTTGGGAGAGGCCGGGGAGAGGTCAATGGAAGGAAAAGGAGACTTATCTAGTATGTAATACATTACAAAATAAAGAAAAGAAAAAAGCTGATTCAGAGATAAAAAATAGAGTTAGACAAGAAATGGAGTCAAATCTATAGGGAAAAAATTAAGTGGTGTATGACACAGATCCATTTCTTTAATTTATATTCAAAAGGTTTTTAAAATTTCTTACTAGTGTGTTTTCTCCATTGGAACTATTCCAGAGCCTCATTCGATTATCAGTGCCAATAGTCAGCAGGTGAAGCCCATCACTTGTAAAACATAAGCCATTAACTTTTCCATTATGAGCAGTGTTTGCTGAAATAAAAAAATACAATTCAGTTTATCTGTTCTTATATTTAGCACATATTTGCCTGATGATCTTTTTATTTAAACATATAAAAGGACAACTACCTGTATTATTTAAAATATATAAATTGATTATATTTAACATTCATCACCCCTTTGATTATCTGAATACGATAAGCTACATAAATTAGAACCATAAAAATAGAGGACAACTAAAAAGTCAAAGGGAAAATAATCTTGCCAAACATATTTGTCTTCAAAGAGTAAGCTGTGTGCCTAGCTGCTGTGGTTGAGTGTCGACCTATGAACCAGAAGGTCACAGCTCAATTCCAAGTCGGGGCACATGTCTGGGTTACAGGCTCAATCCCTGGTAGGGGTCGTGAAGGAGGCAGCTAATCAATGATTCTCTTTCATCATTGATGTTTCCATCTCTCGTTCCTCTCTTCCACTCTAAAATCAATAAAATAAAATAAAAAAAAAACATATAAAAGTATTCAAGCTATGCTATAAAACTCAAATACAGTTTTATACAAAAAATTTAAATTAAACACCTTTCAAAATTCTAATATGCTATTTCCATTTTAATCTAAAAATCATCCTAAGGTCTATTAAAAATCATTAATAGTAATATTTCCTATTTAAAAAACTTTAACAGAAGATAACTGTTCTAGTCTCACCATCAAAATTTATATTACTTTCAAAATAAACAACTTTGAGAAGACAATTCTCAATAGCTTAAGTAAAAAATTATTAAAACAATTAAAGATTTTATATAATTCATCTTAATTACTTCTGATCCAGAATTAATTCTGAATCAGAATTTTAACCTACACAAAAATAAAATTTTATTGTAAAAATGCAATTAAGATACTTTATCACCTGGATTGTAGATGACACATTTAACACAACTTGCAAATTTTGTTCTGACATAATGGCCACTAACTGTTATTACTTCTTTAATTTATTAAAACTTCCCAAGTGGCATTGAATTTGTATTAGTGTAATTAGAAAGAAAAAAAAAGGTAACATTAATCCAGAAAAGTTTCTACACATGAAAATTCAGGGGTGGATGAAATGCCATACTAACTTATATTTGAAGAAAGACAACAATTTATTTTAATTAAGAAATTGTTTTAATATGAATGCCTTTTAAAAAAAAATCACAAAATTTGCCATTGGTCAATATACATTAAGCATTGGTTATATTCAAAATTTTCCATATAAGAATGCTATACTGTTATATTGCATACTTCATTACCTGATTCAGCAGCTTGTGACTTTGCCCCATTATGCTGGTCAAGAGTAATCAAACATCCTGATGCTTTCCTCACATCCCATAATTTTACTCTACTGTCAGCACTGAGAAGAGATAAATGTTACAGTGACATATATAACTAGAATAGTGACTGTACTCTTCACCTACCCTTCCAGTACTATGGCATATTTGTACATTTGGGTTATTGTATTTTTGCCTTATCCGCAAATATTCAATAGTCAATAGGAGCACAAAGAAGTAAAAAATAAGAGAAAAAAAGATAAACTTCTTAAGATCACAAGGACAGAATTCTGCTGCTTTTCATTTTTTTTTATTCTTTCTTTTTTTTTAAATGACAGTAACATCTTTCTTCTCAAGGAGTAAGTAGGCTTAGAGCTTGTTACTTAAGCAAGTTTGTCATTACAGCCTCACTATTGTTTATTATTCAAATGTTGTATAGATAATCAAGCAGTTAACTAATTTCACTTAGCTTAAGAATTCATTGGCATGAATTTGATGGGCTTTTAACTTAATTTATTTATTTTAAATATATTTTTATTGATTTCAGAGAGGAAGGGAGAAAGAGATAGAAAAATCAATGATGAGAGAGAATCATTGATCAGCTGCCTCCTGCACGCCCCCTAACTGGGGATCGTGCTCGGAACCAAGGCATGTGTCCTTGAACACAATCGAACCCAGGACCCTTCAATCTGCAGGCTGACGCTTTATCCACCTAGCCAAAGCAGCTAGGGGTGAGCTTTTAATTTTATATGAGAAAAATAAGAACAAAGTGAATAATAAGAGCAAAATATTTATTTGGTTTCCTATACTCAAATCAATCTTTGCCCAATATACAAGAATTAAACTTAATGTCTTCTAGAAATTAGATATTTATTTTCATTTTATTCAAAGAAAAGAAAGGCAAAACCATAGTTTATTAATTTCGGCTTCTAAACTACTCCTAAAGAAAATATTTACCCCAGTCCATTTTGCTCAGTGGTTAGAGCATCTGCCTGCAGGTAGAAGGATCTAGGGTTCAATTCCTGGTCAAGGGCATGTACCTTGGTTGCATGCCGAGTAGGGAGAGTGTGGAAGACAACTAATCGATATGTTCATCTCACATCAATGTTTCTCTTTTGTTTTCTCCCTTCCACTAGCTCTAGAAATCAATGGAAAAAATATCCTCCAGTGAGGATACATACACAAACATACACATATGTAAATAAAATCAGTTCAACACCCACTTTCAGTCCTCACAAAGATTCAATAATATTCCATTGGGTTTATCCAGGCCATTTTAATTAGAAAGACCATTGCATTGCATTTTATAAATCAGTGATTCATTTCACAGATCACTATAAAACCTGGCCAATCTAAAGAGTCAGAAAAAGAAAAACCTAGTTTTCCACTCTCAAGTTGGTTTTTTCTTTCCAGCTGGGGAAAACATATGCAATGAGATGAGTATGATTTAATTCTCCTCTGAATCAGATTAGATTTAGAGATATCTGACATGGTTTACTAAATCCATTCTGGTACTGATTCAAATTCTAAGGGTCCTCTAAGAACTGATCATCTTTTAGCCTGTTAGTTGAGGAAAACCCTAGCATGGACCCACAACCAGTACCTAGATCCTCACCTTCACACCTCTTAGTCACCTTAAGAGTTCAACTTCAGAAACTGTAAATTTCAACATCACATTCTGTAAACTAGTAACGAATAGTCTTTTGGGACTAATCTGTGACAGAGAGGGAGGGCTAGCAGCTTTATAAAAATCTAGACACATATCTCTAAAAATTATCTGAGTAACTTTTGTAATAATTTTTCTGCAAACGTTTTACTAAAATGTTTATATCAAAATCTTTGACTACTATTTCCTATCCCTTCAGTTTTTTAATTTTCTTACTCTGATATACATACTACTTCTATCTCATTATGTCTTTGATTCACTCCAATAAGCTTTTCTATGATTTTATTTCCTTCTTGATACTAATGACTTTCATATTTTTTCCACAATTGTTAAGTCTGTGTCATTTAATGTTTTGATTTCTGTGGCTTAGTACATCTGTGATCTAAATCTTCATCTGAGCACACTATATTCCTATGTGGCTCAAAACAGACTCTAGCCCAACTGTTAAAAATTGTTAATCTAAATCTTTACTACTTCCCCTTAAAATTGCATCCCCATTCCAGTATTTTCAATGGATGACATGAAGCTCCACTAAAAGACCATAGAGGCCACTATGATCGCTTTTTAAAAAAATCTTTATTGTTCAGATTATTATAGTTGTTCCTCTTTTTCCCCTCATAGATCCCCTCCACCCGATTCCCACCCCAACCTATACCCTTACCTCCCCTCACTGTCCTCATCCATAGGTGTATGATTTTTGTCCAGTCTCTTCCTGCAGCCCCCACATGCCTTTCCCCCTGAGGATTATCAGTCCACTCCCTTTCTATGCCCCTGATTCTACTGTATTCAGCAGATTATTCTGTTCATCAGATTTATTTTATTCATTTGATTTTTAGATTCACTCATTGATAGATATATATGTATTTGTTATTCACAATTTTTATCTTTACCTTTTTCTTCTTCTTCCTCTTCTTAAAGAATACCTTTCAGCATTTCATATAATACTGATTTGACAGAGATGAAATTCTTTAGCTTTTTCTTATCTGTGAAGCTCTTTACCTGACCTTCAATTCTGAATGATAGAATTGCTGGGTAAAGTAATCTTGATTGTAGGTTCTTGTATTCATCACTTTGAATATTTCTTGCCACTCCAGTCTGACCTGCATAGTTTCCGTTGAGAAATCAGCTGAAAATCCTGTTTTTCTCTTGCTACTTTCAAGATTCTCTCTTTGTCTTTTGCCCTTGGCATTTTAATTACAATGTGTCTTGGTGTGGTCCTCTTTGGATTCCTTTTATTTGGGTTCTCTGTGCTTCCAGGACTTGTAAGACTATTTCTTTCACCAGGTGGGGAAGTTTTCTGTCATTATTTCTTCAAATAGGTTTTCAGTATCTTGCTCGTTCTTTTTCTGGACCCCCATAATTCTGATGTTGGTATGTTTGAAGTTGTCCCAGAAGATCCTTACACTATCTTCATAATTTTGGATTCTTTTTTCTTTTTACTTTTCCGGTTGGGTGTTTTTTTGATTTTTGTATTTCAAATCTTTCACCTGATTCTTGAGATCCTCTAGTCTGCTGTTGGATCTCTGCATAATATTTTTTTATTTTAGTCAGTGCATGCTTAATTTCTAGTTGGTCCTTTTTTATATCCTCAAGGGTCTCACTAAATTTATTGGCCTTTTCTAAAAAATTCTTGAAAAACCTTATAACCGTGGTTTTGAACTCTATGTTCAGTAGTTTGCTTTTCTCCAGTTCTTTCATTTGTGACCTATTTGTCTCTGCATTTTGGCTGCTTCCCTGAGTTGATAGAGTGGCTTTGTGTGCTAGGTGTCCTACAGGTCCCAATGGCTCAGCTTCACCAGTTACCTGAGGTGGACACTTTTGGTGCATCTCTTTGTGGGCCGTGTACACAGTCTTGTTGTAGTTAAGCCTTGATTGTTGTTAGTATCACTTGGGGGAAATGAGCTCTAGGCCAATTGGCTGGGAGGATCAGTGTGTCTTAAATGGAAGAACTTCTGTGCTGGAGACACCCTTATGAGACTTGCTTCATTGAGGCTTTGGTGTTCACTGAGTCTGCCCCCTGAGTGTGTCCCTGAGGAGTCCTAATCTGGATAGTCCCACTCTGACCATTGGATACACTGGCACTTGGATCTCTAAGGAGGTGCTAATTTAGTCTCTGCCTGAGGCCACCCAGCAGGAGCTACAGAGAGATCTGCAGATTCCTCTTATTATTATTATTTTTTTTTTATTTTGGAGGTGCCCAGGTGAGGCCCAGCTATGAAGCAATGCAAGCTGCTGTGGGGCCTTGGGCCTTTTTTTGGATGTTCTGGGTCTCTGACTCAGCTGCAGTTTGTTAGGTAAGTTGAGATTTCAAAGAACCAGGCCATTCATATGGAAAAGTTGTTGTGCAAGCTTGGATGGGGTAGAGCAAACAGCAATGGCTGATCCTCAGTCCTGCCCTAAGAGGCCTTCAGGTCTCAGTGTCCCTCAGTAATCACTGCAAGCACCTCCAAGAGAAAGCCACCCTCGAGTTTTGCCCGCTGCCAGACAGTCCAGTTTCTCCCCATATGAGTCTGGGTCCCAGAGTCTCACCTGGAACTGGAGTTCAGAGCAGTCGAGAGCTTTTGTCTCTCTCCTACTTGAAAAAGACAGCTGCGTACTCAGTTCCCTCTCCGCACCTCCGTACCTCTGCCTTTACTTCCGCAGCTCCTCTGAGTCTCAGTGTGCTTTTCTCTTCCTTTCTAGTTGTAGAATTTCCACTCAACCTGCCTTTTTGTGGTTCTGGATGATATCCATTTTGTCTTTTAGTTGTAGGTTAAAGTGGTTGTGCAAGGCAGCAAGTTCAGGTGCTTACCTATGCTGCCACCTTGGTTTTTCCTCTCTATGCTAGCATTTCTTGAGCTCTATGAAAACTCACAAATTTAACTGTATTCCTCTTTCCATTTAGTTTAACAATGCCCTTAATGTGTCAAATTAAGTATCATCCTTCTACCTGGACCCCTGATACAACTCTCTTGAATCTGTTTAAGGTCTTGATGTAACAACCTTCCCTCCATTTCTTATTTTCATCAATTCCTCTCTACTGGTAGTTTCTCTGAGCATTTAAATACATAAGGCTCTTCCCTCCAACAAACAAAACCCTCCAAATGCCTTGGTCCACTCAAGAGTTAAGTGTGTTTGCTCTCTTTTGTCATATTACACCTCTCAGAGACTTAACTCTATGAAAGCATTTTTCAGGATGTGTAATTGCTGATTTTTCTGTTAGCTTCTTGAGGGGAATATACCTTAGTTAACTCTGTTTCCATAACACAATGGTAGGCAGTCTTTAAATATTAGTAAATGGAATCAATGAATCAATGGATGTGTTGAGTCAGATTCAAAATAATTCTGGGTTAAAAAAATGAATAAAAATGCTATTTTTAAATTAACAGCGCTAATACTTTTATATGCAGAAATAACACAACATAGTTGTTTTCCTGTTTTTCCAGTAGTATCAGATTTGCACTGCTACACTGATTCTGTTTTCTCTTAGACAAGATTAGAGCTTTTATGCAAAGGAAAATTTATTTTGGTGATATGAATTAAAATCTGTAACTCAATAATTTTATTTTTAAGGGCCTAATAATTAAACACACATCTTACATAGATAGTTTTCTAGAAATGCTTTTTATTAATTATTAACTTCAAAACAAAATAATTTGCAATTTACCTTGCAGTTGCCAAGATATAATCATAACGTGGTGACCAAGAAACTGCCAAAACTTGTTGTCTGTGACCTACAAATACAAACTGTATAAAAAGTCTTGCAAAATATTTGAAAATCAAAAGATACAGTACAACTAATTTTGATTTTGAAGAAAGTCAAGACTAAGTATAAAGATAAATTAATATAATCATTTTTTCACTTTTATAATAATTGTTTAAATATAGGGTGCTCCAAAATATGTATACATATACTTTGAGTAATTATAAAGGCAGCATGTATTAAAATATATTTATTTTTCAGCCCTGACTGGTTTGGCTCAGTGGATAGAGCATAAGCCTGTAGACTGTAGGGTCCCAGTTTTGATTCCAGTCAAGGGCATGTACCTTGGTTGCAGGCATATCCCCAGTTGGGGGTGTGCAGGAGGTAGCTGATTGATGTTTCTCTCTCATCGATGTCTTTAAATCTTTATCCCTCTCCCTTCCTCTCTGTAAAAAAATCGATACCATATATTTTAAAATATATATGTATTTCATTTTCAAAACTGAGCTATAAGGTATTACAGTATATAGACATTTTTTGGGGGACATCTTGTATTAATGGGGCATTTCTTACATATGGTACCCTATATAGTAAAGAGGTAATATGCAATGGTCATTACGCCATGATGCGTAATAACTAGCGGAAAGCTACAGGAGGGCATGGCAGCGAGCTAAAAGTGGCAGAGAGCTACGAGCGGCAATGGACGGGGCGGCCAGCAGTGAGCTACTCACGCAGGCACAGGGCTACTAGTTTTATTATAAAAGACCTGATTTTCCTTTGGAAAGAACAGGCAGAGCAAGTGAGTCTTTCTTTTTAAATACAGGTACTGGCCTAACAACTCAATCTATCATTGGTAATATAGCTCAGGCTCTCTTACTTATCTCTAAAGGAAAAGCCACTAAACTAACCAAAGATAAACATTCTAAACAATAAAAATGTTTTCTAGCTTTTTAGGAAGTTATAAGACAGAAAAATTATTTTTAATTCATGATTATAAAAAGACATTTGTATAAAAGTTTTTTCCAGAAAGCAGAAGTGATAAGTTCATAGGATAAGTGATTTCAGCATTTTAATGCATTTTTACCTACTGAACTATTCAAATCAGTTATTTTAATCTACCTAGCTTATATTAAAAAGAAATTAATATAAAACAAACATTATCTATTTTACCAAGTTTTTCTTACATATTTATTGTGTTTCTCAGAGATGAATAAAGATATATATTTCTAAATTACACAAAATATTTTCATTGTTTAAAATTAGATGATCTAATGCTGATTTTTAAAAGTAGCAAAAATAATTTCATACACCTTTTCCAAAGTATTATTTCAATATCTTTTTCTAACACATTTTTATTGAGGAATAAAAAAAGCACCTAAATTTTAAGAACCTTTACTCAGCCAGAACAATATTAGACTATGTTCATGAGACAAATGCACTCATTTAAGTTTCATAAGTAGTTTACTTTTCCACAGGTTGAAATAGCACAAGGTTTTGAATTAGACCTTCCATAAACTTTGAGCTCCCTTATGGCCATTGTTCATATAAATCTCTCTTTAATAGTTGAGTTTTATAAGAATAATGCACAGAAGGATCTTTATTTCCCTGCTGACTTTTAACAACTAGCACAAAATACATCAATCATGTCACTTACAAAGCATACACTGTTAGTAATGTTTCTTTTTACTGAATGGTTTACTCAGAATAGTTGTTGTTACAAATAAAAAATACCCTGTAGAATGTGGCAACAGGATCCAGATTTTAAGTCACAAAGTTGTACTTTGGGAGCTCTAGTACCAACTGTAAAACAAAAACAGAAATGGTTTAAGATCATTTTATTATAAATCATCATCAAAAGGAAATAAGAAACTACCATTATGAATTATGACATTTTTACTACATTTTAGAAATATGAAAATGTACATTAAAAATATATTTCAAATAATTTTTAATGTTTATAATTAGAAAACTTTAATGGTAGTTATATTTTAGTACTAAGACAATTTTATTATTGCATTATTATTTAACATTTAATACAGAAATAATTATTTTTGTTCACAGGAAGTTGTAAAGATAGTACAGAGAGGCCCCTGTATACCCTTCAATCAGGTTCCCCTAATGGTTATATTTTAGGTAACTATAGTATAATATCAAATCCAGGAAATCTATATTGGAACAATGTGGTATACAATTCTATACTATTTTATCACCTCAAATTATATTAAAAGTTCAGTTTTTCTGTGATAATGAAATATTTCCAATTAAATTCCAGAAACTCTAGACACAGATTAAGTGGACCTCAAAGACAACTTAATGCCCAGCTGTTCTCTTTAGATGAAGCAGCTAATTGATGTCCGGAGATCCATGTAGTGCCAAAGAGTAATGAAATGAAAGGGAACTGACCCTTGATAACAGAAAAACATTTTTTTCTCCCACATACATGGAAATTGTTGTTGCAGGTACTTCCATAAAAATGGATGTCTAATTTGAATCACACAATTTTAGAGAAAAGGAAATAATTTCCTTATTTTATTGTGTTGAATTTAAAAAGTTGCCAAGTTTTGCTCATGTAAAATCTTTAAAACTTGGTGGCTTAAAAATAATTCTTTGGAAACAGAAGGGTGTCCTCTTAATTAATCTCTGAATCACACCCACTAGTACAGTGCCTGACTTGCACAATATCTGTTAAGCTGAATATAAATAGTAGCATACACCTGTCTTTTTGGCTTTTTTTTTTTTTAAAGAATTCTGATCCCCATCTGAGTTAAAATGTCTAGGTCAAAACAAACTAGAAATGAAAAGAGAATGTTACAAAACAAAAGAGTAAATGTACAAACCTGCTACCAAGCAGTGCTGAGTGGCAACTGGAGACATATGATGACTATAAACTGCTTCTTCAAAATTAAATATATCTGCAGTCTGATAATCAAAAAACATTTTAAAAGTATATTCTAATTACAGTCACAAAAGCAACAAATTTCTTATTTATTTTCACATTACTAGCAATTTTTAAACTGACTTAATAATTTATTTGACTTAAATATAGGAATGTTAATACCCTAAAAAACTTGACCCTAAACCCTGTTATTTGCAACACTTTTTTTTTCCCTTTTGTGAGAAACAGCTTTTCTCTAACAAATCCCAGAGATTAAGATTAAAGACAGCCTGGCTCATCTTTCTCTCTTCCATCCTGGGGACTTCAGCATCTACACAGATGATCTAGCCAGCAGCCAGCACAATGCTTCTCAGGTCCATGCAAGCTTGGCTACCACACTCAGGACACTCTCATCACCTAGATCTGCTCCTCCTTTAAGATCATACATTTCAGCCTAGTCATCGTTGCTCAGTGGTTGAGCGTTGACCCATGAACCAAGAGATCACCAGTTCAATTCCTGGTCAGGGCACACATTCAAGTTTCAGCTAGATCCCCTGCTGCTTAGGGATGTTGAATACCTTTTCATGTGTATATTCCTAAGCAACAGGGAAATGCAAACCAAGACCACAATGAGGTATCACCTCATACCTTTTATATAAATAAACTATTATCAAAAACAAGAAGTAACAATGTTGGCAAGGATATGGAGAAAAGAGTACACTCTTGGTGCAGCCATTATGGAAGACAGTATGCAAGTTCTTCAAAAAGTTAAAAATATGATCTGGCAATTCCCCTCCTGGATATTCATCCAAAGAAAACAAAAACACTAATTTGAAAAAATATATGCACCCCATGTGCATTGCAGCTTTATTTAACAGACATACAGAAATATTATTCAGCCACAAGAAAGAAGGAAATCCTGACATTTGTGACAAGATGGATGGATCTTGAGGGCATTATGCTAAGTGAAATAAGTCAGAGTAAAACAAATATCAGTTGATTTCTCTTATATGTGGAATCTAAGAAAGCCAAACCAATAGAAACAGAATAAAATAGTGGTTACCAGGGGTTAGGAAGTGGGAAAAATGGGAAGATGTTGGTCATAAGGTATAAAGTTCCAGTTATAAGACAAGTAAGAGAAGGAAAAAGTTGCCTAGAAAAGGGGACTTGAGACAGGGAGTATAACAGTCAAGATATGATCAGAAGGTAAAAGGAGATCAATTTAGAGGCAGCAAATCATTTATGGGAAAAGAGGTAGAAGCTAAGTTTGAGGGAGTAGGGGTGAGGTTATGGAAAACTTAGAATGTCAGCCTAAATTTAAACAATGGAGACAGTAGTGGGTTTGGGTGAAGACAGGATAACTGTTTTATAATGATTAATTCTGGGGTAGAACTTACCATGGAAAATATAGGAAGAAAAATGCAGAAAACCATTTAGTAGTTTTTAGTAGTAGTTTAGATATACGATGATGGTAAGGGAAAGAGAAATATGAGAATTAGAAGAAAGATTGCTAAGATTTGAGAACTAAATGGATGTGAGGAGTGATCAGTTTGTAACATGTTAAATTTGAGCAGAGGTTCTATAGAGAGGTAGAGAAATATGGACTAGCGCTCGGGAAAAGATTAACACTAGAAATACAAATTTGATCAAATATTCATGAAAACTATTATCCACTGTTGACATTTACTAAGCTATAATATTAACAACTTTCTTTTCCTTTAAGTTTTTAGGTCAATAGGAGATAAGTCCAATTTCCTTCTTTTTACCAAAAGAAAATAGTAGTTTTAAATAATAAAGATAATAACTTATGGCTTTTAACCACTTACTATATGCTAGGCACTGATCTAGTTTCTTCACAATATTGACCTATTTAAACTTGATAATCATTCTATAAGGAACAATCATTGCCCACATTTACAGATGAGGAAACTACAATACAAACAGGTTCAGATACTTGCCCAATGTTATACATTTAGTCACCAAGATATGACCTCAAGTAACCTAACTTTCCTTAACCATTATAGTGCTTTCACATCTATTACATGACATCTTAGCAAATAATCACACCAAAAAGATTTAAAATTAAATTCCTCATCATCCTACAGAGCCATTTGGAAAGGTTTTAATATACTTACTTGTAATGTGTTTGTATCCCATACTTTCAGAGTTTTATCAAATGAGCTTGATGTGAACAAGCCAGTGTCATGAGGATACCACTGTACAGTCTCCACACTATATTTGTGAACATCAGGATGATATCTACAAAACAGCAACCAAAATTTAGAGATAGCTGACTTATGTGAGTTTGAACTGATACTATATTAACAAATAGTAGTCTCAGGAAGGATATGAATGGCCAAATCAAGTTCACATGATTGTGTCCTAGCTGTCCAGGAAAGAGAATGTTCAGGCATCTCTAGTTTTAGGCTTCCCTAGTGTGATATGGAACTTGCTTCCTACTAAAGCTCTTAAAATGAGAGGCTTATTTCAGTACTGTAGCCTAGAGGGATCGGCCAGTTACACTGGCCAGTTACATGGAAGGGACAGTGATTTTTCCTTACTGGAAGGGATACCTATTCTAGTTTTGAATTTGCTCTTCTCAATATAATTTTATCAGCACTATCATTCTTAGAATTGCTGAATCCCTCACATACTTCCAGGATAACCCACACGATATTATTTCTGATAAAGGAACTTACTCTATGGCAAAAAATGCAACTGTGATGCCCATGGGATTCACCATTCTTATGTAACCCATCACCCATAGAAACATGGTCAGTTATGATATCAGCTATGATTCACCTTATGATGGTGAAATGTAGTCCTAAAAGATGCAGTATATGCTCTAAGCAGGTACTTAACACAGTATACATATCAATTTACTTAATCTTGATTCAAAAAAACTGGCTGCTAAGAAACATAAGATAATGGAGGGATATTAGAACACCTCCTGAATATTTAATATAAAAAATATTGTGTAAGATACTGTGGTTACGACGATAAAGTCTTTATCTTCTAGAGATATAAATAATTATGAATAAAATGATATGATTCTGGATTTGCTTCCAAACAATTCTCAGAGTGTGTGTGTAAAGATGAAATAAGATTAGTGATACTTGATAGTTGTTAAGCTGGGTGATGAATATGCAGCTCATTCTATTACTCTCTACTTTTGTATATGTTAGAAAATTTCCATAAGATAAAAGTTAATAGAAGACAACTGCAACTGTGTGAAGATAGGACCAGCATGAGTTCCGATTCCTTAAGGCAGTGGTCGGCAAACTCCTTAGTCAACAGAGCCAAATATCAACAATACAACGATTGAAATTTCTTTTGAGAGCCAAATTTTTTAAACTTAAACTTCTTCTAATGCCACTTCTTCAAAACAGACTCACCCAGGCCGTGATATTTTGTGAAGGAGCCACACTCACAGGCCCAAAGAGCCACATGCGGTCCTCGAACCGCAGCTTGCCGATCACTGCCTTAAGGTGAAACGGCTTGGATTAAAATACCAGCTTAAGAACTTTGAACATTTGTGTTGCTACCTGAAGAATGAAAACATGAAGAAAGAAAGTCTTAAGTGCCAGTTCTGGACTTGAGACAGCTACAAAAATAAAAGGAATATAGTGCCTATCCATATTTCCTTTCTATGTCATATGTAGATATACTTATATATTTACTTCAATTAATTTAATTTCCCTTCTTTCCTCTCTTAACTCCATTAATTTATATAGGTTAACTAAAAAATTGAGCCCAGAGGTTGCATATTATTGATACAAGATCATGTAAAACTAGTGGGAAAATGGACATTATCTTGAACTGGAGTTGGATGTGTGTGGAAACTAACTAGACTTAGGGTCATCACCCTTTGGGGAAGAGGATGATATATTTTGGTCATATAGTGAATACGTGTATTAGGTTAGGCTGGAACTTTTTATCCCTTCCCTAACCCCCTAAAAAAGGAAGGGTAAGCATTGGAAAAAAGGTGTATATGGATGTTAAACAGCCAAATGGATGGCTTGTAATAGACAAGTGGTCTTTTCTTGGCTGCTGAATATGAGTATGCACACCCCACCTGTTTGGGGAAAATCCCCTTTGTTTTATTGAAAGGCAGAACACTGTCTCTTATTATAGAAAGCAAGGGATTCCATTCTCTTTTCCTTCCCTTGGCAGCAAGAGCATGGGCATGTCTTGAACTTCATCAATCCTGCCTGGGACTCTAAAACTCTAGCCAGTAATAAACATAAATCCCAGGGATAGTCAGCAATTATTCATAGCTATGGAGTTTAAACTCTGTGATGGTGACATGTAGCAGAAAATAAAGTGATCCTGTAGAATAACCCTGATGGTGTTCCCTATCATAGTTTCTCCAGCTTTTGCTCTTTTCTACATTTAATTCTTCCAACTTCCTGCCAGATATGTGAGAAACTAATTATCTTTCCAATAAATTTCTGCTTAAGATAAGCAGAATTAAGTTCTATTTACTTCTAAGAATCTTGATCTACAAGAACATGTTCCACTTTTAAACAAAACAAATCTTTAATGAGGTGATCACAAAAAGTAATTATATTTAAAATAGAAAATGTTTTATTATTCCCTTAACAAAATTTTATTATTCCCTTACTATGTATGATCTGTTATTCTCATTCACATTTAATTAGAATTTTCATAGAGGAAAAAAGCCTTTTTGGTGCTCAAGAACAAATACATTAAGTAAAGCCAATAGAAGTATCAGGAAACCATCTAAGCCACATTAACTCAACAACAATTTTTACTGAAATTATTTTTTAAAGTTCGTTTATAAAGTCTTTGGATATAAATATGCTACTTTAAATCATTTTGTAACTGGTATAAGCCTATGTTATACTTTAAAAGACAGTGAATCCAAAGTAAAGCATAAGGCTGATATAATAAGCATTTACCTGACTTTATGCACCTGAAAAGCAGATAATAGTCTTCATGGAATAACATCATATAGCATGTGGTATATATTTATAAAAATACTATTTTGCTATATAACAAATTAAACAATGCTAAATGTTATCTAAGGAGGAACAGTAGATTGAAAAACCAAGATGGCGGCATAAGTGAACACCTAAACGGCTGCCTTGCACAACCATTTCAAACTACAGCTAAAAGACAGAACGGACATCATCCAGAACTAGAGGAAAGCTGGCTGGGTGGAAATTCTACAACCAGAAGGAAAGAGAGGGGATCATGGTGACTTAGAAGAGCTGGAAAAAGCTGAGGTATGGAGATCCGCGCATGGAGAGAACAGGTGGCAGAGTGCCTGGCTGGCTTCCTTTAGTGGGAGGGAGACAGAAACACCCAACTGCACTGAACCCTAGTTCTGACTACACTGAACCCCAGTTCTGGGCAAGACTCATATGGGGGGAATATGGACCGTTGGAAAAGGGAGGAGTGCACGGAAACTCAGGGGAGTCGTGAAAGGCAGACGTCTGGAGGCGTGCACGAGTGCACACAGAGAAAACTGCTGAGTGCGCCACTGGATTTCTCTAGAGCAGTGGTTCTCAACCTTTTTAATGCCGCAACCCTTTAATACAGGTCCTCATGTTGTGGTGACCCCCAACCATAAAATTATTTTCATTGCTGCTACTTCATAACTGTAATTTTGCTACTGTTAATGAATCATAATGTAAATACCTGTATTTTCTGATGGCTTTAGGCGACCCCTGTGTTTTGGTCGTTTGACTTCTGCCAGAGTCACAACCCACAGGTTGAGAACCGCTGCTCTACAGGGAGCAAGATGGAACCTCCCAACTGCACTGCACTCCAATTCTGATTGCACTGAACCCGTTTCAGGCGAGATCCTGGGGACCCAGACTGATATGGATCCCCGGAGCACACAGGAACTAAGGTGGACTACGAAAGGCAGAGGTCATTAGGCACGCGCTCAAGTGCCCACAGAGCGAGCTACAGCAATTACCAAGGGACACTGACACCCAGAGGCCTCATAGGGCAAGGCTAACGGGAAACCAAGGCTGTCCACTCTGCCCTGAGACTCCACCCCATCCAAGCTGAGCACAGAGGCTTTTGCAAATTTGCAAGTCTTGTCTCATAAGGCTGACTCTAGCATAAAGTTCTCCCATTGTAGATACAGCTGATCCCCACAGCCAATTGGCCTGGTGGTCAATTCCCCCCAGTGATACCAACAACAATCAAGACTTAACTACAACAAGGATATACACACAGTCCATGAAAAGGTGCACCAAGAGTGTTTACCTTAGGTAACTGGGGAGGTGAAGCTACTGAGCCATATAAGACACCTAGCAAAAAAGCTACTTTACCAACTCAAGGAAGCAGCAAAAATGTGGAGAAAAGAAACAAATCACAAATGAAAGAAATGGAGGAAAACAAATGACTGGATATAGACTTCAAAACCACGCTTATAAGGTTTTTCAAGAATATCCTAGAAAAGTTGGATAAAGTTAGTGAGACCCAAGAGAAGATGAAAAAGGACCAACTAGAGATGGAAAAGGTCCAACTAGAGATGAAAAAGGACCAACTAGAAATTAAACATACACTGATTGAAATAAAAAATATTATACAGAGCCGAGACCAGTTTGGCTCAGTGGATAGAGCGTCGGCTTGCGGACTGAAAGGTCCCAGGTTCGATTCCGGTTGGGGGCATGTACCTTGCTTGCGGGTACATCTCCACTGTGGGGCGTGCAGGAGGCGGCTGATCGATGTCTCTCTCTCATCGATGTTTCTTTCTATCTCTTTCCCTTCCTCTCTGTAAAAAATCAATAAAATATATTTTTAAAAAATATATTATACAGAGACCTAACAGCAGACTAGAGGAATGCAAGAATCAAGTAAAAGATTTGAAATACAAAGAAGCAAAAACACTCAACTGGAAAAGCAAAAAGAAAAAAGAATCCAAAATTTGAAGATGGTGTAAGGAGCCTCTGGGACAATTTCAAGCATACCAACATCAGAATTATGGGGATGCCAGAAGGAGAGAGAGAGAGCAAGATATTTGAAGAAATAATGACTGAAAACTTCCCCCACCTGGTGAAAGAAATAGACTTACAAGTCCAGGAAGCACAGAGAACCCCAAACAAAAGGAATCCAAAGAGGATCACACCAAGACACAGCATAATTAAAATGCCAAGAGCAAAAGACAAAAGAGACTATTAAAAGCAGCAAGAGAAAAACAGTTAATTACCTACAAGAGAGCACCCATATGATAAACTATGCAGGCCAGAAGGGAATGGCAAGAAATACTCAAAGTGATGCATAGCAAAAACCTACTACCAAGATTACTCTACCCAGTAAAGTGATCATTCAAAATTGAGGGGCAGATAAAGAGCTTCACAGATAAGAAAAGCTAAAGGAGTTCATCACACCAAACCAGTATTATATGAAATGCTGAAAGGTACTCTTTAAGAAGAGGAAGAAGAAAAAGGTAAAGATAAAAATTATGAACAACAAATACATATCTATCAACAAGTGAATCTAAAAACCAAGTGAATAAATAATCTGATGAACAAAATAAACTGGTGAATATAATAAAATCAGGGGCATAGAAGGGGAGTAGACTGACAATTCCAGGAGGAAAAGGGTCAGACAGATGCAGGAAGCGACTGGACAAAAATCATATACCTATGGATGAGGACAATGGGGAGGAGGAGATAAGGGCAGAGAGTGGGGTGGGAACTGGGTGGAGTGGAGATATGGGGGGGGGGGGGAAAAAGAGGAACAATTGTAATAATTTGAACAATAATGATTTATTAAATTAAAAAAATAAAAAACAAAAATAATAAAATCAGGAACAGCAAAAAAATGTTATCTAAGATAAAAATGAATTTAATTAATATTGCTTTCCTACACTTAAGAATTTAGATTCTATTTTTTTTGGAAGTAGTGAAGACTATAAAATGATATAACTTTTATAAGAAACCACATTTTAGAATGTTTTAGAGGGTAGCTTGCTTTGTACTAAGTTTCCATATAACTATACATTACTTTCCATTCACATAGTGGCTTTATAGTTTCCAGTGTGCTTTTTGAAAGATAGTATTTCATTTAAATAACATTTCATTTCTCACAGAAACCTTGTAAGAACAATCTGAGGCTCAGAGAAATATTTCCTAAGTCTATATTTCCAAAATGAAGCATCAGAGCCAAGAAACAATCATCAATCTCTTAAACATTTCATGGACTCACACACCTCTTCTAACGCCTTGGGAACAACTTTAATACAGAGTGGTTGTTATATTAATGTTCATGACTTTTTCCTTTTAGAAGCATTTTCTCAACAGCTATTCCTTCTGTAAATTCAAAGGTCTTTTCAACATCAGATCAGATACAGGTGACAAGAAGTGACCATTATGAACAAATAAAACATTGTATTAAAACCACAAAACAGCCGAAACCGGTTTGGCTCAGTGGACAGAGCGTCAGCCTGTGGACTGAAAGGTCCCAGGTTCAATTCCGGTCAAGGGCATGTATCTTAGTTGCAGGCACATCCCCAGTAGGAGGCATGCAGGAGGCGGCTGATCGATGTCTCTCTCTCATCTATGTTTCTAACTCTCTATCCCTCTCCCTTTCTCTCTGTAAAAAATCAATAAAATATATTTTAAAAAAACACAAAAAATTTTGTTAAAGCCTTAAAAATAATTCTCACAAGCCTGGAAAGACAGTAAAGAATAGTCAGAAATTCAAGACAAAGAGAGGTATGATTTTACTAGTAAGTTAGGAAGCTTTAACTAAGTAGAGAGGTAAGAGGGCTGGGTGTACATGTGCATGTCTGTTTGATGAGGGACTGCCAGTATATTCATTGCTTCTAGCCATTAATCTTTTTGTTCTATTAATATAAACTGAAAAATCTAATTTGTGTTTATAATTAGCTGAGAGACTCATAAATGACTCTTACTCTAAGTGGTACTAAAAGCTAATAGCTCGGTGAGGCGTGCTACATAAGTAGGGAATAAAAACCACATAATCGAAATTTTTAAACAAAATCCTTTTGAGAAAAGATGTTTTTGGAAAGCATCATTAAAAACATATACACTTGAATTTATTATTATTTTTTTAAGAAAATGTCAAGGAATACCCAAGTAAATACATCATATGAACAAGCTAATTGAGACATTCAATCATATAACTGCTATTTTCATAGTCTGCATTTGATGCAAAAAACACACTCAACTTTTTATAAATTAATGAATTACATTTTTAATACACACCTGTCAACAGAACACACTGCTTTACATGTGTAACAAGGTTGTCTGCTGGAGTTCTCAAGATCATAAAGTACAATCACACCATCTGAACCACCTGATAACATGCTAATAATAAGAAAGTTAACATTTATCATTTCATGTAGTTCAATTATTTATGTTTACATATTTCTAAAAATTACTGATCTTTAAAAACCTACATATATAATGCCCACAAATACCAAGTAAAAATTAAACTAAACTTGAATAAACTAAATTTTCTTAATCTATTATTTACAGAATGAATATGAAAAGATTCATGGTGATCATTTAAAATTTACCTTCATGATAACACAAAGAAAGGACAGTAGAAACACGATAGCAAAAGATATTTCTTACTACAAAGTAAAATATTACAAAGTAATTTTAATGTTCTAATTATAATTGTGCTAAATAGAAATGCCTTCAGCTAGCTATACCATCTGGGGCAAGTTACTTTACCTGTTCAGTCTTCAATAATTTTAGAAAAGGGACAGTTTCACCTAAATCATAAAGTTGATGTAAATATAAAAGTAATATGCAAAGTGCCTGGCAAAAAAAAATAGTGATCAATAAAGGTTAGATTCTTTCCATTATGAACATTTTTACTCTATTCATTCAACTTTGAGACCTGCAATATGCTAGGCCAGTGGTCGGCAAACTGCGGTTTGCTGCTCTTTTGACTAATGAGTTTGCCGACCACTGACTTAGACTCTCAATTCCAATAATTACAGGCTATTGTTGTTCCTTGTGATTAAGCCCCTATCCTAGTGGTCAGCAAACTCATTAGTCACCAGAGCGGCAAACCTCGGCTTGTGAGTCACGGTTTGCTGACCACTGTCTAGGCACTCTGCTAATACAACTATGAACAAGATAGGCATGATTCCTCTCTTCACAGAGTTTAAAATCTAATAGAGAAGACATACAGATCTATGAAGTTGTATATCTATATAAAGTACTATTACTATTTGCTAATATTATTGCTCACCATCAATCCTCATGTTGCTGATTATTCATTCTGGTTCTCTAATTTTATTCTCTGGTAGATTTCCAAGAACCATATTCCCTGAATTCTTGTACATTATTGACAATTTGTCTGTCCTTAAAAATATGACTGGATATAAAAATCTTTGACTCCCATTTATTTCCTTGAACACCTTAGATAAGAAACTTCATTTCTTTGGATAAAGCCCAAAATATGTAAATATTTGCTAACATTATAATTTTCTTTCCCTTACATGTAATTTCAGATCTTATTTCTTCTAGGAAAGTCTTCTTGGATTATAGTTTTAATATTTATTCTGTTCTTTTCCTTTGGGTTCCTTCTCAGGGAACTCCTATTGTATATGTGGTGGAACTCCTTTGCCTGTCATCTATATATGTCTCTATCTTTTAAGTCCTTTTCCTTTCTCCATTTCTTTCTTTTTTATAGTATTACAGATGTCCTCCTTTTCCCCCCCATTGACCTCGCCATTCTTTTTTATTTAAGACCAGAGGCCCGGTGCATGACATTCATCAACTGGGGGAGGGGAGGGATCCCTCAGTCCGGCCTGCGCCTGCTCCTAGTCTGGGACCCCTCGGGGGATGTCTGACTGCCGGCGTAGGCCCGCTCCCCTGACTGCTGGTTATGTTAGAGCAGGCCTACACCAGCAGTCAGGTATCCCCTGAGGGGCCCTTGGTGCTGCTATGGAGGCAGGAGAGGCTCCTGCCACCTTTGCTGTTCTTGCGAACCATGGGCCCAGCTTCTGGCTGAGTGGTGCTGCCCCTGTGAGAGTGCACTGACCACCAGGAGGCAGCTTCTGTGTTGAGCGTCTGCACCTTGGTAGTCAGTGCACATCATAGCAACCAGTTTTTCAGCCATTAGGTTGATTTGCATATTAGGGTTTTATTATATAGTATTTCTCCTTCTTTCCAACTTTACCTAAGGCCATGGTCGGCAAACTGCGGCTCGTGAGCTATATGTGGCTCTTTGGCCCCTTGAGTGTGGCTCTTCCACAAAATATCATAGCCTGGGGAAGTCTATTTTGAAGAAGTGGCGTTAGAAGAAGTTTAAGTTTTAAAAATTTGGCTCTCAAAAGAAATTTCTATCGTTTCACTATTGATATTTGGTTCTGTTAACTAACGGGTTTGCCGACCAATGTCCTAAGGCATTATATCTTATATGTATTTGCTTGTGTTCCCTATGCTTGTGTTCCCTATGTCTTTTTTTCTGAAACATTTTTATTTCTAATGTTTCTTGAATATGATCATCTCATGTCTGAGTTTTTCTAATTACAACTTATGTTATTCTTTCATATACTGAATTTTTTAAAAATGACTTTTAGTTTTGAAATACTAGGTTATAGTTCTCATTTCTTTATTAATATATCTTTCTGGCACAACTGTGTGATCTATTGGTGCATAACTTTTGCTTATTCTCTTTGTTCTTATAATGATTTTGTATGTAGGTGTGTATGTGTGTGTGTTTGTGTGTAGGGATTGAGAAAAAATAATTTTGTATGTAATTTGACTTTAATCCTTTCTTTTGCTCATTTTCACATAGAATTAATTTTCTTAAATTTTTAGAAAGGAGACTTGGTTTAGAATATTTATATTTTCTACCTCTAGAGCGTTTTCTTTCTTTCTTTTTTTTTTTTTGGTAAGATGCTCAGCTTACTTACAGACATTTCCTGGTTCTGTTACCTCTCCCACATTTATCTGGGCCATCTTTTTCCTTGTTCCAGTGTTCTTATATTACTTAATTTAGATTCTATTACAAGTACTTTTCCACTTTTCCTCAGTATAGGGTTCTGTCTACAGGGGATCTGTAGTTGATTAGCTAAAGAGATCTAAGGCCAAGATGCTCCAGCTCCACAGGTCTCTGAACCCCTTGAACATTCAGAATATGCCATCCTCTACCACTTTCAGCTGCTATAGTCAAACTGGCTTGCTGAGTTTTCAACCGACTGCTGGTTATGTTGGTAATCTGATGCACCAATACTTTTAATTGCCTTCCCTGGTATACATGCTGATACCACATAGATCTTGCAGTTACATGTATCAGTTTGTGAAAATACTTCCTCACTTATACATACTTATTGTAAGTGTTATACATTGGTTTTGATCTTGCCATCTTTAGTTTCTTTGCTATTTAAAGTACTTGTCCATAAAGAGCTTGTGCCAGAAATGAACTTTTCACTGAGAAAGTCTTGCTACAAAAAAAAAATCTCAGCTCATCTAATCTGTGTGCTTAGTGACATTCTAGTATAAGCTCCTTATCTTGTGGTGAACCAGTTACAAAGGATTCATGAAATAGCATGTCTTAAGTAGCACCGATTTACAGACTTGTTTTAAGAAAAATTCAATACCAATTTGTAGAACAATTAGGTTAATTTAAAAGCAGTTCTTCAAAGTTCTTTGATCAAAGAGTTCTAAAGTCCAACTGATGGTGAGCAATAGTTGTTTTTTTTTATTCATTAGCTTCATTACATTTGTAGTTTTTACTCTATGTCTATACAGAAATATTTATAAATTTTAACAACTACAACTTTTAGTTTGGTTGATAAAGTATTGCAACTTGTTTGGATACATGTGAGTTACATGTGTTCCACAACCAATTTCAAAAACCTTTATGTTTATATTTGAGCTTTGTGAAATTAATTTTTTTAAATCACAGCACTACATGTATTATAACAACAAAAACAAACAAATGTTTTTAAAGTTGAATTCTTAAACTGAATTTAAATGGTATTTACAATAATGCCAAATGTTTAATTTTGGCTACAAAGACTTCTAAAAGCTTGGTTCCAGTAATTGGATGAAAAAATTGAATTATTACCAGAATTGATTGTACTTGAACTACATGATGGCATGGGCATTATTTAACAGTAAGATAATTATTACATAATAGAGTAAACCCAATAAGAGATACAGCTTCACGTTTTTATATGGAAAAGATAATCTGGTATTAAAGAGGAATAAAATTAATTATAAGAATTGAGAAGGTATAAAAGAAAAATTGAGATTTACAGAATGATATGCAAATATACTCTAAGCAGTTGCACCTATTAAAATGTTACTTTCAGGCTGATTTCTTAAAATAACTCCTAACTTTGGAAATATATACTTTTTTACCAGGTTTGTGTATCCTGCTTTTCATTCTAGTTTTCAGTGAATTCACTACAGCTCTCATGGTGGTTGGTAAATATTAACAAGTATTTAGAGCAAATTTCATGTACATTGATTTTTTTAAGAAAAAGGATATCAGTATTTAATTTTCCATTACTACACAAGTTGCTTTTTATTTCTCTCTTTGCTGTCAAAAGGGTTTGATGCGAAATACAAGTCTTAGCAAACAATGAAATGAATAGTTGTAAATATTTAATCACACAATAAAAAGGGAAACCATTGCAGTGAGAATCCTGACTTCCCTTTATATGCTCTGCAAAAAGATTCCTCGGCTTATATTTCTCACACATATAATCTAGAATTTCCCACATTTCTCAATGACTTTGTCATCTGGTAGCCTAGTGGCTTCATATATTTCACAGATCAAACAACTGATCATTATGCTACATGGCTGACTGGAGAATCTGTACTAAATATTCTTTCATGAGAATCCAGGAACAAAAGAAATTAGCTGTTCATATTTGCATTATTTTATAAGCAAATGCCCCACAGCTGTCCTTGAATGGGAGGTGTTACGTTAAGCCTTAAAAAGGTCAGGAAAAAGACAAGAGTTATCACTGGTCATCTTTTAGATATAACCATGTGCTTAAGTGAGGATTTGTTCCTCTTCATGTTTCTCATATACTACCATGTGAGGCCAGGACAGAAGACGGAAATAAAAAATAAAATTCTATCAAACCTTTCTTGGCTTATTTTAATGTTAATAATAGTAACAATACTTCATTATATATATGCTACATGTAAGACGCAATAAACTGTTTAATTACTTCTACACTTATTATAATTAACTAGAGGCCTGGAGCATGAATTCGTGCACCAGTAGGATCTCTCG
Source organism: Lasiurus cinereus (assembly GCA_011751065.1). Taxonomy (NCBI): domain Eukaryota; kingdom Metazoa; phylum Chordata; class Mammalia; order Chiroptera; family Vespertilionidae; genus Lasiurus; species Lasiurus cinereus. The sequence goes on along the minus strand of JAAGEH010002531.1, from coordinate 51,259,647 downwards.
GCCTGGCCTGCGGAATCGGGCTGAAACCAGCGCTATGACATCCCCTGAGAGGTCCCTGATTGCAAGAGAGTGCAGGCCAGACTGAAGGACCCCACTGGTGCACAATCACGGGAGGTTGGCCAGCCAGCCAGGGAGGAGCCGCAGGAGAACTCCAAGTGGTGTCCGGCCCATCTCCCTCAGTCCCGATCGGCCAGACCCCAGCAGCAAGCTAACCTACTGGTCGACTGTCTGCAGCCTGGTAATCAGTGCACATCATAATTAGTGGTTGAGCGCCTTTGCATATCATTAGCATATTATGCTTTCATTGGTTGAACACATGACTGAACACTTATTTTAAATAAATACTGAACATATTAGACTTTTATTATATAGGATAGACTACGTGAAGGTTTTTGAACTTTCCTGTAGTCATGTGGGGATCAAGATGAATTTTAAGTGGGGTAATGACATGTTCTGATTGGCATTTTTCTAAGCACTTCAGCTGTTGTGTGGGAAATGGACCAAACGGTATAAAAATATAGGTAATAATGCTTTGGATTGATAGGAGTAATGATATGCCAGGTCTTATGCTAATCATCCTCTACAATAAAAGTTTAATATGCTAAGTGTCCAGTTGGCTGTTCAACCAGTCAAAGCATAATATGCTAATGATACGCTAAGGCCGCTCAATCACTTGCTATGTGTGTCACCAGGGGGCAGACAGTCAACCGGCTGACCACCTGCTATAACATTCATTGACCACCAGGGGATAGACGCTCCAACCCATAGATTAGCTTGCTGCTCGGGTACGGCCAATCAGGAGTGAGCAAGATGGGCTGGACATGCCCAGGAGTCCTCTCACAGTTCCTCCCTGGCTGGCCAACCTCCTGCATTCCTCCGAGGCCCCAATTGTACATTAGTGGGGTCCCTCTTGCAATCCAGGACCCCTCAGGGGATATCCAAGAGCTAGTTTCCGCCCAACAGCGGAACGACTGGTTGCTATGATGCGCATTGACCACCAGGGAGCAGACGCTCAATGCAGGAGCTTCCCCGTGGTGGTCAGTGCGCTCCCACAGAGGGAGCACTGCTCAGCTAGAAGCTGGGCTCATGGCTGGCAAGTGCAGCAGTGGTGGTGGGAGCCTCTCCTGCCCCATGGCAGTGCTATGGATGTTGGGCATCCCCGGAGGGCTCCCAGACTGCGAGAGGGTGCAGGTTGGGCTGAGGGACTCCCCCAGCCCGAGAGCACAAATTTTGTGCACTGGACCTCTAGTGTTATATATATAAAATCTCAAAAAATTTTCACAATAAACTTTGTTGGTATTATTGTCCCATTGTATAGCTAAGGCTACTAAGAATTAGGAAAGTTAGATAAACTGCTCATGATCACCCAGCTGATAAGTGGTCACATAGCTAATGAGTGGTAAAACCAAATAAAAGTCTGGTTTCCTTAAAACTTAATGTTTTAAAATAAATGTTTACTTTTTAATATTTCCCCCCATCAGTCTTCTTGAGGGTAGAAACCATAGTTGCATATGCCAACACTTAAACACTTTCTGAGTTAAAAATGAATATATTTATAGTTTAGAAATGTATGTCTGGGAAAATTTTGTAGGTATAAAGCTCAGTATTTATTTAAAATTAGTAATACCAGATTAAATTTTTACAACTTAAAATTTTTACTAATATTTATGAACTTTTACATAATTAATCTGAAAGCAAGATTTTCACTTAGAAAGAAAAATGTATAAACTTACTATCTCCTTTCAACAGATTCAATGCTCAGGGTGTTAACTCCATTGCTGTGGATCCTTTCAACATCTCTGTCTTTATTTAATTCCAGTCCCAAAACCCTTTAAAAAAATATAAAAATTAAATAAGAAGAGAATAAAGATAAAATTAAACAAGAAAATAATTCAAACATAAAAAATGTCCTTAATCTTACTAAGATTACATATAGTACAAAAATCACAAGTAGGCCCTAGCCAGGTGGCTCAGTTTGTTGGATCATCCCATGTGCCAAAAAGGTTACAGGTTTACTCTGATCAGGCCACATAGCTAGGTTGTGGGTTCAATCCAGTGTTTCTCACATACATATGTCTTTCTTTCTCTCTCTCTCTGCTTTCCTATCTCTCTAAAAACAATAAAGACATCTTTGGGGGGAGGAGGACTTAAAAAAATGCAAGTAATGCTTAAGTCTCTATCAGACATCCAAAAGTTTTTATGGATTTTTAAAGACCCTAACAAATTTTTAAAATATCAAAATGCTAACAATTATATGTAAAGAATTTTTCCTGAAGTACTACCTTAAACTTAATTTATATAGGTTTCAGATGTGTGTTTCTATGTTACAAGATCTGTATATTATATCATGTGCTCACTACGCAAGGTCAAATCTTCTACTGTCATCATATATTGGGACCCCTTTAGCCCCTAAGCTTTTCCCGCTGGCAACCACCACACTGCTGTTTGTGTTCATGAGTTTCAGTTTTATATCCTACATATGAATGAAATCATATGGTTCTTAGCTTTTACTGACTGACTTATTTCACTTAGCATAATGTTCTCAAGGTCTATCCACGTTGTTGCAAATGGTGTTATTTCATCCTTCCTTATACCTGAACAGTAGTCCATTGTGTATATGTGCTATATCTTCTTTATCCAGTCCTTCAAACTTAAAGAGTGCATTTTATTAAATTTTTATTCAGATATTCAGAGACAAATTTTCATGAAAATTTAAATTGATAAATTCAGCTGAGGACACCTAGTGGACAAAAACTTAAATTACAGTATGTTAAATAAATTCCAGGAGCATTTCTTATACCTTAGGTGTAAATATAAAATGAGTACGTTTAACTCAACAATTAGGCACATTTAAATATAGCCAATTAAATATTTATAAATAAAATTAGTAAGTACTCTCATAAATTAAGATAAATGAAATTTCTGATATTCCATAACTGTAAACCATCATTATTCTGGTCAGGCTATTAAGATTAAATGAGTTAATACATAAAAAGTGCTCATTACAATAACTAGACAGAGTAAGTGCCTAGTGAATGTTAACTATTAAAATTTGTCTCAATCTCTTGCATGTTCAAAATAATTTACATTAATTTAACCAGAATGATTTCTAAATTCATTATTGATGAATATGATGCTAATTTATATGAAATATTTACTCCACCAAATTAATCAGGTTTTTTTAAACAATGCAGTGCTAGAAAAGTTTCAACTGATATTTTTAAAGCAGTACTGATAATTTAAAGCATTTTGGATATCATTTTAGCAGTAGCAAGTTGATTTAAAGATATACATGGCCCTTTGTCTTCTGGAAGACAGTTTAGCCTTAGGTTCACTTACTACTTCTCTGACCTTGCCCAATAACAACAATAGCTAATATTAAAGGCCTGCTATTTAATGACATTGTAATCAGTGGTAACAGTAAGTGTAATAAGTAGTAATCCCAACTGGTAGATTTCCAAGATAGTAGATTGTATTATTAAATGCTTTCCCTGAATTTTAAACTAAGATATAAGTAATTTTCCCAAGGTCATTCATCTAATAATTAGCTGACCTGCATCTGAACTCTGACTTTTTTTTCCCTCCAGATCATCAAGCTGTCCTGACATTTCTGAATTTCCATCAGAAAATAGTTTTTCCCATTGAAATTCCATTTCTTCTTAAAATATTTTTTCCATTTGATGATTATTCAAATTATGACAGTAATACAGGTTTCTTGTAACAAGTCCAGTAGCAAATAAACATGTGCAAACGTAATTCATCATCCCTTCCTTGAGTTCTAGCCAGGAGAAACATGGCTTTCATTACCATGAATGTATTTATTTATCTGGTCAGTCCCCCTGTATATAACTAACCTCCCATCATCACTACCATCCCCTTTGCCAACAAGGATGCTAACTCAGGGGGCTTGGGCTTTGATTTCTGCTCCCCCAAACACCCTTATCCCTTTGAACTTGTGGGTTCCCACACTCAGACTACCTCCTTAGGTTCTGAAATATCCCTTCGGGCCAACCGAATTCCTGTTTGGAGGCCTACCTCTGCCCAACCTAAAGACGTTAGGACTGCATTGTTGGGGAACTGTATTTGTCCTTCTACTGTAAGATAGGGAAACATGGCGAGGTGTGTGTGTGGAAGGAGGCAAGGTGTGCAAAAAAAAAAAAAAAAAAAGTTAATACGGCAGGCCTGAAAATGCTATCCTTCTTTAGAAAGGCTTGCTTGCAAGATTGGATCTTGCCTGATTTCCGGTTTGAGAATGGTTCACTGGATGAGGACGGTTCACGGTGCCTAAAACTACACCTGCTTTCCTTCTGGGAGGCTGGAATTTGTATACATTCTAGCTACATGCGTGCACATACACGACATGTGGATACATGCTCCAAAAGGAGAGTAAAGCCGAGTTTGGTGAAGAGGAAAGTGACAGATCATAAGGCCAGAAAGTATGGAGGCCAGGCTAACACAGCTATGGGTCCAATATTTAACTAGCCCTCTTAGAAAAAAAAAGAGTAATGTTTTCTCTACCTTCGTGTGCACTCCGCTCTTTGTAGGTGAAGAGGGTCGTCCAATCCGGCCTGTCGCGCCGACAAAAACCCTAGCATCCCGTTCTTCGGCGCGGGTGAGTACTCCGGCGGCGGCCATGACAGAGCTCGGGGGCGAGGCTCTAACAACAGGTCCTCCCATTGGTAGAGCCAGGAAGCCATCTGGCCAATGGTGAGCGCCGTTCCTGCGAGGGCGCGAGGCCAGGGGGCGTTCTCGGGCTGGTGGGCGGGGCGTTCTCGTTCAGGTCGCGGCGGGTCCTGCGGCCGCTGCCTCTGGGATCCGGGGGGCCGAGATGGGCTGGTCTCAAGACTTGTTGCGCGCCGTGTGGAGAGCGCTGTCCAAGGAAGGGAAGGAGCTAGTGGGCACAGACCAGTTCGGGAACAAGTACTACTATGTCCCGGCGTACAAGAACTGGAGAGGTGAGATGACAGCGCGGGCACCGGTGGCGCGATCCGGACACGGGGGGGGGGGGAAAGTAGTAAGGGCGCCTCGTAAACTACAGCAGCGTGCGACCCGTGTGATGTCACCCGAGGGGACAATCCGAGCTCGTTCGCCGCGCCACCGCTTCACCTTGGTGATGGTCGCTGGCCGCTTTCGTGCCGCCGCCCGGCCCGGCCCGGCCCGGCGTGTGCCCGCGCGGTCCGTGCGCCGCAGCCCTGGGTCTGTGCGCCCGGCCGGACCCCCGCGAGCTCAGTCCCCCCGCTTCCGCCCCCCGTCTCTCCCCGCGCGGCAGCCACGCGGGCATCCGACGCCCTAGTGTTGGTCCTGGCCTTTGGGCGACGCAGACGGGGACGAGTCCGCGGAGGTTGTTTAGCCAAGGTCCTCCGAGGGCAAAAAAAAAAAAAGTGGCCTTTCCTCCTCCCGCGCCCCGTTGGGACCGGCCGGGGCGGTGGACTGGAAGGGGCGTACCTTCAGCGCCTCTGCTTTCGGGCCTCTCTGCGCTGATCTCTCTCTGCGCTGACTTTTTTTTTCTTTTGTCCCCCCCAGTCGTCTCCACGGGGCACCTTCCTTACAACTAAAACCCATCAGCAGCGTGTCAGTGCACACTAACCGAGGGGAAAAGCGATCCCCACAAGGCGGCCCCCCGTTACGTTTCCTGCCGGTGTTCAGTCCAAGGCCCCTGTGGAGCTCACTTTACAGTACGTGGCTCTAAATCGTGACATTTCTGTATAGAAATTCCAGCGAAGTACTTAGTGAAATCCGAGGAAATGAGGGGCGTTCCTATCTGCTGAAATCACATCACCTTCCTAGCGGTAATCATAACCTCTTGTGTGGGGGGGGGGGGGGCGGCCCCCCACCGCGATGCAAAAGATCTTAGGCTTTGGGGTCCAAAAGGCTTGGTTGCGAATGTCACAACTTTAACATCTTAAGAGTTGAGGAATCGTGGCGTATCTGTCCTCCACAAGTCTCAGCCTCGTCGCTTCAAACTTAGAGATGATAATAATCACCATGATCATTTATTTAGAAGCGTTAAGACTTACCCAGAATTGTGTTCTATTCATTTCTCACAGCTCTTGACAAAGGGAATTGCTTTTGCCTTCCTGGTAGAGCACACATAAAGTGCATTCTGTGATTTATCACTCAAAATTGTTTGCCTCACCTTTTTCTAGAAGTTAATTGAATATTTTAGATGTTTCCCTAATGAGCTGCTAAATTCTTTCAGGGCAAAGAATAGCTCTTTAAAAAAAACGTCATCTGACCCCCAGTGGCTCAACCTCCCCAGTTACCTGAAGTGGACACTCTTGGTATACACCACTTTGTGGGCTGTGTGCACAGTCTTGTTGTATTTAAGCCTTGATTGTTGTTGGCAGTGGCTGGCAAACCACGGCTCGCGAGCCACCTGCGGCTCTTTGGCCCCTTGAGTGTGGCTCTTCCACAAAATACCACGGCCTGGGCCAGTCTATTTTAAAGAAGTAGTGTTAGAAGAAGTTTAAGTTTAAAAAATTTGGCTCTCAAAAGAAATTTCAATCGTTGTACTGTTGATATTTGGCTCTGTTTACTAATGAGTTTGCTGACCACTGGTTGTTGCTATCACCTCCAGGCCAATTGGCTGTGAGGATCAGCAGTGTCTACGATGGGTGAACTTATGTGCTGGATACACCCTTATGAGACAAGACTTGCTTCAGTGAGGCTTTGGTGCTCATTGAGTCTGCCACCTGAGTATGTCCTTATAGATCTGAGGAGTTGTAATCTGGATGGTCCCTCCCTGACCCCTTGGTACATTGGCTCTTGGATCTCTTAGGAGGTGCTAATTTAGCCTCAGTCTGAGGCCACCCAGCAGGAGCTACAGAGAGATCTGCAGATTCCTCTTCTTTGTTTGGGGTTTGGAGGTACCCAGGTGAGACCCAGCTGTGAAGCAATGCAAGCTAGTGTGGTGCGTTGTGCCTTCTTTTGGATGTTCTGGGTCTCTCTGACTCAGCTGCAGTTTGTCAGGTAATTTTAGATTTCAAAGGACCAGGCCATTCCTATGCAAAAGCCTCTGCACACAGCTTGGGTAGGAATGGGGTCTCAGGGCAGAGCAAACAGCAATGGTTGACCGTCAGCCCTGCTGTAAGAGGCCCCCGGGTCTCAGTGTCCCTCGGTAATCACTGCAAGCACCTCTGAGAGAAAACCACCCTCAAGTTCTGTCCAATGCCAGTTACTTTTCTTCCCATATGAGTCTGAGCCCCGGAGTCTCGCCCGGAACTGGAGTTCAGAGCGGTCAGGTGCTTATGTCTCTCGAGATTGAAAAAGAACCATGTCCTCAGTTGTCAGTCCCTTTCAGCATCTGCACACCTCCGTACCTCTGCACTTTACTTCCGCAGCTCCTCTCAGTCTCTGTGTGCTTTTCTCTTCCCTTCTAGTTGTAGAATTTCCACTCAGCCAGCATTCTTGTGGTTCTGGATGTTGTCCATTTTGTCTTTTAGTTGTAATTTTGAAGCACTTGTGAGAGACAGCAATTTCAGATGTTTACCTATGCCGCCATCTTAGTTTCTCTTACCTATTAGTACCTTTATGTGTTTTACAGTTTAGTTTATACCCCCTTATATAGTACTAGAGGCCCGGTGCATGAAATTTGTGCACCGGGGTGTGTGTCCCTCAGTCCAGCCTGCACCCTCTCCAATCTGAGACCCCTCAAGGGATGTACGACTGCCTGTTTAGTCCAGATCCTACGGGGATCAAGCCTAAACCGACAGTCGGACATCTCTCTCACAATCCAGGTCTGCTGGCTCCCAACTGCTTGCCTGCCTGCCTTTCTGATTGCCCCTGACCGCTTCTGCCTGCAAGCCTGATCACTGCTCAACCACTCCCCTGCCAGCCTGATTGATGCCTAATTGCTCCCCCGCCAGCCTGTTTGCCCCTAACTGCCCTCCTCTGTAGGCCTGATCTCCCCGCCCCCCAACTGCTCTCCCCTGCAAGCCTGGTACCCCCCAACTGACCTTCCCTGCAGGCCCGGTTTCCCCCAACTTTTCTCCTCTGCTGATATGGTCACCCCTAACTGCCCTTCCATGCAGGCTTGATCACTCCCAACTGCCCTCCCTTGCAGGCCTGATCCCTCCCAATTGCACTCCCCTGCTGGCCTGATCGCCCACAACTGCCCTCCCTTGTAGGCCTGGTCCCTCCCAACTGCTCTCCCCTGCTGGGCATCTTGTGGTAGCCATCTTGTGTCCACATGGGGGCAGCCATCTTTGACCACATGGGGGCAGCCACCTTGTGTGTTCGAGTGATGGTCAATTTGAATATTACTCTTTTATTAGATAGGACTAGAGGCCAGCTGCATGGATTTGTGCACTGGTAGGGGCTGTGGCTTGCAGTGATCAGTCCACTGTGGGAGGGTTGCTTATCCCGGTCAACCGAATGGCACTCCCTATGTGGGAGTGCACTGACCACCAGGAGGCAGCTCCTGCATTGAGTGTCTGCCCCTGGTGGTCAGTGCGTATAATAGTGACTGGTCGTCCTGGTCATTCTGCATTTGGTTGCTGGGGTTTTATATATATAGATAGATTCTTTTGTAAACTCAGTAAGATTTGGGAAAATGAATAACATAAACATGAATCAGTAACTATTTTAGACTGAAGTTGCATATTTAATTTGAAACAAATTAGAAATATTTCTTCTCCATTTTGTTCTCAACATAGCTTCCAATCTTTTTAGTAATGTTACATTAATGAAAGATAGCATACATTCCGTGTGAACTCTGATTGTTTCATGTATCTTCAACAACCATATAATTAGATATTATTATCCTCATCTTAAACATGGATGATTGTTTCATTCTGCATGCTTAAATGAGAGTCATGTATACATATCTGTATACACAGTAGGTACTCAAAAAATAGCTGTTAAATGAATTGACATATTTATGGACCCAGAATTATAAAAATAAAAACAAAAATATTTTAAAATCATAGGAAATGATAAAGTTGTTTTAAAAAATCTTAAAACAGGTGATTAAGATAAATAGATATTTTAAATTCTTAACTGAGGATGTGATTTTATTGACTTTTTTTAGAGAGAGAGAAGGGGAGAGAGAGAGAAACATCAATGTGAGAAAGAAACATTGATCAGTTGCCTTCTGTGTGTCTGGAATGGGAATGGAGCACATAGCCTTGGTATGTCCCCTGACCTGGTATTGAACCCACAACCTTTTGGTGTACAGGACCACATTCCAACCAATTGAGCCACCTGGCCAAGGCAAGGTATATTTTTATTTATGATAAATAAGCCAAATTATTCTTCAGAGACTAAAATGCTCTCATTAGAAATGAATGTCTTTTCCATAACTTTTCTAGAGTGGTTCCTGTTTGGACTAAGCTTAGTCAGTGACCTTCTAAGTTTAGTTGTATTGCTAGCATCAAACTTCTGTTGTGATACTCAATCTAGGTTTTTTTCCTTTTAGAATGAACATATCATCTGATAATTCAAAACCTGCATCATCCATTGTCATATGTACTTATAGAGCTGTTTTTGATTATATCACCTCAACCTGTTTGTATTTAGCATTTAAATATACTAAAACTGTAATAATTTAATATTCAATTAAGACATAGTTATTAAGGCCCTACCTGGTATGACTCAGTGGATAGAGCATTGGCCACGGACTGAAGGGTTCCTGGCTTGATACCTCAGTTGCAGTTTCAATCCCTGGCCCTGGTCTAGGGGTGTGCAGGAAGCAACCAATCGATGTGCCTCGCTCACATCGATGTTTTTCTCCCTCTCCCTCCCACTCTCCCTAAAAATCAATGGGAAAATATGCTTGGGTGAGCAAAAAACAAAAAGAAAAAGAGACACAGTTATTAAGAATTAGACAAATTAAATGGTCAAAATTATTAAGGTGTGTCTTGTTTGAGTAGGTAATTGGAAGATCATGATACTGCTCCATTGAATGTGATCATCTTAACATTTAGGAAATAATGAAGACATTTTTGATTTTTCCAGCAGGTGGCAGAATTGTTTTAAAAAATGAAGGTTGTCAGATTATTAAATATTTTCTTCAAGCTGATTTCAGAGAGTAATTTTTTTTCTAAAATGATTGGAGATATATATATTTCCTGCAAATAAACCTTGCATTACTGCTTTATAACCTGCTAACTTTTAAGACAAGAATTTTAAAATGACACTGAATTATTTCTAGTCAGTAATGCACAATGATATGTTGCAATTGTATTTTGAAGAATTGAACAAAAAAAAGCATGAGTATAATTTTACTAACAGTAAGTAATATATTGTCTTGAGCTTTTAGTAAACATATAATCATCACTATGGACATCATCAAATTGATAGGTTATTCTAAAATATCTTATTATTTTAGCTAAAACATGCCTTCTAGTCAGTGGTATCTAGAAAAAGTTGAATTTTCTTTAATAAATTTGTGCAATATAAAGTAACTAGAGGCCCAGTGCATGAAATTCATGCACAGAAGGGGTGTCTTTCAGCCCAGCCTGCTCCCTCTCCAATCTGGGACTCCAAATAGGATCAGGCCTAAACGGGCAGTCAGACATCCCTCTCACAATCCAGGACTGCTGGCTCTCCACTGCACTTGCCTGCTTTCCTAATTACCCCTAACCCCTTCTGCCTGCCAGTCTGATTACCCCTTAACCACTCCCCTGCCAGCCTGATTGATGCCTAACTGCTCCCCTGTCAGCCTGTTTGCCCCTAATTGCCCTCCCCTGTGGGCCTCGTCACCCTAACTGCCCTCCCCTTCAGGCTTGGGTCCTCCTTAACTACCTTCCTCTACAGGCCTGGTCACCCCTAACTGCCCTCCCCTGAAGCCCACAACTGCCCTTCACTGCAGGCTTGATCACCCCCAACTGCCCTCCCTTGCAGGCCTGGTCTCTCCCAACTGCTCTCCCCTGCTGGCTTGATTGCCCACAACTGCCCTCCCTTGCAGGTCTGGTCCCTGCCAACTCTCCTCCCTTGCTGGCCATCTTGTGGTGGCTATCTTGTGTACACATGGGGGCAGGATCTTTTGACCTTATGAGGGCAGTCATCTTGTGTTTTGGAGTGATGGTCAATCTGCATAATACTCTTTTATTAGATAGGATAGAGACCTAGTGCATAGGTGTGGGTCAGCTAGTTTGCCCTGAAGGATGTCCCAGATCAGGGTGGGGGTTCCTTTAGGGCATGGGGTGGCCTGGATGAGGGGCCTGTGGTGATTCGCAGGCAGGCCACGCCCCCCTGGCGACCCAAGCAGAGGCCCTGGTATCTGGGATTTACTTATCTTCTACAATTGAAACTTTGTAGCCTGGAGCGAAGCCAAGCCTTCAGTTTGCTCAGTGGCCACAGCCATTGAAACTTTGTTGCCTTAAGCAGAGGCCTGGGTTGGCCTGGGTGTGTGGAAAGCTTAGCTTCCTCCATTGCCTGGGGCAACCCAAGCTTCCCTCCTGCTCTCTGTGGCCATAGTCGTCTTTGTTGGGTTAATTTGCATACTCGCTCTGATTGGCTGGTAGGTATAGCGGAGGTACAGTCAATTTGCATATTATTCTTTTATTAGATAGGATAATTATAAACATTTTAAAAAGATGTTTAATTGATTTCAGAGAGGAAGGGAGAGGAAAGAGAGAAACATCAATGATGAAAGAGAAACATCTATCGGATACTTACTATACATCCCACACTGGGGATTGAGCCCACAACCCGGCATGTGCCTTGACCAAGAATTGAACTGTGACCTCCTGGTTCATAGGTTGATGCTCAACCACTCTGAACCATGCAGGCTGGGTTAAACTTTTTATATAGGGTGTGTCAGAGTTCTCAGAAGATTGTACTTTTTTCTGATCTTCATTTTAAAATTTCATTTCTTAATAGTGTTTTCCTCTGAGACTATTTCAGTTGCTTATTGAATTCCCTTAGTTTGTGTGTGTATGCATGCATGTACTTCAACAGTTGTATTTTGGTGAAGGATAAATACCAACAAATCCCTGGAGTTTTTGATTGCACTCATGTCTCACACTAGTAAAACCACATCTGTGTCATACCTTCATCCAAGAGAAAAACAGAAGGATGAAATGTGTTCACAGTCAAGCATATCAATCCTTTATACTAGCTCAAAAATGAATTTAAGGAACCTTAATCTTGAATTCTGCCTTTCTCTGCCAAGGAAATATCAAACTCTCAGAGAAGAAATGTAAACTATTAATGAATGGGTGACTAAGCTATTATATCAATTTCTAAGTGAGACTGTAAATATTTTCATGTAAGAGAAAAATGGTACTTGTCCTCTTTTGCTTTGAGGATTTCATAATTGCTTTACATTGAGAATAGTAATATCAATAACAATAAGAATGATAATAATAATTATTAAACACTGTGAATTAGACACCTATCCTTGGACTTGTCATGTTTACTGTATTGGTGGAAGAATTATAACTAATGAGAAAAATAATGTATTTAGTATTGGTTTATCAAGGTCGTTCAGTGACATACTCCATTTGTATTGTTTGCCTATTTGTATTTCTTTGCACGGAACCCAGTTTCTCTGTGACAATGTAAATCATATGAAACTATTATTTAGCCCTCTTATCAAAGTACTGCTCAGTTCAATTCATTTCTGTTGCTATTTGAAGACTTTAAGTGTTAGTCACTCTTCAAGAATTACAAAATTGGGTTGACATGCTTGCTTTTGAGATTTGACAATTGAATGGGCTTAGGTAGAAAATTATCACAGAACCTTATTGCAGACTTCACTGTTTGATTGTTAGAATAAATTTTCATTTTTACAAAATTACTTAGGAATGTACTAGTCTACATTTAAAAAAATTTTTGTTGATTTTGGAGAGGAAAAGAAAAATAGAAAAATCAGTGATGAGAGAAGATCATGGATCAGCTTTCTCCTACACACCCCCTACTGGGGATTGATCCCACAACCCAGGCATGTGCCTCTGACCAGAATCGAACCTGGGACCCTTCAGTCCGCAGGCCAACGCTCTATCCACTGAGCCAAACCCACTAGGGCTTTTAAAAAAATAGTTTTGTAATTTTAACGCTGAAAAAGCTCTTTCTATCCTTTTGTCTTTATTGCCTTCAAGGTCACTGGTGCCTCCATCTTATAGTCCAAGTAACCAATTGCACCCTTTGCCAGAGTTTCTGATTAAGCTTTTCTTTCTCAGTTGAATATATCATATAAAGTTATTTATTTATTTTTTGTTTATTAAAAAGCATAACACTTTTTTAAGGATATATTTTTATTAATTTTTTAGAGAGAGTGAAAGAGAAACATCCATCAGTTGCCTCCCATATGCACCTTGACTGGGGATCGAACCTACAACCTAGATATGTGCCCAACCAGGAATCAAACCTGAAACCTCTTGGTGTATGGACGGAACTCCAACCAACTGAGCCACCCAGCCAGGGCTAAAAAATATAACTCTTAATAAACAAACATTGATCTAGACTTTCTAGCAGGGCTTTGCTATGAAAATCATCTTCTGTCTTTTCTATTTATTTTCTACTTTTCTCTTTTTATTTTCCACTCATTCTCAGAGAACAAAATATGCTCAAAAAGAGACCATTTAAAGTGACCTGTTTAAAGATAAAGTATCTAGAAAAAGAGCTAGTTTGATGATGATAGTGGTAGTATTAGTTGTGTGTGTGTGTGTGTGTGTATGAAAGAGAGGGAGGAGTTTGATTAGTCCTTTATGTTGAAACCTGAAACCTGAGAACTTAAAAAAAAATTACTGTATAATTTCAACTATTAGCTTATTAATAAAATTGAAAATTAAATAATGATCTTTACATAGTTTTTTGACAAAATTATAGCACAGTATGACATCCTTTATTTCATATTTATTTCTTTCAGTGGGATTAAGACAAGTATTCTTTTTGCAAAATTTGAGGGCTTAATCAAATTTCCTAAGGATTTTTATTAATCTTTGCCAAATATTCTATTCATTATCCTTTGAATCACCTTTCATGTTCTAATCCTTATTGGTCTTATGCTGGCCACCTCAATTAGAAATTATGTTCTTATAATTTTATATTATTTTCATAGTCTTCATGAAGCCATATTTTGCAGCATTTGCAATTTCATTAAGTGTTCAACTAATGCTGTGTTTGTAAATATGCCCCCATTGTGTTATAGGTGATTGCTTTTGTAGCTGTTTCTCTAACTGTTCTTCTGTACAATATCTGGATTGTAGCAGGTGTTTAAGAAAGCTTATCTATCTATTTGACTGATAGTTGTTTAATGCCAGATGTTGGGCGACATTTAACACCAGTGGGTCTTGATCCAAGCAACTAAAAGGGTTCTGGAATCTGGAGAAGGCTGTGCGTAGATTAAGTAAGAGTCCAAAGATGAAAGATAATTTTGAAAGGCATTGTGGGTCAAAGGAGCTTTAGCTAAAGCAGCTAAGTTCTCCTTGTCTCAGGACCCCTTGCTTTTTATTAACACAAATTGTCCTAAGGCAAGGTGGAGATACACTTCAAAGGATAGGGTTTCCTTACAGAATCATTGTCTGGATGGGGAATAGCCTACAGCTGTTCAGGTGTTTGGCCAATAGGAGGCAATAACCTGTAGATTAAGATGCCCTGATGTGTCTGGCAGCAAACCATCAATTTAATGCATCCCTTTCAGGTTTGGTTAAATGCCTTTAGCCATTCCCAACAGGTAACAACATATGTGACTCAACCCTTGTTGAATCCCCAGGTTCTCTCAACCTTTTGGTGAAACTCTCGCAATTATGATATGCTAGAACTGCCTTCCAGCAATTGTTGAGTACCCACTATGTGCCAGGTATAGATCTAGGTATGACATATACCAATAAATAGAATATGAAAAAACCCATGCCCTTTTTGAGTTTGTATTGTAACTAAGGGAGTCAGATGATAAAATATATACATAAATAGAAAATTACATAATTGTCACAGTATGGTAAATGCTAAGGGAAAAGGAAAATTAAATCAAAGTAAAGGAATCAGGAATACTGGAAGTAGGGGCTAGGTAAAATTTTTAATGGGATGGTTAGGGTAGTTTGACTTAGATGGTAACATTTTGAACAAACCTAGAGAAAGTGAGGAAGTTAGTCAACTTGTTATCTGGAGCAAGAGTGCCCCAGTCAGAGGGAATAGCAGTGCAAGTGACCATTTACTCTGAATGAAATGGGAGTAATCCTGAGCACTTATATTGGTGCCTACCATATACTAGATATTTAGTTAGTGTTTGTTAAGTTGAAAGAAAGAGACTCTACAGGGGTAGACTTACCTCATTTCCTTCCTTGCAGTGCTTCTGCTGTTTCTCTCTCTATAAGCAGCAGAGGAAAGAAAAGTAGTCCCTGCAGAATATGAAAGCCCTTGAGGTGGTTTCACATTAAACCTAAAAGATTTCCTTGTAATTTTACCTCTAAAATTTGATTTTCTTTTTCTAAAACGTTGTTTCTGAAGCCTTTGAAATGGAACCTACATTTAGTGACTGGTCCAACTAGTACCTGTTAAAAAATCAGATATATTGTTTTATGCCTTTGTGTATCTAGGGAGGCAGTCCACCAAAACTAGGACCACCTTCTGCCATTTCCATTCATCTCTTTAATAGTTCTTGAATATCATGTATGTGCCAGGTACACTAGAAGTGTGTATGTATATTTAAGATTATTTTTTAGAAATGTAATTTCCACAAATTACTCTCCTTTAGATACTAAGATGTAGTTTGTAATAAAACATTTCAAGTACTTTAGTAAATACACTTAACAGTATAAGTAAAGCATTTTAAAACGGAAAATACTTTTCCTCAAAAATTGGAAACTAGTATATATTATCATTGAAGGTCAAAAATACTTGCTCTTCAAAACAAGAATACCAAAGTACTCTTGCCCTCAAGACTTCTTTTGACCACTCTACGATCTGAACCAAAGAAAAAGTGGTTGCTGGTAAGACAGCACCCTCTTTTATAAATCTATTGTTGTTGTTAATCCTCACCTGAGGATATTTTTTCTATTGATTTTTAGACAGAGTGGCAGGGAGGGAGAGAGAGAGGGAAGGAGGAAGGGAGGAATGGAGAAACATCAATGGGAGAGAGACATCAATTTGTGGCCTCCTGCACATGCCCGGGGGCCAGGGATCGAACCTGCAACCCGGGTACATGCCCTTGATGGGGAATTGAACCCTTGACCCTTTGGTCCAAGGCCTGATGCTCTACTACTGAGCCACACCCATTAGGCCTCTAAATCCATTTTTAATAGAGCCATCTTTTTCCTTCATAACTCTTACAAAGGCATCCCCCTCTGAATCTTAAATTTACTTGCTTGACACTTAAGTTTTCCATGTGAGAGCACTGATTTTGCATTTGTAGTTTTCCAGTGAGCCAAATAATTTATATTAAAAAGTATTTCTAATTAAAATAAAATAATTTCTGATCTTCTTTGTTAAACACTAAGAATTACTCTGCTAGAAATTAAAATGTTTTTTAAATTATATCAGAAACATGACCAGCTTGAAGAAAATAAAGATATTATTAAGTCATTTAAATGTTTAACCTTATTTTTTATGTATATGTACATATGTGTATCTTTAAGTTATTTTTCTCCCAAATATGAATTTTAAATAGAGTCTTTAGAATGATTACTTTTTTCAATTATAGATGAGACAACTGAGATTGTTACTATCCCAAATCTCCTAAAAACTCAAAGCTATACTTTCCCAGTTTAGTTTAACAAAAATGATCTTTAAAGTGATTTTTTAGTATGCTACTTTTTATTAGTATGCACTACACTATAAATACCTTACTCTTCTTTCACACCAATTGAACTTTCTTTAGTACTGTACTAGAGACCCAGTGCACGACATTTGTGGGGACCTCAGCCCAGCCTGCACCCTTTAGCAGTTAGGAGCCCTTAGGTGATGTCATCAGCCAGGCTTGTAGCTGAGCAGCACTCCCCCTGTGGGAGTGTACTTAACACTAGGGAGTCTCTCCTGCATTGAGTGTCTGCTCCCTTGTGGTCTGTGTGCATCATGGTGACTGGTTGTTGTTCTGGTCATTTTGCATATTAATTACCCTTTTATTATATAGGATTACTTTATTTAGATATGTCTGCTAAATTTACAGCTTTGTACTTGTTTTTCTTGTGAAAGTAATGTATTTGTCAAAATCAAATCAAGTTTTATAGCTAGTACACAAAACTAGCAGTTTCATAATGGAAGCATTGACACACACCCACAATAGTAACCCAATACTGTGTTATAACTGTGACACATGTTCATCAACACAAAGTTTTGGTGAGTCCTTTTTGAAACTCATAAATAAAAAAGTCTGTCTGACCGTGTTGTGCAATATTCTTATAATTGTGTATGACTTCACTAAAATGTTTTCATTTAAGCAGGATGTCCAAATGAGGAAAATAACTGAATCAGAAATACTGATTGTAAAAACAATTGGTTAAATTATAAGAAAAGTAAATGGGACAAAGCCAATGTCAGATTTTAGTCAGCTGTTTAAACATTTGTCTAGTTCAAATTATGATGAAAAGACTACTAACATTGGAGTTAAACACTTAATTGAACTTTATTTGGATGACTTACTTTTGATTATAAATTGGAAGATAAATTTTGATATAAACTGTTGGTAACATTAGAGTGTAATTAGAAAATTAAAGAATTAAGTACATTATTTACAACTACTAAAATTTCCTTTTTCTTCTTGAATTATCTTAATGTCTACCATTTTATATCCATTAGCAAATAAAATCTTTTCAGGATCTCCCTTTCTGTTTTTACTTTTATTATGCTTGGATTCCCTCCTTTATATTTTTAAGTTAAATACTGAGCAAGAACAAAAATTTTTAAATATCTAAAATAGGAGCCTCTAAATGAGGTATTGGCATCTTGGAGAACAGCTTATTCATGGACCACCTGTGAAATGTCCTGCTAAATTATAGGCAACCAAATACTTTATGTGATTCTCAGCCAATAAGTGGTACCCACCTATTTCTTTATTGGGAAATAGAAAATAGTCAAAATTTTAAATCTAAGAGTCGCAGAAATGAGTCTGGGTCAAGTTTGGAGCCAAAAAAATTAAATTTGTAGTTAATCCTTAAATTATTGAAAAGGTAGCAAATTCAGGAACATTTTGGACAATTATAGTTTTATATGAATGAATAAACAAATTTACAAATTTGCTAAAGCTTTACTTTCAATAAGGACAATTATAATTGTTAACATTTACTGTGTCCTTTAAGAAACTAATACTGAAAGAACAAAAAATTTAATGATTACTTTCTTTTCTTTCTAGTATTTATAATTTTGGTGAATAATTGTTTTATATCTATTTATGAAAATTATGAAAGAAGATATGAAAACTCCAAATAAATTGTTTCAGCAATAAGAAATTATTGCTGTTTTGGAACTATAGTAGCTTGACATTTAAAAAGTATTCTTTTTGTTTAATAAATATGTGAAGTAGACTTATAAAATTTTATTTGCTCTCAAGATGCTGAAAACGTATTTTTTTCCTATGAATAAGCATGAATGTTGGAATCAGAGACTTCGCAAAGCCTTTGACTATTGAGTAAACCATAAAAATGTTACAGAAGTTTGAGTCATGTGCTTCCTCCAAAGTGAAAGATATTGTTACTTAACCCTAATCTATGTGATCATACTTCCTTTCTACAAAAATCCAATTTTTCTCTCCTAATAGTATTCCACACAGTAGGTGATACCTTTTCCCATAGTATAACCTAACTGGAAAATTCCTTGCCAAACCTTCATAAGCCACTTAAATGTTTGGCTAGATAATTTATTGTTAAAATGGGATTTTTAAGTATAAGAGACCCATTGTAGTCAGATTTATGATTTAAATTTTTGAATAATTGAGTGCACTGTATCAACTCATGTTTTCAGCATAAATGAAATACAAAGCCACTTATCCATGATAGAAGTAAAATTGGAGGCTTTGAATCTACATGTTTTTAATATAGATCCTTTGTGTTTAAAACCCTAACAGACCAATTAAAGTTCAGTGGAATTAATGGCATGTTACCCCAGGTGGGTAAGGAACTGAGTCTCAAATTTTTTCCATATAGCAGTTACCCGCCTTGACATTAATGTAGGATGATAAGATAATCTTCTAAAATATAAGTGCCCCTTTTGGAGGAGTAAAGCTATCATTAATTCTCACTCTGGATTGCTTTAACCATTAAAAATAACAAAATCAAATTGGATTAAAGGGCAGTTAAGACTGAGAGTGGTTTTAGAAGTTTAAGGAGAGAGAATATCTTCTTCTCTTTTACTTGGGAGGCTTACATCTATGGGGGAAAGACTTGTTAGATATAGAAAGAATGAGGATCCAGAAAGTGGGGGAGACATTTGATAAAGGAAGTAGAATGGTCAAGGTAAACTTTGTAGTTTGTTAGGAGTCTGAAAATCACGCTTCCCTTTGACATATATAATCTGTGCATTCTTACAGAATCTCTGGCCCCATCTCAGGCCTACTGAATTAGCATCTTTTTTATAG
The DNA here is from genome assembly GCA_011751065.1 of Lasiurus cinereus. Classification (NCBI taxonomy): domain Eukaryota; kingdom Metazoa; phylum Chordata; class Mammalia; order Chiroptera; family Vespertilionidae; genus Lasiurus; species Lasiurus cinereus. The sequence continues at coordinate 51,240,194 of JAAGEH010002531.1, read as the reverse complement.
GACCCACAGATGATTCACATGCACGTTAAAGTTTGAGAAGCACTGCTCCAAGTGGCTGATTTCTGAGTTAAGCAAGTGTGGTTAGTTTTAAAAGCAGCCCTTCCACCCACTCTTTCCTCTGTCCCTTTAATTTAATCTTCCTAGTCAGGCTACTCTAAGCTCTTATTTTTCATCTCAGTGTTATGTATCCTTGGGAATTCCCTGATGAGACAGGGAAAGAAAAAGAGCAGAAGATGTGCTAAGAAGTAGACCACCTAAAAGAGGTTGGTGAAATAAGTTAAATGGGGTGTGACCCTCATCACCTACCTTATGATTTCTCAAATAGTAAAAATTTTTCTTACATATAACTCTTCAGAAGATATTCCCTGTAAGCTCAGGGACACATCCTATTTTCTTTGCTCCCATTGGCCAGCATGTAGTCACATGGCCAACCCTCCCTGCAGAGAATGCTAGCAGGGACCTCTCATGTAAGGAAGTGTGATTATTACATCCTGGGACACTCTAGGATAGAGGTTCTCACCTAATACAAGGGCTGAGAGCTTCCTGCCAGGTAAATGATTCTGTTGCTGTTCTTAAGTGTTCTGCTTCTCTGGATGATCTTAGAAAGAAGCAAATTTATCATGAGTAAATTTCAAGCAGCATCTAATTCTAATGGCATCTCTGGCACCAAAGGCTACGTCTCTCCTTCATAAAAGTAGAAATGATAAGACATGATCATACCACACTTAAAATTTATGGATCATCTGTCTGTCTACCTTTTAATGTCATTGTATTGTGAGTTGTAAATAAATCTCTTAACAGTTGTCATTGTTGAAAACAGTAGACTTCATAGATCAGAGCCAGCTAGGTTATATTCTTTTTTAAAAACTTTTTAAAAAATATTTTTATTGACTTCAGAGAGGTAGGGAGAGGGAGAGTTATATAGAAACATCATTGATGAAAGAGAATAATTGATTAGCTGCCTCCTGCACGTCCCCTGCTGGGGATAGAGCCTGCAACCCGTGTGCGTGCCCTTGACCAGAATTGAACCCTGGACTTCTGGTCCGCAGACCAGCGCTCTATTCACTGAGCCAAACTGGCTAGGGCAAAGTTATGTTTTTAGGTACTAGAAGTAAGTGAGAATAAACTAAAAGAAAGAAAGAAGAAAGAAAGGAAGAGAAGAAGAGAGGGAGGGAGGGAGGAAATTTCCTGTACTTTTTATAATACAGAGATTAAAAGAAAATAATTCCTAAGACTTCTCTTCCTCAAACTTTCTTGAAAATGAACCTTGAAAGTAGCTTCAAAATTTGACCTAACATAAGATAGTATTTTACCCCTTCACTTTTTTCATTTACCCATTTCCATGTACTATTTTCTGAATTAATAAATCAAGAGAATGAGTGTCATTTGCAGCAAAAAGTAAGCATTCACACTATTCCCAATGAAATTTTTCCAGTATCCAAAACAAATGACAAAAAAGTAACAACTTTGTTTAGAAATGGGCAAAGGATTTGAGCAAACATTACTCCAAAGAAGATATAGGAATGCAAGAATGGCCCTGACCGGTTCGGCTTAGTGAATAGAGCGTCCGCCTGCAGACTGAAGGGTTCCAGGTTTGATTCTAGTCAAGGGCATGTACCTTAGTTGCAGGCACAGCCCCAGTGAGGGGTGTGCAGGAGGCAGCTCTCTCATTGACGTTTCTAACTATCCCTCTTCCTCTCTGTAAAAAACCAATAAAGTATATATATTTTTAAAAAATAAATGCAAGAATGGATGCTTAACATCTGTAGTCATTAGAGAAATGCAAATCAAAAGGAGATAACTACTTTACACCCACTAGGATGGCTATAATAAAAAAATGAAAAATAAAAAGTGATGGCAAAGACATGGAGAAATAGGAACTCTCATGCATTGCTGATGGGAATGTTGCAGCTGCTCTGGAAAAACAGTTTGGTGGTTTCTCAGAAAGTCAGACCTACAAATGACCCAGCAATTTTACTTGTAAGTATATATCCAAAAGAATTAATTCAGAGATACTGAAGCAAATACTTGCACATAGATGTTAATAGAACTATTCACAGTAGCCAAAATATGAAAACAGCACAAATGTTCATCAATGGATGAATGGAAAAACAAGGTGGTATGTACATATGATGGAATATCACTCAGTTTTAAGAAGGAACGAAGTACTGACACATGGTACAACATGAATGAACCTGTGAACATATTAAATAATACTACATAAAAGAAGTCAAACATGAAAGGTAACATAATGTATAATTTCGTTTACATGAAATATCCAGATTAGGAAAATCCGATGAAACAAAGCAGATTGCCGTGTCTAGGAGAGAGGACAGCGAGTGACTGCTTAATAGTTACGGGGTTTTCTTTTGTGATGATGAAAATGTTTTGGAACCTAATAGAGGGGATGTTACACAATGTATTAATGCCCCTGAATTGTGCACTTTAACATAGCTAATTTTATTTTAGATGAATTTTACCTCGATCTTTAAAAAAAGGAAGAACAGATTATAATAGTACACAGGGATAATGCTGTCAATATCAGCATCATCAAATACAGTTTAATTTGGAAAATGTTTGCTGTGAAGTCAGAGTACTTTATTTTGGAACTATTCAGAAATTTTTTTTAAAACATATATTTCTTTTTTATTTTATTGACAGAGAGGAAGGGAGAGTGATAGAGAGTCAGAAACATCGATGAGAGAGAGACATCGATCAGCCAACTCCTGCATGCCCTACACTGGAGATGTGCCCGCAACCAAGGCACATGCCCCCGACTGGAATCGAACCTGGGACCTCTCAGTCCGCAGGCCGACGCTCTATCCACTGAGCCAAACTGGTCTTGGCTATTCAGAAATTTTTAAAAATATCCTATTTTGCTTTGTCAGATGGTGTGGTGCTTTTTTGTTTTGTTTTTTACCTTTTACGAATCAGAAGAGTTAATAATGCTAAGAATTCAGATTGATTTTTTTTTCTTTTTTGCCTGGAATTTGCATAATTATTTTTGATAGGGAAAAATAAAAAATGTTAGAAGACAACAGGATAGAAATAATTAAAATTGTTATAAATGATTGCTAAAGAATATTATGAAATCTTCATAGCATTGAAGGATCCAATGCTTAATTAAGAGTATGTAACTTGTCAGCATTGAAAAAATATGCTAATCATTTGTCCCCCTCAAAAAAGATGGACAAAGAGATTAAAAGAGCTTTAGTCTCTAGTGCTCCTTTTCAATGAGAGATGAGTAGATTTAATGTTCATTTGCCACATATGGTTTCATAAATAGCACTCCAGCTTTTCTCTGCCCCATCTGAGGCTTTCCACTTAGAGAAATAAATACTGCCTCCCATCAGACATGCCAGAATTTTGGTCTATAATATTTGTTCAAAGATTATCTTTCAACACTTTCTAAACCATGTTTAGAAATGTTTTGTTCACATACTAGAGGCTGAGTGCATGAAATTAGTGCACAGGTAGGGTGCCTAGGCCTGGCTGGCAATCAGGGACAGTTGGGGCTTTCTGACTGTTGGCCAGGCCCTTCCTTCTCTGGCTGCTGGCTGCTGGCCAGGGCCTTCATTCATTCCACACCACCCCCTGATGGTCAGCACACATCATAGCGAGCGATTGAACTCCTGGTCTCCTGGTCAAACTCCCAAGAGGATGCTTTGCATATTAGCCATATATATATACTATGTATATAGAGAGAGACTAGTGGCCTGGTGCACAAAATTTGTGCATGGGGGGTGGGTCCCCCTCAGCCCGGCCTGCACCCTCTCCAATCTGGGACCTCTTGGGAGATAACCAGCAGTCGGACATCCCTCTCACAATCCACAACTGCTGGCTCCTAACCACTCGCCTGCCTGCCTCATTGCCTCTAACGGCTTATGCCTGCCAGCTTGATTGTCCCTAACTGCTCCCCTGCTGGCTTGATTGCTCCTAACCACCTCTGCCTTGGCCCTGCACCCAGGATCCAGGATTTCCTCCTCTAGCTGGCCACAGGCACCTGGGATCCAGGCTTCCCTCCCTCTGGTGAGCCATAGGCACCCGGGACCCGGGCCAGCTTCACCCAGGACAGCTGCGGCTCCAGGGGATGGTGGGCAGGTGGCCTCACCTGGACCACAGTCACAAGCGCTGGTGCCAGAGACCACGGGGTGGGAGCCTTCTCCATGTGCCAGGACACAGCCAGCCACAGGTGCTGGTGCCTGGGACTGCAGGGTGGGTGGCTTCTCTGTCTGGCTACAGCCTGGGATCTCGGGACAGGTGGTTTCTTCATCTCTCGGGCTGCAACCTGGTTTCTCCATCTCCCCCAGGAAGTGGGGCGGGCAGCCTGGGATCATGGGGTAGGTGGCTTCTTTGTCTTCTGGGTCGGAGTCAGCCTCAGGCACTGGCACCTGGTTTCTCCATCTCCTTCAGGACGTGGGGCAGGCAGATGTGGGACAGGTGGCTTCTGCAGCTGTCTGAGACCTGGGATCATGGGGCAGGTGGCTTTTTGGTCTCCCTGGCTGCAGCCAACCTCAGGCACTGGCTCCTGACTTCTTTGTCTCCCTGGACTTCTCCATCTTCCCCAACTTTTCCATCTCCCCCGACCTGGAGTGGCTAGGGGCCGGGGCTTTCACCATCTTTGTCGGGCTAATTTGCATACTCACTCCTGATTGGCTGGTGGGCATCACAGATATATAGTCAATTTGCATCTTCTTTATTAGTGTAGATTAGTTTATTTCGTACTTAATATCAATAAATGACATGCTGAAATTATGTTTGTTAAGACAACATACAGAATCAAAATAAGAATCATAAATATCAATTGATACCTGGTAATGTAATGCAATTAGAAATAGACTTAATCTGAGGTGAAAATATACTGTCTCCTTCAGATTAGCCCTTTGGTTCTTCTTTTGTCCTCATTTAAGAAGACCTCTATCTGCTGTCTTACCCTGTGGATTAGAAATTTTCACCAGCCTCCTCGGTCATGTTCCAGCAGCCTCTTCTATTAGTCTCATGACCCGTGACCATTAGAGCTAAAACACCTGATTACATTAAATGTTTTGTGAAATCTTTGTTTTAGGTTACCTATTAAATTAAACCTGTGCTCATCCTATATAATAAAAGGGTAATATGCAAATAGGCCAAATGGCAGAACAACTGAATAATCAATCAAAGTGTAATATGCTAATGATATGCTAAGGCTGCTCAATTGCTCACCATGACATGCACTGACCACCAGGGGGCAGTAGGTTAGCTTGCTGCTGGGGTCCAGCTGATCAGGATTGAGCAAGAAGGGCCAGACATGGTCTGGATTCCTCCCACGGTTCCCCCCGGGCCTGATTGTGCATCGGTGGGGTCCCTTAGCTTGGCCTGTGCCCTCTCGCAATCACCCCCTTGGGAGATTTTAGAGAGCCAGTTTCAGCCCAGTCCCGCAGGCCACTCCCCTGGGGAGGACACTAGACACAGGGCTCATGGCTGGCGAGTGCAGGAGTGTGAGCCTCTCCCAATCGGGACTGATTGGGTGCAAGCCCACAGAAGACACAGTGGGATGAGTGGGAGTGCCAAGTAGAAGCTGCATGCAGCATTGGACTGTAGGTTTCGGCCTGATCCCTGCAGGCCACCGAGAGGGATCTCACCCATGCACAAATTCATGCTCTGGGCCTGTAGTCTATGTATTTAAAAGCCTAAGTGACTGTTTGACTGGTAACTATGATGCACATTAACCACCAGGGGGCAGACACTCAAGTCACGGGCATGGAAACATGAAACAGACTGATGAATCTCAGAGGGAAAGGGGAAAGGGGAGGGAAGGGGGAAAGGGGAGGGCAGGAAGAGATTAACCAAATATCTTATATGCATACTAGAGGTGCACAGATTCATGTACTGTGGGGGTCCCTCAGCCTGGCCTTGCAGGTATCAAGTCAAAACTGGCAATCCAGCATCTCCCAAGGGGTCCCAGATTGCAAGAGGGCACAGGCCAAGCCCAGGGAACCCACCAGTGCAAAAATTGTGCACTGGGTCTCTGGTATTAACATAAGAATTATTACAGAATGACAGTAAGATATATGGCTAACAGAGAATGGGTAATAGAGTGGCTAGAAACCAGAGAGCAACTTCTGTTTAATAAGAGAGCATCAGAATAAGTCAGAAGAATAAAATACAATTTCTGGTTCACATCTTATTCTGTGAATCATTACCATATTATACCATGTCCTTTTTCTAGCAACAGACTCTGTTTGGGTGTCCAGCCACCACATGATACTATTCATAAAGGTTTTATTCTTATTTTATTTCCTTGGCAGAAACACCCCAGGGGGGGAACCAACTCAAGTTCCCCTTTCCCAATTACTTTCTAACTATTTCTCCTATCTCGTATTCCCAGCTATTCCCCTCAAGGCTTTTCTCTGTATAATAAGTTCAGATGGGCCCAACCTCCTTAGACTTTTACTTTTAGGTTATATTTGTCTATTTCTTTTTAATGAGCTCTGTTTCACATTTGCCTAAATTTAAAAATGATTGGGAGAATGCAAAGAATGACTTCATTGTGCAACTTTATTTCCAAAGGGAATACCATTAGGAAGACTATGCACCAATATAGACTCATAATTCATTGTGCCCATGATATCTGCTCTCCACTAATATTTTGTAGGGTTGCACTGAACATATTTTTCTCACCCATGCTCTTCTAATAGTCCTGGGAGACATAATTCATTTGGTCTTCAAGATAGTGAATCCTTATTAAACACAGTTTAATTGGAAGTCATGTCTTATAAAATATTCTATCACTTTAGATATGGAATAAAATCTTACTCTACTGTGATGATACTTATTTACTTAGTAAATAAAAAGGTAGAATTTCTGTTTTTAAACTATAAAAATAGAGACATTATGTTTAGAGACATTTTTCCTTTTGACTCTTTCTCTTTTAGGTTCTAACCTCAGAATTGATTCTGTTGGCATCCTCAATCATCATCTACATTACCTGATCAGACTTTCTTATACGATCTCCTTATAACACAGGAGTGTTGTTGGCCCAATGGCAACCAAGATTTACCTTAAAAACAAAACCTGCTTAATCAGTGCATTCTTACCTACCCTCTTAAACTGGTATACTCATGTTTCCTCTGCAGCTGGACTAAAATTTTAATAAATTGGGAAAGAATGGAAAGGATTGATAAGAAGACTGAGCAAATGTAGGATGGTGTAAGCTGCCTGCTTGGGTCAGCTCTAGAATGAACAACAAGTGACAAAGTACTAACTAGGACAGTGTTGTCAGAAAGTGGAATTGGAACTTATAAAAGAAGTTCATCTTAAAAAGTTTAAATCATAGGGTTAATTATTAACGTTAAATTATCCAATAGGTCTCCTTTAGTTACTTATTCTGAGTCCAGTCTATTTAAGGAATGTAGTTTTAGTTTGATATATCACTCACTTCTCTGTCAGATTAAGCAAGGAGGGTATTCAACGCTAACTCCTTTAGTCTTAAGTTAGTCACATATTTCTTATTTATTCTGATTTAAGATTATAAAAATCTTGAAATGTGGTTTTGTATTTCAAAATCTATCACATTTAAATCAATGCCTAAGTTCCAGGGCATTGGAGTCGGTATAATTTATGGTTCTTTTTTCCTGTCAGCATGAATAACTTCAAATTCAGTTAGGCGTTGTTTGGCTTTTCTTACCTAAATGGTATACTTATCTGACTCACTTCAATAGTTGCCTATTTTCTCTTTCAGAAATGTCTGTTCTCTCACCAGGAGACTAAAACACTGTGCAGATGTACAGTCGGATACAATGATACCAATATAATATATGCACTCTTCAATAATTTATTTTGTATCTGGAGTGATGCATCTGTTTCCTTCTTGTGGGAGGGGGTTTGTGCTTGCTTCATTTCAATGTTATTTTAGGTACTGGTCCAATTCTTCCATCAGTTAACCAAAAATGAAAATTTCCATCTGTTCAATTGCCATTCAGAGGAATGTTTTATCTCTAAAGCACATTATGACAACTAAAATTGATGGCATAATCTGTCTGACTTTTTTATTTCCTCTCCAGATTCTCTTGAGCTTTAACAAGAGAATTTACTTTTTTGTATAGCTGCCTAAGATTATAGGATTTACTCTTTCTTCTCTCTAGTAACTGTAGACCAATAGAGTATGAAATCTTGTCCACTGTTCACTACTTTATTATGTATTTATTTCTGTCCATTAGTGACCCTACAGGAAACATACTTGTTAGCATGCTATTAACAGGACAATGCAAACATAGTAAATGTCTGACAGTACTGTTTGGCATTCCATTTAATTCAGACTCTTTCCAATCGACTTTTGGAAGGTACAGTTATAGGCTGATTTTTATTGATTATTCTGTACTTTAGAAAATTGGCTGAGGAGGCCTTTGGAATATACTATCTCTAAAGTTTTTAACTCTTTACTTAAAAAACTAAGACTATTGACTCAAATAAGTTTTGTTGCTGAAATAGCAGGAAGATTTCTACTATTAATATTCCAATATAAATTAACAAAGAAACAAACAAAAAAACCTCTTAATATTTATGGACCAAGTAAAAATTATAAGTGCAGTGAATTAATCAAGGTCCTGGCTTTCAAATGAAGGATTATGTCATTGGAGCAGCACAATCATGTTAAAATAACTAACTTTTGCAACCTGGTATTTGAGGGCTCTGGGATCTCATGATCCTAGAAATATTCTTGTTAAACTGTTACCAGTATCTCAACTTCATTGGAGATGCTTTAATTTGTCAGTCTATCCTTATGGACCATTTTCTTGGGGAAAAGTAACTAGGTAGCATTTAAGATATAGTCACATCATTTAAGGGATTATAATCATAAATAAAAAAGCCTAACATGCTAAGTGTCGGGTCATCCAGTCGACTGTTCAACCAATCAGCATAATTTGCTAATGACATGCTAAGGCGGCTCAACCATTCTCTGTGATGTTCACTGACCACCAGGGGGCAGACACTCTAACAAGTAGGTTAGCTTGCTGCTAGGTTCTGGCTGATTGGGACTGAATGAGATGGGCCGGACACGCCCTGGAGTCCTCCCATGATCCCTCCCCAGCTTGCCAACCTACCGTGTACCTCCCCGGTCCTGAACATGCACCGGTGGGGTTCCCTTGGTCTGGCCTGCGCCCTCTTGCAATCCAGGACCCCTTGGGGGATGTTGGAGAGCCCGTTTCTGCCCAATGTCAAAATGACCAGTCGCAATGACAAGCACTGATCACCAGGGGGCACATGCTCCCCCTGGTGGTCAGTGCACTCCCACAGGGGGAGCGCTGCTCAGCCAGAAGCCAGGTTCATGGCTGGCAAGCACAGCGGTGGTATTGGGAGTTGGACATCCTCCAAGAGCTCCCGGACTGTGAGAGGTGCAGGCTGAGCTGTGGGACCTCCCCTGAGTGCACAAATTTCATGCACCAGGCCTCTATTAGAATTCTAGGGCTATAGATGTTTCTATTTTAAACCTCTCTCCTTAATCACCTAAAAATGAAAGAAAGAAAGGACAGGAAGAAGTGAAGAGGCAGGAAAGCGAGAGAGAAAAAAATGATAGTAAGGAATGAAAATAAAAAGTTGGAGTCAGCTCCCTGTTTTAGTTCACAATCTTGTGGGGAAAATTAGTCACATTATATGGATAAGGAAAATTTTCTTTGGGAGGTCAGAAGCTGTATCTGTAACTGTTTATTTCAATGCTGGGGATAGAAAAAACAACAAGCTATGGATCTTGAATACAAAGCTTATTTAAATGGAAAAAGGAGGGGAGTGAGATTAGGGAAGTATTCCAGGAAAAAGAAATGTTGTGAATTGGTTCTGTACCTACAAATACACATAATTTGTTATTCTAGTACCTAAGAAATAATAGTATGAAATCTAAAATGTTACTTTATTCAGTAAGTATGTATCGATAGCCTATTTTCTATACAATAATGTACTATGGGATATAGAGGATATAACAATAAGTCAGAGCCAACTCTGCCTTCACAAGTTGTATGACATAATAGACAAACTCTAAGAATAGGCAGCCAATCAGGCCTAGATTTAAATTCTAGCTTAAGTACTCAGTGATTCTTTGATTTACTCACAAATATTTATTGAGCACCTACTATGTGTTAGGTATTTTGAGTGCTGAAATATTGTAGGAAACAAGATGTAAAAGGTACATGTTCCTATGATATTCTAATTTTTACCCAGGTTTATTAAGATTTAATGGAATTACAACATTGTGTAAGTTTCATGTGTACAAATAATGATTTGATACATTTATGTTGGGAAATGATTACCACAGTAGGATTAGTTACCACCTTCATTACCTCACATAATTACTTTATTTTTTCATGGTGAGAACATTTGAGATCTACTCTCTTAGCAGTTTTAAACTATATAATACAATATTGATAATTATACTCACCTTGCAGCATATTATATTCCCAGAATTTATTTACATTGTACCTGGAAATTTGTACCCTTTACCACCATCTCCCCATTTCCTTCATCCCCACACCCTGACAACCACAATTCTACTTTGTAACTATAAATTCAGCTTTCTTATTTTTGTTTATTTTATTATTTTATTTTTTTGTTAATCCTCACCCGAAGATATTTTGCCATTGATTTTTAGGGAGAATGGAAGAGAGAGGGAAAGATAGAGAGAAACATCAATGTGAGAGAAACACATCTATCAGTTGCTTCTTGCACGAGCCCTGACCAGGGCCCAGGCTAGGGAGGAGCCAGCAACCAAGATATGTGCCCTTGCCGAGACCGGTTTGGCTCAGTGGATAGAGCGTTGGCCTGCGGACTGAAAGGTCCCGGGTTCGATTCCGGTCAGGGGCATGTACCTTGCTTTCGGGCACATCTCCAGTGTGGGGTGTGCAGGAGGTGGCTGATCGATGTCTCTCTCATCGATGTTTCTGACTTTCTATCTCTCTTCCTTCCTCTCTGTGAAAAATCAATAAAATATATTTAAAAAAAAAAAGATATGTGCCCTTGACCAAAATCGAACCCAGGACCCTTGGTTACACTGTATCCACTGAGCCAGACTGGCTAGGACGAATTCAGCTTTTTTAGATTCCACATGTGAACTCATTCATTGTTTGTCTTCCTCTGATTATTTCACTTAACATAATGCCTTCTTGTTCCATTCATGTTTTTGCAAATGGCATGATTTCCTTCTTTCTCATACCTGAATAATATTCCATTGAAGTGTTATACCACATCTTGATCCATTCGTCCATCAATACTTATCTTGGACTAATATGAATAATGCCTCAATGAACATGGAAATACACATACTGCTTTGAGATACTGATTTTATTTACTTTGCCTGTCTATCCAGGGATAGGATTTTTAGATCTAGTTTTAATTTTTTGAGGAACCTCCATACTGTTTTTCATAGTGGCTATGCCAATTTATCTTCGTACCAACAGTGCACAAAGATTCCCTTTTCTCCACATTCTAATTATTTTTTAAATGTATGTATTTTAATTATTTTTTTAAATATATTTTATTTTTTACAGAGAGGAAGGGAGAGCGATAGAGAGTTAGAAACATTGATGGAAGAGAGACATCAATCAGACGCCTCCTGCACGTCCTCTACTAGGGATGTGCCCGAAACCAGGATACATGACCTTGACCGGAATCGAACCTGGGACCTTTCAGTCCGGAGGCTGACGCTCTATCCACTGAGCCAAACCGGTTTCGGCACACATTCTAATTTTTGAAGAGGGTGACAAACAATAAACAACCAAATATATAAAGAATGTTCTATCAGATAATTAGAAATGCTATGAAGAAATAAACTGAACTGTGTGATATACAAGGTTGGGACAAGGATATGTGGGTTTTTCTTTTGATTGAATGACTAAAATGGCCCTAAAGCAGGAATGTTATCTGTTCCTAGAACAGAAATAAGGATTTAGTTGGACCCTAGTGAACAAAGAGAGTAATATGAAGTGAGATCATAAATAGTCTGAGGCCAGATCAAATAGGGCTCATGTAATAAATTTGATGTTTATTCTAAATGTATTTGGAAGGTATTGAAAGATTTTTATGTAGGTCTTCCTGATTAAAATATAATGACATTATATGATTTGTCTTTTAATTTTTAGAAATGGCCTTTTTGTTTTACTTGTTTGTTTTGTAAAGTTTGATGTCCAGAATGCAAGAAAAGAATGAGTTATATCATTTGACTGTTTTGTTTAATCTAGAAAAGTAGGAATACAAAATAAAATTGATACTGCCAGTAACTTCCTTTCTTTTCATTTTTAGGTGATTAAGGAAAGAGGTTTAAAATGCTTTTAAAATATAATAATCTATAGTCCTAGAATTATAATAAATTATAATTCCTTAAATGATGTGACTATATCTTAAATGCTACCTAGTTACATTTTCCAAGAAAATGGTCCATAAGGGTAGACTGACAAATTAAAGCATCTCCAATGAAGCTGAGATACCAATAATAGTTTAACAAGAGCATTTCTAGGATCATGAGATTCCAGAGACCTCACAAAAATTAGTTATTTTAATCTGATTGTGTCTTTGGTCTGAAACAGCTCTTTGCATGTCTCTCTCCATGAGTGGTGGTACTTGATCACTCAGACTCTATATGTTCTATAGGCACAATGTTATTCACTTGTAAAAGTGTGAGTTACCATGCTAACTCAATATAAAAATTAATAAGATATAACATCTATCTTTAAGGAACACTTAGTAGGGAGACAATATCACCTGTAAAATGAGGATGAATTCATCTGTCTTGAAACATTATAAGTAATGAATATGTAAAAAGTTTGTTAAATAGTAAGCAATCAATAAATAGTAATCAGTATTATTATCATTACTTTTATCATTATACTAGAGGCCTGGTGCACGAAATTTGTGCATGGATAGGGTCCCTAGGCCTGGCCAGTGATCAGGGTTGATAAGGGCATTCCTGCTACTGGCCGGGGCCTCCCTTCATTTCATGCAACCCCCTGTTGGTCAGCACACATCATAATGAGCCTTCAAACTCCCGGTCTTCCAGTCGAACTCCCGAGGGGACACTTTGTATATTAGCCTTTTATATATATAGATTCATCAAACATCTGAGGCACATATTACCTATTTGACTTAGTACGTGACAGAATCAGGAGATGAATGTAAGTCCTTCTCATTCCAAACCTCATATTTCTTTCTACTGTTATTTCTTTCATAGAGGAAGATCATATGAAACTATGTAGAGAAAATAGTATTGAATAGGGCCTTGAAAAATGGTTGCATTTGTAGCATGCAAGTATTTTTATGAACTGCCTTGTCTTATCAGCTTTTCCAATTTTCTTTTTTATTTTATTTAATAAATATTGTTCAGATTATTACAATTGTACCTCTTTTCCCCCCCAAAGCTCCCCTCCACCCAGCTCTCACCCACCCTCTGCCCTTACCTCCCCAACACTGTCCTCATCTATAGGTGTATGATTTTTGTCCAGTCTCTCCCTGTATCCCCCTGAGAATTGTCAGTCTACTCCCTTTCTATGCTCCTGATTCTATTATATTCACCAGTTTATTCTGTTTATCAGATTTTTAATTCACTTAATTTTTAGATTCACTTGTTGATAGATATGTATTTGTTGTTCATAATTTTTATCTTTACCTTTTTCTTCTTCTTCCTATTCTTAAAGAGTACCTTCCAGCATTTCATATAATACTGGTTTGGCAGTGATGAACTCCTTTAGCTTTTTCTTATCTGTAAAGCTCTTTATCTGACCTTTAATTCTGAATGATAACTTTGCTGGGTAGAGTAATCTTGGTTGTAGGTTCTTGCTATGCATCACTTTGAATATTTCTTGCCATTCCCGTCTGGCCTGCATAGTTTCTGTTGAGAAATCAGTTGACAATCATATAGGTGCTCTCTTGTAGGTAATTAACTGTTTTTCTCTTGCTGCTTTTAATATTCTCTCTTTGTCTTTTGCCCTTGGCATTTTAATTACGATGTGTCGTGGTGTGGTCCTCTTTGGATTCCTTTTGTTTGGGGTTCTGTGCGCTTCCTGGACTTGTAAGTCTATTTCCTTCACCAGGTGGTAAACATTTTCAGTCATTATTTCTTCAAATAGGTTTTCAGTATCTTGCTCTTTCTCTTCCTCTGGCACCCCCATAATTCTGATGTTGGTACACTTGAAGTTGTCCCAGAGGCTCCTTACACTATCTTCACATTTTTGGAGTCTTTTTGCTTTTTGCTTTTCCAGATGAGTGTTTTCTGCTTCTTTGTATTTCAAATCTTTGACTTAATTCTTGCATTTCTCTAGTCTGCTGTTAGATCTCTGTATAATATTTTTTTATTTCAGTCAGTGTATGTTTAATTTTTAGTTGGTCCTGTTTCATCTCCTCTTGGATCTCACTAAATTTATGCATCTTTTCTAGGAAATTCTTAAAAAACCTTATAACCGTGGTTTTTGAACTCTATATCCAGTTGTTTGTTTTCCTCCATTTCTTTCATTTGTGATCTGTTCCTTTGTCTCCACATTTTCACTACTTCCCTGAGTTGGTAGAGTAGCTTCGTGTCCTACGTGTTCTATATGGCCCAGTAGCTTCGCCTCCCCAGTTACCTGAGATGGACACTCTGGGTCCCCAGGGGCTCGCCCAAAACTGGGGTTCAGTGCAGTCAGAGTTGGAATTCAGTGTAGTTGGGAGGTTCTGTCTTCCTCCTGCTCAGCTTTTTACAGCTCCTCTGAGTCTCCGTGAGCCCTTCTTTTTCCTTCTAGTTGTAGAATTTCCACTCAGCCAGCTTTCCTGTGAGTCTGTATGGTGTCCGTTCTGTCTTTTAGTTGTAGTTTTGAAATTGTTGTGCGAGGCAGCAGTTTAGGTGTTCACCTATGCCGCCATCTTGGTTTCTCTCCCCAATTTTTTTCATTTGAGCTTCATTATTTCTATTATTTATGTCTTTACATTATCATTTCTAGATATCATGTATATCTTTTACTGTGGCCTTTACTACTAATCTATGTTTATTGTCATTATCATGATGGTTTACATCAATTCCCTACATTTTGTCATGCCTCTATAGCAGTGTTTTCAGATCATGGTGTATGTCTTGTTGTCACAAGATTAAAGTATTCTGAAGTGAAAAAAAGTTGGGAAACAATTTGTCCAACAGTTACATAGATTTTCTAACAAAATGGAGAGCTTCTTGGAGCTTTTTAATTGCTACTAGAGGCCCAGTGCACAGATTTGTGCATGGGGGTGGGGGAGTTCCCCTCAGCCTGGCCTATACCCTCTCCAATCTGGGACCCCTGTGGGGATGTCTGACTGCCAGTTTAGGCCTGATCCCACAGTCAGACATC
>JAAGEH010002531.1:50975612-51224870 GCA_011751065.1 Lasiurus cinereus | reverse complement strand
GGGGATGTCTGACTGCCAGTTTAGGCCTGATCCCACAGTCAGACATCTCTCTTGCAATCTGGGGTTGCTGGCTCCTAACCACTCATCTGACTGCCTGACTGATCACCCCTAATCGGCAGTCAGATATCCCTTTTGCAATCCAGGACCACTGGCTCCTAACTGCTCACCTACCTGCCTGCCTAATCGCCCCTAACCTAACTACCTGATAGCCTGATGGTCCCTAACAGCCTATGCCTTGGCCCCTGCCACTGTGGCTTTGTCTGGAAGGAGGACCAAATGAGGACCCGACGACCGGAAGATGTCCAGTCGACCTGGTCTAATTAGCATATTACTCTCTTATTAGTATAGATTGTGCACTAGGAATCTCTAAGAGGGAAGGTGGGTGTATAGTGGGCAAGATGTAGTATCTCCTAAACCAAGGATTCCATGGTTAAATTAGTTTGGGGGGCCAGCAGAACTAAAGCATTGAGGCTGGAGGCGCCATCTGTTGTTTTGTGCTAATGAAATAGGTGGTGCCAGTTGTAGCAACTAGTGCTTGGTGGTGGCAACAGCCAGGTCTTCATTGGCCTAGTTCTGCAGCAGCATTTTCTATGCCCTCCTCCTATATCATGTAGTTTCTGAGCCTGTTTCTACAGCCTCCCACAGTCTGTGAACTAGCTAACATTTATTTTTTGTTTTAAGCTAAGCAAAGGTTTCTATTGTGTGCAATTAAAATCTTTTACTGATATAGTTGCAATTAGTCTTCCCTAGCAGATTGAAAATGCTGTGAGGGGTATCTTCTCACCAGTGTATCCCCATAGTGCCTACCATCTCAATATATCCTAGCTTAATGCTTGGGACATTAAATAAGTACTCAGTATTTTTTTAAGTGAGGAAACCAAGCCACTGATGTCAACTTCCTTATCTACCCCAGTAATTTCACTTTAGGTCCATTAATTTACTGAAAGTGCTCTTGGTAATTATTTATATTAAAATTTATATTGGGGGATCACTACTTGGTATTCTACTTTTAAAATCCAGTGGACAGTTTTCACTCTAACTTGGTTAACTTCTTTAAAGCTTTGATTACTCTATTTATTCCTAGTTCTCATTTTACCCTTTTGACTTTTCTTTCAGGTTCTGAGGCTATTCCCATTTTCTGTAGCTTTTATTTCTTAATATTACCCCAGAAGTCTTCATTCAGCTCACCCATTCCTATGACATCAGGATCTATATATGATGATGACTCCTAAATGTTATCTTCCAGCCAGACCCCTCACTTGAGCTTCAAATCACTATATCTAACTACCTATTCAATATCTCCAGAGATCTGGACATCCTACAAACCTCTCAAACTCAGTATGTCCTACATGTCAAAAATAATACTTTCTATTTTTCTAATAGGGTACAATTAAGACTTTATAATTTCCAAACTTCTGTTTAGCAGCAAGACTTTACTATTGAATTAGATATGAATAATAATATATATTAGTATTTCATATTGAACAGACCTAAATTATAGAACATATTGGTATTTATCTATATTTATATACTTTAAGAAATAATTTTAATTACATTTTAAATAATTTTAATTTACCATTGTTAATAGAATTTGTAATTTTTTCAAAGTATGAGTAACTTACCTTTCAGAAAAATATGACATAAAACAAAGAAAATGGGACATAGTAATTGAAAAGATAGTCAAAGTAAGTCACATTCATTTCTCACATAAAAATTTCACCTATAATCTTACATATTCACTTTGGAATTTTCAGTTAAGTATTTTGAAAATTATATCAGTATTTTTTTTTAACAAAATTTATATCTTACCTGAACTCTCTAAGTAGCAATCATGTAGATACTATGACAGGACAATTTTAGTTAGAAAACCTCTTTAATAGTTTGGTTTTGAACAGTCTCTATGTTGGGGACTTATTAACCACATAAACAAATAAAAATTGATTGTTAATATTCCAAACATTCAAACTGAAACATTGAGAAAATTATTGAAATTTTCAGCGAAGTATTTATTTTATCACCCCCAGGAAACAGCTAATGCATAAAAATATGTCACTACAATTTTGTTCATTTGAAATTCTTAAGTTTAATTAGATTTTTTTCAAACACTTAATTTATGAAAGTTTCTTTTGGATTTTAATTTTGTTTAATGTCTTTTGTTCAAAGACACATAAAAAGAAATGTTCCCCTTTATAGTAATTTCTTCCAACTCTCTTAAAATAAGGTATTTTAAAGTTCCCTTTGTTGATTTACTGATATAATGCTTTATGCCTTGTATACTTGGCTTATAGTAAAACTAATGCATTTATTTCAACTAGTTATTTTTTTCTATTAGACATGTACTTGAATGTTTGAAGATTCTGAATAAAGCCAGTTTTTAAAGTCATTGCTATGAATCAAATGACACGGTCTATACTTATATAGTCATAAATTCTGTGACTGTTTCTTGTGCATCACTGGAGCCTAGGCAAGATATCTTTGGTCTTGATTGTTCCCAAATTTACCTCTTCTTTTTGTAGAGTTAAGAATTCCTGCAAGTAAAATTCAGCATTCAAAGGAATAGTTTAGAGAAAACAAAGCTAGAAATTTGAAATGTACTGAGAAGTTTCTGTGGCATTTGTATAAGCTATGTTATGTATAATGTATGCAATGTACAAAGCATTTTTAAGGTATTCTAACTGCTTTATACAACTGAACTTTTCCTATTGGACATTTCCTATTGCAAATTGTTAACTTTGATTATAGGCTATTATTAATATTCCTAGTATTGTTAATTACCAATATAACAGACCTTGGTTTTTATAAGTTTTAGGATAATGTTAAACTAACCATCAAGAGAACTTCTTTTGCATGTTTAATATTTATTGAACACCCATGATATAGACATTTAATAAGAGTACAGATTCTTTATTTTTCCTGAAGTTTCTTGTTTGTTTTCTATGGATACCAAATGAAAGTAAAAGAACTATCACAAGTAAGGTTTACTTTTAAAGCTTTTTCTGATTTTGTTCTAAAATAGGACAGATTGCTTAGGTATGAACTTCTATAGTAAATGTGAAAGTATGTCATTATTAATTAAAAATACTTTCTGAGTGACTAAACCAATATATACATATCTGATACACTATTTTTAATTACTTAAAATGTTAGTAAATATAACATTCAAGTTCTTGTATTTTCATATTTAATAGGCTACTCCTGGAAGCAAGATGATTGTTTAAATATTTCTTGCAATTCTCCAGTGCTCAAAAATATTTCCATATTACTGCACAGAAAATTCTATATGTCAGAAATCAATCAGTGCTATAAATTTCCAAGTTCCTATTTAAAGGATGATTTAAATTCTGAAGGAAAGAGGTTAAACAATAATTATGGATTATATTTTAATTAAATACATTACTAACACATTTTAAAAAATGATTTATACAGAGGTAAAAATGATTCATCTTTGGGTTTCACTAAAGAGCCCTTTTTACATTAAAGTAAAAAAAGACAAAAGGCAGCAGAGGTTGGAAGTGGGATGCTATGTAAGTTAGAGAAGCAAAAGGCTGAAATTGCATAACTGTATGTTGGGGGAATAGGATTAATTTTAACAAAGTCCTGTTGATGATTGCTGTGGTTGCATGCATATTGAAATTTTAATAATAACATTTCTGGTAGGTGGCAGCTAAGTAGCATGAAAGCTGGTAGCAAATAACTATGTGGTGAGGAAACTATGGATTAACTGTCAAGAGGGAATTTGAAGCTTTGTTATTTTTTTATTCATTTTGCATTCTATCACACTAATATATTCTCTCTTAAAGTGGTGTACTTCTGAAAGGTGGAGGTAAATGCAGGAGCAGTTACCATGGTTTCCCCTGCTATCATGGTAGAAATCTCGGGGACAATTCTCTCCCAAAGCAGAGGATTCCAGAACAAATGCTATGTTATTTCATAATCACCTAAATGTTGCGTAGAGTGGCTGATGCGTGGAGTTTCCTGGCTTATGAGTCTAGATTATAAGGGAGTATGAGTATAGGGACCAATGGCATGTTGAAAGGCTAAAGAGTGACATTAGCTCTAAGCTGTATGTATTTTAAAGGAGTGGTCGGTTGCTTGTGCATTAGTAGCCTATACCTCTCACTCACTACACCTCTGATGTATCTGGGATGTCTAGCCCTTAAGTGCCTGGCCAACCTTGATAAGAGTCAGGACTGTCATGAATAAAGTACTTACTTTCTCTTCTCTGTCCCTCTTTTGTAATTTCGGGATTCAGTGCCTCAGATTATAAGTATCTTCTTTTTTCTATTTTATCTTTCTTTTTTATTCCTACTCTAATAAAGTGGGATTAGGCATGAGACAGTTTACAATAGTTTTTATAAGAGTTAATTCTATCTTAATAAAATTATTTTGGAATAGCACAAATTCATATTAAGGTTATGTTGATAGAGTGTATTAGAGCAAAATACAAATCCAGAATGTTTAAATATGGAAGTCCTTTCCATATAAACTTATAATCTAAATTAAAAAATCTTTGTAGAAACTTTGAACTAAAATATAATCAAATAGATTATTGATTTGGGTTTTCTTTGGGTTTACTGGAAAATTTTCATGAATTGACTTTTGCTAAATCAGATAACTGTATAATTTTTTGGACTAAAATTGTGTTTTTATGTACAATTTCAGAAACAGCAATAGTATTTATAGGTTTTTGAAGCCAGTTTGCACTGCCTTGTGAAAGCTGTTTGGAGCCAACTTGTACTGGTTTGTGAAAGCTGATTGTTAACTTTTCAGAAATTTTGTGTGTTGGTTATTCAATGTAGATGTTATTTAAAATTAAATAATATAAACTTAAAATATAAAAAACAAAGATAATAAATACTCAAAATTTAATACTTTGTAATTAATTGAGTACATTTTATTGTTATCTAGGCTCTTGAGGTTATGCCTGTCATAGATATAGATATAGATATAGATATAGATATAGATATAGATATAGATATAGATATAGATATAATAATGGGCTTCTATGCACCTGTCTCTTCCTAACTCCATGTTCCATGACATCATGTTAGTAGCTTGAAGTTGGCCATCAGTGGACTATTCATACTATACAAACTGACAAGTGCAAATTGACAAGTGGTTGGCCATGATAGCAGGGGAAACCATGGTAACTGTTCCTGCATTTACCTCCACCTTCAGAAGTACATCACTTTAAGCTGCAAATCAGGGCTTAATATGTTGTGTTGATTGCCTACACTTAAAGTGATGGGGAAACGTTTACAATACATATTGTATCTACATCTATTATATTACAAATAGCACAAAAATCGAGGAAATATTTAAAACTATAATCCAATCAATACTCATGTAATTACACTCAAAGAGCCAGTTTTTGAGCATTTAACAGCATACCACTGGTTTAAATTTATTAGACTTCATTAATTTTTACTAATAAGTACTTCAAATTTAAACTATACAAATGTTAATAAAATACATTTTTATTTATCCAATACAATTACTACCCAGAACATGAGATGTATTTGTGCATCTTTATATATAAAAGGCTAAGTGACTGACTCTCCATCTGTCCATCCTGTCCAACTAACAGACTGGCCAGTAAATATAATAATGCGCACTGGCAATTTAAAAGTAAACGCTGGCTCACACATATGCGATACATATAAAGCTCTGATGTATTAACAGGATCTGCAGAAGGAGAGGTTGTTCTGATTCCAAGAATTAATCTGACACTGGCCTTCCATTTAAATTAATTCAAAGACAGTTTCTCATGATACCAGAATTTGTGATGACTGTTAATAAATCACAAAGACAAACTCTAGACAGAGTAGAAATGTTCCTACTTAAACCTGTTTTCGGACATGGTCAGTTATATGTTGCTTTCTTTCAAGTTTGAAGAGCATGTGATGTTAAAGTTAGAGTTGTAAATACTTCATCACAAGGGAAATTAGTCAAGCACTCTGAAAGTGTTTTTACTTTTAATATGGTATACAGGGAGATATTAGAATAAGTTTAATCAATTTATCAGTTATTGTTTTTATCAATGTTGTTTTTATATCATGTTTTTATTGTTTTTATATTCTGTCTTTGTTGTTTTTATATCATGCTGTTATTGTTTATTTATTAATCAAATTATATGTTATTTTCATATGCATTTTACTAATTTTCTTTCATCTCTGACACTTCTATTTTAGAGAATGGCAAATAGTGATATTAAAATATTTCTTATAATTAATTTCCTTTCAATGTCCAAAAATTCATGTACTGGGCTACTAGTTTTTAAATAAAAAGCTAGCTTATAGTTTTCTTAAATTTTAATATCCACAATAGCCTCTATATTAGAAGTTCCCTAAGTGACTGACTGGTCTGAGTAACAGAAACTTTAAATAATGACAGCAAAAACATGACTTGTATTCTAGAGATTCTGATCCCATAGTTTTATGGATTGCCTAAGAACCTACATTTTACAAACCTCCCCTATTGCTACCAATCATCAGTCAGGTTAGGAATCACTGTACTTCCAAAAATAATTTCCAGTGCCTTTTTTAATATTTGAGGACCTTTACTTGAAACAAGTAAAATAAAAAAGAAGGAACTTAAGCAAACTCAATGTTGTTCATTTATTGAGTTTCAGGAAACTATTGCATATATTATGTCGGTGCTATTTTAAAGTCATGAGCAATGTCCTGTGAAGACCCTTTTAATTCATCACTAAGAAAGTTTTATCCAGATAAAGTATCAGTACCCACAAAAAAATGTTTGAAGATTTCTTGTCCTGACTTTGTTTTATTACTTTGCATGTATAATGTTCATTCTCTTTAAAGGTATCCATTTCATCTGTTAAAATAAGGACATTATACTAGATCATCTTTAAAATATAAAAGATGATAATTACCTTTCATGTATAGGGATATATATATATATTTTTTTAATTGATTTCAGAGAGGAAGGGGGAGAGAGAGAAGATATAAACATCAATGATGAGAGAGAATCATTGATTGGGTGCCTCCTGCACACTCGCTACTGGGGGCGTGAGGTGAGAGAGTATTAAGCCCACAACCTGGACATGTGCTCTTGGCTGGAATCAAACCTAGGACCCTTTAGTCCACAGACTGACACTCTATCCACTGAGCCAAACCGGCTAAGGCTATAGGGATTATTATTTTTTTTAACAATGTATTATTTTTAAGTATTTTATCTATTATTTCTGTATGTTTGTAGTAGGAAGTCCCTGTTCATCAAGTTAAACTAACATGATATAAGAATTGACTATATTTTAAAATAGTGATGGAATTTGACTGAATTTTAATGTCCATATTTTTAAGACATTGGTTAATTACAATTGTAGTTTTTAAAAACATATATTTTGAGATTACTTTAACTTTTCCATTTCCTCCAGTGGGTTTTTGTTGTTGTTGTTGTTGTTTTGTTTTTTTTTTAAATATATTTCATTGATTTTTTACAGGGGAAGGGAGAGGAATAGAGAGTTAGAAACATTGATGAGAGAGAAACATCGATCAGCTGCCTCCTGCACACCTCCTACTGGGGATGTGCCCACAACCAAAGTACATGCCCTTGACCGGAATGGAACCTGGGGCCTTTCAGTCCACAGGCTGGCGCTCTGTCCACTGAGCAAACTGGTTTTGGTTCCAGTGAGTTTTTTAAAATCTTTTTTTTTTTGCATGTGCCTATGCATCATGAGTATTCAGTAAATGTTTTTTAAGTGAAAATAAACTGAATATGTAGTTTGTGCCAAACAGTGTTCTAGCTGATTATAATTAGATCATCTGCTTTAGTATTAATGTATATTAAAGTTAGACCTAATGAACCTACAAACTATAAAATGATGATGATGATGATGATGATGATGATAATAATAATAATAATAATAATAATAATGGTAGTTTCAAATACTTAGAAGGTACTTCATTCTCATACTAATTCTGCAGTACAAAGTATTATTATTACTATTTTACTGGTGCGGTAAATGAGACATCGAGAAAGTAATTTGCCCCAAATCACGTGGCTAACAAGTGGCAGAACTGAATTTGAACTGAGTCTATTTTCTTAATCATTATACTTTAAGTTATATTTTCCGTTGAGAGATATTACACCTCTTTGTATTCTGCATAATGTTTAAATAAATATTTTAACATGGCACTCATACCTCTTCCTGCCCTTATTCTAGCCTATCTATTGTACCACATCACTGTCAGTCTTGTTCTTCATCTCCAATTACTAACAATTTTCCAAAGGCACTATGATACTTCATGCTTCCATCTTTTTTATTATATTTGCCCTCTGGCTGGAATGTGTCCTCTTCTACTTCACTCTTGGCTGATTACCACATGTCCTTAGAAACTATGACTTTTTCTGAAAGCTTCCATAACTGCTCCTGAGATAGTTATCTATCTCCTCGGTGCTCTCCTAAATTTGTCCTCTCTTTATGTACCAGTTTATAGCACTTATTTCACTGAGCTTTAATAAGTCATTTACTCTCTCTCAACTAGACTACTTTCTTGAAGTAAAGGACTGTGTTTTGCACATCTCTGTGTCCCCATGGCCTGCTAAAAATTACCAGGCACATAGGCGATGTTCCATAAATGCTTGTTGAATGAATGATTGTCATTTCTTTACTTGTTTTATAGAACATTCATAAGGTTTTCTTATTGTAGTGTCATTTTGAATTTTAAAAAGGGCTATGAATTATTTTGTTAGTAACAGTAATGAAAAGATGTTTGTAAGAATAAGAAGTTATCTTGGAATGCAAGTCACCTCATGAGTGTTTCAAGATACCTTGTAAAACATAATGTTTTTGCGTATTTAGTTGTAAAATAACATAGACCCCACAATAGGGTATTATTAAAAATCAAATCTTTTTAGCTATTCAGTTGAAAATGATTCCTTAGTGAAAAAAATAACACAGTTGTAAGTATGTGTTAAGAAGAATGACTGGTCTAGCTGTTATAATTCTTTTTAAAAATATTTTTACTCAGTAATATTTAATTAAAATATATATCATTAAAATTAAAGTTACTAGTAATTGTTTTCTGACTACATTTCATTTATCTACTATCGACATTGTATATAGAAATATTAATTTTATCAAGGCTCATAGCAGTTTTCACCTCCAAATATAGTATAAATAAATATAGACAGGAAACTAGATAGAACAACTAAGCCTCTTGGGAAAAATCTCTTTTTAAAACATATCAAATATGTTAATGGTTTTTATATCCTCATTTTTTTTATAATTATAATGGAAAATTTAATTATTTAGTTTGGGGGAAAATATTTTGTTTCATGACCTTAAAAAGAATTTAACTCTTTAAATGGCATGAAAGAATAAGAAGAGAAAATTACTTGTTTCAGCCTGATAGGCAGTGTATCAGGCTAGCACTATTTTGCTGCAGCTGAAATGCAAACATGAGAAAATTGCAGAAATTTACAATTCAATGTGTGTTTCATCAGGGAGAAATCCACAGATTGTTTTGACACTCAGTTAGGAATTCAGCATGAAGATGGACGTCTCATGAAATTTGCAGCTGCTGATTGAATTTATATTTCCATAAAGGCCATCAACAGTAGCAGCCTGCAGGGGAAGAGGGGGGAGAAATGACAAAAATTGTGAGGCTAGCATTTTTCCTCAGCGTTATAGTGGCAAATTACTGGTAATAAGGGTTTACACTGACCAGGATTAAAGAAAAATATAGACAGCCAGAAGGGAAGGACTTCTCAGTTTAATTGATTTTAACTAAATTTGTCTACATTTGATATCTAAATATGTGTTTAGTCATATGTAGAAAAGGTAATATGTACCTAAAGGTCAGTTTATTCGTCTTTACTATTTACAGAGGAAAAAATAAGGTAGTCTTTAAGTTATAGGAGGCTCTATTGTATAGGTTATTTTCTTAAGAGCATTTCAATATAGAAAATGAGTATTGTACACAGAACATGCTTACTTTTTATGAGATTGAAAATCATTTCATGTTCTTACAAGTAACCTACAATTCACTTAAAAAACTTTAATTTATTTTTATTGTTGACAGTATTATAGATGTCTCCCATTTCCCCTTCCCACACACCCAGCCTCTTACAATTCACTTTTTGAGACTACTAACTCATTTTAAATATTAAAAATTTTTTTGAACTGACAACCAACAGATAATATGCATAAGTTGTCTTTTCAGGGACCTTATTTCCTTCTTATTTTAAAGTTAATTTTTAGCAAAATTGATTAAAAGTTCTTTTGTTTAATGCTTGTCTTGTAGAGATTTCATATTGTACATGATTTTAAAATATTCATGGATTGTCCGTGAACTACAGGAATTAAGAATGTTTATTGTTCCTGTAGAGTTCTTTGTCTCTGTGGAAAATATTTTTAACCATAAAGGGATATACTCAGGTGGCTTTATTTGAAAATTAATATTTGCACAACTATCTGTAAAAATCATATCCTTCCTGAGGAAAATAAAATACATTTTGTTTAAAATTATATACTCTAAATATAAAAAGATTATTACCCAGAAAATATATACATGATTGTTAGCCTTTATTTTTTTTAACATACTAGATTATTTAAGAGTATAAAAGCATATAAACTACTTCCATTAGTTTAGTTTTTTTTTTGTTTGTTTTTTTAGTATATCTAATATGTCTATATTGTAAACTGTTTTAATTGACAACAGTACACATTTCTGGTATTTGTACTTAAACTATATGTGGAAATTTTTCAGAGTTTCATAATTTGCTTTTGGTATATTTAAATAATCATCTTCAGCTTAGATGACAAGGGTGTGCTTATTCTGTTGGGAGTCTATGAATGCTTGCTTTTTTCAATATCACTTGCTATGATTTTACTCTCTGTGTATTAATATTGGAATCTGCCATTTAAATATTTAGTTTTTATTTATTGTGTATTAGTTTATACACCAAAGGAAAACTGTTTTATGAGAGAAGTACCATATGTTCATTGTATACAGTTTAAAGGTGTTTGGACAAACTTTTCTCATTTGTGCTTTTTCTTCATAGTGTTACTCAGGCATACACATTTAGTGGCATTCATTCATCCAGGCTTCCCCTCTTTCTTTCTACTTCTCTCTTCCTGCCTATCCCATATGAGGATTTACTATTTTCCAAAATGTATTAGCTTAAATAATTTAATTTACCACATATTAAGAGTCACCTTTTCCTTTGTCTTAAGTTGCTATCAATTGCACCACCCAATCACATTAATATCTTTATTTGCTATTTTGGTTATTGTCCCTGCCAGTGTGTATTTTTAGTTTTGATACCTGAGATATAATTCATTCTTTCTTTATTCAATAAATATTTATTTACTGATGTTTATGTATCAGAGACATATAGCATAGATAATAAATAAGTGAATATGTAACATAATGTCATGTAGAAGTATGAAAAACAAAAGCAAGGTAAAGGGCTAGTATGTGACAGAATGGGGATGTGGTAACTATTAATGTAGAAAGTTCCAAAAGGTTTTTTGAGGATATACCATTGAAAAAGAAAACCAAGTGAAGTGAGGAGTGTACAGTAGTTCTACATATTCCCGTTTATTTTATACAGCATGATCATTTCCCCCTGATTTTGCTGTGTGTTCGCTTCCACTTATCCCCATCCTCTAGTCAAATTCAACATTAGTAGTCTAGAATTATGCTTTGAGAGCTCCAATAGCTTTTGCATGTTCATATAATTTGTATATTTATATATAAATACACAGAAATATGATTTTTGGAGGTGGTATTGTTTAGTTTTTTTTTTTTTTTTTACAAAACAATGGAATCATATTTATCTTTTCTTGGCACTTGTGGTTCTTACTCAGCAAAAAATCATGACCATCACTTCTGTCAGAAGCTATAGACCTGCCCTAACCGGTTTGGCTCAGTGGATAGAGTATCAGCCTGCAGACAGAAGGGTCCCGGTTCAATTCCAGTCAAGGGCATGTATGTACCTTGGTTGCGGGCACATCCCCAGTAGGAGGTGTTCAGGAGGCAGCTGATCAATGTTTCTTTCTCATTGACGTTTCTAACTCTTTATCCCTCTCTCTTCCTCTCTGTAAAAAAAACACACACACACACACACACAATAACAAATTTTAAAAAAGAAGATACAGATCTTAAGCAATTCTTTTTTTTTAAATATATTTTTATTGATTTTTCACCGAGAGGAAGGGAGAGGGATAGAAAGTTGGAAACATCGATGAGAGAGAAACATCGATCAGCCGCCTCCTGCACGCCCCTACTGGGGATGTGCCCACAACCAATGTATGTGCCCTTGACCGAAATTGAACCTAGGACCCCTCAGTACAACGCTCTCTCCACTGAGCCAAACCGGTTTTGGCTAAAGCAGTTCTTTTAATAGCTACATGTATTTTCATAATGAGGATATATCTTTGATTAATACATTAATGGACATTTGAGTTGCAATCTTTTTGCTACTAAGAATGCTCCAATAAATGTCCTGTACAAATAACTTTTAGTACTTATGCTTTTACATCTGTAAGATAAATTCCCAGAAATGGCATTGCCATGTCAAAGAATATGTGCATGTTTCATTAATAAATGTTACCAGAGAATTTTCCAAGAAGGACTTAGAAATTCACATTCTTGCTAGCAATGTGGGAGTGTGTCCTTTTTCTCCGCAACCTTACTATCACTAGGTAACTTTTTATTATGTTTTGAGACTCTTTTTAACCCATCTGTCATCTCATATTAGGTAGGTGCTCAGTTTATGTTTACTCTACCTATGTACTTTAGAACAATGGGACAATGTGCCCTTAAGAACTATACAGCTCACTTTTTAGCAATCTTACCATGTTGTATATTAATACATGTTTAAGTATATGTGTTCACCAACTCCGAATCCTGACACTTTAGTAACACGTGGCCAGACACACTATAGGAGAGTGGTCTCGGTCAATTATTATTTCAAAACTAAATGTGTAAGATTTTTTTGTTGCCAAGGCTGTTAGATTATCTGTGCTGTTGATTTCTCTTTGTCAATGTAGGGAGCAGTTCGCTAAAAGTTTTTCTTCTTTCTTTTTTCTTTTTTAATAAATCTTTATTGTTCAGATTATTACAATTGTTCCTCTTCCCCCCTCTCACATAGTTCCCCTCTGCCCTTATTCCCCTACCCCACTGTCCTCATCTATAGGTATAAGATTTGTGTCCAGTCTCTTCCCGCACCCCCACACCCTTATACCCCTGAGAATTGTCAGTCCACTCCCTTTCTATGCTCCTGATTCTATTATATTCACCAGTTTATTCTGTTCATCAGATTTTTTATTCACTTGATTTTTAGATTCACTTGTTAATAGATATGTATTTGTTGCTCATAATTTTTATCTTTACCTCTTCTTCCTCTTCTTAAAGAATACCTTTCCGCTTGTAATATAATACTGGTTTGGCAGTGATGAACTCCTTTAACTTTTTCTTATCTGTGAAGCTATTTATCTACCCCTCAATTCTGAATGATAGCTTTGTGGGCTAGAATAATCTTGGTTGCAGGTTCTTGCTATTCATCACTTTGAATATTTCTTGCCACTCCCATCTGGTCTGCATAGTTTCTGTTGAGAAATCAGCTGACACTTGTATGGGTGCTTCCTTATAGGTAACTAACTGTTTTTCTCTTGCTGCTTTTAATATTCTCTTTGTCGTTTGCTCTTGGCATTTTAATTATGATGTGTCTTGGTGTGGTCTTCTTTGGATTCCTTTTGTTTGGGGTTCTGTGCGCTTCCTGGACTTGTAAGTCGATTTCTTTCACCAGGTGAGAGAAGTTTTCTGTCATTATTTCTTCAAATAGATTTTCAGTATCTTGCTCTCTCTCTTCTTCTGGCACCTCCTTAATTCCGATGTTGGTACGCTGGAAGTTGTCCCAGAGGCTACTTCCACTATCTTCATATTTTTGGATACATTTTCTTTTTTCTTTTCCAGTTGGGTGTTTTTTGCGAGATGTCCCTATGTTGTTAGTTAGCCCAATCCCCTTTTCATAGGCACTTATTACAGAAGTTTATGTTACTAGTATATTTTGATTTCTGCCTTTATTTATTCTTCACGAGAACTGAGAGCTATAGTGACCCAGCAAGAGCCTGGGTGACTATTGTAGTAGTCTGTATTAGTACCTCGACTCTAGAGAAAAGGGAAAATGTGATACTGATTATGCCCTGTCTGACAGATCATGCCTTTAAATGGTGGGCCTCAAAGATTATTCAGCCTTCACAAGTGTAAAGAGCCAGATGGTATTTCAAGTATTAACTGTAGGATGAGTGCAAGAATCTTTGAAGTTAGTTTTAGTCATATGTCACATATAGAAATCTTAGGGGATATTCCATACTGTCTTTTGTAGACAAGGAGGACATATTGGTTAATCCAAGAGACTTCTGACAAATATAGTGTTGAGAATATAGGCCGAATGGGCATCACAAGGAGGAAACTGTATCATCTCTTCAAACTACTTCTGGAGTTGCAATATACAGAGTAGCCAATTCTATTTTGCCTTCCCTTTCCCCGTTTTCTCATTTCCTCTCTTATTCATTCTTATCATTTTGATGTGATCAGGGCATATATTTCTCTTCTACTATTTATTAGAAATTCATGGAGTAATTCAGACAGTGAAACTTGGAATAATACTCCTCTATGCTCTGACATCAACCACAGACCTCAGCTTTTATTTATTTTTTTTAATATATTTTATTGATTTTTTTTTTTTTTGTAGAGAGAAAGGGAGAGGGACAGAGAGTTAGAAACATCGATGAGAGAAAAACATTGATCAGCTGCCTCTTGCACGTCCCCTACTGGGGATGTGCCCGAAACCAAGGTATAAGCCCTTGACCGAAATCGAACCTGGGACCCTTCAATCCACAGGCCAACGCTCTATCCACTGAGCCAAACTGGTTTCGGCCAGACCTCAGCTTTTAGATCCTTTCTTGAGTAGCTTTTAGATCCTTTCTTGAATCTTACTACTATTTAGTTTGGACCACATTTTTTTTTTGAGGTAGCAACTTTTAAAATTTTTTTTTCATGTGTAAAATCATTGATTATTTTTTCTAATTCATTTTTTTTGCGTTAAGTAGCCCAATCTCCTTTTCTGCCTTAACTGTTTTCTTTCTTAGCATCTTTTAAAATGTGAAGAGTTTTTTTTTAATCTATTTTATTAAAAGTACAACAAACTAGGTTCAAAGTAAGAGCTGATGGTACCTAGATAATTTAACAATTATTTCCTCTTCTGTCCTTCCATCCTCTTTTCATTTTTCCTTTAGTATATAAGCATATTTGAAGATTTCTTCTACTTTCCTGTGTAACTAATGAGATCTCTTGTATTAAAAGACCAAGCAGTTTACAGAACTTTTTAATTTTTAAACTAGAATATTAAGATTTTCTCTGACCCTACTTCTACCAAATACCCATTTCTTCTTCATTAGTTATCATTATCCTTTGTTTTAGATATATCATGTCTCCTTAGCTCCTTCCCCTGATGGCCCTATCATATCATCATCATCTGTTCTGGTTAGTTTCTCTGGTTATTTTTTAAAAACTTAGTTCTGTATAGACCCATCTATAGTACCCAACAGGCTTATAAACCACTTCAATTCATATGAGAATCATTGATACAGTGGCAAATTCCTTACCTCTCAGCAACCCATCAAATAACCAGCATGTTTCACATAGTAAGAAACTGGGTTTATATAGGGGGTTTTTAAACCTTAATTATTACACAATATAAGTATAGTGATGTGGATATTCTATGCTATGTATGTTCATGTATAATTCTATCCTATATAATAAAGAGGTGATATGCAAATTGACCATCACATCCTCACACAACATGGCCTCCCCCATGTGGTCACAAGATGGCCAGCAGGGGAGAGCAGTTGTGGGCAATCAGGTCAGCAGGGGAGGGCAGTTATGGATGACCAGGCTGGCAGGGGAGGGCAGTTAGGGGCAACCGGACTGGCAGGGGAGGGCAGTTGGGAGCGTTTGGGCTGGCAAGGGAGTGGTTAGGGGGTGATCACACTGGCAGGCAGAAGTGGTTAGGGGCAATCAGGCAGGGAGTTGGGAGCCAGCAGTCCTGGATTGTGAGAGGGATGTCCCACAGGGATCGGGTCTAAATGGGCAGTCAGAGATCCCTTGAGGAGTCCCAGTTTGGAGAAGGTATAGGCTGGGCTGAGGGACACCCCTTTCCCTCGAGTGCACGACTTTAAAGTTAAACTAGAAAGACTACTTAGTAGGAATCATAACTTCTTGCAATAAAGGAGAGATTAGACAAACAAAAGGAGTGTTTTTTTGTTTGTTTGTTTTTTGTTTTTTAAATATATTTTATTGATTTTTTACAGAGAGGAAGGGAGAGAGGTAGAGAGTTAGAAACATCGATGAGAAAGAGACATCGATCAGCCGCCTCCTCCACGCCCCCACTGGGGATGTGCCCGCAACCAACATACATGCCCTTGATGGAATCGAACCTGGGACCTTTCAGTCCGCAGGCCGACGCTCTATCCACTGAGCCAAAACGGTTTTGGCAAAAGGAGTGTTTTTATCTTTAACACTATAGGGAAAAGCTATGTATAAATAAATATATGCACACATACACACTATTTTATGTGATAAATCAGTGGCTGAGGTTCTCATCTGTTAAGTCAGAAGGAAAGTGACAGCTAATTGTAGCATAATTCTGAACATAAGGAGAAAATTGATCAATAAAGTAAAAGCTTGAGAGAAATCAGAATACCATTTTAGAGTTTATGATGGCTAAGAAAGGCAGTGCTATAGGTATTTAGATGTATATCCTAACATACATTAGAAGCTTCAGAAAGCTCTACAAGGAACATAGGCAAGTGTTTTTATTTCAAAAAGGTCTACAAAATGGAAGTGTTGATAACATATCTGTTAATGATCATGTTGAGCAGATGGAAAGTCTGCTAAGGAAGTGCTCTAATTGGTGTTTTAAAGGGTCAGGTACACAAAAATGTCTGTACCTGTAGCCATAAGAAATGTGATAGCAGCAAGATAAGGGCCTGATGTGTTCCCACATAGTCATTAAACATATATCATATAGTTTTGATACATTATAAATATAATAATTGTTTAAGGTATTTAAGGAAAAAAAAAAACGGCATGTTTATGAAAGGAATAAAAGCCAAAGACAGTTGCTCTAATCAGTAGGACATAATACAAGACAGACCAAATTGCAAAAACAGATGAAATTTTTAACCTCTCAAACAATACAAAATTATCTACTTTTACATATGAATTTATATATGTAATAGAGGCCCAGTGCACAAAATTTGTGCACTCGGGGAGGATCTCCCAGCTTGGCCTGTGCCCTCTTACAGTGTGGGATCCCCACAATCCATCACCCCAAAGAGGTAGGCCCTGCCCATCCATATAGGAATCCTTGATGGATTTCCCCAAAGAGGTAGGCCAGAACTGTGGGCCCCGCCTCCGCATCTCGTGGAGTCACAGGACCCCCAGGCCTTTCAGCATGGATCCATGGGCCCCGCCTCTGCTCCACACATGCAGGTTCAAGCCCCTGCCCACCCACGCACACACAGTCCCACCCACCCACGTGCACCTGCTGTGCATGCAGCCTCCTGGTGATCACTCGTTGCTGCATGAGGGCATCACAGTGTGATGGCATGACGACCCCATAAACTTTTATTAATAGGATATATATTTGTTTTTCTTAGAGAGCTAAATGTATGTAGGTTATAAATATGTTCTTCTTTGATAACATTTTATAGTCTAAACATGTATTAAATATCTATGAAAGGCTAAAAACATTTGGAGCATAAAAATTTCAAAAGCTTTATCCTCTGCTTGAGAAGATAATATATTTTTAATGGGTTAGAATTAACATGACAACTCTTTATCTCCTCTCTCTCTCTCTCTCTCTCTCTCTCTCTCTCTCTCTTTCTCTCTTTTTGAGAAAAAAATGCTTTTAAGCTGAAAATATAAAACAAACATAGGCAAGAAGAGACATAAAGAAAATGGCCACCAAATCTAAAAATGGTCCAAACTTCTGGGAACACCATTCTTTATACCTTGTCTTTTCAACCACAGAATAGTCCTTTCTTTCTTCCTTTCATTGCTACACCAAGAAGAACATAGTATGGGCCTATTTTTTGGGGTGGGGTCTCAGTCTAAAGATAGAAATTCTCAGATCATTACCCATCACCTCATTTGTTAGTTGTCTTATTCTTAAGCTTACTTAATGCTAAACAAATAAAAATATATTTGTCAATAAATTATTAAGGCATATATTTTCATTCATTGTATAATCTAGAGCACATGATTATTTTTTACTATAAATGAAAATTTTCATAGGAAAGCTATAATATCTAAATAGAAGTTAAAATCAGTTGTATTATTTTAAATGCTAAATTATTTATGTAGGGGACAGTAGGACTATATTAGGTAAATCTATATATATAAAAGCCTAAGTGACCAACTGACTGGCTGACTGTGACACACAATGACCACCAGGGGACAGATGCTCAACACAGGAATGGAAACCACAAGCATGGAAACATGGAACAAATTGATGAATCTTAGAGGGAAGGGGATGATAATATATTCATAACCAACTCAACTGTCTATTGATTAATCATACCTGTACATTTAAGGGTGTTTTTTTGTTGTTGTTGTTGTTATTTTAATAAGGAATTTTTATTTTTTAATATTTTATTGATTTTTTACAGAGGAAGGGAGAGGGATAAAGCACTAGAAACATCAATGAGAGAGAAACGCCGATTAGCTGCCTCCTGCACACCCCCTACTGGGTATGTGCCTGCAACCAAGGTACATGCCCTTGACAGAAATCGATCCTAGGACTGCTGAATCCGCAGGCCGACTCTCTGATCCACTGAGCCAAACCAGTCAGGGCCATTTAAGGTTTTTGTTATACCTCCCAAAACAATTTTGACAAAGAACTGGTTATAGTAAGAACCAAATGTGAGCCAAATATTTGGCATTCTATTAACAGTAATAGCCTAAGAACATTGTAAATTTTCATAGCATGTTTCTTAACACCTTTCAAACCAAAATCATGTTAGGAACAGCTGCTGGCCTAATGTTGTAGAGTCACATACTAAAAGAAACATGTTGGACAAAGAGAGAAATACTGTTTAATTCTTTTAGAAATTATTTGGTAGTAAGTCATAATCATTCAAAAAAGGGGGAAAACCAGCAACAACTCTGTAACATCAATTTTGGGAGTCATAGTTCTTAATTGATGCTCTCTTTGCAGCTGTTCTTTTTTCTTTTCATTTCATAGCCTGCTG
Source organism: Lasiurus cinereus (assembly GCA_011751065.1). Classification (NCBI taxonomy): domain Eukaryota; kingdom Metazoa; phylum Chordata; class Mammalia; order Chiroptera; family Vespertilionidae; genus Lasiurus; species Lasiurus cinereus. Next base: position 51,205,582 of record JAAGEH010002531.1, on the reverse strand, counting down.
TCATTTGCCTATTTCTTCTGTGCTTTTTTTTTTAATCTTCTTATATTATGCTTTTATTTATAGAAGACAAAGTACAATGTGATGTTTCTTATTACTTGCTAAATTCCTTGTTTATATGCTAAGTTCCTATTTTAATGTAGTTTTGGGATAAATTTACTGAAAATATTCAGTGCTTATATTTTCAGTTTTGAATTTATTCATATTGTGACAGTAATTGGTAGAAAACTGTTTCTCACAGCTGACAGGCTAAAAAAAAAAAAGGCTTGGGGGACAAAGCTACCACATGCCAGAGTGCTGAGGACCCATCAGATATTTAAAGAAGTGGCATTTGTACTTGCATTATTTAAGCTACTGTGAAAAGAGAGATGGGAACGGACTATATTTGTAGCATGCATTTTATGGAATTTATTTTCTAAAGAATCATGTTTTTGAAGAAGGTAAAACATCTATCAGACGTTTTTATAAAGATACAAAGCCAATAGATAATAGTTCTTCTAAAAAATAACTGGAAACCATGAAATACTTTCACATAAATCTTTTTTTAAAATCCAAAAACTCAAACATATTTACCTAATAGAAAATAGTAATTAAGAGCAAATTTCAAACCGAATGTTAATGAATAATTTTATTATTTTCTACCATAAAAATACTATTTGGTAAATAGTATAATTAAAGATATAATGTATTTTTAACCTGTTTTGCCAATTAACTTTTATCATTAATTGTCAAAGTGTGATTTGGAGGACCTCTGGTGTCTTTAAGAATCCCTCAACTGATGGGATAGCTAGCCAATCTTTTTGTTTTATTGATTATGGCTGTATTTCTGTTCTTTCTGGCAACTATGAATAACTATATTTAATAAAAATCAAATAACATTTTACAAATGTCTTATCAAAAAGAAAACCCACCTTACCCTTAAATCTGATAAGATATGCTGTATAAGCAGGAATGGATGGAACAGTAATGCCATTTATTTTGTTCTTTTCAATAGTATATAGGTGAAATTTTGAAGAGCCATTAAAATACAGCAAGACACAATAGCTCTTTGGAACTTTGAGGATATTCTATTAAATCATCTCAGATCCATTGTTTAAATGAACATGTATACAATCACTAACTTAATAATTAAAGAACTTTTAAGAAGTTGCTAAGCTGTCCTCTTTCTCTGACTTTAACCATGATACACAAATTATAGTTAAAAACACTTTAACTTTAAGAATGTTTTTTTTTTGTTTCTCTGTGTGTGTGTGTGTGTGTGTGTGTGTGTGTGTGTGTGTTTTAACCTCAAGTTTTCTTAGTCTGATGAGTTTGTTTGTTTTTTTTTGCTTTCTTCCTTCATACATGGTCAGTGTAGTGAGTTGAATAGTGTCCCACAAGTTTGTGTTTTTCTGAAACCTCAGAATGTAGCCTTTTGTCCCTAACTAGCTTGGCTCAGTGGATAGAGCATTGGCCTACAGACTGAAAAGTCCCAAGTTTGATTCCTATCAAGGTCATGTACCTTGGTTGAGGGCACATCCCTAGTAGGAGGTGTGCAGGAGGCAGCTGTTCAATGTTTCTCTTTGATGTTTTTAACTCTCTCCTTTCCTCTCTGTAAAAAAATCAATAAAATATATTTGTTTTAAAAAAAGAATGTAGTCTTTTGGAAAATAGGGTTTTGCATATGTAATTTGTTAATATGGGGTCCTATTGGATTAGAGTGGACCCTATATTCAGTGACTAGTGTCTTTGTAAGAGAAATGTATATATAGAAACAAACACAAGGAAGAAGACCAGGTAAAGATGGAGGCAAAGAGTGGAGTGATGCAGCTACAAGCCAAGGAATGTCTGTACCATGAGAAGAGGCAATGATAGAGTCTCCTGTAGAGTTTTCAGAGGGGGACATGGCCCCACCTGCAACTGATTTTACATTTCTAGCCTATGGTGAGTTAATAAATTTCTGCTGTTTAAAGCTACCCAGTTTGAGGTCTTTGTTATGGCAACCCAGGAAACCAAGGCAGTCATTATTCTTAAGCATTTTCCTACAAGCCTGCATTTTACTGCTTATCCTATCTAATAAAAGAATAATATGCAAATTGACCAAAACTCTGATACACCCACAAGCCATGCCCACCAGCCACACCTACCAGCCAATCAGAGCGAGTATGCAAATTAACCCAACCAAGATGGCTATGGCCACAGAGAGCAAGAGGGAGGCTTGGGTTGCCCCTAACAATGGAGGAAGCCAAGTGCCCAGGCCTCTGCTTAAGGCAACAAAGTTTCAATGGCTATGTAGCAGAAGGTTTGGCTCTGCTCCAGGCTACAAAGTTTCAATTGTAGAAGATAAATAAATCCCAGATACCAGGGCCTCCCACCACAGGCCCCTCCTGCAGGCCACCCCACGCCCCAAGGGAAAACCCACCCTGATCCAGGACACCCTTCAGGGCAAACCAACTGGCCTGCAACCAGGCACCAGGCTTCTATCCTATATAATAAAAGAGTGATATGCTGCTGATTGATGGTCACTCCAACACACAAGATGACTGCCCCCATGTGGTCACAAGATGGCCATCAGAAGATGGCCAGAGGGGAGGGAAATTGGGAGAGAACAGACCTGCAAGGGAAGGTAGTTGTGGGTGATCAGGCCAGCAGTGGAGGGCAGTTGGGAGGGACCAGTCCTGCAAGGGAGGGAAGTTGGGGGTGATCAAGCCTGCAGGGGAGGGGAGTTATGGGTGACCAGGCTGGCAGAGGAGGGAAGTTAGGGGTGACCAGGCCTGCAGAGGAGGGCAGTTAGGAGCAAACAGGCTGGCAGGGGAGCAGTTAGCCATCAATCAGGCTGGCTAGGGAGTGGTTAGGGGGTGATCAGGCTGGCAGGCAGAAGTGATTAGGGGCAATCAGGAAGGCAGGCAGGTGAGCAGTTGGGAGCCAGCAGTCCTGGATTGTGAGAGAGATGTCCAACTGCCCGTTCAGGCCCGATCCAGGTAGGAGGGCAGGTAGGATCGGGCCTAAACAGGCAGTCGGGTATCCCTCAAGGGGTCCCAGATTAGAGAGGGAGCAGGCTGAGCTGAAGGAGACCTTCCTCTCCCCCTCCCCACCCCGTTCACCAATTTTGTGCACTGGGCCTATATTCCTATATAATAAAACCCTAGCATGAAAATCAACTGAACAGTGGAACAACTGGCAGAGCAACCAGTCACTATGATGTGCACTGACCACCAGGGGACAGATGGTCCATGCAGGAGCTGCCCGCTGGTGATCAGTGCGCTCTCACAGGAGGAGGACCACTCAGCCAGAAGCCGCGCTCATGGCTGGTGAGCACAGAAGTGGTGGCAGGCGCCTCTCTCACCTCTGCTGCAGGCGGATGGTAAGGAGCAAAGGGTTCCAGACTGCAAGATCCCCAGGGGATTGGGCCTGAACTGGCAGGTGGACATCCCCCGAGTGGTCCCGGACTGTGAGAGGATGCAGGCCAGGCTGAGGGACACCCTCTCCCTCAGTGCACGAATTACATATTTGTTTTATCTTACTAAATGATAAAGTCCTTGAGGGCAAAATAGTGAAAACTCATTCATAGTAACACACATAATTCAGTTTCTCCATAAATGGAGGCCCAGTGCATGAAATTTGTACACTGGGAGGAGGGGGGTCCCTCAGCCTTGCCTGCATCCTCTTGCAGTCTGGGACCCCTCGCTCCTTACTACTTGCTGCTCCTTACCCCTTGGCTCACTGCTCTTAGCACTGCCCTGGAGGCGGGAGGGGTTCCTACCACTGCTGCTGCGCTCACCAGCCGTAAGCTTCTGGCTGAGTGGCACTCTCCCTGTGAGAGTGCACTAACCACCAGGGGACAGCTCCTGTGCTGAGCATCTGCCTTCTGGTGGTCAGTGCGTATCATAGCGACCAGTCATTCTGGTCTTTCCGCCTTAATGGTTGCTTAGGCCATTATATAGATAACTATGTGTATGCTCTTTTTTTTTTTTTTACAGTTCCCAAATGTATTCTTCATGAATAAACATGTTAATTTTTATTACATTTGCATATTTGGGGAAGACTAGCATATAAATAACTATAAGGAAATGGTTGTAGATCGTTACCAAGCTTAGGTTCCTATAGTTAGCAAAGATATGCTAGTTATTAGCACTTTTATATCCCATTCATATGGAAGATAAGATTTGAAGTGAGTTCTAAAGTAAGTGAAATTTCTAACGGGCTATTAATCTAAATTCCCCAGAGAATATTCATTTTGTTACAATTTTGCTCTAACACGATAGAACACAGCTGAAAATAAACAATTGCTTAACTATCAAAATGCTACCCGAAGTACAGATCATTTATTCACAAAGATTAATGCTTTAGTTAAAAAAAAAAGCACTAAAAAATGTATTTGAAAGTAACATGGTATTTTATGGAGAACGGATATTAAAAATAACATCTAAATAGATATGTAAATATTTAAATTTTTTTATCTTAAGATATTGGCTTATAGCCTAAATTTCTAAGATTTGAAAAATGGTTGTTAAATAATATTATTATGTCTCAATTTAGACATACTCTACATTTCCTAGTCTCATTTTTATCTCTCTTTATTCAGTAGTTTTAAATTGTCCCTTTGAGTATTTTTACTCAAAGGGTTGAAATATTGTTAGTAAAAACACTAATGACTATTTCAGGTAGTTGTAGATTATTTTCACTAGTCCCAATTTTTTAATGAAGTTTAATATATAAAGATTCTCGGTCTTTGTGTATCAAATTCTCACCCTTCTTAGAGACTGTAATTAAGAAACATTGCTTAACTCATTACAGAAAAAGGATCAGTACTGGAATAAGAGAATGCTAAGTTTAAAGCTTGGCAAAGACTTAAGTACATGTTTCCTTTAGTTACATAAATTAATGAATTATAAGCAGAACTTAGTTTATCCAACTAGGGCAGTGGTCGGCAAACTCATTAGTCAACAGAGTGGCAAACTGCAGTCACGAGCTGCAGTTTGCCTACCACTGAACTAGGGGAATAAATATCACTTGTAATTATTAAATCTTTATATGTCCATTGGCAAACACAGATTGTCTTTTAATAAGGAGGAAAGAGTTACTGTTTTTAGTTAGTAGAGGGGATTCTGTGCAGACATTTGTTCACCAGGTTTCCTAGAGGAAAGTGATGGTTTTTAAGGGCCACTTGGTAATTATTTTCTTTCTGCTTTTCAACGATGCTTCACATGCCATGAATCAAAATAAAAATCCCTGTGGCAGCCATGGGCAAACCAGGCATGCTTCTTGAAGCCTGACAATTTCCCTGGCATATCATATGGGTAAAATTATCCATAATAAACTCTAATTAAAAATCCAGTGTGAGCTAGTATATTTGTAACTAATAAAATGGCATATTTTTTTAGAAATATTTTTAGACTTAGAACTGTTCTTCTGTATATTCAGATGAGTCCAGTAACCTTGATAGCACTATTGTAGCCATAGGGGATTTTTTTATCTTTTGTTTCAAATTTGTAGGTTCTTTGTAAACACATAATTCTATGATTGTATTTTAAATTTCTCTTAAACCCAAGTGCTTATTATTAGAGGACCAGTTGCATAAATTAATGGCTCACGTACACAATAGATGCAACTGCAAAAAATAATGAGGTTATGTTTTATGTATTAATATGGAAAAAAATTCCAATATATATATTGCTAAGTAAAAAAGGAAAAATGCAAAAAAGTTTGTAGAGTAAGCCATTTGTAGAAAATCAAAAAGGGGGAAATTATGTATGTGTGTTAGGCAATATGATGGTCTTCTCTATTCTGTTTTGTACTTTACTAGTAATTGTACTCCAGATAAAGGAGAAACTTTCCATGCTAGAGAAGATAATAATGCTGGCAAAGATGCTTAGCCCTAAATTGCATTTGTTTACCTCTGCCCCCCTTCACAATTATTTTCCCTTTGACCTTTCTACAAACTTTTCTGAGATGCTCTTTGATCCTCAAGTCACTATAGAGCTTTCCAGGCAAAAGTATGACTGCCTACAGGATGCCAGGCTAGTCTGAACTTGAAGAATATCAGAACTGCCCTTTGCCCCTTCAGCAGCAAAACTGCTGGTTTAAACATCATCTAACACTCCATGGTCAAAACTTGACTTATGATGGCCCTTCTCCTCTCATCAGCCTCACAACACCATAGAGAGAGCACTATTAAAAATGTCTGTGTGGCTTTTGTTTTGATGCCTCATGTGATAGCTTATTGTTATTTCTTTAAGTTCAATATTTTTTTTAAAAACCTTTTGTTTAGTTTGTAGTGTCACTTTTAAATTGTAATCAACCAACAGTATAGTAATAGCTAATACATATACTAGTGCTGGGCATTACTCTTACCACTTTATATAGAACAACTAATTTTTTCCTATGATCATATTTTATCTTATTGTTCCTATTTTATCGATACGGAAACTAGGGGACAAGGAAGTTAAATAACAGTAAAGAATATAAACTGATGCCCTAACCGATTTGGCTCAGTGCAGTGGTCGGCAAACTCATTAGTCAACAGAGCAACGATTGATGTTTATCAACAGTACAACGATTGAAATTTCTTTGGAGAGCCAAGTTTTTTAAACTTAAATTTCTTCTAACGCCACGTCTTCAAAATAGACTTGCCCAGGCCATGGTATTTTGTGGAAGAGCCATACTCAGGGGGCCAAAGAGCCGCATGTGGCTCGCGAGCTGTAGTTTGCCCACCACTGTCTCAGTGGCTAGAGCGTCGGCCTGCAGACTCGTGGGTCCTGGGTTCAATTTGGGTCAGGGGCATGTACCTTGGTTGTGGGCACATCCCCAGTACGGGGTCTGCAAGAGGCAACTGATTGATGTTTCTCATCCGTGTTTCTCCCTCTCCCTCTCCCTTCCTTTCTGTAAAAAATCAATAAAATACATTTTTTAAAAAAGAATATACACTGTTAAATATTAGAACCAGGTGGTCCGGCTCCAGGGTTAGTGTTCTTAATAGTTGTCTATGTATTAGGGCAAAAAAAAACCTAAGTTTATTCAGCTTTTGTTTTCTCATCTTAGTGTCAAGACATTCCACATTAATCTTAGTTATTTGTAGAAAACTGTGAAGAAAACAATTCCACAACTATGATGAGGTTTGACCTCAGAAATTTCTGAACCAACTCTTGGTTTGAACTAGGTATACACTGCCTGTGGATTTCAGTCTTGTAACAATCTTATCCTCTCTTCTCTCTGATTTTTCATGTTGTTTTAAACTGTGATGAGAATCTTATCTTTGTCAGGTAGGATTATAACCAGGCATAGAGCCCACAACCTAAAACAAGAATCAACCCAATTATTCCCAGAATAATATCTTATCCTGGTAAGGTTTCCTACTAAGATATTAAGGTCAGGAAAAGTAAAGGGTGTAAAATGGAGTGTTTGGTGATGCTGGGATGCCTAGAGTTAGCTTAAATGGCATTTATGTACATGTATCTACTGACACTATGGTGAAAGAAAAGCCTTCCTTTTAAAAATGATTTTCCAGTCCTCATTTCATGGTGTTGGAAGCTGCCCATTGCCTTCACTAGCAGAAAGGGGTGGACAAGGAGTCAGGAAAGCTGGTCAACCAACTTTAAGGCTCTGGCAAGGGTCAAACCCATACACCCACTGTCTTGTTGAGACAAAGGGAGCTAAAGCAACATCTACCTTTTAGTCTTATGTAAATCCTTGCTGATAGGCTATCATCATCGAGCTATTACTGGAATTGCCTTCCTAAGGGCTATGAGTGTATCCCAAAACCTGAATAAAAGGGATGGCAAGGCCAGAGCGAAAGGGAGTTCTCCCTTGGGCTTCCACCTGGCCCCCAATTCCCAAATTAGCATTGCTTGTCTTGTCTCTTTTATTTGTGTGCAGCCTCCTCCAGAACCTGAACCCTGAACCACGTGGGACGTGGGACACTCGCATCATGGCAGATGGAATGAAAGAACAAAGAAAGTTTACTTCCAAAGCAATTTATTAAACATGAAGTGAAAAAAAAATCAAGATAGACTTGTTTCTTTTCATATTTTCCCCTCAAAATTGGTTTATTATTGACAAATGAATTCATTTCTCTTTCAGATCATAAATTTAAGTGTGTCTCTGAATAAGAGCCAGTGTATAATATTTTTTAAAGTTCTAATATATACTGGAACTAAGTTTAAAAATTCATTTTCTTGGTTGTTTCTTCTGTTTACAATTGGGAGAGTTTTGAAATTACGTTTGGATGGCTTTTACTGAGGAGCTATGTTTGCTTGTTTATCCATTTAAAATCAAGAATAAGCATAAATATTTATATCATTTCTTGCCAAATAACTCAGTTGTCAAATTATTTTTGTAACTTAGTGCTTACTCAGTTAAACTTTTTGAAAAGCAGGTAGAGTTTAAAATGTGAGGCTTTTTAATCAGATAGGATACCTTGCACTGTTTCAAAGGCATGGACAGTTTTGTTTTTATATGAAGTGAAGAATTAGGCATTAGGGTTATAAAATTAAGATTCTTGTTGAATAGCACATTTGCCTAAGGATATTGGGAAATGGAAATGTTTAATAACTGGCATTGAGAGGTTAGTGTTGTCCAAACTTATCTCCTAGGCAACTCTTCAAGCCAGTATACCTGGGCTAGTCATCTTATTTCCCTATCTCAGCAAAATTGATGTTAATTCTAACACTTGAATAAGACTTCTTCCTATAACCCTTGTGTTTTTTTCTTGATCACATTATAGAAGCGAAGTGTCAACCCTCATTTTTCTTTGCAATTTAAATGTTTCTCATCTTTTTTCTAGAAACAATCAGGCAATGCAAAATATCATCTTTGAGACAGAGTGGATTAAAATGAGTGATTTGAGAGAAGAGAGGTGACTGTAGAACATTCACAATTGGATTCACCTTTGCAGGATTTGTGGTTGTATCTTGAGTTTCTTTTACTCAACATGCAAGGTAAAACTATGCATCTCATTTCTCTCTGTGAGAGCCACAACATATTAAAAAAACAAATATATATTAATCTCTAGAATTAAGTACGTACTTTGAATTTATATCAGAGTTTTGTATTTTTTTGTAATATATAGAAGGGTTTTAATTTGGCAATATTAAAGATCAAATATATCTCTTTGGATTACTGCCTCTAATTATATACTACTTGAGTTAATATATTCTATAACCTTTTATTTAAAATGAAATCTAATAGATTACAAAACAACATAATAATTTTGTATAAGTTCAGTCTTAATTGGTGCAAGAAATGTACTTTATTAAGATTTTTTAAAATCACTTCCAGGTAAAAGTTGTTTTTAGTTCATGTAATTTAGAATCTCATCAAGGGCTAAAAAGTTATTTAAGGAATGAGAACTGGATTTTTATCCTCCCTCAGGGCTAACTGTGCTGTTGACAAAAATATTCAGTATACCCAAATTTACGTTTTTGTTATATAAAGCAATTTAACTATTTTGGTTGATAACCACAGTACAATAAAGTGTACATGCATTCACATTTTCTGTAGCAACTAATTGTATGACATTGACCCAAATTTATTTTCAACTATAAAATGGGAATATTAAGTTGCAAAGTGAAGATTAAAAGTAAAACACCTAGTACTATTCTTTAAACCCAAATCCAGTTGATCCCAATGTTTAACCTATTCCACCTTATAAATTTCTCTCTAGAGTATTGTGGTAATGTAGTATTATAATCCTGTCTCTTCTAAATATCCTCATTGTAGCTACTCAAGTGACACTTTTTTTTTTCTTTACTGATTAAAGCAGTGGTCGGCAAACTCATTAGTCAACAGAGTGGCAAACCGTGGCCTCAAGAGCCACAGTTTGCCAAACATTGGATTAAGGTATTACATATGTGTCCTTATCCTGCCATTAGCCCTTCTCTCCCCACTCTCCCCCACTCGAGCCCTGTGTCTTTGTCCATTGGTTATGCTTATATGCAGGCATACAAATCCTTTGGTTGATCTCTTTGCCCTTCCCGCCACCCTCCCCTTTATTCCCTCTGAGGTTTGACAGTCTGATCTATCATGCTTCTCTCTTTTTGTTCATCAGTTTATGTTGTTCATCAGTTTATGTTGTTCATTATATTCCACAAATGAGTGAGATCATGTGATAATTTATCTTTCTCTTGACTGACTTATTTTACTTAGCATAATGCCCTCCAGGTCCATCAATGCTGTTGCAAATGGTAGGAGTTCATTCCTTTTTACAGCAGCGTAGTATTACATTGTGTAGATGTATCACAGTTTTCTAATCCACTCATCTGCTGATGGGCACTGAGGCTATTATAAATTGTGCTGCTATGAACATAGGGGTGCATATATCCTTTCTGATTGGTGTTTCTAGTTTCTTGGGATATCCTATATAATAAAAGGGTAATATGCAAATTGACCCTAACAGTAAAACAACTAAGAACGACCAGTCAGTCGCTCTGATGCACACTGACCACCAGGGGGCAGACATTCAACACAGGAGCTGCCCCTCAGTGGTCATTGCACTTCCACTTCCGCTCAACCACAAGCCTTTGACAGCTGAGTGCAGCAACAATGGCAGGAGCCTCTCCTGCCTCCTCAACAGCGCTAAGGATGTCCAACTGCAGCTTAAGGATGTGTTAAGCTACTGGTTGGCAAACTCATTAGTCAACAGAGAGGCAAACTGTAATGCAGCTCGCGAGCCGTGGTTTGCCAACCACTGTGCTAAGCCATCAGTTGGACACCCCCCGAGTACTCCCGGGCTGCCAGAGGGATATCTGACTGCCAGTTCAGGCCGGATTCCCAGGGAGCCAGCCTAAGCTGGCAGGTGGACATCTCCCGAGGGGTCCTGTGCTGCAAGAGGGCACAGGCCAGGCTGAGGAACCACCCCATCCCCTCCGAATGCACGAATTTTCATGCAGCGGGCCTCCAGTATTCCTAGAAATGGGATCACTGGGTCAAATGGGAATTCCATTTTTAGTTTCTTGAGGAAACTCCATACTGTTCTCCACAGTGGCTGCACCAGTCTGCATTCCCACCAGCAGTGCACCAGGGTTCCTTTTTCTCCACATCCTCGCCAGCACTTGTCATTTATTGGTTTGTTGCTGATTGCCATTCTGACAGGTGTGAGATGGTATCACATTGTTGTTTTGATTTGCATCTCTCGGATAATTAGTGACTTTGAGCATGTTTTCATGTGTCTCTTGGCCTTCTGAAGGTCCTCTTTTGAAAAATATCTATTTAGGCCTGTTGACTATTTTTTGATTGGATCGTTTATCTTTCTTTTGTTAAATTGTATGAGTTCCCTGTAAATGTTGGGAGATTAAACCCATATTGGAAATAACATTGGCAAATATGTTCTTCCATGCAGTGGCCTTTCTTGTTGTTTTGTTAATTGTTTCTTTTGCTATACAGAAGCTTTTTATTTTGATCTTGTCCTAATGTCCACTTTAGTTTCCATTGCCCTAGGAGCTGTATTGGTGAAGATATTACTTGGACATATGTCTAAATTTTGCTGCCTGTGAATTCCTCTAAGATTTTTATGGTGTCCCAACTTACATTTAAGTCCTTTATCCATTTTTAGCTTATTTTTCTGTATGGTGTAAGTTTCATTTTTTTTTTTGCATGTATCTGTCCAATTTTCCCAACACCATTTATTGAAGAGACTGTCTTGACTCCATTGTATGCTCTTGCCTCCTTTGTCAAATATTAACTGAGCATAGTGGTTTGGGTCAATTTCTGAGTTCTCTGTCCTATTCCATTGGTCTATATGTCTGTTCTTGTGCCAATACCAGACAGTTTTGAAAACAGTAGCTTTATAGTAAAGTTTGATATCTGATATTGAGATCCCTCCTACTTTGTTCTTATTTCTCAGGATTGCTGCAGCTATTCGAGTTTTTTTTTTTTTTTATTCCAGATGAATTTTTGGAGAGTTCATTCTAGGTCTGTGAAATATGCTATTGGTATTGTATTTTCATTGAATCTATAGATTGCTTTGGATAATATGGACATTTTAATGATGTTAATTCTACCAATCTATGAACACGGTATGGTATTCCATCTGTTTATGTCTTCCTCTATCTCTTTTTTCAGTGTCCTTATAGTTTTCTGAGTATAGGTCTTTTACCTCTTAAGTTAAGTTTATTCCTAGGTATCTTAATTTTTCTGAACAACGGTAAATGGGATTTTTTAAAAATCTCTCTTTCTGTAAGTTCACTATTGGTATATAAAAATATAATAGGTTTCTGGGTATTAATTTTGTAACCTGCTACATTGCTAAATTCATAATTTTTATAGAGTTTTTAGGGTTTTCTATGTATAGTATCATGTTATCTACGAATAATGTCAGTTTTACATCTTTTCCATTTGGATGCCTTTTATTTCTTTTTCTTGTCTAATCACTATGGCTAGCAATTCCAGTACTGTGTCGAACAGAAATGGTGAAAGTGAGCATCCATGTCTGGTTCCTGTTCTTAGGGGAAATAGTTTTAGTTTTTGGCCATTGAGTATGATGTTGGCTATAGGTTTGTCATATAAGGCTTTTATTATATTGAGGTATGATTCCTCTATTCCCACTTTGCTGAGGGTTTTTATCAAGAAAGGGTGTTGGATTTTGTCAAATGCTTTTTCTGCATCAATTGATAAGACTATGTGATTTTTACCTTTCAATTTGTTTATGTGATGTATCACGTTTATTGATTTGCAGATATTGTATCATCCTTGCTCCCCAGGATAAATCCTACTTGGTCATGGTGTATGATCTTTCTGATGTAATGCTGGATCTGATTCGCTAGAATTTTGTTGAGGATTTTGGCATCTATGTTCATGAGGGATATCACTTGGGTTATCAATACCAAAACCAGATAAAGACAACCCAAGTGATTCTTTAAAAACACATCTTTAAAACCATTACTCTCCTGTGTTATTAATCTTGCCAGAGAATGTTGTCTAAAGGAAAGAGTCTAGGCTCCTTGTCTTGGCTTTCCATGATCTGACTCCACTCTCTGACCTCTTTGATTACAGGCCTGATAAGTGAGTTTGCCAAATGAGAGGAGCCCCCAGTAACAGGCTTGTTGCCTTTTATATATAATTTTTATCTGTGGTGGTGGTAAGGTATATCAGCTCACAATCTCATGTCACCATAAAATACTTTTTATGCCGCACCAAGTTTAGAAACTTCTTACTTTAGTATTTTATTCCTTCCTGTCTTATCAGGCTTACATGAGGTATCAGTGCAGTGTCCTGGCCACAACTAGCCACAACTCTTTATGCTTTAACCCTTGTCCTTGGAAATCTTTAAATGTCAAATATATATGAGGATTTTTTTAAAAACTGAAGTAAATTCATTAAATTAACCATTTAAAAGTATATAATTCAGACATACCCTATTTTATTCCACTTACCTTTCTTGCGCTTCACAGATATGGTATTTTTTCAAATTGCAGTTAAGACCCTTCACCAGACAAAAGAGTATGACTTGCTGAAGGCTCAGATGATGGTTAGCATTTTTAGAAAACTTTTTTAATTCAGGTATATACATTGCGTTTTAGACACAATCCTATTGCATACTCAATAGACTGCAGTATAGTATAAACATAACTTTTACATGCAAAAAAATTCATGTAACTAGCTTTATTATGATATTTGCTTTATTGCAGTGGTCTGGAACTGAAACTGCACTATCTTTGAGGTATGCCTACACAGTGGCATTTAGTAAATTCGCATCATTGTGCAACCATCACCTCAGTCTACATCCACAACATTTTTAAAATTAATGTATAGTCACTTTGAATGAGTGCTAAAGAATAGAGTTTCCATCTCTTGGTTTTTAAGAGCCTTTACAAATGATTTGATGACTAACTATACTAGAATGATCTCCCACGTTTTCTTTCTGCTCTGATTTTCTTATTTTATTGTTATATATGGGTTATGTGGAAATATAGTAACATGCTACCTAAACATTTCCGTGTCATCAAAAATTGCTTTCTGTTTGTCCAGTATAGAATATTATCTAAACAAGCAGAAGACACTGTTTATGTATAAAGAGTTTGTAATTCACTTGGAGAACAAGATATAGATGAAATATACAGAAAAATACACTTTTCTAACTTTCTGCAGTAAGCCCCGGGACATTTTAAATGTCCACCCACGCCCGCGGCTGTGGTGGCTTAGGGTTTGAGCATGAACCTATGAACCAGGAACTCACAGTTCATTTCCCATCAGTGTACATGCCCAGATTACAGGTTCGATCCCCAGTAGAGGGCATGCAGGAGGCAGTCAGTCAATGACCCCCTCATCTTTGATGTTTCTCTCTCTCTCTCTCTCTCTCTCTCTCTCTCGCTCTCGCTCTCGCTCTCGCTCTCGCTCTCGCTCTCGCTCTCTCTCTCTCTTTTTCTTTCTTTCTCCCTCCCTCCCTCCCTTCCCCCTTCTCTTCTCTTCCTTCCCCCCTTCTCTTCCCTCCTTTTCCCTCCCTTCTTCTCTGATATCAATAAAAATATTTTTTAAAACTACAGATAGTAAAATAAGAGATATAATATAAATAAAATAATTTTAAAAATAAAAAGTAAATGTCCACTCCCTTTGAGGAAGCTGCTCGCTATTTACCGAAAGTTGAAGAATCTATAAATTATATATATGTTTGTGTGTGTGTGTGTGTGTGTGTGTGTGTGTTAAAGTACACTTCACAAAAAATTTACCAGTTTAACCATTTCGAACATTCCCATTATTGTTCAATGTCCAAAACTCTTCATCTTAGAAAACTGAAACTCTAATTAAGCAACAACTCTCCATTTCCCTTCTTTTTCCTCAGCCCCTGGAAACCACCATTCTTTCTATTTTTATGAATTTGACTTCTATAGGTATATCATATAAGTGGAAATCATACAATATTTGTTCTTTGATGACTGGTTATTTTACTTAAAATGTCATCAAAATTCTTTCATGTTGCCACATGTGTTAGAACTGCCTTTTTTTAAAGGTCAAATAATATTCTTTTGTATCTATATATTATTCATTAATCTGTTGGGCTATTTCTACTTTTTTATTGCAGTGAGTAATGCTACTATGAATATGGGTGTAAAACATCTCCTCAAGACCCGGCTTTTGATTGCTTTGAATATATATAGAATTGCTATATCATATAATAATTCTGTTTTAAGTGGAATTGCTGTATCATATAATAATTCTGTTTTTTTAATTTTTTTGAGAATCATTGTACTGCAGTGTTACTATTTTACATTCCCACCAATAGTATATAAGGGTTACAGTGTCTTGATATCCTTGACAATACTTGTTATTTTCTGCTTATTTGGAAGGGATAAGAGAGTTCAGTTGTAGCTTTATCCTAGTAAATATGCAGTATAGTAGTAAATTTTAAATCAATTTTTAATTGAGAAAATTATGATGGAATGCACAATCTCATTTAGAGATTATAGCAAAAATCTAAGTTTGAATACTGTGCCAATTGACCCTTTCCTATTCCAGTACTCCAAATGACAGTCATTGTGTGAGGCTTATAACAGCTTGATAGATTTGATGCAGTCTTTTTTTTCTGGACTATTATTTTGTAATAGCACTGAAATATGGGTAATGGTATTTAACTAGATTTTTAATTCAATAAAGACAGTTTTTCTGGTGGGTAAGCAATATAATATGATCTGATATTCAGGCTCTTTGTTGATTTGGATTCATCTAAGAATATATTTGTCAACCAGTAGCTTTCCACCAAAATCCATGTTCTTCATCTTCCTGGACACTTACCAGCTTCCTTTGAAATTAGGTGTGGTTATATGACTAAGTTTTCTCTAGTGCATTGTAAGTGGAAGTGATTTGAGTCACTTCCTGGCATAGCCAATAAAAATCTCCATATGTGTTTTCAGTGCTTTTGCTTTTTCCTGGCTGAATGAAATGGCAGTGTTCAAGGAAACCTTGGCAGGTTTGAAGATGGCTGAACAGCCATCAGCCTGGAGCCTTAAATGACTGTGTGGAAAGAGCTGGCCTGCATGAACATCCATTCATCCAGGACTGTTGCATAAGAAAGAAATATATTTTTTATCATTTAAGCTGCTTAATTTTTAGAGTCTATTTGCGCTACTACAGCTTAGTCTATATACACTGATACAACATTTTAGAAAATACAACTGAACAGAAATTGAACTAGATTCAAGTGTTTAATATCATTGGGAGATCTTCTTCCTCTGGCATGACTCCACTTTCCTTCAAATTGGTTTCATCATAGGCAGGTTTTCTCCACAAGATAGGCTAGATTTCCCCAGCAGTTCTAGGTTCATGTGGTCTTTATATCTCATGATCACAGTGATTAAGAGTCTTGGAAAATGCAATAACTCTACAGGTTATTATAGGAGAGATAAAGGAGGAAAAAAGAAAATATTACTTATAATAGCACTGAAATATTGGGACCATTGAACCAGATGTGAGCAACATGAGCTGTCTTTCTCAATCTCCCATATATACTATGGTTTTTTACCCAGGACACACTGAGTATGGGTGTGTGTGTATATTTATATAAATAATGTATATGACAGTTTAACATTTATATTTACATATATTTTTAAGTGAATAAACACTAAGGTAAAGAATTTTTTCTCTTTAAGAAAAATATTTGCCTTGTAGGATGTTAAAGTTTGTACAGGCAGAGTGATAGAGTTCATGATACAATAAAACTATGTTATAAGCTCATTCTCTTCCTTCTTCCAGAAGAAACATGAGATTGAGGTCTAAAAGATAGAGGTATACAATTTCCGTGGAAGGGGAAAGTAAATCAAAGTGAGAGATATGCGGAGCCAGATATGAGGCTCTATTATATAAAACTCTATTACCTGCACATTTTCTAAGAGTGAGTCACAAATGCAACTCTAATCAATATTATAGCATCCAGCTCAAAAAGGACAACCTTCTTATTAGAGATTCACAATGGCCATGTAATCAATTATCTAAACAACTGTTTTGGGGGAGTAAGACTAATTGCTCACAAAAATAAAAATAACCCTCATTTTGCTTTTATTCTTAAAACAGATGTTTTTATTTTTCAAAAATCAACCAATAAAGAAAGTATAAAATCTCATGTAATTAACCCACTAGACTCTTGTGACTAGAGATAACTTGTAGCCACACTCCCTAAGTTTTTTGGTAGTCCAGAAAAAGAAACAGATGGTTTTATAATTTATACAGTCTAATTTACATTCCCAACAGTATAACAGCCTGTTAATTTTCATGCATCCTCAATAACACTCTGTTATTGTTGTTTAATCTTTCCTAGTCCTATATGAGAAAATTGATATTTGCTATTTTTCTATTATCCTTAGTACTGATATCTGATGTGACTTTCTCCCACTGTTTATATTAGCAGACATTATACAATCTAATAAACAAGTATCTTTGACAAAATATTTTGATAGATTTGATGAATTTTTCTTCTGGAGTATCTATATAATAAAAGTCTAAGCGACCCTTACAGCAGAACAACCAGAACAACCAGTCACTATGATGCACACTGACTACCAGGGGCCAGACTCTCAATACAGGAGCTACCCGCCCCCCGGTGGTAAGTGCACTCCCACAGGGGGAGCACTGCTCAGCCAGAAGCCAGGATCACGACTGGCAAGTGCAGCGGCAGTGGTGGGAGCTTCTCCCACCTACACGGCAGCACTAAGGAGCAGCAAACAGGCAGGTGATAAAGAGTGAGGGCTCCCGGACTTTGAGAGGGTTGTCTGCTAAAGGCTTCTGGATTATGAGAGGGCACAGGCTAGGTTGAGGAACCGTCCCTCAGTGCATGGATTTCATGCACTGGGCCTCTAGTCTAGATATATAAGAGGCTAAATGACCGACCAACCAACCATCTGTCCGTCCATCCAGCTGACCGACTGACTAGCTGCTACATATGACATGCACTGGCAATTTAAAAATAAATGTTGGACCTGACTGGTTTGGATTAGTGGATAGAACATCAGCCTGCGGACTGAAGGGTCCCGGGTTCGATTCCAGTCAAAGGCATGTACCTTGATTGTAGGCACATCCCCAGTGAGGAGTGTGCAGGACGCAGCTGATCAATGTTTCTCTCTCATCAATGTTTCTAACTCTCAATCCCTCTCCCTTCCTCTCTGTAAAAAAATCAATAAAATATATATTTTTAAAAACAAAAATAAGTAAAATAAAAATAAACATTGACTTGTGCATGCACAATACATATAAAGCTCTTGCTGACACCAATCACACACGTGTTTCAATCTGTCATTGTCGATCGTGAATTTGGTTGACACTTCTATTATAGAGAAAGGGCAAATAGCAATATTAAAATATTTTTCTAATTAATTTCCTTTCAATGTGCATGAATCTGTGCAGTTACTTATAATAGCACTAAATATGGATAATGATATTTCACTAGATTTTAATTCAGTAAAAACAATTTTTGGGGGGAGGGGAGGACAATGTGATATGGTCCTGTACTCAAGTTCTTTGTTGATTTGGATATATTCAGTGATATATTTGTAGATCAGTAGCTTTTCACCAAAAATCTTCCTGGATCCATATTTACCAGCTTCCTATGAAATTAGGTGTGGTTATATTACTAAGTTTTCTCTAGTATATTGTAAGAGGAAGTGGATTTAACTCAGCTGAAAATATTTTCAAGTGGGTTTAATAAATGGCAGAAGAAAAGTGTCCAAATGATGATCAGAAAGGAAGTATGTGCTGTTTTGGATAACTTGGATCCCTTTGCCAGCCAATAGGTGGTGCCATTGCCCCACAATAGTTAGGTTGCTTAATGGTGCTAAGCAAAGGGAGGATGTGGGAAATATATGTGACGTGGTTTTAAAATGGGTTGTTAGAGGCAGGAAAAAAAAAAGAAGGTGTGGGAGTCCATGCATACCTGATTATATGTGGATGATGTTAGCACATCAGGTTTTGTAGCATAGGAGGTAACTGTACTAGAACATTTTCTTAAATTTCTATGTGAAAATACAATATACAGTTGATGTATTATAGAATTGTATACTACCTGAATCCTATATAATTTTATTAACCAATGTCACCACAATAAATTCAATTTTAAAATAAATAAGTATGTAAAAATAAAACTCATTTTGAGGGAGAAAAACACATTTACTTTGCTTAAAAGTAATTAAAATTGTTAGTTATACTTATGCAAAAGTAACAACTCCATCATATAGTAGATGTGTAGAAAATACTGTTACAACATAATAAACTGCTTTTTCAGGAAAGAAAAAAGAAAATTAGATATACCTATTCACATCTATAACATTTTCTTTGAGCTTTAGTTTGCTCAATTATAAAGATGAAGATTGTTGTGAGAATTAAACAAGAAAATAAAAATAGAAGTGTCCAGTAAGTACCATACACACAATTGTTACTTAATAAATATGATTCTGCTCATCTTCAAAATAGGTCAGATAACATTGATTAGTAAACTTTATTGACATAATTGATATGTTGCTAAATTAGACTAAATGATATGATCTCTAGACCCTTAGCCTTTATTATTTATTACTAAGAATAAGGAATTTTTTAAATCTAATTATTAGATTCTTTTATAGGTAAACTAGAGGCCTAGTGCATGAATTTGTTCATTTGTGCATGGGTGGGGTCTTTAGGCCTGGCTGGTGATCAGGGCTGATCAGGGCCGTCTCGCCCAGTCTCAATCAGGGCCAGGCCAATCGGGGCCTGCTGGCCTGGGATTGGGGTGGGAACCCCGGGGCGGGTAGGGACAGGGGGAGAGAACATGGGAGGTTGGCTGGCTGGGGGAGGTTCCCTGTGGGAGTGCACTGACCACCAGGGGCAGCTCCTGTATTGAGCATCTGCCCCCTGGTTGTCAGTGCACGTCATAGCGACTGATTAACCAGTCATTCTGATCATAATATTTACTTAGGAATATATATATATATATATCTTTGATATACATTAACAGTACACCCTTGAGTACAGGCCACTTTCACTTGTATGTGTGTGGTATTTCTGGAGACATCCATTTAAAAGTAATATCATTTAACAGATCTTTACTATTTGTGACTTTACCTTTTTCAACATCAATGGACAATAAAGAATAAATAGGTAAAATTAGCAAGAAGAATGATCTTTATTGCAACCTTGACAAGCAAAATGGAAACAGCCTTTCCCTTTCATGCCCCTATAGCCTTCCTTTTAGTGAACTCACAATTTCTTAGCATGTCTTTCTCTCAGTGAACTAGAATAGAGAATGAAGGGAAAATTTATGTCATCAATTTTATTAATTATTAGCTAAGATAAAGTTTTGTCATAAGCAAAGTTTAAATTAATGACTAAAATAATGGAATGCTATCAATAAATTGCTCTTGCTGGAATTTTCTCTTTCCTTTTACTGTTTGTATTGGCTCAGGCTACCTCAATCTGTTCCCCTTCAAGGTAGCCTCCAGATCTGGTGAAGGCATGCTTCCTTGAAGACCTGAAGAGTTTTTCCTTTTTGCTATTCAGACTTCTTTGTCTCTTCCTAAGGAATTCTTGTTCCATAGAGAGGATGATTTTCTACTGAACTCATCCTATCTAAACACTATACGCAAAGCCTTAAGTCAGATTCCAGCCTTAAACCATAGCTCCACAATTGAAATAGGACTTATACTCTTAGGGATATGGAACTGCAGGGAAAATCCTATATTATTTTATACCTGATTATTCAGAAGTTTGTGACAATTACTTGATTAACTACATTTAAGGTAAGGTAGGGAAAGAAGTAAAATGTAAGATGGTATTTATGCTATTCACAAGATTTCAATTTTCTCTGAGAAACAGAATATGTTCATGAATAAATTTTTTTGCCTCAAGAAGTGCAGTACCTGGTCTGAATTAGTGATTTTTATAGGCCTCCTTAGAGCTCTCGGAGTGTGAGGAAGTTGCCTCCAAGGAAGGGGAGGGGAGAAAAGGTGTGTGATACTATGGACCCTTCTGCCTCAACCAGAGAATCTCTGCTTTAAACACTTTCATAAATTCAACCTGTTGAAGATATTTTGAAAGAAAAGAGCTTGAAAATTATTGACGACTCAACTTCTTACCAACTGAGCTCAAGTTTTATATTTAGGAATCTCGTCCACAAATACAAGTTGCTGTTAAGTTGATGAATATCACATTTCATTAGATGAATATGTGGTCTCTCTCTATATCAGAATAGATTTCTGTTCATTAATGATAAGTAGTGCCTGGTGTAACTAAATTAGGTAATGAAGGGTATTAGAAATTTCATGGTTTAAGAAATAATACGTATTTTAAAAATTAACACTAATACGTCACAAAATGTACTCTCTTTTCATTATTTATATTTGAAGCTTATATATTCTGTGAATTAGTTACTGCAACTAACAGTGCAGTCCTTGACTTTTATTTTATGATCTTTGATAAATGACCAAGTATTAACTTGATTTCTGTGAAACTATTTGTATTTAGAAGACAATCAAATAATTTTAGCCATATTTTTTTCATTTCAAGTTTGGGCTATTCCACACTGTACAGGTAGAATAATTTTACCATTCTCTAAATTCTAGTAATAGTTGCCACTGTTTTTTAAATTAATTTCTTCAGTTTCTCTCCTTACCTCTCTATTGATAACCCCAGTATTCAAGTTAAAATCTCAAAGGGAAAATCAAATACTTAATTGGTTTATACCAGTCTATGAGTGTGTGCTAATTTTGACAGTAGAAAATATGATTCCTTTTTATATTAAGAGTGTACCTGATTGGATTTTGATTGCTTTAGTTAGCAACTATGACTATAAAATGAAGATTTTTCCATCAGTTATAAATATCCTCATTGTAAATCAATCTTTTTAAAACCTGAAATTTCCATATAATATATCTTAAGGCCTATTTGATTTCGCTAAAAAGAATTTTATCCCCCCTTTACTTGTATGTCTTTCCTTTTTTATGTTTATTTAAGACATTTTAACTCATTTGTCATGATTTAGACATAGTCATACTAGAATCGTTTAATGTTAGTTTCTTGTGTTATTTTGTCAAATGCTCAAATTCTCTATTTTATTTATTTCATTTTTTAATAAATCTTTATTGTTCAGATTATTACAGTTTTTCCTCTTTTTTCCCCCCATAGTTCCCTTCCACCCGGTTCCCACCCCACCCTTTGCCCTTATCACCCCCCTACTGTCCTCATCCATAGGTGTACGATTATTCTCTCTCTTCCTGCACCCCCACACCCCTTTTCCCTGACGATTATCAGTCCACTCCCTTTCTATGCCCCTGATTCTATTACATTCACCAGTTTATTCTGTTCATCAGATTTTTAATTCACTTGATTTTTAGGTCACTTGTTGACATGTATGTATTTGTTGTTCATAATTTTTATCTTTACCTTTTTCTTCTTCCTCTTCTTAAAGAATACCTTTCAGCCGAAACCGGTTTGGCTCAGTGGATAGAGCGTCGGACTTCAGACTGAATGGTCCCAGGGTTGATTCCGGTCAGGGGCATGTACTTGGTTGCGGGCACATCCCCAATGGGGTCGTGCAGGAGGCGGCTGATCAATGTCTCTCCCTCATCGATGTTTCTGACTTTCCCTCTTCCTTCCTCTCTGTAAAAAAATCAATAAAATATATTTAAAAAAAAAAAGAATACCTTTCAGCATTTCATATAATACTAGTTTGGCAGTGATGAACTCTTTAGTTTTTTATTATCTATGAAGCTCTTTATCTCCCTTCAATTCTGAATGAAAGCTTTGCTGGGTAGAGTAATCTTGGTGGTAGGTTCTTGCTATTCATCACTTTGAATATTTCTTGTCACTCCCATCTGGCCTGCATAGTTTCTGTTGAGAAATCAGCTGACAATCAGTCATATGGGTGCTCCCTTGTAGGTAACTAACTGTTTTTCTCTTGTTGCTTTTGATATTCTCTTTGTCTTTTGCTCTTGGCATTTTAATTCTGATGTGTCTTGGTGTGGTCCTCTTTGGATTCCTTTTGTTTGGGGTTCTGTGCGCTTCCTGGACTTGTAAGTCTATTTCTTTCACTAGGTGGGGAAGTTTTCTGTCATTATTTCTTCAAATAGGTTTTTAGTATCTTGCTTTCTCTCTTCTTCTGGCACCCCCACAATTCTGATGTTGGTACGCTTGAAGTTGGCCCAGAAGCTCCTTACACTATCATCATATATTTGGATTCTTTTTTCTTTTTTGCTTTACTGGTTGGGTGTTTTTTGCTTTTTATATTTCAAATCTTTGACTTGATTCTTGTGATCCTCTAGTCTGCTGTTGGATCTCTGTATATTATTCTTTATTTTAGTCAGTGTATGCTTAATTTCTAGTTGGTCCATTTTCATATGCTTGAGGTTCTCACTAAATTTATAGGCAGTTTCTAAAAAATTCTTACACATTATAACCGTGGTTTTGAACTCTATATCCAGTAATTTGCTTCTCTCCATTTCTTTAGTTTGTGACCTGTTTCTCTGTCTCCACATTTTGGCTGCTTCCCTGAGTTGATAGAGTGATTTTGTGTGCTGGGTGTCCTATACAGCCCAGTGTCTCAGCCTCCCCGGTTACCTGAGGTGGACACTCTTGGTGGACCTCTTTGCAGGCTGTGTGCACAGTCTTGTTGTAGTTAAGCCTTGATTGTTGTTGGTATTACTGGAACAAATTGACCTCCAGGCCAATTGGCTGTATCAGCTTGTGTCTGCAATGGAAGAACTTCAGTGCTGGAGACACCCTTATGAGACAAGACTTGCTTCAGTGGGGCTTTGGTGCTCACTGAATCTGCTCCCTGAGTGTGTCCCTTATAGATCTGAGGAGTTGTAATGTGGATGGTCCCTCTCTGACCCCTTGGTAAACTGGCTCTTGGATCTCCAAGGGGGTGTTAATTTAGCCTCTGCCTGAGGCTACCCAACAGGAGCTATGGAGAGATCTGCAGAGTCCTCTTCTTTGTTTGGGTTTGGAGGCGCCCAGATGGGGTCCAGCTGTGAAACAGTACAAGCTGCTATGGGGCCTTAGGTCTTCTTTTGGATGTTCTGATCTCTCTGACTCAGCTGCAGTTTGTTAGGTAATTTTAGGTTTCAAAGGATCAGGCCATTCATATGCACAAGCCTCTGCGCTCAGCTTTGGTGGGGTGGGATCTCTAGGTGTGGCAAAGAGCAATGACTGATCAGCCCTGCCCTAAGAGGTGCTGGGGTCTCAGTGTCTCTCAGTAATTGCTACAACTACCTCTGAGAGACAGCCACCCTAGAGTTCAGCCCAATGACAAACAGTCCATTTTCTCCCTGTATGAGTCTGAATCCTAGAATCTCACCGGAATTGGAGTTCAGAGCAGTCAGAAGCTTGTGTCTCCCTCCCCCTTGAAAAAGACAGCCGCATACTCAGTTGCCAATCCTCTCCACACACGCGCCTCCGTGCCTCTGCACTTTACTTCTGCACCTTATCTGAGTCTCAGTGTGCTTTTCTCTTTCATTCTAGTTGTAGAATTGCCACTCACCCAGCCTTCCTGTGATTCTAAATGATGTCTGTTTTGTCTTTTAGTTGTAGTTTTGAAATGGTTGTGCAAGGCAGCAATTTCAGGTGTTTACCTATGCCGCCATCTTGGTTTATCTCTCAAATTCTCTATTTTAGATGTATTTTATACTTTGGAGAGAATTTAGTTTATAAAGAATTGTAGAATGTTTCTGATTTTAACATTGAACTATTATATTTGTTTATTTACTTAAGTATATTTTTATTGATTTCAGAAGGAAAAGGAGAGAGAAACATCAGTGATGAGAGAGAATTATTGATCAGCTACCTTCTGCAAACCCCCTACACTAAGAATCACACCCACAACCAAGGCATGGGCCCTGACTGGAAAATGAACATGACCTCCTACATCATAGTTCTATGTTCAACCACTGAGCCACACTGGCCAGACAAAATTCTGTATTTTATTATTAAAGAAAGATTTGTAGAATAATTTAGATAAGTAAAGTATTTTTAAATATTGATTTTCCTACACATTAATCAAAACGTGAAATGCTGCTTTTCTTTCAGTTTGTCAGAGTGAATACATTATTAGATAGACTAAATAGTTATAAACTTGTCCCAGCTATTTGGCTCAGTGGGTAGAGCATTGGACTGTGGACTGAAGGGTTCCAGGTTTGATTCCTGTCAGAGGCACATGCCCAGGTTGCAGGCTCAACCCCCAGTAGGGAGCATGGAGAAGGCAGCCAATCAATGATTCTCTGTCATCATTGATGTTTCTGTTTCTCTCTCTCTCCCTTCCACTCTGATATCAATAAAAATGTATTTTCTAGCTGAGACCGGTTTGGCTCAGTGGATAGAGCGTCGGCCTGCAGACTGAAAGGTCCCAGGTTTGATCCCGGTCAGGGGCATGTACCTTGCTTGCGGGCACATCTCCAGTGTGGGGTGTGCAGGAGGCGGCTGATCGATGTCTGTCTCTCATCAATGTTTCTGACTTTCTATCCTTCTCCCTTCCTCTCTGTGAAAAATCAATAAAAATATATTTTTAAAAAAAATTATTTTCTAAATAGTCATGAATTCATCATTTGAATTTTCCTTTTAATGTTTACCCCCTTTTGGGGGAAGAGGGCAAGTGTACATACCACAATGATAAAAAAATTTCTAGTAGTTTGGAAAAGAAATGATTTTTTAATATAAGTCAATTTTTTTTCTTTATTTTACACAATATAACTATTTTCAATGTTTTCTTTACACAAAAACGGAGAGGAAGTAAATAAAGTAAAATACTAGATACTTCAAAGAATTATGTGTTTTATTTTATAATACAATCAGAAAACCTATTTAAATTTTGATTATAAATCTTCCTATATTAATACAAAAGACTATTCAATATATACTTGTTGGTTGAATATCATTTTTAGAACTTAAAATTTTTGTTTATATATAATACTAGAGGCCCGTTGCATGAAGAGATTTGTGTAATAGGCCTTCCTTCCCTTGACTTCCAGCACCAGTTTTCCTCCAGCACCCAAAACCCAGGCCTTCGCTCCAGCTAGAGTCTGCCTTTTTCATCTTTGCTGCAGGCTCTAGCCAGAGTCCACCTCCTTCATCTTCGCTGCAGACTCTGGCTTCGTCTTTGCTGTGGACTGTGGTCAGAGTCTGCCATCTTCGCTGTAGACTGCAGTCCTTGTCTTCGCCGTAGACTCTGAAGTCTGCAGTCTTGTCTTGCTGCAGCACTCTGCTCCTGTAGATCCCTTCACGCCCCGCCTTCCTTCCCTCCCTCTCATAGCAGGCATCCTGCCCCACCCGGCCATTCCACCATCTCTGTCCTTCTAATTTGTATATTCCCTCCTGATTGGCTGGTGGATGTAGCAGAGTGATGATCAATTTGCATGTTTCTCTTTTATTAGTGTAGATTACTATGGAAGTTGAAATATAAAGAGTAAATAAGAGTTGTCTGTACATGTGAAAACAGACACAAGTTTGCAATAGGTTCATATTTTTTTCTTAAATTGTGATATTCATATATAAATTTCAGACTTAAAGTTTAGAATTTTTATTTATGGCTCATAAGAAATTAATGAGTTTTAAACAAATAAAAAAATTGATGTGCTATTGGCACAAAATACTTACACTAATATAGGAAACAGGTCCCTTGGAATTTTTCTGCTGTCTTTGTAGGTATAGTTTAAGACCTCGCAGCCTTTGAGTTCTAAAAGGAAAGACCATATAATTTAAGGCATTTCAGAATGACCAAGCATTTTGATATAATTTTGGATGTTCTAAGTTGAAAGAAGCTAAGATCCCTTTGGGGAAACCTATAAGGTAGAAAAGCTAATAAGATTTTAGGTAATCCATTGAACTAGTTGGCAGTCTTAAAAATTCTGAAAGCAGCCCAAACTGGTTTGGCTCAGTGGATAGAGCATTGGGGGCCTGTGGACTGAAGGGTCCCAGGTTTGATTCCGGTCAAGGGCATGTACTTTGGTTGTGGGCACATCCCTAGTAGGGGGAGTGCAGGAGGCGGCTGATCAATGTTTCTCTCTCATCGATATTTCTTTCCTTTTTTAAAAAAATTGTTATTTTTATTTTTAATGAAGTTGGATGTTTTATTATTAGACTGTTTCTTATTTTCCTGCAAGACAATTGCTTCAATGTATAAAAATAGCACCAGCAAAAGCAGTATATTGCAAAATGAAGGTAGTACTGTACAACTAAGAACAATACTGTACAACTAATAAAAACTTGTCTTCACTGCCAATTATTTCCAATGGAAAGATCATTGAGTATTTTGAGCCAAATCTAGAGATGGATGTAAGCGAGTTACATTATATAAGTTTTATGACAATGTTATCTTTGAATTACATAACTTTTATTAATACTTGTTACCACAGATAATTTCAGGAATTCTGAATAACTATAGCCTAGCCTAAAAGATGCATATTGTTCATCTGCAATCAATTATAGCATTGTTGTACGTAGTTTCTTTTTTCATTGGTATGACTCAAAGTTGCTCTTTTAAATATTTTGTTCACCACTAATTTAAGATAATTATGCTACATCAAGTTGTTTCATACTACTATACTTAGGGGTTTCCATTTGATGTATTGGGTTGCTAATCTGGTAGCTGCAAATGTAGATTTTATGTATTTCTCATATATGTCTTCACTCATTGGTTCACCTAGTTCTGAAAGGTTACTTACTCAATGTCATCTTGATCACCAACCATCTTCATAACAAGATTTGTTGACAAGTCCTGGATTTTCTGCATGAGCTTCATTAAGTCCAATTACTTCTCCTGATAGAGGAGATTAGAGTTCACTAGCAGCTTTCACACTTCCCAAAGTACCAAACTCACCTTATTTGTTCAATTTGCCCCAATTTCAGGAGACTACAACATTTCCCAAAGCTTCCTGTGAAAAATTGATGATACCAATACCATTTTCTGTGTTACCCATTTATGTTTCTCTGTGAACTTATGCATGGAGAGTAGGTTGGAGTCTGTGTGCAGTGATCCCACAGCACCGCTCTCAGGCCCTGGCCACGTTCACAGTAGCAATTATTTTTTAAAAATACAAAAGCAGCCAAAATCGGTTTGGCTCAATGGATAGAGCGTCGGCGGACTGAAAGGTCCCAGGTTCGATTCCGGTCAAGGGCATGTATCTTGGTTGTGGGCACATCCCCAATAGGGGGCATGTAGGAGACATGTCTCTCTCTCATCGATGTTTCTAACTCTTTATCCCTCTCCCTTCCTCTCTGTAAAAAATCAATAAAATATATTTAAAAAATAAAATAAAAATAAAAATACAAAAGCATATCTCAGAACTGAAAGATCTGAATGATCAGGTTAAAAGTATCGAGAAGGACCTTGTACAACAAATATAAAATAAAAAGACCAACACTCATTATCATGAAATTTCAGTTAACCAAACATAACAAAAGTATCTTAAAATCTCCAAAAAAGAAAGAGTAGGTAATGTTCATAGGATCAGAAATCAAAATGGCCTCAAGCTTCTCGCTAGTAATGCTGGAGGCTAGAAGACAATGGAGCAGTAACTTCAAATGAATGAAAATTATTTTTAATTTAGACTTCTATTCTCAGCTAAACTATCATTTAACTATGAGAATAGAATTAAGACATTTTTAAATATGCATGGGCCCCAAAATTGTATCTTCCATGCATCTTTCCTTAGGGAACTAGTGTGGCATATGCTCTACCATACTAGGGAATGTAGCCCTGCCTAAGTGTGGCTCAGTTGGTTGAGCATCATCAGGTTGCCGGTTTGATTCCAGGGTCTGCAGGAGGCAGCTGATCAATGTTTCTCTCTCTCATCGGTGGTTTTCTTCCTCTTCCTTCTTCTCTCTCTAAAATCAATAAAAGCATTTAAAACAAACAAACAAACAAACGAACTAGGGAATGTACCAAGAAGGAAAAAAGATGTGGAATCCCAGAGAAAGAAGGTCCAATGATGATGGTGAAGAGAAACAGCATGACAGCAGAGCAGCAGGATTAGAGAGCAATCTGTCCTCATTTGAGGAGAAATGGAAAGTTCCAGAAGGACTTTCTTTAAGGAAAATAATGAATTACAATAAAGAAAATGGCTCTTATGGTTGGACAGTATTTGAGGATAAACTATTGTTAGTTATAAAGGATATTAAGCAATGAGATGAGATAATTATCAACTCCAGGAGAAAGAAACTGTTGTCTAAAAAAGGAAATGGAATTATATTATACCAAATAGCCTATCTGTGAGCAGTCATAAAAGGAACGATACTGGATAGTCATTTAACCAGCAATTGTGATAAAAACTTGTGCTTCAACAAATGGTGCTGAGACAATTTCATTTCCACATGCAAACCTAAAATGAAATTCAACCCTGGTTACCTTATACCAATGGTCGGCAAACTACAGCTCTCAAGTCACATGTGGCTCTTTGGTCCCTTGAGTGTGGCTCTTCCACCAAATACCATGGGTAAGTCTATTTTGAAGAAGAAGTTGAAGATTAAAAAATTTGGCTCTCAAAAGAAATGTCAATCATTGTACTGTTGATATTTGACTCTGTTGACTAATGATTTGCCACCACTGCCTTATACCATACACAAAAATCAATTAGACATGGAACACTGACCTAAATGTAAGAGCTGGAAATATAAAGCTGCTAGAAGAAAACATAGGAGAAAATCTTTGTGGCCATGGATTAAATAGGGCACAATAACTAGAAAACAAGATTTTCAAAACGTGATCTGATTATAGACTTCTTTATCCAGAAGATAAATTTACATTTACCCAATTATCCAACCCTTCACCCTACCGTCTGCCTCTGGAAAACAAAAATCTGACCTGTTTCTAGATTTTTTTTTCTTTTTTAAGTTTCCACATATAGTGAAATTATATAGTATTTGTCTTTCTCTGTCTGACTTATTTCATGTAGCATAATGCCCTTACAGTCCATTTATATTGTAGCAAATGGCAGGATTCCCTTCTATTTTATGGCTAAATAGTGTCCTATTGTTTATATGTGTACCACAACTTCTTTATCCATTCATCCATCCATGGACGTTAAGTAGTTTCCACATGTTGCCTGTTGTAAAGAATGGTGCGATGAACATGGGGTGCTGATATCCCTTCGAGATAGTGTTTCCATTTCCTTTGGATATACATATATCCAGAAATGGATTGCTGAATCATGTTGTAGTTTTAATTTTATTGGGAACCTCCATACTGTTTCTCCATAGTGACTGCACCAAGTTACATACCTACAAACAGGGCACAAGGGTTCAGATGGGGTTCATCTTAAAGGACAGAGCTTGAGAAGCATTTCATTGTTGTAGTGATCCAAATCCATGCATCTTATTTCTTCATCAAAATTCCATTTGCTGCTCTTGCCTGGCAGTGAATACTGGTGGTGAGGATAAGAGGTACAGGTAAAGAGAAAGGGGTCTTCCTGAGGCGAATGGCACGTGGCGGGAGGGTAGTAGCTGTTAAAATCCATGTGCACCTTTTCTTCATAAAGATCCGCCCCTGGATTTGGCCATAATGGGAGACAGCCAGTTTTGGCTGATGGTGGTTCCACTGGAATCTGCTGAGAAAGAGGATCTAAAGCATTCGGGAAAGAGGAGAAGTCATAAGACCAGCCAGCCTGAGGAAAGGGGTAACTGGGACACCCGTTGTCGTTAAGAGGGCTTCTCCCCAAAGCAGCGTTTTTATTCCATGTTTGCAGATCACTGTAATCAGAGAGGACGCCAGAGACAGGAGGCTGAAGCAGGTCCCCACCACCATAGATTCAAGGGCTGCATACTTTGCATTTCTCGTAGAGCTCAGTGGGGCCCACTGTAGAAGTGGGGTCTGTCAGGTCAGTGGCTGCCCCCAAACTATAGCTCTTAAATAAGCAATCGTTCGGTGACTTCTGCTGGGGGATGCCAGCCACCAAATGTCCACATCACCACCAGTTTAAAGGTAAATTTCCCCAACTTTGTGCTTCACCTGGAACAGACTCCCTGTTCAGCTTTAAGGAGACAGAGGAAGATGCCACGTGCACTTTCTTTATTGTTCTTGCCTCGGCTTCCAATTTGGTTTCTGGTTTGGGATGATCATGTTCTCCCTTTGACTGGAAAAATATGAAGCTCCCTTCATGCCTCCAGAAGTTGGTGACCGGGAAGTCCCCAGGGCCTCGGCAAGGAATGAGCTTCAGGGCCCATCGCAGTTGGGACAGCATTTCCTCTGGTGCTTCTGCCGGGCTTTGTCGCAGATCGCAGGCCTCAGGTAGATCTTGCGGCCCTCCTTGGCAGAGCAGTCTCGGCTGTACACCACCACGCCCAGGTAGGACTTCTTGAGGATGCGCAAGTTGTGGTTGTTGGTGTTGCGCATGGCCCAGCTGCTCAGGCGCTCCTGTCCTCCGAGCTGTAGATGTACTTCTCGTAGGAATCCGGCCATTCTTGGAACCAGTCTATCTTTTTCACATCCTGTGGCAGTTTTACATCATTGATATCCCAGCTTAATATCTCTTTGTCCTCAGACTCAAAATCCTCAGGTTCCATGGTAAAGTCAGGTCAGCCACCAATTTCTGTGCTTCAGAATTTTGCTCAGAATATGGTTGGAGCAGTCCACTAGAGCAGCTTAGACCAAGAGACTATATTTTGATGCTCTTTAAACGTTAACAACAGTGATTCAAATGGTCTAAAATTTGTTATTGCTAATTGGGATAGGTTGATCTTTTTTTTTTTTTAATCAGGTTTAATGATTTCCTGATGCAGTTGTGGTTGAATAGAATCGCGATGAACTTGGTGAGAGCTGATTAGAGGTTTTGGGGACCCAAAAGCAATGTAGAACTAAAAAAGAGTGGCGGAGCCCTGCTGAGTAGCTCGGTTCGTTGGAGCGTCATCCTAAACTCCAAAAGGTCTTGGGCTTGATTCCTGGTTAGGGCACATACACAGGTGGGGGGTTAGATAGATTCCCTGTTGGGGCGCCTGGGGTAGGCAGTCAATTGATATTTCCCACATCAATATTTCTCTCTTGCCCTAAAGAGCATTTTTGTGACAGATGACATTCCTTAGACCACTAGAGGCTGATGATCAGAGAACCTTTCTTTGTCTTTTGTCTTCAGGAGAACCGAGCACTATCTCCAAACCCAAATCTTTAACCTATAAGAGACAATCAGAAAAAAACCAGAGGGGAAAAAGCACTCATCAGTGTTTCTAACTCTCTATCCTTCTCCCTTTCTCTTAAAAAAAATCAATAAAATATATAAAAAAATTAAATTCTGAAAGCATATCCATAAGGCCTCTTTAATTGCTTTAAGAAAAAAGTATTATCTCCTGAGATAGTTTTCTATGATCATATAAATATATGTAGGATATGTCAAATTATAAAAATCACATTTTCAAGCAGAAATGCCTCGTTTTATCACTATGGGAAAATAATAGCTTATGATAGTTACGAGTAAAATGTTAGTTTTTAATTGGTTATATGTAATGATACTATATATAAACTTTTTTATTGCTAATTTTAAAATCTTAAATGGAAAATGCTTACAATTGGGAGTCATAAAAACACTAGGTTCAAATGCTGGCTAGTTTTATTAGTAATCATCCTATGCCTCTTTTTCCTCATTTGTTAAAGATTGTTTTAAAGATGAGAGAATATATTGAAGGCACCTAAACATCATCTGAAATATAGCAGACTCTTGATAAATAGATGCTACATCTTAGTAACTTTAGTCAAATTACATGAAAAGTCTTATGAGAAAATGGCTTTCAGTGTAAGAATTCTTATTTTTTACTCTTAGTATATTTTTAAATTTACAGTGCTTCAGAATAACAAGGTTTGAAGCCCCCAAATCTATTATATGTAGTGTAGTTCTTGGCTTTCAGTAGCCCTCACTTTCATATATTATGCATAAACACTTCTAAACCTCCTTTTATATGCAAAATTCCATCTTTTGTACATCACCAGACAAACTGATTTAGAATTATCACTTGGTTGCACTAATTGCTGCCACTGGGATAAAGGGCCAGACATCAGTCAGACAGAAATGGTCATACCTTGGACATACTACACACTTCACCTTTCCTCTAAGCCAGGGCTCCTCCTGTCAGCCATCAAAGACCAAAATGTTGCTTATGTACAAGAGAATAGCTATCTCAGGGATGTATCACCTCACTTGACCCAACCTGTCTTTCCAACCCAACATCACCTCCAATTTTATTCATCTTTCCCACAAGTGGGAACTATTGGTCTGGAATTAGACAGCTGGCTGAAACCCTCACCAAGGGTTTTTGGGTCACAACCAATATAGGCTTCCACCTTTGATTTGGTACTGGTGAAAGAAAACCCCTCCTCCAATTTGATAAATGTTTTGTGAATTCTTAAGCTCCAAACTTGAAAGATTAAAGGCTGCCCAGATATCTGCGCTTTCCTGTATGGATGGATTAGGGAAGGAGCAGGGACCCTGGGGAAGAAATAGTTGATTTTTAATATTCTGGGAAATGGCAGTTCCCTATCCTTTTAGCTTGTCTCTTTTATTTACTGAAATGTGGTAGCATTTGTAGATGTCTAAACTCTGGCAGCATAGCATAATGGTTAAGTGTCTACGGTAAGGAGATAGAAGGCCTGTGTTCAAATCCTGATTCCTGTTGTCTTATATGTGTCTTGAAGTAAATGTCAAGTTCTCTTAAGTCTCAGTCTCTTTATTTATAAATTGAAGTAATAATAGTACCTCATAGAATTACCAAGTTTAAGTAAAATTACCCATTCAATATTAAAACTTAGTTCAGTATCTGGCATATGGTGAACAGGCCATAAATTTTAGTTTTTTCACCCTTCTGGTCACCCTGGAATTCTAGAATCTCTGCCCTCTTCTCTCAAACCTAACATAAAATTGTTGTACATAGCGCAGGATTTTATAAAAATGAAGGGTAAACATAATCCAAACAAGACTTCGATATTCATATCTGATTACAAAGAGTATATTCAGCCATTTCCCATCCACAGGAATTTCTTACTGCTGTTTTGGTTTTTATGCTCTGTATCATCATGTATGTGGCTGGGCCTGTCTGTATAGGCCCAGTGTGGTTTCCGAAGTGCGGTCTGCATGATGACTTCATGGGCTACAAAGACAACCTCTTAAATCTTTAAGATATGTCTATTTCATGTGTGTCTAACACAAAATACAACTGGTGTATTCAGTAAGTGATTTATTTCATGGATATTTTTTAGAGTAAAGTAAAAGTGACTATTGAAGAAAAAAACAAGCTAACTTAAAGAAAAATGTTAAGGATAGAATGCTAAACTAATGTGACAAAAAATTGCTAAACTGGTACTTCAGTGACTGAAGTTTAGAACTCTCTACTTTATATCCTCTTTCCCATATCTGTGTCCAGTGTTGCAAAATTCTATCTCAGAAGCCCAATAAAACAGATGAAATCTTTTTCTTATAATCTTTATTATTGAAAGTATTACAGATGTTCCTTTTTTTCTCCCATTGACCCCAACCACCCTTTTCCCACCTGTTCCCAGGCCTTCAGCAAACAGATAAAATATTTTACCTAAATCTTTCATCTACCCAATACTCAGGATCACTCCTTATGGGTTCTAGATTTTTCTAAACAAATGAATATGAACTCTCTTATCCTAGGAAACTGCAGCTAGTTTTAAAATTTTTTAAATTTTGGAAATAATATTGTTTCATATATTACAATTTTTAAATCAGTGTACCTTGAATCATTATGATCTTCCTGAACTCAAACTTTTATTTTGTCTGTCTAAAGTAAATTTAATATTGTTTAATATTAAGTTAAACAACTATATATAGTTTTACTTAATATTATTGAATTCACCACTGTGAGTTGTTTGTTCTTTTCTTAAAAAATGTTTTTGCTGCCGAGACCGGTTTGGCTCAGTGGATAGAGTGTCGGCCTGTGGACTGAAAGGTCCCAGGTTCGATTCCGGTCGGGGGCATGTACCTTGCTTGCGGGCACATCTCCACTGTGGGGCGTGCAGGAGGCGGCTGATCAATGTCTCTCTCTCATCGATGTTTCTGACTTTCTATCTCTCTCCCTTCCTCTCTGTAAAAAAATCAATAAAAATATATTTTAAAAAAAATGTTTTTGCTGAAACCGGTTTGGCTCAGTGGATAGAGCATCGGCCTGTGGACTGAAGGGTCCCAAGTTCAATTCCGGTTAAGGGCATGTATCTTGGTTGTGGGCACATCTCCAGTAGGGGGCATGTAGGAGGCAGCTGATCGATGTCTTTCCCTCGATAGCTCTCTATCCCTCTCCCTTCCTCTCTGTAAAAATTCAATAAAATATATTTTTTTAAATGTTTTTATTGATTTGACAGGAAAAAAAGGGAAAAGAAAGAGTGAGAGAGAAACATTAATGTAAGAGAGAGAGGAAAGGAGAGAGAGAGATTTGTTGTTTCACTTATTTATGCATTCATTGGTTAAGTCTTGCATGTGCCCTGACCAGGAATTGAACCCACAACCTTAGTACTTAGAGATGATGCTTCAACCAATTGAGCCACCTGGGTAGGGCTAAGTTAATTTTGTAAAATAATTTTTTAAATTGATCTGAGAGAGAGAAAGAGAGGCATCAAATCTATTGCTTCCCACATGCTTCCTAATCAGGGATTGAACTCACCACCTTTTAGTGAACAGGACAATGCTCCAACCAGCCAAGCTACAACAGCCAGGCCTAAAATCATTTTTTGTTGTTTTATTTTAAATATATTTTTATTGATTTCAGAGAGGAAGGGATAGATATATATGAGAGAAACATCAATGATGAGAGAGAACCACTGATCTGAGGATCGAGCCAGCAACGCTGGTATGTGCCCTGAATTGAACTATGACCTCCTGGTTCATAGATCAGTGCTCAACCACTGAGTCACACCAGGCGGGCTCATTTTTTTATTTTTCAATTGCAGTCAACATACAGTATTAGATTAGTTTCAGGTGTACATCCCAATGATTAGACATTATATAATTTACTAGGTGACTATGCCAATAAATCTCATACCCATCTGACACCATACATATTTATTAGAATATTATTAACTATCTTCCCTATGCTGTACTTTACATCCCAATGACTATTCTGTTATTTCCAATTTGTACTTCTTAGTCCGTTCACCTTTTTCACTCAACCCTCCAATCTCCTCTCATCTGGCAATTCTCAAACTGTTTTCTTTATCTTTGAGTCTGTTTCTGTTCTGCTTATTTATTTTATTTTTAGCTTTAATTGTTGATAGATATGTATTTATTGCCATTTTATTATTCATATTTTTTTATCTTTTCTTCTAAAAGAAGAACCTTTAATATTTCTTATAATACTAGTTTGGTGGTGATGAACTCCTTTAGCTTTTTCTTGTCAGGGAAGCTCTTTTTCTGTCCTTTCATTCTAAATAATAGCTTTGCTCACTGACTGGTCTTGCTCAGTGGATAGAGCGTCAGCCTGCAGACTGAAGGGTCCCAGGTGTGATTCTGGTCGAGGGCATATGCCCATGTTGTGGGCTCCATCCCCAATAGGGGGCGTGCAGGAGGCAACCAATCCATGATTGTCTCTCATCATGGATGTTTCTCTCTCTTTCTCTCCTTCTCCCTTATTCTCTCTGAAATCAATAAAACATATATTTAAAATAATAATAATAGCTTTGCTGGGCAGAGCAATCTTGGTTGTAGGTCTTTGCTCTTCATTACTTTAAATAATTCATGTCAATCTGTTCAGACCTGCAATGTGCCCATTGAGAAATCAGCTGGCAATATTATGAGAGCTCCCTTATAGGTAACTAAAGCTTGTCTTTTGTTGCTTTTAAAATTCTCTCTTGGTCTTTAACTCCTGGCATTTTAATTATGATGTGTCTTGGTGTGGGCTCTTTGGGTTCATCTTGTTTGGGATTCTGTGCTTCCTGTATTTGTATGTATATACTTCCTTAGTCTGTCCTCATTTCTAAAATTCTTTTTTCATTTTGCTGTTCTGATAGGGTGTTTTTGCTTCTTTATATTCTAAATCGCTCTTTGGATTCTCTGTAATGTATCCCTGTAATGTATTCTTCATTTCAGTTAATGTATTCTTCATTTCTGACTCGTTCTTTTTTATGGGTTCCATGTCATTTTTAAGCTGTTAAAGTTCTCTTAAGTTCATCTACTCTTCCCCTAAGTTCATTGAGAATTTTTATAACCAGTGTTTTGAACTTTGCATCTAGTAGATTGCTTATCTCCATTTTGTTTATTTCTTTTTTAGGAGTTTTGTTCTGTTCTTTCATTTGGGACATGTTTGTCTCCTCATTTTGGTGGCTTCCCTGTGTTTGTGTATATTTGGTAAAGCTACTGTCTCCCAAGCTTGGTGGAGTAGCCTTAATGTAATGGGTGTCCTTTAGAGTCCAGTGGCATAGCCTCCCCTTTCAACTGAGTTGGACACTCTAGGTGTGCCTCTATATACACCCTCTATTGTAGTTGAGCCTTGATTGCTGTTGGCAGGTCAATGGAAGGAATTTACTGCTAGACTGATTATCTGTGACCATTATGGAGTATCAGCTGTGCAAGAGTTGACCCCATGGAGCGGACTTGCTTCAGTGAGGCTCTGGTAACTGCTGAGTCCACCCCTTTAATGTGTCACTTGTGGAAGTGGTTGAATGGTTCTTCTCCTTCTCACTGAAGCTGTCCACTGAGTGCAGGCCAAGGTCAGCTACTGCCTGGGGACACCCAACATAAGCTATAAGGAGATCTGCAGGTGGCTGCTGCTTGTGCTGGGCTTGGAAGTGCCCAAGAGAGGCCAGGCTGTGAACCAACGCCAGTTGCCACTAGTGCTGTATCTGGCACCACCTAGCAAGAGGTATGGGGCATGCTGATGCCAGCTGATGCTTGTTTGAGAGATTTTAGGAAAGTCTGTAGCATGAGCCAAGACAGATCATTTCTGTGGAAAAACACTGAAAATAGGTTGGGTGGAGCCACAAGTTGGTGCGGTAGAGTCTCAGGGAATCACCAGAGTGGGGCAAACAATGACTCCGGGGGTAAGACTCAGAAAAGGAACAATGGCTTCTGCAAGCACATCTGTCTTAGAGAAAACTGCCCCAGCCCTCATCCTGATGACAAGACATTCAGTTTTTCCTTGTATGTCCCCGGTACCTTTTGCGCTGCTGCCCCAGCACTAAAACTCTGAGTGAATCTGAGTAAATAAGTGTGTGGGCCCTTTAAGAAGAGCTGCCTGGGACTCCAGAAGCCCTCCATCTCACTCAGCCACAACCCTGCTGATTTTTAGAGCCAGAAGTTGTGGGAACTTTTGTTGCCTACACTGGAACCCTGGGGTGGTAGGCCTAGTGGGGCTGGGACCCCTCACTCCTCAGGGTAGAACTCCTCCGAAGGGGCCTCCACACCTGAGATATCCCTCCTAATTTTTATCTGCCACACATGGGTGTATGACTAGCCCATTCTACCATCTCTTCGCCTCCTACCAGTCTCTATATGTGGCTTCTTCTTTATACTCTTAGTTGTGGGACGTCCACTTAAGTGGTTCTGAATAATGGTTGTTCTGTAGGTTAGTTGTATTTTTGATATGGTTGTGGGAAGATGCAAATAACACATTTACTTTTGCCACCATCTTGACCTGAAGCTTTTAAGTTAATTTTCAAATGTATATTAGATCCTAAAATTTTGACACTTGAGCAGGTACTTAAATTTGCTGTGTTTATTGGAATTATTTTCTGTGATAACTAGAATTGTCTTTACAACTATTGTATGAAAGCATGTTAGTATGAGTAAATGTAAGCTTTGTGCATAATTTCTTACTCTGTGGGAGGCATAAATTTTATTCCCAGTTAATGAAAATTATACAAATAGGATTGATCCAAAGAATGGAGTAGTTCTAAAATAATTTGTTTTGGGAGGAATAAGCTTATATCTTATTATGAAGAGTTTATTTAATAAACTAAGGGCTTTATTTTATATTTTTTAAAGATGTATACATCATTTTTAAAACATCTTTGATGTCATCTATTTGTGAAAAAAAAGTTTTCTTCAGCGATTATCAAGGAATTGGTTAAACAAACACATGGATTAATCTTTTTCTTTCTACATACACACAAACAGGTATGGCCTCTGATTTTTAAAAATCTTAGGAAACCCTAAATACAGTGTATAGACCCATGGACAGGAATTAAAAGTTAATTTTTGTGTTAATCTAAATGTCTATATAAATATATTTGTAACATACATGCATTTAGTGGTGCTACTGAGAATGGTAGACCCTTCTCCCCACGAGCTAAATTTTATTGATATACATCCAAAAGCTTATAGATAACACTTTCAGAAGCCTATTTGTCAATATTTTGTATTTTTTACAACAGTTTTTCTTTCTACACTTGCTGTTGCTACGATGACATACACCCTGGTATTTAGAGAAAGGCTATATGAAAAAAACGGTATCTTGGCTCTTTTCAACATTTTGAAAATTGTCACATAAACATATTTTAGTATGTGCTAAATTTGTGGTAACTCTGGTTACTTTAACATGTTTATGTATGTGGATATAAATAGCATTTTAGTAAAAATATGTGTACATATATTGAGCCTCTGCTCTGAGAATAGTACAGCTGTCATTTTTATAGACCTTTTACCCTGAACTTTGTCTCTACAACCTAAGGGCCACAGAGTCCAACCCATCACTCAATTCCTTCGTTTGCCAATGTATTATGGGGACAGGGTGGCAGCAGAGTTTTGTGGTTGGTTAATACTTACTAGGGGCCCTAAATATCAATTCCCTTGGGCAGTAGCACCTCTAATATATTTATTCTTATAGAGTTTAAGGGAATGGAACACTGTCAATAATTAAAATGTTTTTATTGTCATTAGTGCCCTACAGATTAATTGGTTGTTTTTTTTCCTGTACATAGTATCTATATATATATTTCACCAAAATTAATTTTACATCTTATGGTAGGAAATTAAAGTGTTTGCAGTCATATAGAAATTGTCTCATTTTAAGTGGAATCTATTATTTTTCCTGTTAATTCTTTTATCATATGAGAAGGTGTACAATATCAGAGACAATATTACTAATTATAACTACTGTATCATGGGTTCATTTAAAAATGTAACAATCACTTTTGTCTTATAGGACAAGTTATTCGAGAGAAAAGAATTATAGAAACAGTAAATAAAAAAGAAGTAGACTATGAAGTAGGGAATATCCCAACAGAATGGGAAGGTAAGTTTCTGCTTTTAGTGATATCTTCTGGAAGGCAAATTGTTTAACTACATACAAATTAAATAAGAGAACATATAATTACACGTTCTGTTTTTGCAAAAACCCTTAAAATTTAAATCCATAAAACTTTTTCAAACATTTCATTTCTTTGAAAATTGTGGAAGTGTCATATTTTTGTAAGGGATCATGTTAAGGGCATAATGAGAGAACATATGTATCATGGAAAGAACTGTTAAACATTAGCAGAGCTGGGACTAGCGCCAGTGAAGCTCCAAAGATAAAAACTGAAGGTGGTGCTCACTTTCATGTGCTGACACTACTTTGCCCAACCCCAGAGGTTGAATCCTGTTTCTGGCACTCACTACCCACATGAACTTGGGAAAGTAACTCAAACTTCTCAGCCTTACCTTTCTCTTTGTCAATTGTGGATAACTTGCTGTAGTAGCATTTGAACTATTTGTTCAATTTACCATGACCATGTTAGCTGACTTCCTGTTCAGATAAGGATGGACACTTGTTTCCTATTAAACATTGGAATTAATGTAAAAGATCAAAGAGAGATAAAAGAGTAGGAGCAGTCTCTCAGTATGACTGGAAGGAGTAACATTTGAACTCGTAGCTTGTAGGTGGCCATCTTCAATGCACTATTTAAGCTTCATTGCAGAAAAAGCTCATCTATTTAGAAGAAAATAGAAACCAGTCTGCCAAGAGAAATATATAGCAAGACACAGACTATTTCCTAGGTTTCCAGCAGCTTTCCAGTTCCCAGTTTCATTTCTTTCTGAATGAAGTTCAGCTGCAAGTCTACCTTTGAGTTCTAAGTATCACCCAACACCCTTGTTATAAATTTTCCCTTTTTCCTTACCAGTTCTTAGCCTGTGCCTGGCACATAGAGAGGCACATAGTGCTCAGTAAATATATATTGACTATATGAAATCTAGCTTGAGTTGGCTTTTATTTAGCAACTGAAGGAACTTTTTCTAAAATACTAATATCTAATGTAAATATCACTTAACAGTTACCAAGTGTGTACATATACACCTGGTATTGTGCCATTACTTTTAAAAATTGTGATATAGTTTAATCATCATTACAATCCTGAGGTAGACACTGTAATTATACTCATGTAATAGGGAATCTAAGATCAAGAACAATTAGATAAATTGCATAGGTTCTCCAGCTACATACTCTAAGCAGTAGAACCATTGCTTCCTGATGGTGTAGCATGATACCTAATATATGGTAGTTATAGGTATTAAGTTACTTTTATGCCAGCATCTGAGTGTAAATATTTCCCTGGAAATATATTTTTCCATTTCTTCTTATTAGCTATGAAAATACTAGAACTATGAAAAAGAACATTAAAATGGATAGATACCATAGACTTTTTGAAGAAATACTGCATATAAACTGGCAACTTCTAGGAAGAGTAAATTGAACTTTCTTATTTTAACAGACTTTCCAATGTTGTAAGCTACATTTGCAATTCTCAAATAATGCTTGTGCCTTCTTATAATGAGTCTATTTTTCATTTTCCCCAATAATAGTATAGAATTAAAATGTGTATAGAAATAAATTAAGTTATAAATAAACAAATAGGTAATGACATTTTTTTAGCCTTTGCAACTTTCAGAGAATTAGAATAAGCTCTAATGCTTTTTATGGCTCTGTCCTAATCTAGTAATTCAACATAACTGTCCCGTAGGGCATACCCTAAAAACAAATGCATCACCCACACACTGAAACTAAAATTATTTCTATAGTGTTATATATCAATTAAATGTAAAAAATAAGAAGCTCATACCATGAAAAAGTAAATTGAAGTCTAAGTAAGTGCACAAAATATTATATACAGGAAAGGAAAAAGAAAAAGATATTTTAAAGTAAATAGTATCAACACCAAATGAATCTGAAGTACTTCTAGGTCCAGATGAATATTTGTCAATTACTAGTAGCAAAGTACAGGTTCCTACATGCTGCATTTACTGCCACAATAATGTATTAGACAGTGTGTCCTTTTCATTTATCTAGTAAATATCTATTGAGGGCCTATGCATTCATGGACTTTCCATTCTGGAGTAGGAGAGTGGGAGGGAGAAGACAATAAACTAGACAAATAAAACTATATAATATGTTAAAGAAAATAAAGCAGGGAAAAGGAATAGACAGTGTTGCAATTTTAAGAAGTGTAAGGAAGGATTTGCTGAGATGACTTGAATAAAGGCAATAAAGAAGAGGAGTTAGCCATGCAGATAAACAGCAGAGGAGCATTCCTGGAGAGCAAATGCACTAGCCCTGAGGCAGGAGCATGCTTGGATGTTTAAGGAACATCAAGGAAGCAGAGTAACTGGAATAGAGCGACAGAGAAAGTAATAGATAAGGTTTAGAAAGTAACAGGATGCCCAATCATGTAGGGCAGCGGTCCCCAAACTGCGGCTCGAGAGCCACATGAGGGTTTGCTGCTCTGTTGACTAATGAGTTTGCGGACCACTGATGAAGGGTGTTATAGGCCAGCTTGAAAAGAGTAGTCAGGTGCTCTGAGTTGTATTTAACAGGATCACTCTGGCTCTGTTGCAAAGAGACTAAGGGGGTCATAGGCAAAACATGGAAACAGAAACTCTTATAATAATTTGGGCAAGGGATAATTGTGATTTGCACCAAAGTAAGAGTGGACATTGAAAAGAGTAGGTGCATTCTTTATCTACTGTAAGTAGAGCTGATGGGATTTGCTGACAGATTGGATGTAGAATGTGAAAGAGAAAAGTCAGTGATGATCTTAAGCTTTTGAGTCTTATCTGGGAAAATGGAATTGTTGACTGAGAGAGGCAAGACTGTGAGAGGACCAGATTTGGGGGAAATGGGATCAATTTTGGAAATGTTAACTTTGATATGCCTATTATACATCTAAGTAGAGATAATGAGTTGTATATAAGCCAAGAATTTAGTGGAAAAGTTTGGGTTGCAGATAAAATTTGGGAGTTGACAGCAAATAAATGATAATTAAAGCCAGGAGACAGGATGAGATCACAAAGGGAATGAGTGTAAATAGAAAATGAGAAGTTGAAAGACTGCGTCGCCCCCCCTACCCCCCCACTACTCGGCTACCACCAAGGTTAAGAGACAAGACAAAAAAGAAACAGCCAGAAAAGCAGGAGGAAAAAAAAAGAAAAGTGTCATGTGCTAGAAGCCAAATGTCAAGGACAGTAGTCGGCAAACTCATTAGTCAAGAGAATGGCGAACTGCGGCTCTCGAGCCGTAGTTTGCCGATCACAGGTCAAGGAGAAAGAGGTGATCAACTATGTCAAATGAGGACTGAGGCCTGAGCTTCTTAGACCTGTGGATTTATAGTTCCCATCA
Source organism: Lasiurus cinereus (assembly GCA_011751065.1). Lineage (NCBI taxonomy): Eukaryota > Metazoa > Chordata > Mammalia > Chiroptera > Vespertilionidae > Lasiurus > Lasiurus cinereus. The sequence continues at coordinate 51,162,154 of JAAGEH010002531.1, read as the reverse complement.
AATTTCAAAAAAAAATTGCCTCATTTCTTCAAAATATTTTGTTTCCTTTTCTGTCCTCTATTTTGATAATTTTAAGCTGCTTTAAGTTTTCTCACAGCTCACAGATGTGTTGTTCATTTGTGGCGACTTTTCTTCTTTGGGTTTCATTCTGTATAATTTCTCTTGCTGTATCTTCAAGTCGCTATTAATCTTTTTTTTTTTACAATGTCAAATTACTATTAATTTGGGGTATTTTTCATTTTTATTTTTATTTTTTTATATTTTATTTTTTACAGAGAGGAAGGGAGAGGGATAGAGAGCTAGAAACATTGATCAGCTGCTCCCTGCACACTCCCCACTGGGGATGTGTCCATATCCAAGGTACATGCCCCTGACTGGAATCGAACCTGGAACCCTTGAGTCCACAGTCTGACACTCTATTCACTGAGCCAAACCAGCCAGGGCTATTTTTCATTTTAGAGATTGCATTTTTCATCTCCACAATTTTGATATGGGTCTATTTTATATCTTCCAAATCTTTATTTATGTTTTACCTCTCCTCTAGCTTTTTTAACATATGGAATGCAATAATAATTGTTAATATTCTTGTCTGCTAATTCCACCACCTGTATCTGTTTTCAGTTGGTTTTAGTTAATTGATTCTTTTCTCCTCAATATAGGAAGTATTTTTCTGTTTCTTTATTTGCTCAGAAATTTCTGATTACATATCAGACATTTCAAATTTTTGTCTAGTTGGATACTGGATATTTTTGTTCTCATGTTTATATTTTTGAGCTTTATTCTATGACAGTTAAGTTACTGGGAAACAGTTTGATCCTTTCAGGGCTTGTTTTTAAGATTTGTCAGGTGGACTGGAGCAGCATTTAATCTAAGTCTAATTTTTCTGAACTGTTGATGCAAGTAATCAATGCCATATTTTCATACTTAGAAGTAAGTCATAGGTTCTGCCTTTATTCAAGGGGAAGAATCACACAAAGGCATGAATACTATGAGGTGGGGGTTGTGGAGGCAACCTTAAAAGTCTGTTCTTTATACACAATAACATGAATGACCTTACAAATAACATGTTGAGTAAAGTAAGCTAGATTGTAAGAGTACTTACTATACGATCCTACCTATAAGAAATTGTAGAAAAGCCCTAACTGGTTTGGCTCAGTGGATTGAGCATCGGCCTGCAGACTCAAGGGTCCCAGGTTCGATTCCAGTCAAGGGCATGTACCTTGGTTTCGGGCACATCTCTATTAATGGGTGTGCAGGAAGCAGCTGGTTGATGTTTCTCTCTCCTTGATGTTTCTAATGCTCTCTCCCTCTTCCTTCCTCTCTGTTAAAAAAATCAATAAAAAATTTTTTTAAAGAAAGAAATTGTAGATAAGGAAAAACTAATCAATGGTGAGAGAAAGTATGTCACTCACTAGGGGCTATGGGTGGATTAGGGTGTTTACATATAATCAGACACTAGAAAACTTTTGGGGATGATAGAAATGTTTTGAAAACTGATCATGGTGTCGGTCACAAGGTTGTATACATTTGCCAGAACTAATGGAATTGCATTTAAAATGGTTTCACTGTATTGTATATAAATTGTATCTCAATAAAGTTGATTAACAAAAAATAACAGTGATAGCTGTGAGCATCACAAAATTTGTAACTTAAATATGCCAACTAAATCTAATAATATCCTTAAGATATGTTTAAGGGTCAGTAGTCAGAAAATGACTCATTTCGCCCTACCCTATTTGACTCAGTGAATAGAGCAGACTGAAGGGTCCTGGTTCAATTCCAGTCAAAGGCACACACCTCGGTTGCAGGCTTTATCCCTGCCTGGCACAGGTTGGGATATGTAGGAGGCAACCATTCGACGTGTCTCTCTCAGATCAATGTTCCTCTCTCTCTCCCCCGCCCCCAACCTCCTTTCCATGCTCTCTAAAAATCAGTTGGAAAATATTCTTGGGTGAGGTTTAACAAAAAACAAACAAAATGACTCATGTCATAATATTTCATTTGAAGAATTTTCACAATTTAAAAATTAGGTTTTTTACATTTATAGCTTTTTATATTTATAGTTAAATAAACAACACATATTTCTATAATATCTTTTATATGCAGACTGTTTAGTGACCTTTCTATAATTTTAGTTCCGAATGGTCTATTAAATCTGGTCTATTAAATGAATGTCTCATTTACCTTAACTCAGTGGCTCTCAACCTTTTTAATGCCGCGACCCTTTAATACAGTTGCTCACATTGTGGTGACCCACAGGTTGAGTGAGAACCGCTGTTGTAGAGCCTAAGACCATCGGAAAACACAGATATTTACATTACAATTCATTAACAGTAGCAAAATTACTGTTAATTCAGTTATGAAGTAGCAACAAAAATAATTTTATGGTTGGGGTCACCACAACATGAGGAACTGTAAAGGGTCGTGGCATTAAAAAGGTTGAGAACCACTGCTAAAAGTAATTACTATAGCAGTGCTTCTAAAAGTATATTACTATTTTCAGTGTCTGTGGAGATTTGTAGAAGGTATGCTTCATGAAGTATTTTCCTGTCTGCTTCTTCTAGTCTCTTTTGGTTATTAATGGGAGCTTTCATTCGTATGCCCACTTTCATGCTCATTATAGTGAGTTATATTCCAATAAGAATATTAAAGTTCAATGAAAATCTTATGCATACTGATGAGAATGCAAAGAAACATTGATGAAAGAATGCTAGGATCTTAAGGCATAAACTGTCCAGTTGTCTTGCTAAATTCTATTCAAACAATTGTTACATTTTAATGAGGACTGATACAGAATCCACCTTACATATATAATTACCAATGGTAAACATTATATAACTTATAATTGGATATGGGTTCAGTTCCAGATTATTCTGAGGTGAAAAGAAAAAAAAAGTAATAATTTGATACTGATGCTTATTTTTATTCCTCCTAAATTTTGTCAACCTTCAACAGGACATTTTCTCTTTTGTACATAGTGAATGGGAAACTAGGGATGATTATATAATTGAGGAGTCACATTGAAAATTTCCAGTTGTAAACCTTTCTTGGATGCATAACAAAGAGTAGCCATCAACTATCATCTCAAGGAGACATTTCAAGTATCTGGTTATTGTAGAATTGTAAATATATAAATTTATTATAGCAATTACTTTTATGTAGATGAAAGATTTTTTCCTTTCTCCATTTGAAATAAAGCCAAAGGAAGCCCTTGTATCTTTTCTTGGAGATTAGTGTCCCATGAGAGTGAATAGTCTAGGTGGAACTTAATACATTATCTGAATTATATTATATTCTTACATTTATGAATGAATTTTATAAACTTATCCAAAACCAATAAGCTTTAAAAAACACATATCAGACTTTCCTCCAAATATTAATGTACCTTGGAATTAAAAAATATATTTTTGGATTCTATTGAAATATTTTTGTTTTTCTAACAGTTAAGAAAAATTGAAAATGTTATTTATAGACTATCAATAAGACAAATTGTTGTTTTTAGTTGTTTTTCTCATGGTGATAGTAACTATGCATTGTGCCATTATACTTTTTGGCATGACTAATGCCAACAGACTCTAGAATATATGACAATCATTAGTAAAAAGTATAATAATAAGTAATATAAAAGTGTTTTGTACCAACATATACAGTTGTTGCTAAAAGAATTATATTTAACTAGAGGCCTGATGAATGAATTCATGCACCAATGGTGTCCCTGGGCCTGGCCTGTGGAATTGGGCCAAACTGACTCTCCAGTATTCCCCAAGGGGTCCCGGATTGCGAGAGAGTGCAGGCCAGGCCAAGGGACCCCACTGGTGCGTAATAGGGACCAGGAGGGACATGAAAGGTTGGCCAACTGAGGAGGAACCCTGGGAGGGCTCTAGGGTATGTCTGCCCATCTCGCTCAGTCCCAATCAGCTGGACCCCAGCAGCAAGCTAACCTGGTTGGAGCACCTGCCCCCTGGTGGTCAGTCCATGTCATAGTGAGCGGTTGAGCGGCCTTAGCATATTATGCTTTGATTGGTTGAATGGACAACTGGACACTTAGCATTTGAAGCTTTTATTATATAGCATATTAGATAGGATGATAGCACTAGCACAGGGGTTAACAATTGTTTTCATTTAAGTGCCAGATAGTAATTATTTTAGCCTTGGTGGGCATTGCGGTTTGTTACAACTACTCAACTTTGCTATTGTAGCACAAAAATAGCCATAGACAACATGTAAACAAGTGGGGCTATGTTCCAATAAAATCTTTTTAAAAATAGATACATTTTTTATTTATTTCAGAGAGGGAAAGAGATATAAACATCAATGATGAGAGAGAATCATCGGCTACCTCCTACATGCCCCCCTCTGGGGATCAAGCCTGCAACCCAGGCATGTGCCCTGACTAGGAATGGAACTGTGACCTCTTGGTTCACAGGTTCGACATTCAACCACTGAGCCACATTGGCAGGGCAAAACCTTTTTTTATGGATAGTGAATTTGAGTTCTATGTAATTTTCATGTGTCATGAAATATTGTTCTTCATTAACTATATATGGCTTGCAAGTCATAGTTTGCCAACCCTTGCCCTACCAGTTGATTTTTCTGAATTTTTTAAATCTAGATTAAAATTGAAGGTTTATTGCTTAACACATTAAGCGCCTAGTCAGTCACTGGTGACTGACACTATACTTTCCATCTGGAAGACAGAACAGGCTGGGCACTTAACGTGTTAAAAAGAGTTTTATAGCTCATGTTGAATTATTTTAAAAGAAGCCTCTTTTATAGAAAAAAAAAACCATAAGTATAGGTAAGTCAATTTTATTTTGACTTCAAATAGGCAGTCGAAAAATTTTATAAACCACTTCTTTCCTTGATTGCATAGAGAAATCTTACTGCTTAACCTGGATTTTCTAATACAGGTTAAAATTTCTTTAAGACAATTTTTTAGTGGAAGTATTCATTCAACAGCTGTGTTAAATACCAACTCTTTCACCATAGCTGGTTTGGTTCAGTGGATAAAGCGTCAGCCTGTGGACCAAAGGGTCCTGGGTTTGATTCTGGTCAAGGGCACGTATGCTGTACTTACACTAACTTGAATTCAGGTGATTGTATGAGATATGATGTTAGATATGAAAATGTCCCCTATTTACCCTCCTAACTGTTGCATTTTTTTCATGACATAAATCACCCTCTGATATAATATGTTTGTGTTTTTCTTTTCTGAACTCCCTTCACTAGTACATATACTATGGAGAGAGGGAATTTATGTTTTATTCCCTGTTATATTTCCAGTGCCTAAAACAATATATAACCATTTCTTAATAAATATTTGTGTTATGCATGAGTGAAAAAAAATGTTATGCAAGTTACAGGAAACTTACATTTAAATTGTTTTTTTCCTAGCTTGGATTAGAAAAACAAGAAAAACTCCACCTACAATGGAGGTAAGAATACATAAGGATAATATTCAAATAGCATGTGTTTATACTGCTGTGTTTCTCAATTGGGAATTTTTACTCCTAGGGATACATGAAGCCTCAGAATAAACATGATGCATCTTGCTAAAGTGTTCATTTTACTCCATAGAAAATAATTTAAAACTTTTTTATAATAAATGTACAGTTATGGAATATAACAAAATTAGTATAAATGAAATAATAAAATTAAAACAAAATGAAAACACTTTTTAGAAACTTTGGATTTAACAGCAGGTTGGGTCAGGACATTTCCTCTGGCCCCTGAGAGTTCTCTGTTCTGACACAGATCCTTTGGGGAAAAATTTGGGAAACACTAAATATCTTGGATCTATCCAAATCATGTTTTGCTTATTTGCTCTTATTTTATATAAAACTTAAAATTTTGTAATTTTGTATAACTTTAATTCTATCAAGTATCCAAAGAAACTTTGAAATATTCAATAAGATTATAACATGTAACACTTAGTAGTTACTAATTGAGTTGTCTTTTTTTTAAGACTTTAAAACAGTGGTCTGAAAGGTTGGTGACCACTCCTTTGAAAACATAGTTTTGTTAGTATGCAGAATAAAAAGCATAGCAATGCTGTGACACATGTGTTTGTAAAACATGTTCATTTTATAATTTTTATTTTAAAACAATAGCATAACGCGTTATAAAATATTTTGTAAGAAATAGATGTATTTCATAAAAGGAAAATTTCCAAATTCACTAGTATACTGCCTATTCCTTTTCTCCTACTACTTAGGACTTCCCTCCTCTTTTATTTCCCCTATTCCCTCACTACTACAAACCCTTATGACAACATAAGTTAGCTCCATCTCTCAGGCCCCACTTGTTGGGAGGTGTGGTATTCTAGAGAAGAACTCATAATGACCCATAAATTGGAATACCTATCTTTACTTGCTCCATTCCCCCTACACTGACCACATCATTGATTGTCTGGCCAAGGTCTGAGTGATCACATCTCTAAGCCCATCTCTAGCTTTGTGTGTTGCTCCCACCTTGCCCTGGTCTACTCTTCGTGAACCTTTCTTTCTAATAGTATCAATGAAGCTTGGAATAAAAAGGGGAAAAAGTCAATGTGATCCAAGATTAGAAGTATCACCAGTGGTTTACATTGGTAGGGTGGATCCAGGAGCCCCTTGATTCACCTTCTCTTGGTCCTAAGAGGTACTGTTCTTAGAGCAAAGGCGTTTCTTCTATCATCAGAACTTCGAAAGCCTTCTTCTATGGAAACATTGATATGAAAAGTGAGTAGATGGTGGCTACTGCAATAATCTGATTGAGTCTCAATGTGCTCCTCAGGGCAGGGAAGCCAAGCCATCCAGCTGCCAGCAGGCCTGCCTGCAGTATCTGCTGGATTAGGTGAATTCCTACCTGCAGGGCCTCCCCCACCCCCCACCCCCCACCCCCGCTGCTCCCTAGGCTTCAAGGTCCATCTCAGCAGCCCTCCTATGAGGCCCATCTCAGCAGCACTCCTATGAGGCCCATCTCAGCAGCCCTCCTATGAGGCCCATCTCAGCAGCGCTCCTATGAGGCCCATCTCAGCAGCCCTCCTATGAGGCCCATCTCAGCAGCCCTCCTATGAGGCCCATCTCAGTAGCCCTCCTATGAGCCCCATCTCAGCAGCGCTCCTACTCCTAGTGGTCTAGAGTGAGTGAGGGTTCTGCAGCGACGCAGAGGCGCCCTCCTTGCTCCCCTTCCACTCTGACCAACTGCCAGCCATGTCAGGGTGTGGGCCTAACGCTCCAGTACTATCCATTTTCAGGGCTACCAAGCAAGATCCCAGACTTTCTCCATGGCACTCTTATTGGCTTCAAGTCTTCAGAAGTCCACACAGGACTCTTTAAAACATGACACTCTACTCAGAGTTTTCAGTCAATAAAACTACCATTGGAAATCAGTCTTACTGAATTTATGCAAAGAAATGCATTGCCATGATTCATTCATTAATAATTGCCAAATTTTGGAGGGATAATATAGGGAAAAAAATACACTAACCTGCTTTAAGATATTCTGATTTTCCTTGCCAGCCCTTCCCACGGACTCTTCAAAAGATATAATATTTTTCCAAATGCATTATAACGAAACAGTGTAACTGCCTCAAAATGACAAGAAGAAATTTAATATAACGTAGTTATGGATTTCATTATAATGCAGATGACATGGAATGATGACATGGAATATTGTCCTTTCTGTAAAACCCAATATTCTATAATACCAATTCACTATTTCTTCAAATAACTGACCTTTAAAGGAGTTCTCTCTACCTAGTATTATTTTGTTCATTTTATAAGTTATAGAATTGAAATGTCTTAAAATTGACAATTTGCATATTTAATTCTACTTCCCTGTGGACTTAAATTGCAAAGGTGGAGTGTATATCTATTTGGAAAATGAGATTCCTACCACCAACCTTGCATTATCACTTTGGGGAATAGAATGAAAATGGATATGAGAACTGTGGCAGATTCACACACTGGGTTACAGCATGAATGAAGTAGAGCTGCATGTTTCAACATGGATAAATCTCAGAAACATGATATTGAGCAAAAAATGTAAGTTGAATAAGATTTCATACAATATGATGCCGTGTATATAAAGTTTAAAAGCAGGGAAAATATAATGGGCTTACAAGTAAAGTTTGTGAATTAAGCTAATGAGTTTACTTTCTCTTCAAACCTAATGAAAATAACAATAAAGGAATTTATATTAAAAAGCATAAACCTAAATAGAAGAGGCACAAAATGACAACAATGCTTCAGAAGCTGGAAAGCAGATGAACAACTGGTAACAGATTTAGCAAAACTGCGAATTACTCCGCTGGCATAGGAAAAAGCCCAGAAGTAACCCAATTTAAATTGTAAAACCCCAGAATGCTTAGTAATTGGCAGTGCCAGGAAACTCTGAAAGTGGACTTGACACTTTTGCTGAAAATCTCTTTAGGAAGCAATTAGATACTAACAAATAAATGTAGAAGAAATAATAGAGTTGAAAAACCAGCATTTATTAATTTATTAATTCAGGGGGAAATCATTAGTGGATGCTAAAACCATTGGGTCAAATTGGGAACAGGAAGTTTACATGGCATCCAGGTAGCCCCCTGAAAATTATTTATTAATTACAATGGGTAAAAAGACATCTGTAGTGGGCAAATCTGGAGGATACTACCTTAACCAAGTGGTCAAAGTTAGGTCAGGTAAAGCAGATTTGACATCATATTTGCCTTCTTGTATGATGCACAGAGAATAGTTTGGTTACTCTAGATTAAAATTGAAGATTTAATTGGTCGACATTTAGTTGGTTTATTAAATTGCACAAACAATCTAATCACAAAGAAACAACCAGAAAACCTAAATTGGGACACATTTTCATAAAACACCAGGCTGGTCATGTCATTGTCATGAACAACAGAGAAAGACTGATCAATATGACAATTAAATATAGTACTTGATCCTGGATTAGGGAAAAAACAACTATAAAGGACAGTGTTGGGATAATTGGTGAAGTTTGAACATGAACCTTTTATTAAGAATAGCATCGTATCAAAGCTAAATCTGAAGAAAAAGAAAAGGATGCTGTTAAATTCTCTGTAAAAGTCAGAAACCTAGGCAACTTTTCTACCCAGTTAAAAATTGTAATTTTATTCATGGGAAAGGGAAAACAGAGGAATTAAATGAGCACATACATACTGAACATATCAAGTCATAAGTAAGCACATTGAAAATAAACAGAATTCATTTATTATCTCCAAGAAAAACAGAACTTCGGTAGCAAACGAAAAGTTATTCAAGTATACTAGATAACTCGCTTGTTCATAGTGTTTACTCAAAATAAATAATGAATATTGATCTACAACTATATTGAAAGTATTAGGCTATAAGAATGATGGGTAAAGTCTTCATTTTTAATAATGAGAAGTTAATGTACAATGTTTAAAACTGAAAAGGAAAGAATTAATATTATGAGAATGTTATTTAGATATTATGGAGGGGTCAGTCTGCTTTATAGCTGTCAAACACATTTGTGGTTCTCTGGTTTACATGTACTATAATCATAGACATTAGCTAAAATAATATAAAATAGTTTCTTCTGGGGAGAGGGAAATATTATTTTTAATGAAAAGCCTTTCTAGTCCTATAAATTATGTGAATATATAATTTTGATTTTAAAAAATAATTTTTAAAAACACATACACAATGTTATAGATGAAGGCTAGTAAAGTTTTTCTTTAACATGCCAATAATCTGGCCAGTATGGCTCAGTAGTTAAGCATCAAGCTAGGAAACAGGTCACAGTTCAATTCATGGTCAGGGCACATGCCAAGGTTGCAGGCTTCATCCCCAGTGGAAAGCATGCAGGAGGTAGCCAGTCAGTGATTCTCTATCATTGATATTTCTCTCTCTGTGTGTCCCCTTCTCCTTTCCTCTCTGAAATCAATAAAAACATATTTTTTTAAAAGCACCAAATAGTAAATATTTCTGACATTGTGAGACAGTCTTGGTTGCAACTCTTTTATCTCTGCCATTACTAGTGTCAAAACAGTTATAGATAATATAGAAATAAGTATTCAATAGAACTTTATTTACAAAACAGGTGGCAGATAGATCCTAGTTTGCTAGACCCTGCTATTGTTCAGTGATTTTCAGATTGGGACACCTGTACCACTGGGTACCTCAAGACTTCCTATGCAATATACAGACTTTAAAGAATTTATTTCCATATTCTCTTTTGCAATATGTCATCTTCCCTAAAAATGATCTGCATAAGAACTTTCTTCTTATCTTCCAATTTTCCTTTCTGACTTATTTCATAATCATCTCTCACTTTTCAAAAACAAACTTTACTCCTTGTCCATATTAAATCCTATGATAGTGCATTGCCTTGGGGTTTAAAAATCTTCAAGGCATCAAAATGAAGAGACTCTTGGAGAATAAATCTCTCCCTCAGTCCTGTGAGAGCAAAGCAAAGAAAACTTCAATAAAAATTATTGAAGGGACAACACTTTATTTCATCCAGGCAACAAACTCATACAAGGCTCCATACCTTATAGTTTCTCTTTCTATCTAGCTAGCTAGCTGTCCATTTATCTATGTTAAAATTAAAATTCACAATGAGAAAGTTGTCATGGGACACATAATAAAACATTTATTTGAGTTTTAAAAAGTTAAGTTAGACTTTCTCTGACACAGTAATTTAGATTTGGCTGGTTGGGTTTGAAAATGAAGACAAGCGCCAAAACCGGTTTGGCTCAGTGAATAGAGCATCGGCCTATGGACTGAAAGGTCCTAGGTTCGATTCTGGTCAAGGGCATGTACCTTGATTCCAGTGGGGAGCATTCAGGAGGCAGCTGATCGATGTTTCTAACTCTCTATCCCTCTCCCTTCCTCTCTGTAAAAAAATCAATAAAATGTTTTGTTTTTTTTTTAAAAAAAACTTAAAAAAAAGAAAAGAAAATGAGGACAAGCAAAACCAATTTGGCTCAGTGGATAGAGCATCAGCCTGTGGATTGAAGGGTCCCAGGTTCGATTCTGGTCAAGGGCATGTACCTTGGTTGTGGGCACATCTCTAGTTGGGGGCATTCAGGAGGCAGCTGATCAATGTTTCTCAATGATGTTTCTAGCTCTCTATCCCTCTCCCTCCCTCTCTGTGGAAAATCAATAAAATATATCTAAAAAAATAAAAGAAAATGAGGAGAGGCTTTGCCAATTAAGTTATATGGTTATATTTTCCATAAATTAAATAAGCTAAACTGAGGCTTCACATTTAAAGCATGCATTCAATATGCAATAAACTGGAAAATACATCCTTTGCCATTATTTGAATGTCAACTTAAATAGTTTTCAAAAGTTTTAGGAGATAAGTGTGCAAAATTTTACAAAACTACTGCTACTATTGTTTATGAATATACAAAGATGTAGTGAAAGTATAAAAATATGCCTGAAATATTTAAAATTCTAAAATATTAACGTCACAGAAACCAAGATGGCAGCATAGGTGAACACCTAATCTGTTGCCTCGCACAACAATTTCAAAACTACAACTAAAAGACAGAACAGACATCATCCAGAGCCATAGGAAAGCTGGCTGAGTGGAAATTCTACAACTAGAAGAAAAGAGAGGGGCTCACGGAGACTCAGAAGAGCTGCAAAAAGCTGAGGTATGGATACATGCGCGCGGAGAGAGCGGATGATGGAGTGCCTGGCTGGCTTCTTCTGGCAAGAAGAAGATGGAGACTCCCAACTGCACTGAACCCCTTATCCTATGGCACTGACCCCAGTTCTGGGTGAGACTCATATGGGGGGGAGTCTGGACTGTGAAAAGGGAGGAGTGCAAGGAAATTTAACGGAACTGTGAAAGGGCAGAGGTCTGGGGGCACGCACATCACTGCGCGCGGACGACAGACTGCTGATTGTGCCACTGGCTTTCTCTAGTGGGCGGGAGACAGAGCTTCCCAACTGCACCACTTCTAACTGCACTGAACCCCAGTTTTGGGTGAGACCCTGGGGATTCAGACTCATACAGGTCCCGGAGCGCAAGGGAACTGGAAAGTCAGAGGTCTAGAGGCAAGCACATGCATGAGCACAGAGACAGCTGCAGCGATTATCAAGAGACTCTTGAGAACCAGGGGCCGCATAGAGCGAGGCTGACTGGAAGCCAAGGTGGTCTTCTAAGCCCTGAAACTCCACCCCATCCAAGCTCAACAGAGAAGTTTTTGCAGTTTTGCAAGTCATAAGGCTGATTCCAACATAGAAGTTCTCCCAGCATAGTGAAAATGCAGAGACAAAGAAACAGATCACAAATGAAAGAAATGGAGGAGAACAAACGACTGGATATAGAGTTCAAAACCACAGTTATGCCGAGGCTGGTTTGGCTCAGTGGATAGAGCGTCTGCCTGTGGACTGATGGGTCCCAGGTTTGATTCCAGTCAGGGGTATGTGCCTTGGTTGCGGGCATATCCCCAGTTGGGGGCACGCAGGAGGCACCTGGTCGATGCTTCCTAACTCTCTAGCCCTCTTCCTTCCTCTCTGTAAAAAAAAAATCAATAAAATATATTAAAAACAAAACAAAACATGGTTATAAGGTTTTTCAAGAATTCCCTAGAAAAGATGGATAAATTTAGTGAGACCCAAGAGTAGATGAAAAAGGACCAACTAGAAATTAAACATACACTGACTGACATAAAAAATATTATACAGAGACCTAATAGCAGACTAAAGAAAGGCAAGAATCAAGGCAAAGATTTGAAATACAAAGAAGCAGAAAACACTCAACTGGAAAAGCTAGGAGAAAAAATCTAAAAATGTGAAGATAGTGTAAGGAACCTCTGGGACAACTTCAAGCATACCAACATCAGAATTATGGGGGTGCTAAAAGAAGGGAGAGAGCAAGATACTGAAAACCTATTTGAAGAAATAATGACTGAAAACTTTCCTCAATCTGGTGAAAGAAATAGACTTACAAGTCCAGGAGGCACACACAACCCCAAATAAAAGGAATCCAAAGAGAACACACTAAGACACATCATAATTAAAATACCAACAGCAAAAGTCAAAGAGAGAATATTAAAAGCAGCAAGAGAAAAATAGTTAATTACCTACAAGGGAGCACCCCTACGATTGTCAGCTGATTTCTCAACAGAAACTCTGCAGGCCAGACGAGAGTGGCAAGAAATACTCAAAGTGATGAATAGCAAGAACCTACAACCAAGATTACTCTACCCAGCAAAGCTATCATTCAGAATTGAAGGGCAGATAAAGAGCTTCACAGATAAGAAAAAGTTAAAGGCCAAAACCGGTTTGGCTCATTGGATAGAGCGTCGGCCTACGGACTGAAAGGTCCCAGGTTCAATTCCGGTCAAGGGCATGTATCCTGGTTGCAGGCACATCCCCAGTAGTGGGTGTGCAGGAGGCGGCTGATCGATGTCTCTCTCTCATCGATGTTTCTAACTCTCTATCCCTCTCCCTTCCTCTCTGTAAAAAATCAATAAAATATATTTAAAAAAAGAAAAGAAAAAGTTAAAGGAGTTCTTCAACACCAAACCAGTATTATAGGAAATGCTGAAAGTTACTCTTTAAGAAGAGGGAGAAGAAAAAGGTAAAGATAAAAATAAGAACAACAAATATATATCTATCAACAAGTGAATCTAAAAATTAAGTGAATTAAAAATCTGATGAACAGAATAAACTGGTGAATATAATAGAATCAGGAGCATAGAAAGGGAGTAGACTGACAATTCTCAGAGGGAAAGGGGTGCGGGGGATGCAGGGAGAGACAAAAATCATACACCTATGGATGAGGACAATGCGGCAGAAGTAAGGGTAGAGGGAGGGGTGGGAGCCAGGTGGAGGGGAGCTATGGGGGAAAAAAAGAGGAACAATTGAAATAATCTGAACAATAAAGGTTTATTAAATAAAAATAATAATAAAATAAAATATCAACATCATTTAAGGAATTATCATAGTAAATATGCATAAGAAACAGTCATTGTGGTGGCCCAATGTTTGGCATTCCTTTTTAAAGCCTTGATGCTTTTTTAAATTCATTTGGATAATTCTTTAGCACCTGGTATATGGTTAATAACCAACATCATTTCTTTGTAGACTTCTGTTGTACATACCACCCTTCCTAGATATCATAATTGTTAAATTACGTTTAGATTCTATTTTTAGTATCAATTTTCCTCTGTGAAACTGAATTAGTTTGTTTCTTTAAAGCTGTAAGGAAAACACATTTACATATTGCCTTCAGAAATTGGATCTTATTGCAAGGTCACACAGGAGCATTATGTCTTCAGTGATACAGTCATTCTGGAATCTGGTTTCTGATACTAGAAAGGATATATCCTGAGCTTGACCAAAGTCCCATTCTTTATTTACCTACTCGCATATTTACAAAGAGGTGGTTGAATGGGTTTATTGCCACGCACAATGAAAGGTCCTTGTTGGGCAGACTTTTATGCCAGTCATTTGACTTCTCTCATGCCTAACCCATTTGTGCCTGCCTTTGACCAGGCAAAGGAACAGGCTTGTCCCCACTTAGGAGTGCCTGAGGCTCTGCAGTTTAAACCTACCTGCCAGTGTAATTGTGAGGCATTTTTGTGACTCTTTGGCTTGGCCTCTACCATGACTGAACTTGATTTTTTTCCCTTTATTTTAGTAAAACATTAATATAACAACCATTTTTAAAAATAGAAATAATGGGGGGGGGGTGATGGAGGGGATAAGGACACATATGTAACACCTTAATCAATAAAGAAATTTAAAAAAAAATAAAAATAATGAATTACCCCAAATCCTGTGGCTGGCTACATAAGTTTAACATTAACAAGTGAGTTTACCCATGAATACATTGGTACATTGGTAATTTTGATATAGTTATTATTTTGTATTGATTCTATAGTCCTAAGTATCATGATGAATAAAAGCAAACATTTGAAACAATTAACACTTAGAGATGCCTTTCTGTGTGCTGTCTTTAATATTGACCTCTAGCTTTGTAAAAATGAAAATATAAAATTTGTCATGCTTAGAAAACTGTAGTAAGAATTGAAAGTAGCTGAAACCGGTTTGGCTCAGTGGATAGAGCATCAGCCTGTGGACTGAAAGGTCCGGGGTTCAATTCCGGTCAAGGGCATGTATCTTAATTGCAGGCACATCCCCAGTAGGGGGTGTGCAGGAGGTGGCTGATTGATGTCTCTCTCTCATCAATGTTTCTAACTCTGTATCCCTCTCCCTTCCTCTCTTTAAAAAATCAATAAAATATATATTTTAAAAAAAGAATGTAAAATATACCCTTTGAGTGTTTTGAGCTCTTCATGAACTTTTAACCACAAGCTAGTTAGTGTGCTTCTCTAACTGTAGGTATTTACTTATATATCATGCAAGAAAATGTTATACTAGTTTGTGTTGTTAATTTTTTTGGTTTTCAAAACATCAATTTTAGGATACTAAAAAGTAGTATCTCAAATTTCAAGCATCCACATGTCTTACTCTAAAAGGATTGCTTCCTATATAGTCTATGCAAAGCTGAGGTCTGAGTTCGAACTTAGCACATTTCTCCTTCTCTTTTGACCTTTATTTGACTTTTAAGGAGCAGAACAGAAAAGGTTTTGTTGGTTTTAAGTTGTAATAAATAAAGTCCTATTATTCATTATTTTTAGATATACTTAAATTCAGTTCTTCTGAGATTTCATTATAGCTTACTAATTGCATATTTAAAAGTATACAGAATTAGTTCTGAGTAGTTATCCTTCTGAGTCATATGTCATCAGTTATTAAGATAAGTGTTATTTCAGTTTTAGAGCTGGACTTACATCTGAAGTGAAAAAGATTAAAGGAGTTAAAATGAGGTCAGGGTTGTTTTTTGTTTTTTTTTTAATTTTTTTTTTTCAGTTATCTCACCAAAAGAATTTCTTGTGATTTTCTTCTTATTCTTTTTATGCTGGAGAAGTAATGATTTTCCTTGTAATTTAAAAATAAAAATAAATAAATTGCTGCTGACCACTTTTAGCAGATATAATTTGATTTCTTTAAATGAGAGAGTAGGATAATGGTGTTTAGGAAAATTGTATTGATTTCTTTGGTGATGTACCCTCTAGGATACCAAGCCACAGTTGATTGCCTCTGATTTTATTATATCTTTAGGCATGCCAGATTTTATTCTCAAATGCATATTATGACCAGGATAAAACACTGTACTCATTTGCTAACTATATGATGTTGCTATGGTAATAAGGAATTAGGCATTTTTATATATTTTTTCAGATATTTATGTGTTCATTTCATTCAAATATACTTAATTTCCTTCTCCAATATCACATTCTGGTGTCACTGTGATGCATTTCTTTGCCAGTATTCCAAAACGTGAGTAAATGGATATGTCATCCAGAGCAGGGTTTTTCAACTTATGGGATACATTAGTGGATTATGAAATCAATTTAGTAGGTTATAAGTATTTTTTCTTTTTAATGAAATAGAAAAAAATATGGGATAAAAAATACCATCATATAAAACCTTACTAAGAGTAAGTATTACTTTCTGAAATTCTTGTTTCAGATACACACTTATAAATATATGTGTGTACCAAGTTGTGCTGTAAAATGTATTTCTTACTGTGATGGTTAATTGTTATGTGTCAACTTGGCTAGGCCACATTCTCAAGTATTTGGTCAAAAGCAGTTGTCTAGATTTTGCTGTGAAGGTTTATATGGGTGTGTGTTGTTGTTTTTCAGATGAGATTAACATTTAAATCATAGATTTTGAGTAAACCAGATTACCCTCCATAGTGTAGACAGATATCATCCAACCAGTTGAAGACCTAAGAGAAAAAAGACTGACCTCTTCTGAGGAAGAGGGGATTCTGCCTGCCTGTACTCTTTTGGACTCGAGCTGCAACATCACCTCTAACCTGGGTCTCCAGCCTGTCAGGCTACCAGGAAGATTTGGATTTACCAGTCTCCACAATTATGTGAACCAATTCCTTAAAATCAATCGATCTCTCCCCTCCCCATATACATTTTTATATACATACACACACACACAAACACACACACACACACACACACACACACACACACACACACACATACACGTTCCTATACATACATAAATGTATATATGATATTGAGTAGAACCTGTTATGTGCTAGGCATTGTTCTAGGTATCTAGTAAAAAATATGCATCAGGCATAATTCACAGGGTTCATAATTCACAGGAACCAAAAGTTTGATATAATATATTTGGATATTTTAAAAGTATCTCAAATCTGGTAGGTCTAAAATGAAACTCCTCTTTTCTTCTATTTCTTACCATGGTCAATGACATTATCTGTCATCCCTCACCAGAATCTTGAGGATTGTCCTGATCTTGTTTACTTCCACATACTTGGTGACCAAGACTTCCTTTTGAAGTCTTAACAATCTTTTCCATCTTATTCCCATTGCCTTGACTGCTGCCCTAATGATTTCTCCCTTGCATTTCTGCAGTAGCATTCTAATTGATTTCTCTATTCCAATCTTGCCTGCCTCCAATCCAATTTCTACAGTTGCCAGAGTCATTTTTTTAACATGGTATAGATATTTAAATATTTCTATGATTGCCAGGTTTCTCAAATAAAAATACAGGGAACCTACTTAAATTTAACTTTTAAACAAACAATGAATAATAATAAATGTAAGTGTGGCCCATGCAATATTTAGGATATACTTATACTAAAAAACAATCTGTTGTTTATCTGAAATTCAAATTAAGTATTCTACTCTTCTACCTGGAAATCTATTCTTACTTCGAAGTCAAAATATGTTCCAGGGTTTCGTGAGTTTCAGGGCAAAACCTCAGTGTCCTAACATTGCATGTCATATGAACCATTGACAGTTTCCTGAGTTTGCAGTGCTTCTTTACTCTTCCATTCCTACATACATGTACTTTATATCTTCCCAGAATGCCCCTGATCTCAGTTCTCTGGTTAATTTAAGACTCAGTCATCATCTTCTCTAAGAAGTCATTTCTACCCCCTAGTCCCTAACATGTAGACCATAATAGGAACACAAACTTTCTTTCTTTTTCCCATATCATTCTCTGCTTAATATCACAAAATTAATCATATTGTAATTTAATTAATATTTCTACCTATCTCTCTTCTCTGGATTGTGAATTCCTTAAGGACATGGTAAAAATTGTGTCTTTTCATTCTGTATTCTTGGCACATAGTGGGCTCTCGATATAGAAATGAACCAATGAATGAGACAGAGGCAAGAACCCATGCACATTAGGCACATAATTGGTATTGATACTTCCCCACCTTGACTCTTGGATAAGTCTGTGTTGCAGCAAGTCACCTCCTTGGCCTGTCCTCCTCTTGGCTCCCAAGGAAGCTTTTGTTTCCTTTATCTCCAAGGCTTTGAATTGTAGGTGCTCAGAATACATTTGTTTATAAAAGAAAGATTGAATAGTGTATGAATGAACGAATATATCTTGGAGGACAACTTTCTGCAGGACATTTTTTATTCTCTAGGGATAAGCTGGAGCCTCAATTTCTCTAACTGTATCTCACCTCTTCTTGCCTAACTCTTCTCTTCCCTTCCTTAACCCTGGAGATAACTGTTTTCTCTCTACAGCAGCTGGCACATAACAGCTCAACAAATGTTAGCAATCGTTCACAGAGGGAACCTCCTCTTTCCTCCGGGGCTCTAGTGCTCTGCCACTTATTTCCCATTAATGAGCCCAAGCCTGGAAAGCCATGGGGGTCTGACATTGCTTTGTCTCCCAGGGATTGTGGTCTTCCCTTCTCACACAAGGGAGCAAGGTTTCCTTTGTCTCTCACCAGGACAATTCAATTAAGTAATACTAAAGTTAAACGATTCTATTTATCTTTTTATTAATGTTTAATAGCTAAATTTCTTTTTCAATTAAATAATTGTATCTTTATGCTCAGAGTCTTTTTTTCATATATATGGAAGTTCATTTATATCAAAGGAAATAATCACCTACAAAACTATTAATGACTTAGGTTGTGATTAGTTCGTTTTAATGACATTTTGAGATTTAATAATCTGGCTGAAGTTCAAAGAAAGAAAGCTCAGTGCCAGAAATTCCTAGCCAGCAAGGAATATAAACAAATCTTACAATTGTCTCCTCAAATAACAAGAATAATTGAGATCAACTTCTTGCAATTAGAAATGTTTTGAAAAAAGTGCAAGGGAAAAGTTCAAGAAAGCATGTCAAAACAACAAAACTCAGTCTAATGTTCATTATTGTAACTGATCAAAGTCTGTTTGCAGTATATTTGAATGTTAATAAATTACATGTGACATTGATTTGGCAGAGGCACGCTAGTAATTGGCAAAAACACATAACAGGAGCAGCTTCTGCTAAAGCAGAACTTGCTTGGTGGTTGTTTCATTCTCATAGATTTCTTAGCACCCCAGTGCTGTCATGCTAACCTAACTGTCATTTATTTACCCTTTTGGTTTCTACTCCCATAAAGGCAAGATTAAATTCATTTTTTATTACTAATCTAGCAGGTGCTGCCTCTGGTCTGAACACCAGAGTACCTTTTGGTGACCTTATACCTCTCGCGTTTTTCTCTCCTCTCACATATTAAAAATGGGTGATCTAATAACTTACTATTATATCCTGTCAGTTCAACTTGTAGAACTAAAAATGTAGTTTAATTAAACAGTTTGGCCGTATTTTCAAGCTTAAGCATTCTGTTGCATTTGCTAGGCCTGAATTATTTCATGGTATGTTATAAAATTGACACTGTAAAAAAAATATTCAGCTTACAACATTCTGAAATAATTGTTCCCCAAATTCCCATTGTTAATTATGTTGATTGTGGGGCAGGGATGTATAATATATTCTAGGAGTCCATTTTCTGAATAAAACCCTTATACAGTAACTGACGTCTATGGTTAAGGGACCTGGAACATACTTTGTGTCAAATAGTCACATACAATCTATTTACTGAACCTTTTTGTATTCTTCAAAAATGTTTTTTCTTGCCCTCTTCCCACTCATGAGGGTATGTGACAGGAAGTAGGGGAGTCTATGGGAAGGTAAATGAGGGGGGGAAAAAAGAATATATATGTACTACTACATGTAATACTTGAAACAATAAAAAAAAATATTTTTTTTTACTCAAAGTCAATGTACTCATATTTAAAAATTTTAAATATCCATTAACACAAAATTATTCATTTTAAGTTATAGAAATTAATGGAGATAGCAAAGTCAAATATATTTATACTAGAAGCCCAATGCACAAATTTCGTTCAAGGGGCTTGACCCTCACAGCGATAGCGGCTTGCCTTAGCCTTCACAACCCCAGCTTCATCCGGAAAGTCGTCCAGAAGGACATCTGGCTATCTGGTCTAATTAGCATATTATGCTTTTATTATTATAGATTACAAATTATAGCAATTACCTAGCAAGAGTTGTAAAATATGTAGATTAGGAAGAATAAAATATATTTAGTAATTTAAATATTTTAGAAAGTTGATCTTTTTATAAAAGCAAAACTGTCATTGTATCTTGCTTTTATGTGTTTGAATATATAAACTTTCCAACAATGAAGCACTGTTGAATTTACTTTAAACTGTAGTTAGATTTTATCTTGATATATATTTTGTACTTAAGTTTGAACATAGTTATTCATGGCATATCTTAATTCACAAGTACTCAAAGCCAAATGGAGACCATTTATAAATACTAAAGAGGAATGTGGAGCCAGAACATTAGAGAATGGATTATAATATGTATACTAGTATATGTAATCTGCCTGCCTTTTTTCCTAGCTATATTCATAGCATTTTTTAAAGCAAAAGTTATTATTCCCTAGACCATTTATTGTTTCATTTCTAGGTGTATCTATATTTAAATTGTCAAATAATTTTGAAGGCTTTTATTATGGAACTAGTAGCCCTGCACACGAATCTGTGTGCCAGTAGCTTTCTGTGGGGCCTGGCTGCTCTGTGCCCGCTGCCTAGAGGCTCAGCGGCCACCCCTCCTCCCCACCCCCACCCCCAGGACTGGGGGCCTCCAGTGGGGCTGGCCTCCAGTGGGGCTGCGAACCGCTAGTGACCCACAGGTTGAGAAACGCTCAGAAAACACAGATATTTACATTACGGTTCATAACAGTAGCAAAAATATAGTTTTGAAGTAGCAACGAAAATAATTTTATGGTTGGGTGTCACCACAACATGAGGAACTGTATTAAAGGGTTGCGGCATTAGAAAGGTTGAGAACCATTGATACAGGGTTAGGAGATTGAGGTCTTGAATTAGATTATGAAAACCATTATTTATTTTTATTTATACAGACATATGGCAAAAATGTGTAAGCACACTAAATTAAGAAATACTACTGACATTTTACATATCTTAAATTAGTAATAATGCATAATTATTTATAGTTACTGTCTGTTATTTACTAAATAATATTTCTAAAATGTTTTGTATGTATATTTAGGACTACATCCAAATATTCAATTCCACTTAATAGTGTAGACTCATAGTTGTTCACCCCCACACCTCTGGTCCAAGTGTGGCCCCTGAGATGCAGAATGGCTTGGATACCTGAGACAGAAGAATCTTTGGGTAACCTTTTAACTCACTCAGATATATTTCTCAACCTTTCCCTTTCCCTGATACTCATCAAGTAAACTACACTTTCTTCCAGTTACTATAACTCCAACAGAGAACACTTGTGGTCAGCTCTCTCTCTTCTCAGATACTAGAGTGCAGTTCAAGGTCTAGCTTTCCAATGCTTCAGTTTCCTTTATCTCTCCCAAAGCATTATCACTGAGACTTTAGTTCTAGTCTGCCATTTGTTTTACCTCTTTTTTATAGTTCTAGCATCCAATTCTGTTATCTAATATCTTCCACAGCTATAACTATTTATTAGAGCTGATTTTTTTTCACCAGCTTGGAAAATTCCTGGGTGCTAGAATATCACATAAGGGACTGTATGATTGGAGTGGGATTACATTGCGCCTAAGGTCTATGCATGAGTTGTAAGTCAACATGTTAGTAGATTGCATTTTCAAGCTTTGTTTTTATCTGTATTTTATTAATAAATAAAAAACTTTAAAAGCTTTTTATCATTACCATACCTAGCAATTTGCAGCATTGAATACAATAGTACAGCTAGCATTATGGCTCTTAAGCAAGGCTCTTAGCAAAGAATTGGCATTGGAAAGGACTTTTTTGTATGCTTGAGTTCACAATACTGAATTAGTGAATAGTATGCAATAAATAACCATTACTTTGACTATTCTACAAAAACAGGGATGAGCTTGTTAAAGACATCCAGAGCTTTTTCTTTTTTTTAAATATTTTTTCAGTGTAATCCTTCACAAACAATTGTAATTTATAATGTGACATAAAGAAACTATATAGACTCAAATACTTAATACATAATACTTTTACAGTTGAGTGTCTGTTTTCCCGATATCAAGCATAAGCGAATTTGCTCCAACTGAACATTCCTACTGTCTGTTGAAAGGAGAAAAGTTGTCACAGAACAAGAGTCATTCATAGAGGATGTATTTAAGGAGAAGTTTGAAATAACAGATTAGATACAGCTCATGCTTTTTCTATTGTCATTATGGTTTCTTTCTCTTCTTCCCTGAGACTGGTATCCTTCAATATTTCATTCCCACGGACTCTTTGATGTGACCTTCTGAGAATGGAGTTGACCTCATGCATGACTTTCTAATTGTTTACTCCACTGCACTCAGCTTCAGATGGAGAAGTTCCATTGTTGACAAACTCTTCTAAGTCCTGGGCCAGGGAAGCCAAGGACAATGGTGTAACACATGGAAGAGTTGGTGGGCAGAAGCTGTTTGTCAGATGGGAATAGAGAGGGAATAGGCATTGTCCTCCCACCCAGATAGGTGCTATTAATTTGAGGGCTGCATATGATCACTATAGTCCTCTTGCCTTTCAGGCTGCACTTCTCAACTTAGTGGTAAATCTTTGCAAAGCTTGAAAAGTCCTGTAGGTGGGGACACAGTCATGAAATGCCTCAAAACCCAAAACAGTAGTTTCAGTGGACGGTATAAAGTTTTTGTTGAAGGATTTTAGAGGAGGTGGATATAAAGTTAAGGACATTGAGTACCTAGCAGAATGTCCAAAGATCTAGCAATTTCCTCTGCAATGAAGTTCTTCATTCTGATTATTTCTGGTGCTATTCATCCTTTATATAGAGTCAAATTTCTGCTTATCTCATTTTCCTTCAGTGTGAAGTACTTTCTTCAATGTTTCTTATAGAAGAGGCTAGCTGGTGAGAAATTCAGCCTCTATTTGTCTGAAAATGTCATGATACCTTTATTTTTTTAGGGATATTTTTCACTGGATACAGGATTCTAAGTTGAGAGTTTTTCTTTTCTTTCACCACATTAAAATAACACTAATATTTTATACCTTGCATTGTTTCTGATCTTTTTTTAAATCCTCACTCAAGGATATGTTCCCATTGATTTTAGAGAGAGGGGCAGGAAAGGGGGAGGGAGTGAAAGAGAGAGCGGGGAGAGAAGAGAGAGAAAGAGAGAGAGAGAGACATTGATTGGTTGGTTCCCTTCAGTACACACCCAACCTGCAACCTAAGCAAGTGCCCTGATCAGGAATTGAATCTGCGACCTTTCAGTGTATGAGACAGTGCTCCACTACCTGAGCTACTGGCTAGGGCAGTGATATATCTTTTTGCTGTAGCTGATTTTAAGATTTTCTCTTTATCATTAATTTTTAGCAATTGATTTTGAAGTGCTTTAAATTTGTACTTACCCTGCTTGGAGGTTTTTTTTCGGGGGGGGGGGAGGAGTTGATTTTTTGTTTGTTTTTGTTGGTTCTTATTTTTAGTTCTTTGGCTATGTAGATTTATCTATTTATCTATTTGGAATATCTTCAATCATTATTTCCTCCCCTCACTTTTTTTTTAAATCTTTCTATGACTCCAGTTACATGTATGTTGGACTGCATAATATTGTCCTACAGCTCACTGAGGTGCTGGTTCATTTTTTAAAATTTTTCTCTCTCTTGCTTCAGTTTGGATAATTTCCTTGAATTTAGACCCATCATTCCTCTGTAGTGTCTAATCTGCTGTTAAGTATATGCATTAATTTTGTTTTCATTTCACATATTGTATTTTCACCTCTAGAAGTTCTTTTTTTTAAAATAATTTCTATTTCTTTTCCATTTATGTTCATTTTCCTTGGACATTGAACATATTTCTTGTAGTTGGGATAAAGTCCTTATCTGTTATTTTCATCATTTCTGCCATATTTGGTCCTGTTGCTATTGATTGGAAAGATTTGAATTAAAAGATTAAATACAGCTCATGCTTTTTCTTTTTTTTTCTCTCTTTTTTAAAAATATATTTTATTGATTTTTTACAGAGAGGAAGGGAGAGGGACAGAGAGTCAGAAACATCGATGAGAGAGAAACATCAATCAACTGCCTCCTGCACACCTCCTACTGGGGATGTGCCCGCAACCAAGGTACATGCCCTTGACCAGAATCAAACCTGGGACCTTTCAGTCTGCAGGCTGATGCTCTATCCACTGAGGCAAACTGGTTTTGGTAAGCTCATGCTTTTTCTATTGTCATTATGGTTTCTTTCCCTTCCCTGAGATTCGTATCCTTCAATACTTTATTCCCGAGGATTCTGATGTGACCTTCTAAGAATGGGATTGACCTCATGCATGACTTTCTCATTGTTTTGGATCACACTTTTCTTCTTCACTTCTTGATGGAATGATGAACAATGAAATAGTACATTGTTTACTATATTGTCTGGATTTTGTTGTCTTGACCTTTAAAAAATGTTGAGGTTTGTTTGGGAGTACATTATTTTACATGTGAATCAGTACAAACTTTTGGAGACTTATTAAGTTCTGTTAGAATGGCTCTAGAGTAGTGCTGTCCAATAGGAATTTTTGCAATGATGTAAATGTTTTATATCTCCACGTTCCAATATGATGTCCAATAGACACATTTGGCCATTGTGTCTGGTACAATTGAAGGACTGAATTATTGTAATTAATTTAAATAACAATATGTTACTAGTAGCTACTGTATTAGACAGTGCAGGTCCAGAGTTAGCAGTTTATCCTTATTCCTAAGGAGGGATCTTATGAATACCTACCTGTTCAGTGAGGAATCTCTGATTAGAACTGGAATGTCTCCTACTCTCCTGCAAACTCCAGGGTTGTTTGGTTTAGTTATTCTTTAGCCAGGAATTGACTTTCCTGGCCTCTATCCTACCCACAGACAGCTTAACGTTCAGCTTAACTCTCAAGTGGACCCTTATGCACATTTCTAGTAATCTTTTGGTGTATTCTGGTACTCTACCCAACAAATTTCAGCTTCCTTAGTCTCCCCAATCATCACTATCTCTTTAGCTCAATGAGATCTCCAACCTCTACTTGGATTCCCCCCCCCTGAGCAGCAGCCCATAATATGCTGCTACACAGAAAGCTGAGGTGATGCAGGCCTGTATCCCTTCTCTCAAGGATTGCCCTGCCTGTTTTTAACTCTCTGAAAAGTTTACTCTTTTTTGTTCAATTTTCTAGTTGTTTATAGTAGGAGATCTAGTCTGGCACCGATTACTCCATCTTATTCTCCATCTTGTAGATTATATCTTATTAACACTTTTTAGCTCAATCCAGTGGTAATGGTTGCTGCTTTTATTGGAGGCTATAAAACATTAAAACATTGGAGATTTTTCATCTCAGCAAATTGTGAATATTTACAAAATTTTCACCAAAAACAAAGTCATTCAATGCACGTCACAAACTATGGGTTAAAATTTTTTAGTACTTAAAGTATTGAGACTATTTTTGTAACCTGAGATGAAAATGATGTTTTCGTATATATTTTTTTAATGGAATGGAATAAGCAATCATTAAATATCCACCTGTACCCATTTTTGTTGGTACTGTCCAGCAGCCATTTCTTTCCCATCCTCTACGGTAGCCCATTGAAGAAGACAGAATTGCCCTAGCCAGTTTGGCTCAATGGATAGAGCATCAACCCTCTGACTGTGTTGAAGGGTCCTAGGTTCGATTCCAATCAAGGGCACTTACTCGGTTGCAGGCCTATTTGGAGGCACTTATTCGGTTGCAGGCCCATTCGGAGGCAATCGATATGAGAGTCATATTGATGTTTCTCTTTCTGTGAATCTCTCCCTCCCTTTCACTATCTCTAGCAATCAATGAAAATATATACTCAAGTGAGGACTAATAACAACAACAAAAGAAGACTATTATTTTCTCCATTTTACCTGTCAGGAAACAGAGAGACAGAAAGGTTAAGTAACATTGACAGGGTCACCTAGCTCATTAATGGCAAAACTGGTATTTGTATGCAGGTAGTTCTTAACCACTATTAAGAAACTTCCAGAAGACCTATTAATGTGAACAGTATATACATGAGTAGTTAAGATGTAAACATTCATATACGCACTGTCACTTTATTCTCATTTTCAGATGAAGAAACTGAGACTGAGCCCTGGCTGGTTTAGCTCAGTGGATAGAGGTCAGTTTGCAGACTGAAGGATTCTGGGTTCAATTCTGATCAGGGTTGCAGGCTCAATCCCTCCCTGGTGGGGGGCGTGCAGAAGGCAGCCGATTGATGATTCACTCTCATCATTGATATTTCTTTCTCTCTTCCTCTCCCTTCCTCTCTGAAATCAATAAAAATATTTTTTAAAAAAAGAAAAGAAACTGAGACTGAAAAAAGTTAAGTGGCTTTCTTGATGTCACCACTTAAATAAGAAGTGAAATACTGGGGACAACAATGAGGTATTCCTTAGACAAATCATGGCACAATGCAAATGATAAAATACCGCACAGCCATCCTTTTTTCTAAAATATTAAAGAATATTTATTGACAGGGAGTAAAGCAGTATGTATAAGGATAAATACTTATTTTGAATATATGAACATTCATGTAAAGGAAGGGCCACTTACTCTTGGTTTATCCTTATACAAACACTGAAAGAAAAATACTGTTTTTTTACTGATAAACACGAGATTTAAGATGATATTGTTCCAAAGAGAATAAAAGGAAAATTCATGCTTTATGGCAGTTTCTACTGTAAAATAGGCTCTTACAAAATGACATGTTTATCTGTAAGTCTAGAAATTCCTATTTTCTACCTACTTTCATTTTATCTATTTCAAATATTTAGAAAACTAGATTTCCATTCATAAATGATTTATGTTTTGTTTAACTTTAATGGAAGCTGTTAGCAAGGGTCTGATAACAATTAGTTTGTTTAAAAAGACAAAAAGGAAAATTCTTTTTTAGGAAAAATTAGTCTCCATGTTTTTCAATTCTGAAATCTCTATTCCATCTTCATATGTTAAATTAACATATTTGGATTGGCTCTCATTTGCCTAAATAGTTGTTATAAGAAACTGAGTGGTCAGAGTAATGGTTAAATAAAGAGAAGTTATGTGAAGGCAGGAAAAAAGAACAGCTCTTTGCCGTCCACTTCCTTTTATGCAGAGGCAGAGGCTTGCATCAGCTGTAAGACTGCAACAGAACTGAAGCAAATAAGTAGGTACAGGCAGCTGCAAGCCATGTGGCTGATCCTCATACGAAAGCCAAGGCAAGCTGCAAACCAGTATCTCAATAGGCTCTTGCTACTACCCATGTTGGGTTACTAGTGCAAATTCAACTCAGTCCTGAACCTTTCTTTTTGCTCAAGAGAAAGATCTTCCATGAAAACACAGTTTATAGAAAATCCTAAAGAGTATGGAAACATGGAAAAATATTTTCTTCTACTTCCACTCTTCCCAGTATCATACTGAGGGAGATCCTTTATGATAAGTGATCACCTTACCTGAGAATTTTACTATGTATGAGAGGCAAAGATTACTCTCACCCTCACTGCAACTGTCCCCAACTCAGAGTTACTATGGTTATTAAAGTAAACTATTTGTGGGGAATTTCTATTTTGTGGAAATTAAAAGAATATTTATATTCTTTCCCTCATAGGTTTGCTTTGAGGGGGGTTTCATTTGATGGGCCCTTTGTGTCTAAAACTAAAGTCTGTAACACTATAACCCCCAAAACCTTTTTTTCCTTTTAAGTACAAACCATTATCTTAAATATTGGTGCTTATGTTTTTAAAGGACTATTATTAATTGAAATTCATTTGAGAAACCAAGATTGCATCATACATTTAGATACCCAGATATTGCTGTTAAGTGTCATATATATTTTTTTTAAGTGTCACTGGGAATACTTGGTTTTGTCAATGTTGTCAGATATATTACATTAACAAGTTTTTTATAAGTTCTTTTAAAAAAATTAGAAAATAACATAGCAAAAAGAACATTAAATGGTCACCCATTTAGAATTGATCTGAAGACAGAAGAGAAAGAAGTAATCAACAAAAAGATATAATGACTGAATTTCATGTTTTTAACATGCACATCTTTTCAAATTTTAACATCTCTGAAACCAGCTATGTTTCTAGTGGTGCAAACAATGGTGCTTTTTAATTTGATGGCCTTGTATTTAATAAAAGAGTGATAAATTCCTTGAAATTTGGGGTATAGCTCTATACAGATAGAATAGCAGGCTGCATTGGACGAATTGCTTGCACTGGTTTGAGGAAACATTTCCATTTGCAAAGCGCTCTCTGGAACTGATGGTGTAGAGCATGCTGAACTCTCGTTCCATTCCTCTGCTTGACTGTCAATACCACTCCAGAGCAGAAAAAGAAGTAGATGAGGCTTGGTTGTGGCAAGACAGAGGACATCATTCTGAGGCCATCTTTCCTTCAGTTCATCTCCAGTAAAAAGTATGATTACTGATTAGTTTTGAGGCAAAATATAGCTGTTAAGCTTAGAGAATCTTTGATGGAATGACTGTTAGGCTATTGTATAATATTTCATGTTAAGTAGTTTGTTTCACTTGTTGAGTAGTAAATATTTCTATGTTATGGTCCTTTACATCTTTTTATTATAGTACACAAGAAATATTAAAGTAACTCTGGTATGTAATACAGCTTTTTCAAACTTACCTTATACATATCTATGTATTATTTGAATACAAAGCAAGTATTATGTATAGATATATTTTATTTTTTACTAGCTATTATTTTTTAATAAATCCTATAGGTTGGGTTTTCTTCTTACTAGAAATTTAAGTTTCTTCCATCTGTATATTCATACAGGAAATACTAAAGAATGAAAAGTATAGAGAAGAAATTAAAATAAAAAGCAAAGAATTTTATGAAAAAGAAAAACTCCTTGGTAAAGAAAGCAATGAACTCTTGGCTCCACCAATTGAAACTCAGATTAAAGGGCATGCATCTGCCCCATACTTTGGAAAAGATGAACCGTCAGTGGATCCAACCAGCACTGGTAAAACCTTTCAACCAGGATCCTGGATGCCACAAGACAGCAAGAAGAAGCACAATCAATGAGTGCCCTATGGTAAAAAGTTGTTTCATTTACATGTATGTGACCATTTTAACAAATAAAAGTAAAAAATTATTTTGTGATTTTATGACTATACAGTAGGTCTCTATTCCATTAAGTTTAAGAATTCGTTTTTTTAGTATGCACAAGAAATTTAATTTATGTGCTTAGTTTTTCCCTCCTTCCGTTGTTCCCATAAAAAGTATAATGTAGCTGGAAATGCTCAGGAATTTGGATCCTTATCATTTAAGGACCTCCAAGATATATCCTGGTAGAAATGATAAGGATAGTGACCTCTTCTAAATTATTAAATATAAAAGAAAAAAAATGAGACTACTATTTCTGGAGAGGCATTCTATAAAATTTTAAGGATTAATCAAGAATGTAAAATTGGAGCTCGGCCAGTGTTGCTTAGTGGTTGAACGTTGACCCATGAACCAGGAGGTCATGGTTCAACTCCCAGTCAGGGCACATGTTAGGGTTGCAGGCTCAATCCTCAATAAGGGGGCATGCAGGAGGCAGCCAACTGATGATTCTTTCATCATTGATGTTTCTATCTTGCTCTCACTTTCTCCTCCCCTTCATCTCTGAAATCAGTAAAAACAAACATAAAATTGGATAAAACATTTTTAGGCCAAGAAAACTTAATTGATAAATGAGGAAAAACAAAACAGAAAAACCATACACCCTTGATGAGTAAATGGGACAAAAGCTAGCTTATGGATTGAGGCTGGAGTTGATGACAAGAATTAGGGCCATTACAAGCAGACTATCCAACACAAAAATATGAGAGAAGAGTAAAGAGAAATAATACAATTACTAGAATTCCATGAGATAAAAAATTACTTTGAAAAAATGGAAAGTAGGAGAAGGTTCTTAGAGAGTGATTCCACTGATAGAGGGGATTCCAGTGACTTATATATTGAAGAAAAATGTAAACATAACATTAAAACACTGATTTTATACAAAAGTATTTTTGAAGGGTCATACATTTTTCTGAAGTGTACAACCTAGTTTTGTTGCTAGTCTTCTAATTTTAATACAGAGTTCTTTTCACAGTGTTTGGCCTTTTAATAGGCGCTCAATAAATATTTACTGAGTAAATGACCAACTGTTAATGTTTTGAATATTATAAGGAAATCCTTGGGTGTTAACAATGAACTCCTAAAACATAGATTAAGATTTTTACTTAATACATGGTAAAAATTTTTATTGCCTAATAAACTACAGAAAAATATTTATAAAATATACTAAAACAAGTAATCAAATCTAATCACTGTAACATATTTTGGTAAATCGAGGTTTGATTGTAATGATATAAAAGCTGTTATATGATAATACTAAATATTCCAGCAGCCCTATTACTATCTCTTTATATCATTACAGTCAAACCTATTCTCGAATGCCTCCCATCTTGAATTATCGCTCCTCAACCTGACAATTCTTTCATGCTGATAGCTATATGATCAGTTACAAGTCTCTCAGGCAACAAATAAAGGAATATGTTAAAATCTCAGGATAGTGTGCTGTGAATATTTTCATGGTATGGTCTTTTGGTGTATTTTTTGTTGTTGTTTGGTTTTTGTTGTTGCTTATTATTTTCATTTTTACTATTCATTTCCTTTCCTTTTTGTTAAGTTTACATTTCATGCCCTTTTTGTTTTTAAAGTGTTTATTTATAGATTAAACAGTATATTAGACATGTGCTGTATATAAGGTTAAAACAGGGAATCATTTGGATGTCTGGAATTAATTAATTCAACTTACATTATTTCTAGTGGGAAAAATGATTTGGTTTTCAAACAGCCATCTGGAACAAATTAACTTTGAGAAACGAGGTTCTACTGTAAAAAGTATTAGTACATGTTACCATAGAGGCAAAAAGGAACTAGGCAACATAAAAACAGGTAATATAATTGATTGTAAATTAAGAAGATGTTCTTGAATTCTGGATTATAAGAAAAATTATAAATATCCTAACATGCTAGAATATTCCTATTGCCAAATTTGTATTAGCGTAATATATCTCTTGTACTAGTAAATGTTTGCCATATATATAGCCTGTTTATAGACATCTGAAAGTATGACAGAATTTACATTGCTTTTAATTTTTAGAGTTTCCATTTATAGTATTTTACATATACAGCAAAAAAAATAAAGTTTTCTTTTTTAATTTCCAGCTGAGTTCTTATGGGAAAATACCTTGTTACAGTCAGATGGTACTGGCCCACCATCATTAGAATATGCACTTTCAAAGTATTTTTGACAGGTGAGGAAGTTTGTAGTAACTCATCCACACTCCTTTCCTCAAGGCTAATAAAATAACATTTTTACGATGACCGCTTGCACTGTTAGGTGGTATCAGAATAGAGTTAAATGCCCTACATAAAAACTAATCTATAATCTTGACCTAATTAACAATCTTTTCATTATACTTTGCTTTTAGGCCAGGTACATGCAAAGCAGAACTAAAGTATTAAATAACACATTAGTTTGTCTACAATATTTCATATTTTAAATTGTTATAATTTGGACATTTATAATTAAAATGTTTTCACCTCTTCAAGGCAGATATCAAACCTATGCAGTTTTTAAAAATTTTTAAGTACTTTCTCAGAGATAATTCCTTCTTGATTTTTTATACCTCTATATGAGTATATCTACATGTAGATATATAGATATATATAAAGAGGAAATATGCAAACTAGCCAGGACACTGTAACAGTCATGACTGGCTCAGGAGGCTGCAAGCGCAAATGGGCCCATAGTGGAGACACAACACTCAGGGGGCCCACCCTCGCTGGGAGACAGCCCGCCAGCAGTCCCACCTCTGCGCATGAGCTGCAGAGGAAACACCTTTCCTTACAGCTCATTGTCTAAGCTCCCTGTACACCACTCACAATGTTCTTGGTAACTTGGGTAATAAGAATCCAAGGTGATCTAGGGTTTTTCCACCTCACTCCTGGAGGAAAAAACAAAGGTCCGCTGCTGGAGAGGCTAAGAAATGTCATATCCTGCCCTAGCCAATTTGGCTCAGTAGATAGAGCCTCAGCCTCTGCGGACCACAGGGTCCAGGTTCAATTCTGATCAAGGGCATTTACCTAGATTACAGGCTCCTCCTAGGCTGGGGCCCAGGTCAGGGCTCATGCAGAAGGCAACTAATTGAAATGTCCCTTTCAGATTGATGTTTCTGTCTTTTCCTCTCTCTTCCACACTCTCTAAAAACCAATGGAAAGCTGAAACAGGTTTGGCTCAATGGATAGAGCGGCAGTCTGCGGACTGAAAGGTCCCAGGTTTGATTCTGGTCAAGGGCATGAACCTTGGTTGTGGGCACATCCCCAGTAGGGGGCGTGAAAGAGGCAGCTGATCGATCTCTCTCGTTGATGTTTCTAACTCTTTATCCCTCTCCCTTCCTCTCTGTAAAAAAAATCAATATATTTAAAAATCAATGGAAAAATATCCTCAGGTGAGGATAAAAAATAAATGTCATATCCTATGCAAGACACATCTTGAAAATGCCTAAAGAAAGTTGTCATTTTTTGTGGTGAAGGGACTGGAGTCCGTGTTGATGAAAACACCTCGGTGGCTGTGGTGGCCAGCAGTGGCAGCAGCAGCCGGGTAATGGGGGCAGCACCTTCCCCTTATCAGCCAGTCACCTCCCGCAGAGGGAGGGCAGATTGTGGCTTAGGCCCCTGAGGACTCCTGGACTGTGAGAGGGGGTAGGCTGGGCTGAGAAACCCCCTCTTCCCCAGTGCAGGAATTTTGTGCATTGGGCCTCTAGTAATATAAATTTTTAATAAAATTGGGCTTATTATATCATAAAAACTGTTTCAGTATAGAAAATATGTTGGCTGTTGGGTTTAATCCTATACATCTAGCTTAAAAGCTATGCTTTGGATATTTAAAGTTAAAAATGGGAAAAGGTAATTTTTCCCTATTTTGTTACTTGTTTCCATTCCTACTTTTACTAACAGATTTCTAGCTTTCGTTTTTCTAATTTTTATTTCTTAATTAGCATTGAACCAGTACCATTATATCTTCTTAAGGCCATCTCATTACCCACACTACTTAAACCTGAATTTATTTAGCCAAAGCTTTTTCAAACTATGTGTTCTTTGAAGAAAAAAATTAAGAGGTAACGAGAGTCTATGATAGTCAAATTAAGTTAAAATAGACTCCAACATAGATATAGGAAAAAATCCTAAGTTTTACCTTGTTTCTAAAACTTTTGGTATTTGAACATGGAATCCCTTTAAATGTTTCAGAGATACAGAATTTGTCCAGATAGGATATCAACCAAAGTGATACTATAACCAACTGCAAACATAAAAGCAATCAATCCTAAATAGGAACCAAACTTCCTCTTAAGTGAAAAACATGAGGTGTAAAGTGCCCCTTGCCACTTTCCCTTACTTCATTTTTAAGGCAAGATGGAATGGGTAAGGAGCTGATTATTATAATTTACTAGAGGCCCAGTGCACGAAAATTCATGCACTCGGGAGTGAGGAGAAGTGTCCCTCAGCCCAGTTTGTGCCCTTTCACAGTCCAGGAGAACCTCCCTCTGCAAAAGGCAATCAGGCAGGCTGATCAGGGGACAGCACCAGCTGGCCCTGACACACTCCTCCCATCACCCCCTACCCCCCTGCCAGCACCCCCCATCGCTGTCCCCTCCCTCTGCCTGCTGGCATATGCCTTGCTGGCCTGGCGCTGCCTACTCACCAGCCACACACCACTCCCGCCAACCAGTCGTTTTGCTGTTCGGTCAATTTGCATATTATACTTTCATTTTTTAAAAATATTTTTATTGATTTTTTAGAGAGGAAGAGAGAGTGATAGAGAGTTAGAAACATCATTGATGAGAGAGAAACATCGATCAACTGCCTCCTGCACACCTCCTCCTGGGGATGTGCCCACAACCAAGCTACATGCCCTTGACCGGAATTGAACCCTGGACCTTTCAGTCCACAGGCTGATGCTCTATCCATTGAGCCAAACCGGTCAGAGGTATACTTTTATTATATAGGATTTCAACATTGGGTTTCCAGCTCATAACTTCCTAAGCTTATTTCCAGTTTGATTACTATAATTTCAAAAAATAGAAAGTTAGAAATGCCCTTGCATATCTGATACAGTAATAACACAATGCTGAAGTTTATCACATGGACATTAAGGATCAAATTTCAGAATGCAAAATTTGCAGAGGGGTTTTTGTTTTTAAAAATATATTATTTTATTGATTCTTTTACAGAGGAAAGGAGGATAGAGATTTAGAAACATTGATCAACTGCCTCCTGCACACCCCCTATTAGGGATGTGCCTGCAACCAAGGTACGTGTCCTTGACCAGAATCGAACCTGGGATCCTTTATTCCCAAGCCGACAATCTATCCACTGAGCCAAACCAGTCAGGGCAATAGAGAGGGTAATTGATTGTATATTACTTCTCAGAACTTCAAACAATATAAGTAGGCAATTTTTAAAAGAAGTATTCTGGATAATAGTAAATGTAATTTTTTTAAACTATAGTACTATTTGTTTCAATGAAAAAGATTAATTTTTCTAAAAAATCCCAAATATTTCAGTAGGCTCTATTTTGAATTCCCACCCCCATAAATACACACACACACACACACACAAACACACACACACACACACAAAGATACAGACACAAATATTGTAAAACCTATTGACCATACATGTATAAAAAAGCTCCCTAAGCCGAGACCGGTTTGGCTCAGTAGATAGAGCGTTGGCTTTCGGGCTGAAAGGTCCCAAGTTCGATTCCGGATGGGGGCATGTACCTTGCTTGGGGGCACATCTCCACTGTGGGGCGTGCAGGAGGCGGCTGATCCATGTCTCTTTTTAACAGATGTTTCTGACTTTCTATCTCTCTCCCTCTCTGTAAAAAATCAATAAAATATATTAAAAAAAAAAAAAAAGCTCCCTATGTGTTGGGAAAAGCTAAAGAAACAACAAATGCCATATGCCAAACAAATATAAAATTGGCATGTTAAAGACTTTAAATTATAGAAAAAAATTAGTTAAATTAATACCTTTAAATTATCAAAACAGAACCAATGAAACCACAACTTTAATAGATAACTGAGAATTAAGAGGAATATTTCTTTTGCGGTAGTATTTTTACTCTAAAATGTGGCCATAAGTGAGACCTATGTATATAAATTTCTTTTGTGAACAACTTGATGGCAGAAACCCAGAAGCACTTTATACATATCTTAACCTAGTTTTTTCTTAAATTGGCTTCTGCAGATACACCAGGATCAGTAGTTATACCTAAGCATTTTTTTAAGTATTGTTTTCATTTCAATAATACAAAAAGCATATCTTGATCACTTGAATTAGTATCTCATAACTAAACAATGGATTATTTCAGTGCCTAGGGTTGCAATGTGTTGTTTACATGGCATCAAGTAGGATCTGACAACCTAAAATAGTGGTAATATTGTTCATACCAGTCCATAAACATTCTTGGGGTCCTTAGATTCTCATTTGAGAAACATTAGCCTCAACTTTTACAAATTCGTAATCCTTTGAAAAGTCTAACTTTCATAACATAACTAACTTGAATTATTTAATACCCTCTCCCCCAAAAAAAGAAATTAAAACCCCAGGACCTCCTTATAAAAAAGTATCAATTTTATTTCAATATCTACTTTCATTTTGAAATTAAAGCTGTTGGATAATTTCTATAATTTAGAATTCATTAGGATGAGGGAAATACGAATGAGCTAATAATACTGATAGCAAGTGAAATTATTGGACCATGCATTTAACTTATGAAATATGACTTACTCTTTTAAAGAGTTCCTTGAAAACAAAATTGAAATTTTAATTTTCACCGTGAACTTGTTTGATCAAAAATTATAGAACATCCCTACATGAGTTCAAAAAATGGAAAAATTAGAAGTGGTATCCATATAATCAGCAAATTATCAGATAAGACATTTTAACTACTTCACATTTCTTCTTAGCACGAGTAAGAATAAACTGGTTCCAAAGTACTACAAGGGCTGGCATTTTTACTGCAAGCTTTAAATCACAGTGTTACTCTAGTCAACAGGTCATCTCTAAGTAAATGACAGCGTTCATATGTACAAAAATTGTTAGTAGGTGGTACTCTATACAATCAAGATGAATTTTTCATAAAATTAGATTTTAAAAAAGGCAGAATGTCTGATAATTACGAGTCTCCCAAAGGCTAGAATGAGGAAAATGTAGAAAACGAAGTACTCACTGATTAGTAATATTTTGCTTTGAGAAAGCCAGAAATGATGCTAAGGTATAAGCAATAATAACAAAGTATGTAATTAATATGCAGTATCTCTTTTTAAGCCAAAACATACTTTTCACCTCAGGACAGTTCTCGTTTTTACATTCTTAGTTTCCTTTGTCCAGAACAGGTCCCTTTTTGAGCAAGTATTTGAAGAGTTCATAATCTAAAGTCATTTTTTCTCCACAGGATGTATTAAGCCGAAAAATGGCAAATGAGTAAGTCTGTTATAAAGCATTTTTGGCATAATAAATAACTGTCAACAGACTTCTATACAGAAGCCTAAAAGTTGCTACAGTAGCGGTCAGAACTAACATGATTCTTCCATATGTTCAGGCTTTATTAAATACTATCATAAATTCAGAAAAGAAACCTTAGAGGGTCCTTCCAAAGCTGCATAATTTCCCAAATGAGTTTCCTCTGGTTGCAGAGCCTGTTCATCCCTTCAATCCTTTTTCAGTCGTTTAGCTTTTGCAATATTTTCTTGGCGTTTTTGTTTTTTCTTTTGCTCCTTTTCCCTGGCCTCAATCATCTTGGCCAGTTTCCATGACAGTACAGCACTTGCTAGAAACAATGGAGTAAGGGCCAAAATAACTGTTGTAAGGAAGCCATATGGATCTTTTGCAGCCCATTCCACAACATATTCAGCCCAAGCCTTTATGTCAAACATCTTTGTAGCAGTGATAGGAAAAGGACACTGGAAGGAGAGAACGAGAGAAAAAAAAAAATGTAGTTAATCAAATTCAGTTAACTCAGAATCCCATTATCAATCATTAGTTGTTTTTTAAAAGTTCTAATTAGTACTATTTTAATAGACTAATATCTCCAGTTAAGAAAGGCTATGAATTCTTACATGCTGCCTATATTCAAGATAAACTTTATTTAGCTGCAAAGTTTTAAGAATCTTGAGTTTTATATACTCATTCCAGGAAACAGTTAAGCCCCTTTGTTTTGATTTGTTTGTTGACATAGCCTTAGTACTATTAAGTGTTAATTAACAAAATACAAATCATCAACTTTGGTGTCTGAAAAAGACAAGCCAGAGTAAAAGAAATGCTTGGAGTAGGAGAGGTAATAATGGATGGTCATTTCTAGGAGTAAAAAGAAGCTGCAATACTACCCATTCATATGCCAAGAGATATAAGTAAAATGTGACATGCTATTTTATGCCTTCTTTCAGCTGTGAGAACTCCTACTTGAAGACATAATTTAATCAATGAGAATATATTTAATAATGGGAAAATTAACCATGACAGGTGCCATGGATTTTGTTCCCATGAGTTGATAAGGGAGGGCCATCTGGCAAATGAGGGAAGTGTGGATTCGAGTGTCATTTTTTATTTTGCCCTAAAGGCTTTTCTGCCTTTCACATTTGTGTCAACCTCTATTCAAAGTGGAGAATTAGAATATCTTGGTAGGAATGGGTGTATATATACAGTCACTTACAATTTCAGTTGGAATTTAAAAAATTATCTACCTTATGCTTGAGTTGTGATCTCTAACTTTGTCCTGGATTCATGAGCCAATGACAATTTCAGATGGATGACCCCTGGTTGGTTGTCGTCTTCTTTAGCTCTACTGCACACTTCTGAGAGAAGGTTTAAATTCTATATGCTGGATGGGTTGAAAAGAATAAAAAATAAATTTAAATCACAAATTTCATGGTAATTACAATACAATTTTAAATGAAAAATTTCTATGCCCTGACTTGTTTGGCTCGGTGAATAGAGCATTGGTCTGTGGACTGAAAAAGTTCCAGGTTCGATTCCAGTCAAAGGCATGTACCTTGGTTGCAGGCACATCCCCAGTCGGGGGTGGGGGGGGGAGGTGTGTGCAGGAGGCAGCTGATCGACGTTTCTAACTCTCTATTCCTTTCCTCTCTGTGAAAAATCAATAAAACATATTTCTAAAAATGAAAAATTCCTAAATACTAAATATGCAATCTATAAATGACACCTAAAATTGCCTGGCACATCATAAGACATCTAATATCGATTTCTTTCTTCCTCATTAGAAGTAATTACTACAACTGCAAATGCCCTAAGAAAATCCTAATTACTGGAGCTATTTTGCGAAACAGCTTATTTCCACAATGCAATTATATGAGTTTTATAATTCAGTGACGTAAAAGAGATGTGAGCGTATCCATCCGCCTTCGACTACTTAAGAGGAATAGGCACATTAATTACAAAAATCAAACACCTCACCTTAAGCTTTAAAGTGTTTGTGTGTGTTTTTTCTCTCCCTATTACACGATCCGTATTCCCCCTAGAAGAATCAAAGAGAACTAGTCACCCACTATCCCATCTCACCTCCAAGAAAACTATGTCGACGGGTTTTAACGAGAGCCTGCGACTCCTCCCTGTGCGGGGCTGCACACACACGAAGGCGCCTGAGACTGGCTAAACGCTCTCTAGCTCGCCGTCCGCCCCGCGCCAGTCCGAGCGCCCCACCCACCCAGCCACCCGGCCACCCCCCCCCCACCCACCCGGCCACCCAGCCATCCAGCCACCCCCCCACCCACCCGGCCACCCGCCCGGAGCGAGGCTCCAACAGACACCCCGCCGGCCTCCACTGCAGCCCGGCAGTGAGTTCCCTACGGCGAAACTCAGAGGGACAGGAACTCCGCCCTGAGGACAGAGCGGGAGCGCAGGGCCGCTTTACGGCAACCTCCGCCCCCCACGGACTCCAGGCCAGGAGGGCCGCCCGGGCCACACGCCGCCCGCACGCCCCACGCTGCCCGGAAAGCACGCCGCTCCCGCCGCTCCCGTTAGGGGCGCGCCGCGCTGGTCTCCGGCCAGAGCCGCGCCCGACGCCGCCGCGGGCCGCGCCTCGCCGCCGCCGCACTCCCCCCGCCGCCGGGGCTTCCCTCCCGCTCGCTCGCTCGCTCGCCCCTCGCCCCCCTACCCGATCCCCGGGGCCGCCATTCACCCGGCCCGCTCCCGGCGCCGGCTAGCGCGGGGCCTGCGGGGCTCGCGGAGCGCTCGTCCGGGGGAGCAGGGGGCGGCCCCGCCACCTCTCGCGCCCCTCTTCCCCCCGCCCCCGGCCGCGCAGCCTCCGCCAGGCGCCAGGGCCGAGCCGCCGCCAGCGGCCCCGAGTACCCCCCGCATCGCGCCCGGGACCCGGCCCTCGGACCCCAACTCCCAACTCACCGCCAGGCCGGAAGCAGGAAGGCGGAAGCCCCGCTTCCCCGCGTCCCCGCCCCGCCCACAGGCCGGCCAGGTCCGCATCCGGCCCGAGGAAGCCGCGGGGCCAGTTTCCGGCTGCGCGGCCCGGGGCCTGGGCTTCCCGGGCGCGGGGCGGGGGCGGGGCTCCGGGGGGCGGCGTGGGTGGGACTGGCCCTCGGGAGCGGGTGGGGGCTGGAGCCGGTGAGGGGGTGCTTAGGGGCGGGCGGTCCGGGGACCCCGGGAACTCCGACCTGAGAGCGGCGGCGAGAGAGGCGCTGGTCCCCTCCAGCCGCCCCAAGTGAAGGTGAGGGTCGCACCGCGACTCCCTTAGCGGCGGTGCAGGCCTCCCGCAGAGGAGACAGAGGAGCAGGCGGGCGGACCTCGGTGGGTGCCCTGGACCCGGCTGCTCAGGGAAAACGCAGCCCTGCTGTGTGGGGACCCGGGGCTGTTGGTTTTTCGTGGAAGAACCTCACTCGTTTCACCAAAGAATGGTCGATATTTGCCCAAAGTAAACGGTAAATAATTAACCTGCAGAGAGCTCCCGCAGAGGCACTTGCTCTTTGGGCACACAGATCGAGGGATGCAAAAGTCAACAAGCAGGAGTGCGTGCCTATTGCCTCCTCGTCTGCAGGACCGGGGCGATGAGCTCTGGTTTGGGGGGGGGGGGGCCGCATGTTGTGACTGCTTGCCCCCGGGGTGACTGCTGCCGGTGTGGCAAGACCTCTTCAGCGGCTGCATGGCCAATAAAGCAGGTTTTTATTCCCGAAAGACTGGAGAAGGTACTCTTGGAGGAGCAAGCTGTAACACGTAGAACTAGTTTAGGTCTAACAACAGCAACCATTATTTACCGGGGAACAGGCTCTTGGCAAATAATCTAATGACCTGAAACAGTGTTCGCTGGGTATATGTGAATGTTTGTTATGTTTTATTAGCAGCGGTTGTTTTCTTACTCTTGTTTGAAGACTTGGACGATGGTTTCAAAGCTCCTTGGACCTAGCCTGTACCTGTCGTAGCCAGAAAAAGCAGCATCAGTCCCTGGAGTGACTGAAAGTGTTTACTGAGAACTACTGGCTGGAGGTAACTTTATGTGCATTTTTAAAACGTGTCCAAGTAGTACTTCCAGGAGGGAGTCAATTTATATTAACGATCTTCATTTCAGAGGCCAAGGTGGAGAGACAGTGTTCCCAATTACCGTCTCCCCAATAATTTGCTCTGCCGCATCCCTTGTTAAACACGTAAGAGTCCTGGGCCAGAGGGAAAAGTACATGAGAGGCCTAACTGGTTTTGCTCAGTGGACAGAGGATTGACCTGCGGACTGAAAGGTTCCAGGTTCGATTCCAGGCAAGGGCACATGTCCGGGTTGTGGGCTCGATCCCCATTTAGGGGACATGCAGGAGGCAACCAATCAATGATTCTCTGCCATCATTGATGTTTCTCTCTCTGTGTCCCTTTCTCATCAATAAAGAAATATATTTTAAAGAAAAAGAAAAGTGCATGAGAAAGCCTCTGTAGCTCTTTGGCTCTAGTGTTCGTTCGACCAGGCCCTCACAGTTTGTCACTGAGCTCGCTTCCAGGTCCAGGGCAGGCCGCGAGCCCAGGTGTGGCATCGAGTTGCCACTGCTGAGCTCCTGTTGCAACCTGCATTGCCTGAATGAGGGGCGGTGTCAAGATTGGTTCTTTCTGTAGTGAGAGTCAGTTTGTGAGTTGAGATTCACTTGTCTCTGCTGATCATGTATACTCTAAGTCACTCTGAACCCGTTTCCCCTTCTATCTGTGGAAAGTATACTATTTAGCGTACTTTCCACTTTCAAATTCTTTCAGTTGAACTGGATTTGGCCATTTTTCTGACTTATGTTTCATAAGCAATGCAGAGTAAGGAACTTGGTGGAAACATCATAGCCAGTTTTGTTAAGGTCTTGTTCTTTATTTGAAAAAGTCCTTAAATGGGTTTTAATTCTCTTTCAAATGTCTTCCAGAATACCAGCTTAGAATAACAAGGAAATTAGTTCTGCCTGTTTTTATTTTTAAGAACTAAAACTATATCAATGTAACTAACCAAATTAACTAAACCTCACACTTTTAATTAAGTAGGGTTTGTCTTTGCATAGGAATTGATTTGAGAGAGAGAGAGAGAAAAGGAGGGAGAGAAAGTGAAAGAAACATCCATTTTTGTTGTTGTTCCACTTACTGTTGTTCCACAACCTTGAATATTGGGGCGATGCTCCAGCCAACTGAGCTATCTGGTGATTTCAACAAGTGTGCCACAAGAATTTTTAGAATATGCAATACCTGACTGTAGTCAGGGGCTCTGACCTCTTTTCCCTTAGATTGCCAAATGAAAAAAAATGACAACAGCCAATACAACAATAGCTGTCTGGTGTGAATGAGTCAAAATTACACCTTTTTAAAATGTTATCAGATGAGCAAAAACATTTTTTATTGTGCCGCAGAATTTTAGTAACCCTATATAATAAATGCCTAATATGCAAATTGCCCCTCAGGCAGTCATTCAACTGCTCATTATAATGTGCACTGACCATTAGGAGATGGCAGACACGGTGCTGGCAGTGGGCGGCAGTGGAGGTACTGCCAGCCCCAATGGGTCCCAATAAGAGCGGGACTGCAGTGGGATGGTAGAGCAGTTGAGTGGGCAACACCAGACCAAGGGGGGTGTGAGCGGGGGGGGGGGGGGTCCGATTGAGTGGCAGCAGGCTGGGGGGCACCACCCGGCTCTCAGGAGCTGAGGGAGCCAGGTGGGGGGCCTGGCCCTGATCGATTGCCCTGCAGACAGGATGATGGAGCAGTGCCAGGCCACGGCAGAGTGCCAGGTGGGGCTTCTAGGCTGAGGGCGCAAGCTAGGGCCTGATCTCCACAGGACACCCCAATGGACCCCACCCGTGCACGAATACATGCACCCGGCCTCTAGTTAGTTTATGTGTGCCATGAGATGATAAAGGCT
This sequence comes from Lasiurus cinereus, assembly GCA_011751065.1. Lineage (NCBI taxonomy): Eukaryota > Metazoa > Chordata > Mammalia > Chiroptera > Vespertilionidae > Lasiurus > Lasiurus cinereus. The sequence continues at coordinate 51,119,335 of JAAGEH010002531.1, read as the reverse complement.
GAAAATCACTGCTCTATTGCAATTATATTTTGGAAAATGGAATCTTACAGAATTGTAACAGGTTTTTTTTTTCTCTTAAAAAGTTAATTCCTAGTCATTGTCATGTGTTTGTTTATAAGTATTTTCTTTGGATGGTACAAAGTTACATTTTACCCTGACTCGTGTCTGTGAATGAGTGAAACCTGAATAAGATCACTTGTAATGATCTAGACCTGACTAGACATTTTGAGAGCTTTCTTACATGTTCAACATTTTGTGCTTATTTCCCTGCAGCAACACTTCACATATTTGACTTATTTTGATGGAATTGGTTTCTTCCCTAAGTCTTTTTTTATATTATGAGTTTTTTTTTCTCTAGATACACAATGTAAATACATTTCTTACTAGGCATGTTCCTGTGATTTAGAAAAGTCATAATCAAGTTTTAGTGCTATTTGGAAGATCATACTAAAGAATAATTTTTAAAGCTATTTATTGAGTTGTTACTGTGTACCAGATACTGAGCTAGATGCTTCACATCTATTATCACTAATCCTGAGACTAAACAACCCCTTGTGATAGTATTCTTATATCCATTTTACAGATAAGGAACCAGGACCCATAAACCAGGAGGTCCCTAGTTTACTTACTGATCACGGTACATGCCCGTGTTGCGGGCTCATTCCCCAGTAGGGGTTGTGCAGGAGGCAGCAGATTGATATCTCTCTCTAATGAAGGTTTCCATCTCTCTATTTCTTTCCCACTCTCTCTCTCTCAAAAAAAAAAAAAGTACAGCAGGATTCTAAACACATCTGCCTAAATCTCTGCCTTTTTTTAATGTCCAAAGACTTGGCAAAAAAAATGTGATAATTTTATAAAATGAAAAGTGTGCTTTTTGACTCTGTAATTGTTAATTAACTTACAATCACAACTAAATCTTCCTATACTTCAAAATTGCCTACTGCCCAGGTGGTGGCAGCATGTTTCAAAGAGCTGTTGAGGTACAGAAGATTCTCCATCCTTGACAGTTGATTTGCCGCTTCATCTCACATATTTGACCTGTCTGCCAACCTCTAACTTCCGTATTGGGTCTTTCACTATTAGAGCAGCTGATCAGTGATTCCATGGTCTCCTGTCTTGTCTTCTGAATGGATCCTACTCTGCCAGTTTGCTTTCAGCCTGTTTTGCTTATAAAGCTTCACCAAGTTATTATTTTCTAGAAAGGTCTTTTAGGTCTATCCAGTACCACAAAGAACTTTTTTTTCAAATGTTGTTACTTTTCATCCATAGTTAAATGTAATTTAAATCATTAGCTAATATTATGAAATACTTGTTTAAATTAGAAGGCATTCTTGAAAACTTATGGGATATATCAGTTAAGGAGGTAATGAAATACTTTTAAAAGAGAATTAGTTTTCTATCTTTTAGGTCTAGACCTGACTAAACATTTTGAGAGCTTTTTTACATGTTCAACATTTTGAACATCTAAGTAAGAACAAGAAGATTCAGCAGGGAGCAGTGCAATGTTATCTAATTCAGAAGGAATGCATACACATATATAGCAGAATAACTAGTTAGACCTACTTTAGCCAAATATTGCTTGTAACATTAGTTTCGTATTTTTGCATGGCTACTGCTTTCCTTCCTCCTCACAAAACCCCTCTGTACCCCTATCCTTTTTTTTTTTCCACAATACTTCATTTTGACATCTATTTGATTACTGATTTAATGTCTGTTTTTTCTACTAGGTTGTAAGTTATATGAGATCAGTTAACCCAGAACCAAGAATATTGTTTTGAATGATATATTCCAAGTTATAGCATTGCTACTTAAAAATGAAACTGTTAGTGTTTGAATGAATCATGAAATAATCTAAAACCTGGGGAGCTGTGAAGCTCATATTAAAGTACTAAACTGTTGCAACAGGTTTGGAAAGTAATAAGGGATGCCTCAGTAAGAAGGGTCTCAAGGTTAGCAAATAAGATGTGTGGGGAAAGGTAAAAAGAATTTTGATTATCTTATTAATGAAAGAAGATTAGTTGCTTAAAGATTTCCAAGTATATTAAAGTGTATACTAGGAATGTAGTGATTCATCATCTTCATTGATAAGATAAAGGTAATTTGTCCTAGACCATAGGTGCTGAGAAATAAGATACAAACAAGCTATACTGGAGATCTAAACAGAGATCTTTGAAAATGGGCTATGAGTATATATGCAGGCTAGATGACCTGTCTAGATATTTCCAGCTTTATGATTCCAAATGTGGATTGTAGAAGAAATACTGGAACTAGATAGCAGATGTGCTCTGGTTGATTATTCCTTTCTGTCCCTGGCCTTTTCCACACACTTTAGAAACATTTCATTGTGTTTGTGCACAGTCAATACAGGTGGTTTATATGTTACTGCTTTTAGTTTACAGAATTGTTTTCATTTAATACTGAAAATTGGATGTTTCTGCTTTTTAACACTGAAACTGTTTACCTTTACAATCTCCAGAATGTACTATATATGCAGTTGCAGCAAACTAATTCCTGTAGAGAGAAGGACAGCCTTTTGAGGGGGTAAAATTTAGCAAATATATCTGAAGCTTTGGTTTGCAATTCTGTTAAAATTCTGAGAAACACTTAAGCTTTCCTGCTGAGTCTAGAGGTTCAATTATTAGGCCTACCTCTAAATGATACTATCCATGTCAAGTCATCTGTTATTTATGTTCTAGCATCTCCTGAAGATTAAATTAGAACTATTGTCCAATTGGAAAACCTAATTCATATGGTATAAGAATTCTTTAATGTAAAAGCAATATGTATTGCAAAAACAGCTCAAGCAATATCACCTTCACTAAGTAGCATTTTAATTTGACAACTTTGACCTTCACCTAAGCAAACTATTGGAAGTAACCATATAAAACCATGTTAATCATATTCTCTGTATTTTCAAAAACATTGACCTTTGTGTCATACAGTACCCTTTATATAAAATCCCATTTAAGATAGGCTAGAGTGTTATTCTAAAAAAGTTCTGGAAGCCACTTAAAAATTGTGTTCATTTAATTTGTATATGTATAGTTCAATTAGAATTGACATACAATATTATATTAGTTTCTGGTGTACAATATAGTGATTAGACATTTATATACCTTACAAACTGGTCATCCCAAGTCTAGTACTCATCTGACACCCTATATAGTTATTACAGTATTTTTGACTAGATTCCTTATGCTCTTTATATTATTGACTATATTCCCTATGTACTTTATATCCCTGTGACTATTTTTACAACTGGCAGTTTGTACTTAATCCCTTCTACGTTTTTCACCCATTCCTCTAACCTTGCTACATCTGACAATCATCAGTTTGTTCTCTGTACCTACGAGTTTGTTTCTGTTTTCATTGTTTATGTGAAATCATATAGTATTTGTCTTTTTGTTTGTTTGATCGATTTACTTTACTCAGCATAATACCCTCTTAGTTTATCCAGGTTGTTACATATGGCAAGTTTTCACGCTTTTATGGGCAAGTAATATTCCATTATGTAAATGTACCACAGCTTTTTTATCCACTTATCTACTGATGCACACTTAGGTTGTCTCTAAAGGTTGGCTATTTTAAATAATGGTGAGCGAACATAGAAGTCCATATATATTTATATTTACAAATTAGTATTTTAGGTTTCTTCATATAAATACTCAGAATTGGGATTGCTGTATTATGTAGTAGTTCTATTTTTTATTTTTTCAGTAACTTTCATACTGTTTTCCATAGTGGCTCCACCTATTTTCAATCCCACCAAAGAGAATATGAGGGTTCCCTTTTCTTCACATCCTTGCCAACACTTGTTTTTTGTTGACTTATTGATGATAGCAATTCTGACAGGTGGGAGGTAATATCTCAATGAGGTTTTAATTTTGCATTTCTCTGATGATTAGTGGTGTTGAGCATTCTTTCATATGTCTTTTAGCCATCTGTGTGTCTTTGGATAACTGTCTAATCAGGTCCTTTGCCAATTTTTTAATCAGGTTGTTAGTTTTTTTGGTGTTAAGTTGTATGAGTTTTTTATTTTAATTATTAACCTCTTATCAGATGTCTTATTGGCAACTCTCTTATCTTCTCCCATCCAGTACGTTGCCTTTTCATTTTGCTGATGGTTTCTTACACTGTGCAATAACTTTTAGTTTGATGTAGTCCCATTTGTTTATTTTTTTTCCTTTGTTTCCCTTGCCCAAGGAGATCTATCCAAAAAATAAGAATAATGTCAAGGAATTTTCTTCTAGGCCTTTCATGGTTTCAGGTATGGAAGTCACTTTTTGATAAGAGTCTTGCTTCTCTGATTTATTGTGAGGAAGCTCAAAAACCAAATTTGAAATTCATGTTTAGCATCCATCCTGACGTGCATGCTTACATTTCTTTTTAAGCATATTTTTCTTTATATTAAGCCTCATTTGCTTCTGGAAGCAACACATTCTATAACTAGGAATAATGCTCTCACTTACCTACCAAGTGACATTGAGGGATGCCGGTTTTGAATGGGGCCCAGAGAAGGAAAGGGCTCTGCAGCAGTTCCAGGCTTTGGGGCAAACATCTCTGATTGACACTTGGACCATATGATCCAGCAGACTGTAGTGTCAGTGGTGGGAATTTATGGCAAGTCCCGAGGGAGAATCCAAATGCAGGCCCTTGGGGTTCTAGAGCAAGGTCATACATCCGCAGCAGATAATTGTATGCCCATTGAAAAACAGCTCTTGGAATGTAACTGGGTCTTGTATACTTCACCACAAGACGCTTAAACCTGCCCCTCATCCCTTGATTTGTATATGTAAACCTGCCCCTCATTCCCTATCCAAATGAGTAGCCAATTTTCTAACTTCATCATTCTACCTATGTATATTTTTTATATTAACTTGATCTTTATAATTCTTTTTTATATGTTTTTATTGATTTTTAGAGAAAGGGAAAGGAAAGGGATAGAGAGATAGAAACATAGATGATAGAGAAACATCATCGATCAGCTGACTCTTGTACATCCTCCCTCCTGCCCCAGTGGGGACTGAGCCCCCAACCCAGGCATGTGCCTTAACCAGGAATTAAACAAGTAACCTCTTGATTCCTGGGTTGACACTCAAACCCCTGAGCCACACTAGCTGGGCTCTACCGATATATTTTAGTTAGCATTCCAATAAAAGTGTTTTCCATTCTCCCACATTTATGTATTGATTGATTAATAACAAATGGATTTATGGATTCCTAGCATTAAAATCCATTACTATTGTTTATTTAGATGTTCTATTTCTCCCAGATTTGACGATGAGAGCCCCAGAATGTGTCCTATATGTGTCATGTCCTCATCATTCTTTATTTTAATCCTCACCTGAGGATATGTTTTTATTGATTTTAGAGGAAATGAGAGGAACAGAGAGAAACATCGATCGATGTGAGGAGAGAAAATGGATCAGTTGCCTCCTGTACATGACTCAACCAGGGATTAAACCTACAACCTTTTGGTTTATGAGACGATATTCCAACCAACTGAGCCACTAACACTGATGTCCTCAGTCCTTTCTTACTTTGTGGTACAGCCACATGTTCCAAATTCATCTTGTATTTTCCCTGCCCCAGCCCTCAAAGCATCCATTTTTCCCCCTGCCAAGGAGCCCTGCTTGCTTTTTGTGGAGAATGGAATTCAGGAACCAAAAGCTGAGTGCTAAGTTTTCTCATTGCTACTGGTTGTCATTGCTTGTAGTCCCTCTCCGCAGGCAGACATATATACAAATATCTGTATTTACTTCTATCCCTGTTGGAAACTACGAGTTTATACTGATAACTTCAATTCCAGTCTGTCACCACTTTCTAGTTTTCCATTTTCATCTTGGTAATTCCCTCAACAGAAGGAAACCTGATTGCCATTATCCTAAGTGTATTTACTCATTTGCTCAAGGCTGGAATACATGAAAGGTTGTTTTATATTGCTAACTCATTACTGTGAAAGGAAAACTTACCAGATTTTTAGGTGTCCCGTCTGTTTTCAACTCATCTCTCAGTTTGGGAGCCAACTGAGCTATCTTTTAAGCTAGTTTCATAAATTCAAACTTAAGCCCCAAATAAGCATGTCTAGGCTATTTAAACTGGGTGGCTCAGAGAATGAATGTTTAAAAGGCTGTAGAGCTTCAACAGTCCAGATCAGTAGCTTCAATTCTCATGTTTGCAGTAACTCATAATGGCTAACACAGAATTGCTTTTGTTGTGTAACAGTAGCTGATCATGGCTTTATCTTCCGGGTCTTAGTGAGTATAATCATGTCACTAAGAATTGCCACCTCAGCTGAAGGAAAGGGCAGATTTCCTCTCAAAGGTGCTGTTTAATCATTTTAAAAGCAAATTACAATAGAGTGTTCATAAGTCACTTATGCCCATGCATAAAGAACTTAAAGCACAATTTCTCAGTTACTTTTATAACCTTGCGTTATGGTCATATCCTTTTGAAAATCAAAAGGCTTTAGGAGCTACTAATATTTTTGAACAATTATTTAGAAAATGATTCCAGGAAAAACATGCTATCAAAAGCAGAATTCTATCTGGAAGGCTAGCACTTTCTTTCTGTATCAAAAACTAATTAATTTTGGAAAGATGGCATTTTGTAGCTTGAGTAGAAAAGTTCAGGGTTTTGTATAAATATGCTGTCAACATCTTGTTTAAGGATGCAAGTCATTTGTGCCTTAATAAGTATTTCTTTTTGCTTCAATACTTTATGTAATTTGCTAAATATTTTTAAGCAATTTCAACTTGCCATCTTAGCATTAAATGATAAGGTGTCCAAAGATGAATGAATCCTTTTGTATTGATAGGCCCTTTAAGAAAGACTTAAATGCTGGTTAGTGAGGTCAGTACTCAGTGTTGTTCAATACATTGGCTTCTCCCTCCAAAATGAGAGGTAAACCTAAAATTGTTTACTCTTGTCAGCATAAAGTCAGTACATGAATTTGCCTATTTTTTTTATATTGTACCTTTATGTTTACCTGCCCTTCACTAAAAATAAATTATTTGTTAAATTCTTAAAGTGGCCTGTTTTCTGTGAACTTGTATAATTGAGAAAATGTTTGGAAAAAGAAAGGGGAACACTTTTAATCTGAAAAGCACATTGACCTAATTCATAAGGCCATGTGAAGGCTAGAGTTATGCAAGCTGACCTGCTTTGATATTATCTTGTCCAAATGGCCTTAAATGAATGCATCTATAGTTAGATGAAACAACTAATGAAACAAAATATAAATTTATTATTAGAAAGTACACCTGTCAGTTTACTTTTAGTTCATCTCTGCTAAAGCAGGTTGGATCAGTTTTACAATGCTAAGACAGTCTGGTTGGGATTCTTAACTTTAAGGTAGGTTAATTTTTTAGCCAAGTATCATTAAATGTCTGTGGTAGGCAGCTTCTAAAATGGCTCCCAGTGGTATTCACTTCCTGGATGCATGCCCTTGTATCATTTCCTCCCATAGAATTTGGGCTCGCATGCTCTGGATGAATAGAATATGGCCCAAGTGATGGGATGTCACTTCCAAGATTAAGTTACAGAAAGAGTCTGGCTTCCATCTTGCTCACCTTCTCTCACACTTTAGTGGAAGCCAGTTGCCGTGCTGTAAGCTGCCCTACAGACAGGCAGGGGAAATGGGGAAGGCTTCTGGCCACAGTCAGTGAGGAACAGAATCCTCCATAATCATGTGAGTGAGTGTGGCTGCAAGCTCTTCTTCCCTGTCTAACCGTGGGATGAAGGCAGCCTTTGCGGACACCATGAATACAGGCTGGTGAGAAACCCTGTGCCCCGATTCCTGCCCAAGACCGACTGTGAGACTATCAGTGTTGGTTGTTTTAAGCTGCTAAATTTGGGGTTAATTTGTTCCTCAGCCATAGATAACTAATACAGTGTCCTTTCTAAAAAAAAAAAAAAAAGAAAAAGAAAGTCATAAAAGACCCTCATGCTTCTCTAGGGGATGGAAGATACAGTAGAGGGTAGCATCTCCAGATAGTGATTTAGCACAGTGGGTTTCTACCACTAACAATATTCAAATCAATAGAGAGTTTTCAGGAAGTACACGTGCCTAAACTTTGCCCCCAGAAATTCAGTTCAAGTTGTTCTGGGATGAGGTCCAGGCCTCATAATTTTTCAGAGTTCCTCAGTATTTTTTCAATTCCCATAAGTAGATGAAGAATTACTGATTTAGCATAAATTTATTAAAGCCCCTTCTGTACACCAGGAGTAGACTCACCCTTTATCCCCAGATTAGGAGAAAAGTAAATCAACACACTGACCACAATGTGTTTTGGGAGTCACACACATGATAGAAGCACAGAAGAGGAAACATCTAATGCAGCTTGATAAAGTAAGAAAAAGTTTGACAGGAGATGTTAGGCCAAGTCTGAAGCTGGAAGTAAAAGCTAGTCAGCTAGAACATGAGGTGTGGGTAAGGGTGGAGGGGGGGGTTGGCGGGGAGGGGTGAGGGAGTCAGCATTACAGGCAAAGGAATTAACCAGTAAAGAAAGATACAAAGTGTTAGAGAATAATCAGGAAAATATACGTCCATAGTTGAGTAATAGGGAAGGAATAAACTCTGGAAGGGTAAGGTGAGTATTGAGAGAACACAGAATGAGGATCCAGAGATCAGTTTGGATCAGAGGACATGCCCTATGGTGGTGGCAGGAGGGAGGAAGAGGAGAGGGAGGATTCATTTGCTGTTGGGGACATATAGGTCTGGAAGGTAGCACTGAAATGCAAAGGGAGGCGCCCACGTTGCCTGCCAGGTTCAGGGTTGGCAATTGTATGGGTGTTGGACTGTAACTTTGGCAGCAACCACAGGGGCGGCAAAAGCAGAAGACAGAGGGAAATGAACAGTTCGGTTTCAGATCTAAATCTAAAGCCTCAGAAGAAACAACTGATTGCTGTTGGTACTAGAAACGAAAACCAAATTGGTATGTCACTTGCCAAAAGAGCACATCTTCGTGGATGATTTTGTGTATTTGGAAGTAATCACAAACATAGCTTCTGTTTTGTCTCCATGTGTTTTGGTGATTTGCAGTCAGCTTTCAAGAAGACGGGGTGATACTGAGAATTAGCTATATTGCCTTTTATAAAGCATTCTATTTCACTAAACCAAAGAAACCTTCAAAATTGAACACATAGGCTGCTTTTCACTATTTTTTCCACTCATCATGTGCTTCTCCTTAGACACCTTTGCCTCTCTTCCCATTTCGGTGAGTAATGCCTTGGTTTACCCAACTAATGGTAGAATTTGAACTGACATCAGATTACATTGTATCATGAGGTGGGAAGGGTTCAGATGGTGACATCCACATATCCTTTTTATGATCTGGTCATTGTTTTAATTTCAAAGGATCAATACACTGAGCTCAGTACTTCCGTCTCTTTAAAGCATGTTAACTGGTATATCAGAGCAAAGGTACACATTCTTATTGTGAATCTCTGACACTAACATGAGCTTTTCTAGTTTCAATCTGTCCATGTATTGTTGGTGCTTTTTTATTTTAAGAAACAAAGGTATGTAGTATTCCCATTATTTGCTTTTTTTAAAATACTTTTTTATTGATTTCAGAGAGGAAAGGAGAGGGAGAGGAAGATAGAAATGTCAGTGATAAGAGAGAATCATTGATCAACTGCTTCCTGCACTCCCTACACTGGGAATCCAGCCTGCAACCTGGGCATGTGCCCTGACCGGGAATCCATTCGTGACCTTCCTAGTTCGTAAGTCAGTGCTCAGCCACTGCACCACACCAGCCAGGCCCCATTATATGCTTTTGATAAACTGACACTTTTGAACCTTTAAAACTATTTTCTTGTTTCCCACCACAGGGAAATACAACTGACTCTTATTGTGAAAGGAGGATTGCACTGTCTCATCATCAAGCCCACCTTGAGGCTGGTGTTAAAAAAAAAAAAAATGCTGATGCCTGCATAACATGTATCTCTTAAGTAAATCAAACCTGTAATTCTACTTGGCTGCCTCTAAGTCATTTTGATTCCTGCCAACAAGAACATTAATGAACCTAGTATCTCCACAGCCTTATTTGTGTGTAAGACTCCATTCCTTATGCCTCGTTCCAGCAGCTGCCTCGCTCCATCTGATAAAGTAGAAAGCTGGAGCAGGTCACACAAATCCAGAGCATTGCTTAAACCCAGATTATTGTAGGCAGCATTCTCTAATTCTTCCATCTGCTTTTAGGATGGCAAATAATAGGTTTCTGGGGCATGGATTTGAAAAACCATCCATACACTAGTAATCTTGTCATGAAGAAGCATTTTATGAAATTCAAATTATGCGTGCCCTTTTTCTTCCTACTTTTATTGTTTTGACAATGATAAATAATTATATTGTACATTTTGCTTTGGGATCTTAGTTTACCTCCATGGGTTTACAGTTGTGGGAATATTCCAGAATAAGGAGTACTTCCAATGATGGACTATAACAAATCCTGAAATGGCATGAGAAAGATATAGGAAGTATGGTAAAATGGATGTAAAAACAAAAAAGAATGCTAGTGTCGCCCTAGCTTGTTTGGCTCAGTGGATAGAGCATCGGCCCTTCAACTAAAGGGTCCTGAATTCAATTCGAGTCAAAGGCATACACCTTTGTTGCAGACTCGAACCCTGGCCCTGGCCCTGAGCCCAGGTGCATGCAGGAGACAATCAATCGATGTGTCTTTCTCGAATTAATGTTTTTGTCTCTTCCCTCTCCCTTATACTCTCTCTAAAAATCAATGGAAAAATATCCTCAGGTGAGGATTAACAGCAATAACAACAAAATTGTTTCTAAATTTCTCTACACTAGAAACACCTGGAGATTTCTTTAAAATTCCATTGCCCAGACCAATTAAATTACACTTTCTTGGGGTGGGACATGAGTATTTTGACTCAGGTTATTCCAATGTTCAGACAAGCTTGGGAACCACTGATTTAGACAACTGCTTCATGATTGCAAGAGAGCACAGCTCTGGCTTCTCATGGACTCCTGCCTGCCCCTGGCAGGAGGTTCTCTGCTGTCCAGATTCACCAATTTTGCCAACTTTGAGCCTAAGCAGGGGCACAGAATGAGAGGGAATTTAATCACAGACAATAGTTAAGCATCAAAACTACAGGTGGTTATAACATAGTTGTTTAGCAAATTTTTTAAGTAATTTTTATTTGTAATTTTTCCTGACAACAAAAACTGCATCTCAGATTTGATTTTTTTTCTGTTTCAGTCTCAGATACTAGAAGCTTATGCTGTTAGTTTTATCAGACTGCTCCACCAGGGTAACATTTTTGTCATGCTTTGGGTGATTGTTTTAGAATTCCTTCTTTGAGTTAGTCATCTTTAAAATACCTAACTCAGAGTGAGAATTGTCCATTTGCCTTGTTTAAAGAAACACAGTTTGACACTGAGACAAGCATTTAAAATTTTATTTTCCTTATATATACAGCTCATTACTTATTTATATAATCAATCATTGCCTGCCCACAAACTGAGGAGAGCTTGATTTTAGATTTAACAATTGTTTACTCAAAGAGACCAAATGTACATAGTTGATACCTTTTATCATAATTAGCATTTTTACAAATAACCACCATGCTGACATGTAAAATTTTAAAGCTAATAGTGTAACCCAATAAAACAATGATGTTGCTATATCCTATAGAATAAAAGACTAATATGCGAACAGTGGAACGACCAGTTGCTATGATGCGCACTGATCACTAGGGGGCAGACGCTTAATGTAGCAGCTGCCCCCTGGTGGTCAGTGCACTCCCACGGGGGGAGCACTGCTCAGCTAGAAGCCGGACTCCTGACTGGCAAGCACAGAGGCAGTGGCAGGAGCCTCTTCCACCTCCACAGCAGTGCTAAGGATGTCCAACTGATGGCGTAGGCCAGTGGTCGGCAAACTCATTAGTCGACAGAGCCAGATATCAACAGTACAACCATTGAAATTTCTTTTGAGAGCCAATTTTTTAAACTTCTTCTAATGCCACTTCAAAATTGACTTGCCCAGGCAGTGGTGTTTTGTGAAAGAGCCACACTCAAGGGGCCAAAGAGCCGCATGTGGCTCATGAGCCGCAGTTTGCAGACCACTGGCTTAGGTAAGGGCTCCCAGACTGTGAGAGGGCCCAGGTCAGGCTGAGGAACAACCCCCGGCCCCCACTCCCCAGTGCATGAATTTTGTGCACCAGGCCCCGTGTGTGTGTGTGTGTGTGTGTGTGTGTGTGTGTGTGTGTGTATCTTGAGAGATTAAAAGAAATAAAATTGCAAGTGAAGCCCTGGCCGGTTTGGCTTAGTGCAGTGGTTGGCAAACTGCGGCTCTGTTGACTAATGAGTTTGCCGACCACTGCCTTAGGGAAAAACACTTAAAAAAACATTTTAATAATGTACTAACATTTTTAACCTGAAGTCAAAACTTCTGAGTAAGTGGTCGGCAAACTGCGGCCCATAGGCCACATGCAACTCGAGAACCGCGGTTTGCCACTCTGTTGACTAATGAGTTTGCCAACTACTGGCCTAGTGGATAGAGAAACCACTCTGAAAGGTTGGGTGTTCAATTCCTGTCAAGGGCACTATTTTGTTCCTTAGTTTCAGGCTCGATCCCTGGCCCTGGTCAAGGCATGTGCAGGAGGCAACCAGTCAATGTATCTCTCACATCTATATTTCTCTCTCTCTCTCTGTTTCTCCCCCTCCTTCTACTCTTTCTCTCAAAATCAATGGAAAAATATCCTTGGGTGAGAATTAACCAAAAAAAAAAAAAAGTAAGTGAAGCTGCTGGATGGTTGAAATTATCTGACTATCTTTAAAGAATTAACAAGTAAACTTCTTGCTATAAGTATTTAATTAATTTTAAGCCCTATTTGATTTAGAAACCATTTACACTGAATTTCTGGTTTAGTGTTCAATTAAGACCATCTATACTATTTTGTTCAGGCTCTGGATCCTAATCTTACTTTGGTTACCTCCCTCTGGTCACTGATTGCTGCTGAAATGTAAGATAAGATGACATATGACTGCAATCTAATTCCTTATATTTGTTAGAGGAAAATCTTCAGGGAAAATGTTTACTTAGAAAATGCCTGTGGTAATTAAATATGGAACTGCCATTTAACCCAGTGATCTCACTTTGAGGAGTATTCCCTAAGAAACCCAAAGCACCAGTCAGAAAGGATATATGCACCCCTGTGTTCATAGCAACACAATTTACAATGGCTAAGATCTGCAAACAGCTGAAGTGCCCATCAGTAGATGAGTCGATAAAGAAGCTGTGATACATTTACACCACAAAATACTATGTAACCGTAAAAATGAAGGATTTCTCACCCTTTGAGACCTGTAGAGTATTATGCTAAGTGAAATAAGCCAGTCAGAAAAAGACAAATATTATACGATCTCACTCATGTGGAATCTAAAGAACAAAATAAACTGATGAACAAAATAGATCTGGAGACATGGAACAGACTGATGAATCTCAGAGGGATAACAGGGATGGGTGGGTGGAAAGAGATTAACCAAAGAATTTGTAGGTGTAAACCATGGAGACAGGCAATAGTGTTGTGAAGGCCTGGGAAGGGGGAAAAATAAGGGGAGGGGGGGCGGCGGGGGAGAGAACAGGCTAGAAGGAGTCAATGAGAGGGAGAAGGGGAACATCTGTAATGCTTTCAACAACAAAAATAAATTTAAAAAAAGAAAATGCCTGGTGATTGCGGTGGCCATGGGGATGGGTGAAGGTGGAAGAGTTAGGAATAAAAGGGGTAAATGGAGATGGAAAAAAAAAATAATGAAACACCTGTGTATTTTTTTTTACTGAGAACTTAATCTACACATAATCATTTGGGCAAGGTGGAAGAAGTAAATGAGAGTGCATGTTTGTCTTATTAAAGCCAAAAGATGAAATGTTGCAGTTTCTTACTAAAATTACTATTTTTTTTCATACGAAAACTTATGGAAACCAAGGACAGCTGTGGTGTGTTCAAAGCACAGGAGCCATGCAATTGGAAGGCCTGGGGTTTAAATTTGAGTTAATCACAGATGTAAGGTGATGTTATTTTTATCCCTCCTCGGTTACAATGCTTTTTTAACATATGAAGTTTACATTTTATCCTAGAACACATTTGCTTCTGCTCCATAAAAAAAAAAAAGTTATGTACTGAATGTCACTTTTTTATTTCATTATAAGTGAGGCAACCCTGGTATATATAAGCCAAATGGTAAGTAATCCCAATGAAATGAGATTTGATTTTGAAATAGTCTTAGAATTTGTATTTGAATGAAAGTGATATTTTGGGAAATTATGATTCACTGTCATCCCGTTTATAACAGTATTGTTGGGGAACAAAATTGTAGACTATAATTCTGTTATGTTCTTAAGTGTATGTGGTTATAAAATTTGGGGAAATATCCTTTGAGTCAAATGATGGGCTATAACATAGATATTACTTAGGTAGAATAATGCAATTTCATTATAAAATTGTTTTATATATCTGTCTTTTTCCTTTCCGCCATTCAGAGTTTATCCCTAATGATCTTTTTTAGAAGCAACAATTAGAGGAAGTATTAACTCAAGATGAAATAAAGCACCATCTTAAAAAGAGACACCCATTTTCTTTCAGTGTTTATCTTTGCCAGGATAAAGAGAGGCAAATAAAAATGTTGCCTGTAAGGTCTTGATTCTGGATGTTAGATGAAACAGACAGAGTGTTGACCACATGTGACCTAAGCCGTGTTGGTGGTTATTTTACCAAGCTTCGGATCAGGGTTTGCTTGAAATAAGCTGTGCCGTGGATAAACTTTGAAAGACCCAGGAGTGAACTGTATTGCCCTCTACATTCTTCCCACCAGAACATTACTTTGTGGTATTGATTTTGAAAAATGAAATTTAACTTCTAAGAGCACAGATCAGATTCAGGCATTCTTAAATATGAAATTGCTTTTGACCTACCCAGGAGCTATAGAATAATGATAATCACAGAGAGAAGAATAGTCATTGTAGATTTTTCTGTGCTCCTTTTAGTAAATCTATTCTGAATTGTAGAGGTGGGCAGTTGGTAAACCTTGTTTCTTTATTGTGTGCTGCATTAGTTTGATTTTGTCAGTCTGTTACCAAGGTTTGTATTGGGATCATTGCTATGAAAGATGCTCCGAGGATATTGTATCACCACTTTTTAGATGTAGGTTTCATCCAGAGCAGATGGAAGGGTAACACAGTAACCTAGTAACCCCCAATTCAGGAGCGCGGAGAAAAATAGACTAATGAAGCTTAAGTCAGATAATTTATGTTATTGGTGGGCACAGCCAGATTAGTTTAGGGTTATGATTTTTGTTTTTTTGTTTTTAAATAAGCAGATTTTTCTAAGATTAGAATCAACATTACTGGTGGGAGCAGGAAACTTAGGGGCAGGACATTAGGTAGAAGATCAAAGGACAACTGCTTCTGTGTCACAGCTGTAAGGACAGGAAGATGCCCACGTTTCTCAGGTGCTGCTTTTGCATAGTTACATCAACAGCATGTGTCAATAGACAAAGGAGAGACTAAGAATATGTACCATGCCATTCCATCATCAGCCAAAAGCCATACAATGTTCATCAAAAGAAATAGTACATTTTGGTATATGTACTTTTAAACCCTTATTTCATTTTTTAAAAATACATTTGAACTCTTAACAGAAGAGTGGGGAAACAAAATTCTAATATAGCATCACTCTTCTCTTTTTTCCCTTACAGCCATAGGGTATAAATGTAATATATAGCATAGTAACCCTTGGATTTTTAGATACGTTTTACTATTACTTATTATGGGCTTATTTAAAAAGGGATAACATAACATACATTTTTACAAATGATTGTAAGAGTAAACACCCCTTGTAACTGCCAGCCTCGTTAAACAGACAAACAGAAAAGACTTTGGCCAGCGTGTCAGAAGCCTAATGGATCTCTTCCCAAACACACCCCGCTTGTCCCCCTTCCTTGAATATGCTCTAGCCTCACTCTTTAGGTATTCATTTCCTTGCTTTTCATCTTACCACTTAAGCGTGGACCGTATGCACCAGAAACATCCATATAGTTCAGAGTTGTCTCTTTGGCAATTCCATATAAATGGAATCATAATTGCCCTTTTTTCAGTCTTGTTTCTTCCATTTGTTATCCACATTGAGGATATAGCTGTGGTTTGTTCAGTTTCATAGCTCTGTAGTATTCTATTGTATAAATCTACCACCGTTTATTCATCCATGCTGCTGTGTTGGACATCTGGGGTTTTTACAGCTTGTACCTACTACATAGGCTGTTGCTATAACTGTTCTTTGGCTGTCTTCTGGTGCACATGATATGACAGCAGGCATGAAACTATCTTTTCCCTCATACACATTTAGTGAGCCAGTAATCTAAAGAAGGAAAGCAGCCACTGTGTGGGTTATTCTAAGGTGGTCGATGCTGTCTAGACATAGAGATGACCATTTCCATCCAGGTGAATAAAAAATAGAATGTCCAGGATTGTAACTTTGTTTAAGACTCATGTCTACAGTTATTTTTTATCAGGAAAACAAAATACTTTTGTTTTGAAACTACCTCTGGCATTATTTCTAGAACGTTAAGATTACCAAAATGAATTGTCCTTAGAGGGTGGAGAGTGTATCTTACATTTCTTTTATGTTCTTCATGAAGACCTTGGCAATGCTGGAAAGATGTTAAGTCCCCACTCAATGTGCATTCCCCTCAATAAGTATACTCTGGAGTGAAGTTATTTGTACAAAAAGGGTCTGATTTCCAAAAGCAGGTTCTTAAAAGGGGGCAGGAGTGATTGGCTTATTTTTCTGTTTTGAAGCCTCTTTCCTGACAGATAGAAAATACTAGCTTGGATGGGCCAATGTAATAATATGTCTACCCTATAATTTTTTTAACCATATTCTTACATGTCCTAAGTACAGCTAATATTTGTGTATTTCTGAGGTCTTTTCAAGTTATAATTTGGGCCTTTTGTTTGCCTTTTGAAATGAAAGACAAAATAGAAAATACACTATGAGGCAAGTGTATCACTTCTGGTGGCCTGGTACTTTAAAGCATCTGCATTTTAAGGTTGGACCAATAGGGCCAGATCATGGTATATTGATTCAGTATCATCCTGTTTATATGAGCTTCATTCTGAAACTTTAGCAAAATCAAAATGTTTGTCACAGTATTCTGGGTTATCTGAAGTCTTGTTCCTGTTTACACAAAATGACCATTGGCCTAATGCAGTTAACAAGAACACAGCTCACTCAAGAACTATTTCAAGTGCTGAGGAAAAGGCATTTTAATTGAACAATTACTTATCCAGAATCAGGCTGGCCGAGAATGCTGCTTCTTGTGAATTCAGCACCCTACCCATACACAATTGGTTTTGCTCCTTTGGTGGAATGTATGTCTTTGAATTCTTTTTTGCAATGAGAAAATTCATATGGTTTGTCTTCCTTGGGGATTGTAACTTTCAAAAGATGCCCTTAAATATATTACTACCTTATTTAAACTATTTGCTTCCAAGACGTGCAGTACTTTGTACAAAGAGTAAGTTACGAATCCCCTGAACACACTAGAGGGAAATGCTCTGCTGGGTTTCCAACTGTTTTTCTGTGGTCAGTTTATGACTTGATGCCCAGCTTCTTTATAGAGTTACCACTCACAGGATAGTTCCCTTTCATGTTTTTTCCATACTTATAGAAAGAAACCCTATGTTCATGTCATCATCTGTTTGGGCTACTATAAAAAATTGCCATAATCTGGGTGATTCAAAACAGCAGAAATTTATTTCTTACAGTTCTGGAGACTGAGAAGTCCAAGATCAAGGCTCTGGCAGATTCAGTGTCTAGTGAGGGCCTGCTTCCTGATTCATAGACAGCTTTCTTTTTTGCTATAATCTCCCGTGGTGGAAAGCTGTCTCTCTTACATGAGCAGTAATCCCATTCATGAGGCTCCACCCTCTTGACCTAATTACCTCCCCAAAGCTTCACCTCTTAACATTACCTTAGGGGTTAAGATTTCAAACTATGGCCTTAGCCAATTTGGCTCAGTGGATAGAACCTTGACCAGCAGATCAAAGGGTCCCGGGTTTGATTCCGGTCACGGGCATGTACCTTGATTATAGGCTCCTCCCAAGTCCAAGCCCTGGTCAAGGTGAATGCAGGAGGCAACCAATCTATGTGTTTCTCTCACATGGATATTTCTGTCTTTCCCTCTCTCTTCTTCTCTCTCTTAAAAAAAGAAATCAATCAATCAATCAATGGAAAAATATCTTCAGGTGAGAATTAAAAAAAAAATATTTCAAACTGAATTTTTTTTGAGGGGGGGCGGTGCGAGGTGGGGAGACACACCAACATTCAGATCATAGAAATTAGCAAAGACCAGTAGAAATTTCTTTTTCCTGCACACCTTTTTTCTTGGTATTTGGAGAGAAGCCCCCTTAAAGTGCTTCTATGAGTCCAGTGAAAGTATCTTTTCAACTGATAACTGAGATTTTGAAATATTTTCTTGACAGCTTCCAGTTTTTATAAATCTTGGAGGAAAACATTTTATTTTATTTTTTTAAATCTTTATTGTTCAGATTATTACAATTGTTCCTCTTTTTCCCCCCATAGCTCCCCTCCATCTGGTTCCCACCCCACCCTCTGCCCTTACCTCCCTCTTACTGTCCTCATCCATAGGTGTACGATTTTTGTCCAGACTCTTCCCGTACCTCCATACCCCTTTCCCCTTGAGAATTGTCAGTCCACTCCCTTTCTATGCTCCTGATTCTATTATACTCACCAGTTTATTCTGTTCACCAGATTTTTTATTCACTTGATTTTTAGATTCACTTGTTGATAGATATGTATTTGTTGTTCATAATTTTTGTCTTTACCTTTTTTTTTTTCCTTCCTCTTAAAGAATACCTTTCAGCATTTCCTATAATACTGGTTTGGCAGTGATGAACTCCTTTAGCTTTTTCTTATCTGTGAAGTTCTTTATCTGACCTTCAATTCCGAGTGGTAGCTTTGCTGGGTAGAGTATTTGTGGTTTTAGGTTCTTGCTATTCATCACTTTGAATATTTCTTGCCATTCCCATCTGGCCTGCATAGTTTCTGTTGAGAAATCAGCTGACAGTCATAGGGATGCTCCCTTGTAGGTAATTAACTTTTTCTCTTGCTGCTTTTAATGTTCTCTCTTTGTCTTTTGCTCTTGGCATTTTAATTCTGGTGTGTCTTGGTTTGGTCCTCTTTGGATTCCTTTTGTTTGGGTTTCTGTGTGCTTCCTGGACTTGTAAGTCTATTTCTTTCACCAGGTGAGGGAAATTTTTCGTCATTATTTCTTCAAATAGGTTTTCAGTATATTGGTATCTCTTCTTCTGGCACCCTCAAAATTCTGATGTTAGTGTGCTTGAGGTTGTCCCAGAGGCTCCTTACAATATCTTCATACTTTTGGATTCTTTTTGCTTTTTGCTTTTCCAGTGGAGTGTTTTTTGCTTGTTTGTATTTCAAATCTTTGACTCGATTCTTGCAATCCTCTAGTCTGATGTTAGGTCTCTATATATTATTCTTTATTTCAGTCAGTGTATGCTTAATTTCTAGTTGGTCCTTTTTCATATTCTCAAGGATCTAATTCAGATCCTCAAAGGTCTCACTAAATTTATCAGCCTTTTCTAGTAAATTCTTGAAAAACCTTATAATTGTGGTTTTGAACTCTATATCCAGTCATTTGCTTCCCTCCATTTCTTTCATTTGTGATCTGTTTCTTTGTTTCCGCATTTTCACTGCTTCCCTGAGTTGGTAGAGGAGCTTTGTGTGCTAGGTATCCTATATGGTTCACTGGCTCACCCTCCCCAGTTACCTGAGTTGGACTCTCTTGGTGAACCCCTTTGTGGACTGTGTGCACAGTCTTGTTGTAGTTAAGTCCTGATTGTTGTTGGTATTACTGGGAGGAATTGAACTCCAGGTCAATTGACTGTGAGGATCACCTGTTTCTACACTGTGAGAACTTCTGTGCTGGAGACACCCTTATGAGACAACACTTGCAAAATTGCAAAAGCCTCTCTGCTCAGTTTGGATGGGGCCGAGTCTCAGGTTGGAGCAGACAACCTTGGCTTCCCATCACTGCAAGCACCACTGAGTGAAAGCCGCCCTCCAGTTTTGCCTGCTGCTAGACAATCCAGATACCCCCAAAGGAGTCTAGATTCCCAGAAACTCATCTGGAACTGGAGTTCAGCACTGTTGGGGGTTTCCGTCTCCCTTCTGCTTGAGAAAGCCAGCCACGCACTCAGCAGTCAGTCCTCTATGTGCTTGTGCACTTCTGGACCTCTGCCTTCCACAGCTTCCCTGAGTCGGTGTGCTTTTCTCTTTTCCTAACAGTCCACAGATTCTCCCTGAATGAGTCTAGGTCCTCGGGGTCTTGCCCAGAACTGGAGTTCAATGTAGTTCGGAGCTCCCAACTCCCTCACGCTTGAGAAAGCCAGCCACACACTCAGCCACAAGTCCTCTCCATACCTCAGCCTTTTGCAGCTCCTCTGAGTCTCAGTGTGCTTTTCTCTTCCCTCTAATTGTAGAATTTCCACTTAGCCAGCCTTCCTGTGGTTCTAGATGATGTCTGTTTTGTCTTTTAGTTGTAGTTTTGAAATTGTTGTGTAAGGCAGCAGTTCAGGTGTTTACCTATGCCGCCATCTTGGTTTTCTCCTTGGAGGGAAACATTTTAGATTATTATGAAGTTAAAATTTAGATATTAAAGAAGTGGAGTAGTGGCTAAGAAAATGTGCCAGTTTCCATGCTGGTGGTAGAGAGCTGGCATGTACAGGAAGGTATTCAAGCAAAGGAGTAACATAATAAAAGTGGTATTTAAAGACTACCAGCAGCAAGCCAGAGTCAAGAACAGCTACCCTTCTGTGAGGTTGCCCCAGACTGCTCTACCCATGCTGTTTTCTGAAGCCCTAAAATATTATTCAATATATAAGCAATAATAAATGGGTGGTTCAAAATAAAATGCTTTAGTAGCAAATATAGGTTAATTCACCCTGGTAGGACAGCTATGTTTAAAATTTACATGGAAGATAAAATCTTAGATATGTTTTTTCCTCTAGAATTAGAACTTTTAATATGTTAATGCTCATCTTGAGGATACAAGAGGAGCCTTATATTTTGAAGAATGCTAGTATTTTAAGGAACAGAGTTTGTAAAACACTGAGTTAAACTTAAACTACAACGTAAGGTATTTACATAAGAGGTAAATGAAAGTGAGAATGTATGCTAGCAGCATGAAGCAAGAATGGCCCTGGAGTCCCACTTTTGTGTGTCTTCAAGTATAGAAGTTATTACTCCCTTTAAAACTGTGATTCTCAACAGAGGCCTCCCTTGATAAGGTAGCAGAATTTCAATTGGATCTTGTCAAATGTCTTTTCTGCATCTGTTGAGATGATCATACGTTTTTCTTTTTTAGTTTGTTTACATGATGAATTTTATTGATTGATTTTCTAATTTAAGCCAACTCTCCCTGCCTGCAATTCTGGGATAAATGCCACTTAGTTATGATGACTATCCTTTTAGTATATTGTTAGTTTGATTTGCTCAAATTTTGTTTAGAATTTTTGCATCTATGTACAAGAAATGTATTAGTTTATAATTTTTTATTTTATAATATCTTTGTCTGATTTTTGTTACTGTAATGCTAGCCTCATAAAATGAGTTGGGGAGTATTTTCTCTATTTTTTGGAAGAGTATGAATAGAATTGTCATTATTTCTCCATTAAATGTTTGGAAAATTTTACTCTGAAGCTACCTTCTTATGGGTAGGTTATAAACTACTATTTCTTAGCAGATATGCAGCTTGTACCTTAATTCTAACCCAACACCACGAAGTCAATTTTAGTTCTATTCTTTTCCATATTTGTAATTCCCTTCTCTGACAATGAGAAATCTCTCTCCCATTATCTTGAATATTTACTTATTTGATTTTTTAAAATTAAATCTTTATTATTCAGATTATTACATTTGTTTCTCTTTTTTCCCCTCCCCTCCACCCAGCTCCCAACCCTCCCTTTACCCTTACCTCCTTCCCATTGACCTCATCCATAGGTGTATGATTTTTGTCCAGTCTCTCTCTGTACACCCCTCACCCTTTTCCCCCTGAGAATTATCAGTCCACTACCTTTCTGTGCTCCTGATTCTATTATATTCACCAGTTTATTCTGTTGATCAAATTTTTAGTTCACTTAATTTTTAGATTCACTTGTTGATAGATATGTATTTGTTGTTCATAATTTTTTGGCTTTTACCTTTTTCTTCTTCCTCTTCTAAAAGAGTACCTTTCAGCATTTCATATAATACTGGTTTGGAGTTGATGAACTCCTTTAGCTTTTTCTTGTCTGTGAAGCTCTTTATCTGCCCTTCAATTCTGAATGATAGCTTTGCTGGATAGAGTATTGTTGGTTGTAGGTTCTTGCTATTCATCACGTTGAATATTTCTTGCCACTCCCGTCTGGCCTGCATCGTTTCTGTTGAGAAATCAGCTGACAATCGTATGGGTGCTCCCTTGTAGGTAATGAACTGTTTTTCTCTTGCTGCTTTTAATATTCTCTCTTTGTCTTTTGCTCTTGGTATTTTAATGATGATGTGTCTTGGTGTGTCCTCTTTGGATTCCTATTATATGGGGTTCTATGTGCTTCCTGGACTTGTAAGTCTATTTCTTTTACCAGATGTGGGAAGTTTTCAGTCATTATTTCTTTAAATACGTTTTCAATATCTTGCTTTCTTTCTTCTTCTGGCACCCCCACAATTCTGATGTTGATATGCTTGAAGCTGTCCCAGAGGCTCTTTACATTATCTTCACATTTTTGGTTTCTTTTTTCTTCTTGCTTTTCCAGTTGAGTGTTTTCTGGTTCTTTATATTTCAAATTTTTGACTTGATTCTTGCCTTTCTCTAGTCTGCTGTTAGGTCTCTGTATAATATTTTTTATTTCAGTCTGTGTATGTTTAATTTCTAGTTGGTCCTTTTTCATCTCTAGTTGGTCCTTTTCCATCTCTAGTTGGTTCTTTTTCATCTCCTCTTGGGTCTTGCTAACTTTATCCATCTTTTCTAGGATATTCTTGAAAAACCTTATAACCATGGTTTTGAACTCTATATCTAGTTGTTTGTTTTACTTCATTTCTTTTGTTTGTGATCTCTTCCTTTGTTTCTGCATTTTCACTATGCCGGGAAAACTTCTGTGTTGGATTCAGCCTTATGATACAGGACTTGCAAAACTGCAAAAGCCTCTCTGTTGTACTTGGGATGGATGGAGTCTCAGGGCTTAAGGGACCGCCTTGCCTTCCAGTCGCCCTGCCCTCCACTGCCCCTGAGTCTCATGTGACTGGGTAATCGCTGGAGCGGTCCCTGTGTGCGCGCACGCAGTCTCACAATGCCTGTAGACCACTGCCTTACAGCTCCCCTGCGCTCCGGGACCATATGAATCTGGGTCCCCAGGGTTTCACCTGAAATTGGGGTTTAGTGGAGTTAAAAGTGGCACAGTTGGGAGGCTCTGTCTTCCACCCACTTGTGAAAGCCAGCAGCACAATCAGCAGTCAGTCTTCTGCACGCAGTGCTGTGCGTGCCACCCGACTTCTGCCCTTTTGTGACTCCCCCAAATTTCCGTGTACTTCTCCCTTTTCACAGTCCAAACTACCCCCGTATGAGTTTTGGCTGAACCTGGTATTCAGTGTTGTAGGATAAGGGGTTCAATGCCATTGGGAGTCTCTTATCTCCCTCCTGCCAGAGAAAGCCAGCTAGGTACTCTGGCACCCACTCTCTCCATTGGCGCATCTCTGTACCTCAGCTTTTTGCAGCTCCTCTGGGTCTCCGTGAGCCCCTCTCTTTCCTTCTAGTTGTAGAATTTCCACTCAGCCAGCTTTCCTGTTGTTCTAGATGATGTCCGTTCTGTCGTTTAGTTGTAGTTTTGAAATTGTTGTGCGAGGCAACAGTGTAGGTGTTTACCTATGCCGCCATCTTGGATTATTTACTTATTTGATTAATTCCCCTGTATATAATAACCAACCTCCCTTTTCCATGCTGTCCCGTTCCACATGCAAATGCCCTCTTTATCCCACTTGGGCTCTGACATCCTGCCCAGAACTGCAGCTGCCCCTTGTCTTCCAGGCCCAACCTCCATGGATACCCTCCTCATCCACCCAGGCTTTGACACCTGCACCAGACTGCTCCAGTGTGTGGACACCTCCCCACTTTCTCCTATCATTCGTTTGTGACATTGTTCCTGCCAAATGGGTCCATTTTATTCCACTTGAACTCCATGTTGTCTTGGACATAATTGGCAATTAATAAATACTTAATAAGACCAAAAATAACCACATTTTAAAGTGGACATATGCTAATTGACACTCTACAAAAAAGTGTTAGTATTATCAGAATTGGCAGCATTTGCATTCCAGCTCTGCTGTTAACTAATTCTGCAGCCATGGACAAATTAAATGAATTTCTTTGAACTTTTATTTCCTAATCTGTTAAATAGGATGAAGATGGAAATAATTATAAGAATGATAATAAATAGCCCATGATGCCTACTATGCACCCAGTGCTATGCTAAAGACAACATAAATTGTCATCTAATCTTTAAAATGTTTTTTTGGAGGAGATAATATTATATTCATTTTGCAAAAGAAAAAATGTCATTTGAAAAAGATGCCATTATATGGCTTTTTTTTACAGATGAGAAAATGAAGCACAAAAAAAGTAATTCATACAAAGTCATGTAGCTAATAACTGGTGGAGTTGAAATTCAGACATTATGCTGCCAGAAAGCAATACTGCCAAACACATATGAAAATTCTTCGTATGTGGTGAGCTGTAGTAAATAGTAATCTTTTAATATATTAAGTGATTAACTGTAATTGCTCTGAGTCACTATTACCAGGTCTATGACATAGGAAGAGTCTGGCACAGCCCAGTAGCGGGGAGGATGAGCCATTTTTAGCTAGAATACTAATTGGAGGTAGTTTGTCTTACTAGACATAGATGAAGGAGACATTTTCATGTGGAAAGAATACACAGACTCAGAAATACATTATGCACTTAACATATTCATCTAGAAATTTAAGATGAGAAAATATGTTTTCAGTCAATAACAGATGAAGAAAAGAATTAATGGTACCCTAGAGAGAAAAGAATAAACAAGGAACCTCAGAGCTGGAGAAAGTAGCCCAGTGGTTACCAGGAGAACAATAAAGACTTGTTAAGCATCTATCAGTCCAGTTCAGCATTAAATGAAGCCCAGAGCCCACCAATCCATTAATGTTGGGATGGATCTGTGAACTTGGCACATGATAGATGCTCAATACATGCTTGTTAAATTTATTTGGCAATCTTTTAAAAAGCTTAAGTCGAATTTCCAGTTAAAAGCACAAACCTAAAAAGAGAGAAGGAGGACGATAGTCTCAAAATTTTGGAAGCTGAAAAACATATAGGAACTGGCTTAACAGACTAGAAAAAAAGCAATCCTAAAACTGTCAGTGAGGAGAACTCACAGAAACTCAGTTTACTTTGCAAAACCCCTCAAGACCCAGGTATCTCTGGAAGGTGAAGATGAAGTTTGGGGGTAAGGCTTCACCAACTGTTTAATGAAGCCATTATTCTTTGTTCCTTTCCCACTTGGCACAGCAGTGGCTCCTTCCTTTCTCAGCTCCCAGACTGTTGGCTGTCAACAAACATGCACCTGGCAGAAAAATAGAACTTTTTTCTGGGAGAAGATTTTGACATTGGGAATCTCCCAAGGAATAGGCCCAACTAAATGGCCCTATAAAGAAGACTACAGTCAACAAGCCACATGAACATGTGCAGTTTCTAATCAACTTTCAGTGGACAACTTGTAGTTTGAGCAAATAGCCAGTACAACTGAAATGTTCAGAAAATGAGAGATGTTTTTACATTCATAAGAGAAGAGCAGGGTGCTATGTTTAAAAAAACAAAACAAAAACATTCAAAGAGCAAAGAAACAAACTTTTGGAAATGAAAGTTGTGATGACATGAAGGCTATTTAGATGAATTAGAAAATAGATACAAAAGGTTGAATTTAGGAATTACCCCAGAAAGTTTATAAAATAAAAAGATGAAGATAAAGTAAGAGAAAAAATATAAAATTAGAACACCAATCCAGAAAACTAGATTTATCTAAGTGACAGATGAATAAAATGTCTGGATGAATTTTAGTAATTTTATCATAAGTGGAAAAGTAAATCTCAAATATATATAGCACGATGTACTTTATATGAAATTTACTTTCTCTAGTATTTCAATTTGTTTTTAGTGAAAGGATTGGTCCTACTTACAAAGTTTGTCATTAAAATGAACTCTCAAAATGTACTTTATATCTAATGGCTCTGTTTATATGTAGGAATACATATAGATGCAATGAAGTTAAATAAAAATAAAGGAATGACAAACACAAGATTCATGACTATGGTTAAATCAGGTAAATGGTAGCCAAAAGGTGGACTGATTGTGGGTGGGGAGAAGATGGTGATAGGTGGGTTATTTTTAAAGCTCTAGCTTTCAGGTGTCCAAGGGCGCTAATAGCCCTGCTAAAAAACAGCTAATTAAATAAATAAAAGAGGGCCATACACAGACAGTGGTAAATGTCTGTCATGAATTATAATTAATCCATATCTGTGTATCTCAAGTTCAATTTTAAGAAAATTTAGGTAGTAAAGGAAATAAAATCATGTATATTATGTGGCACAGGCAGGATAATATTTAATTTGGGGATGAAAAGTGTGTATATGTGTGGAGGAGCAGGAAGTAAAAGATAACTAAACCCTCCTCTTCTAATCTGGGAAATTTATAGATAATACCTGCTGTTAAAAAGTCATAAAATAATCATGTTTCTTAAAACTAACAAAGTAAACAGAATCTGCTACAAGAATTCAAAATGGTTGCTTGGAAGTATGGTGGCAGTGTTGGAAGTGACAAATTAAGTTGATATTTGTTATAAGTTTTTAAAACTGTTTGATTCTTTAAACTATTGATAGAACTTGCAACTGACAAAAAATAAAGCTTAAAAAAATAAAAAGGAGTTATCAGGGCTAATTAAAATGGGAAAAAAAAGCATAAGAGAAAATAATGGAAACTCATTACTGAAAGATATTTTGCCAGAAAATTATCCTATAAGTTGATCTATTATATCAATTGATTTCCAGCCAATTCTTGGCCATTTCCACATTGCAAAGAAAATGCTGTGCCTGCTTTTAATTTTCTTTAGAAAGCTAAAAACAAGTATGTGCTGTTCATGTACATGGATTCTCATTACATCAATGGCTGTAGTGCTCAGTCCTAAAATTCTGGAAAGAGATTAGACTTTTATTTGGGAACTAGAGGCCCATTGCATGAAGATTCATGCAATAGGCCTTCCTTTCCTTGGCTGCTGACACTGATTTTCCTCTGGCATTCAGGACCCAGGCCTTCATTCTGGCCACAGCAGAGAAGCCAGCCTTTTCAGTCTTCAGTCTTCAAGTCTTCACTCCATGCCTGTATATGCAAATTAACCCAACAAAGATGATGGATTAATTTGCATAGTCACCCCTGATTGGTGTGTGTAATGGAGGTATGGTCAATTTGCATATTTCTCTTTTATTAGTATAGATTATGAGCTTAAAAAAAACAAAACAGCCAAGATATTGTTCTGATAAAAAGGTAAACACTCCATGCAAATAATTGAAAACTTATTATTTGATAAACAGAAAGTTAGAAAAATTATTGTTAAAATGGTGTGACATTGTTAAATACTAAAAAAAGGATTACTGTAAAACTACAAAGAAAAAATTCCTGTTCTACACTTCTGACGGAAGCTATACTTTTGTTCAAGCATGTTTAGTAGTTACCTAGGCTGAATTTTTGGCAATGTGTCTGTTAGCCACAGACAGTGTGTTTTATCTTCTAGTTACTGTATTTCAGGCTTGGCATTCAAATACAACTGTCAAGATCCTAGATGTGAGGATAAGGCACCATTTAGAAGCTATCTTCTTTGGCCATTGAAACAAAAAGTGTTTACAACCACAGTAAAAGGTGAATTTGCACAGAACTTTTAATCATTCTGTATTTTAGTTTTGCCAACGCTAAAATGAAAATAATCATTTTAAGGTACTCATTAGAATTACTCCAAAAAGCAATTAAAATGACTGTCAGTGACAATCACTTTTAAAAAAAGGACTGTTTAATTGTTACATATTATAAGCACAAAGAAAAAGTGAAGTTGAGTTTCTTAACAAGGTAGGAAAAGGATTGTTTCAGCTTTCTAGAGTAGAGTCTGAAAAGAAGGTGTCATTTAACTAAAAGGAATGAGCCATGCTTATTATATAAATAAGCACCTATATACTTGTAAGTCTTGTGATATTTACTAGATACTTGTTATCTGCTAACTCTGTGTAAAATACAAAATATGAGTATGTTTTTGTGTTGACATATCCACAAAGCCCTAATTTAGCATTTTAGGTATAGCCAACGCACCAGCTATATTTAGCATCCACCAAGTGAATATAGAACATACTTTGCCAATGCCATAAGCAATGAGTTGTCAGGCCCCATGACATTTTTTTGGTTACATGTTTTGAGTGACCACATTTTGAGTTACAAGGCTTACCAACCTCATGGCCATAAAAAGTACTAATGCTCCCACCCTATTAGATATTGCATTTATATCTAGTTTATTCATTTCTGCCTCCACATTGGGTAACTAGGGAAATAATGATGTCACTGCTCAGCGTGGTACTTATTAACTTCTCAGTTTAGGCTCATGGTCTTGGAAGCCTACAGCTATTTAATAAGTCTCACCTCCACCTCTGTAATAAATTCATACAATTTTTTTTTTTAAGGGGAAAATTGGGGAAACCGTATCATTCTGTTTAATGCGTTGTTTGGAGGAAAATGTATATTCTGAAGTGTTCTGTTTCTGAAAAATCATCTGTGCATTTGCAGGAGTAGTTTTTTTGATGGACAGTGACAACCTTGAGCCAGTTGTGTGACACGAATTAAATGTTCCCCCTTGGACGTGCTCTCCTTGCAGCAGTCGTCCTTCGGCCAGCCTCCACTGCCACTGGCCTTCACTGCCCCCTTGCTTTTGATTTCAGAGGCTAGATCTCTATCTTGCGCTTCTTCCTTTTAATCTTCTTTCCAACTCCATCATGTTGGTAAAAAATAGTTTTTAGAAATAAACTGTAGCCAAGTATAACCCTGGACCTTAAAAAGCCATCTGCCCAGAAAATAGGATAGAAATGAGTTAGCAATCTTTTCAGTGAAATAAATAAATGGGCACTCAGTACAACTCAGCAATCACTTGTCTAATATGTTTGTGTTCTTAGTTTCCAAAATTATTTCACTCTTCTTTTCTCAAACCTGCTCTCCTCAGCTTTTGACCTGACAATATAATTCACTAAGAAAATAAACTAACCAGATATGAATTACCTTATTTTTCCACCTTAAACCATCCAATCTACCCATCTCCACTCCTATCTGTACTCTTATGTTCCTTTTGCTTCTAGGAATGAAAGGCCAGCCTTGGTGCTTGGACTTGAAGCCCTGTCCTCTCTCATCCTCAACTTCCTCCTCTCTCTTGCATGAGTTTTTCCTTTTCTGTTGGACATTTTCATCATCCCATGGGCTTCTGCCGCCTTGTTTTAAAAAAGCTTTTCCTTGACTCTTCATGCCACTCTAGCTACTGGCCTATTTCTCTTCTCCCCAGTCACTGGCAAAAAGAAGAGAATAGTCAACTGTGTTGATGCTGCTGAGAAGTCAAGGATCCACAAGATTTGGGACCTTGAGAAGGCACCTACAGTTCACTGTCTCCTGCCTACCCGATCGATCTTCTTCCCATCATTCCTCTGAACCTGCTCTTGTCAGGGTCCCCAGGTATCACATTTGCCACAAACCTGTGGGCCCTTAATCTCTTGACCGAATTCAACACAATTGAATCCTTTCTCCTTCTTGAATACTGATTCTCCCAAAAGCAGAGGCTGAGACAAAGACTTGTATGTAGATGTTTTATTTAGGGAAAGAATCCAGGGAGGTAAAGTGAAAGATCACAGAGAAGGAGAGAAAGCCAACACAGGTTGTGTTGTGGAATTGGCCACGGCTATAGGCAACTGATGGAACCAATGCTTGATTCACAATAATTTATATTATTATAAAATGTGCCTCAGAACTGTGTCTGGGAGATAAAAAGGGAAGCCGTATCCATCAGATCTAATCTCCCTCAGCTCAAGGGTGGGGCCCCACAAGTATTGTCTTCCCCATCCCAGCTCATGCAGAAGTGCCCAGTAGGTTCCTTAGGTAAAACCCTGCCAGGTCTTCTAATTGGCCTGTTATGCTTTCAGCGAATTCTGGTAGACAATTTTGAGATGTGTTCTCATCTGCCAGATATCTGTAGCTTCTCGGTGCTTCCCAGAGCAGATTTTATGGTTGTTGTTGGTTTGTTCCCACCCATTTATATTTTGGGGTCCATAGAGATAACTTGTCACCAAGTTTGGGTGTAAATATAGTCCACAGATTTCCGGGTTTGCTGTCTACTTGCTCTGTTTTTATGGAGGGATTTAGTTTTCATCACCATTCCATACTCCTGTAGCATTCTCAAGGAACTAGTAATTTTAGGCACTAAATCAGCCAAGTCTCTCTTTAAGTCAACTATCTGGTTATTTTACTTGAAATGATAAAACTACTTTGGGTGTACTGACATGATCAAATTTTACTTTTGTATGGCTGCTTTCTGATAAATCAAACTTCTGGGTCTTTTCTTGGAGCCCTATCAAAAATGACATCACAGAGCAGCATATATTGCTCCTAATTTAACACTTTTTGGATGATTAGATCATAAAATGTTAGAGAAGTGATTCATATCTTTGTAAATCATTGTGTTAAAATATATGATTTCATTTAGTGCATTAATATTGTAAGTGCAGTTCAGTTTCTGACTTCATACACAAGTGCAAATGAATAGGCACATTTACCTCCTGATTAAATAAAAATAGTGTTCCACATTGATGATTGAACAAACCAGGGCTTTAGAGAATTATTACTTAAACCTTTACCTGGCATTCTGCTCAACTTTCCATGCAATTTATTTCATGACTGAATTACCCATGGCTTTAAAGCAATATTTACCCAGAACCTGTGGTTTTTAAGATAATTTAAGATTCCTTTGCCAGATCACTCTGTCAGATACAGCTTCTTAAGACCATAACAGATTATGCTTCTAATAGTTTTATTGTTGAGTAGATGATATGTGGTAGAGTTTATTTTCACTTAGACATTTTTGTTCTAAATCAAAATATAAAGTATCTTTCAAAAGTAATTACAGTGCCATCGTAGATTGAAGATGGATTGATAGAGGAATAGATAGATGTATAGATAAATGATAAATGTAAAATCTAGAGTATAAAGAGATGTCTTTCAATTTTGCTGTATGCTTGAAAATGTTTATAATGAAGTATTAGGGAAAATAACATAAACATTAAAACTCTAAGAAAGAAAAGGCCCTTGGATTTTATTCTAGAATTCCTTACTTAAAACTAAACAAACTGCAAAACTTAGAAGAATTATACTTTGAAAGTGTCTTCTATGTATATTTAAGCACATTTAAATAACTTTTTTGAAAGAAGTTTTTAAATTCTAAGAGTATCTTTATCTATACTTTCTTTCCTGATAAAATAATTTGTATATTCAATATTATTTTATATTAGTTTCAGGTGTACAACATAGTGGTTTGACATTTATATAATTTATAAAGTGAACCCCCCATTAATTCTCATAATCACCTGACACCATACATAGTTATTAAAATATTATTTACTGTATTCCCTATGCCAAACTTTACATCCCCATGACTATTTTGTAACTACCAATTTGTACTTCTTAATCCCTTCACTTTTCTCACCCAGTGCCCCACGCCTCCTCCCATCTGGCAGCCTTCAGTCTGTTCTCTGCAACTATGAGTCTGTTTCTGTTTTGTTTATATTGTTCTTTAGGTTCCACATATAAGTGAAATCATATGGTATTTGTATTTCTCTAACTTATTTCACTTAGCCTAATACTCTCTATGTTCACCCATATTCTCCTGAATGGGAAGATTTCATTGAAAGAAGAATTTCTTAAAAACAGTTTCTATCACTTCTTTACAGAAGGTCTCTATCCAAAATAGTTTTGGGAAGTAAGTTTCCTTGATACAGGCTTAAAATAAAAGCTCAATTAAAAAATAAACAAATAAAAAAAAACATGTTTGAACCGGGTGCCAGGGATGATAGTGTAAACTGCACTCCCTCCCTGCACACTCATGCACACCATGGGGCCTTGCCTTTTAGCCAGAACGGTAAGATATATTTGGTTAGGGGCAAGATTTTAAAGGAATGATATCAGCTTTGCCAATCAGCTTTGCTACCTGCCCTTAGAAATGAGCTTAATCTCTCAGGATTAGAAAAATAAAGGCCAGAAATCAGAACTCCTGAATCTTTGGGCATAAGAAAAGCTGCTGTGGAGTCTACCAGTCCCAATGCCCAGAAAGTGAAGACGGAGGCCATTCTACCAACTTGGCTGAACGCCAGGGGAGCTGTGGCACCTTGAGGACCAGCAGTTTGAGGAACAGCCAAAAGCAGCATTCCTGGCATAGGCATTGTTGACTCAGTGAGAGCCTTCAGCAGTGGGGTTCATTCAGCCAGTTTCCTGGCCAGTGGTGAGGACCTCTGACTGGGAGAGGAGAAGATGGTGGACACCATGGGAGACTCCATGGCCGATTTCCTAGCAGACACTGTAGGCTCCCTTTACTGGCTCACAGAACCAAATGAGAAATTCATTGCATAGTTTATTGTTTGGGAATAATAAGTTCCCTAAAAGCAGAGCCTGAGGTGGGAATTGTTCAAGTGATTGATTTGAGAACTGTTCTCAGGGGAAGGGCAAGAAGGAAGCAAGATAGGACAGGGGAAGACAGCCACCCTAGAATGAGTTCTCAGCAGGTGGTTGGCTTCAATCCAACCTCATACGAAAGCTCTAGCACCTCACAATTGGTCCCATCTGGAGGCAAGGGACTGGTTTTTAGGGTTCGTGTTCCAGCAAATCATTGGCTGAAGTTTAGCTGAAGTGTGGAGGGTTGGAACAGCCTTCCCAATGAAGAGGTTCCTGAGGGCAATTCTTTGGGGAAAAGGGAAGCTATGTCTTGTTAAAACCCAAAGCACAGTAGCAGAGCCCAGTATAAAAGGAAGCTGGCCAGAGCATCAGTTAAGTCAATACCTGATACTGATGCTTTATTCCTCTTTGGTAGCTAATTTAGGCACAAATATAAATGGGACTCTCACTGTATTAGGCTGTATTAACCAAATATTGATCTTAGATTAGCTTTAAGCATGTAGAGTAATCAAAATGTTCCTGAGATAAAGACCAAAAATGCATTAAGTGCTTTTCTTCTGGGGACTATAACTTCATACTCACGGTTAGATAACTTTTTTTTTACAATCCTATCTAATAAAAGGGTAATGTGCAAATTGACCATCACTTCAACACATAATATGGCTGTCCCCATGTAGTCAAAGATGGCCGACCACATGTGGACACAAGGTGACCCCCACAAGATAGCAGGGAGGGCAGTTGGGGGACCGGGCCTGCAGGGGAGGCAGTTGGGAGAGAGCAGACCTGCAGAGGAGGGCAGCCTGCAGGGGAGAGGAGTTGGGGGGGGACCAGACCAGCAGGGGAGAGCAGTTAGGAATGACCAGGCCAGCAGGGGAGGGCAGTTAGGGGTGACTGGGCCAGCAGGAGAGGGCAGATGGGAGGGACAGGCCTGCAGGGGAGGACAGTTAGGGTTGACCAGGCCTGCAGGAGAGGGCAGTTGGGGACAACCAAGCCAGCAGGGGAGGGCAGTTAGGGATGACTAGGTTGGAAGGGGAGCAGTTAGCCATTGCTCAGGCTGGCAGGAAGAAGCAGTTAGGGCCAATCAAGCAGGCCAGTGGTTGGGAGCCAACAGTCCTGGATTATGAAAGGGATGTTCAACTGTTCGTTTAGGCCTGATCACGTTGGTATTGGGCCTAAAGGGGCAGTCAGACATCCCTTGAGGGGTCTCAGATTGGAGAGGGTGCAGGCTGGGCTGAGGGACACACACACCCTCACACCCATGCACGAATTTCATGCACTGGGCCTCTAGTATCAACTAAGCATCAATAGTGTAAAAAGAACATGGGATTCAGTTAACTTACAGTGAGTTCAATCCTGTTTCTGCCACTTTGGTGGCTTCACCTTTAAGCCTCTTTGGGCTTTTGTTAAATAAGGGACAATTGACATTTGCTACACCCTTATTACTATTTTGCTTATATTTATGAGGTAATAGGGAGCCATTGAAAGCCTCAAACAGAGTCCAATATTTCTAAGATATCTTTAAGAAAAGTGAATTCCAGCAACCCCTTGTGTACTGCCCAGAGGAGTGAGAATCAGAGAGAGATACTAAAAGGCTGGCACAGTAATTCAGGCTGGAAGTAAGTAGTAAGGCCTTCCCTGCCTCCTCCCCAGCTGGACTAGATTTCTTAAAAACAGTTTGTATCTCTTCTGAGATACAAACTCCCAGAGAACTTTGTAATTACATGTCCAATGTTCATTTTATCTACTAGGCATAAGGCAGGAACCAGGCCTATGCATCATCATTGCATACCCAGAGCTGGACACTGTCCAAAGAGGTTTGAATAAAATAAGTCTAATTCAGTTTGATTGTGGTCAAGAAAAAAAGACAAGTCTTGCTATCTGAAACTTTAAAGCTTTTAACCTGAGAGGACAATAGTAAGGAAGTTGGGAGGTTAGAGCATTAGTTTTCTATTGCTGCAAAACAGATTACCATAACATATTATATTAAAGCAATACACAATTTCTGTGGATGAGACTTCTGGGCACAGCTTAGCTGGGTCCTTTGCTCAAACTCCCACCTACTGCAGTCAAGGTGTCACTAAACTGATGTTCTCATCTGGAGCTTGAGTCTCCTTCCAAGTTCATCCAGTTTGTTGATGGATTCGGTTCTTTGTGATTACAGGACTGAAGTCTCAGCTGTTTTTTCCCTAAGCAGTTCACAATGGAATCACTTGCTTCTTGAAGGTCAACAAGAGAGTGTCTTCCTTGCTTAGAGGCTTTTCTTTCAGGTAAGGTCTATATCCTCTTTTAAAGATCTCCCTTGATTAGGTCAGGCCCAACTAGGATATTTTCCATTTTGATTAACTCAGTCAACTAATTAAGGACCTTAAAAACATATGCTCAGTTCCTTCACTTTTGCCATATTCTGTTGGCTAGAAGAAGTCACGGGTTCTGCCCACACAGAAGAGGAGCAGATGGCACAGAGGATACTGAGGACAAGAATCACAGGGAGTCATCTTGGAATTTGCCAATCACAGCTCAGTCCTTGTCAATTTGGAGTGTTAATGGGAGACAAGAAGCTAATGATGGATGGAAAGTCAGAGCTGGACTTGTAGGTTTGACACAGTTGATGCTCTCAGAGAGGACAGCAAAGCACCAAAGACTCTTGGTTTGGGGAAGATGTTTACTATATAGGGAAGTAAAAGTACCTAGCAAAGTAGAGAAAGACCAGCAGAATGTAGGAGAGGAACAAATGATGAAATGTCACATAAGCAGGAAGGAATTTCAAGAACTGGGTGATTAATAGAGTTGAATGTAGCAATCCTCAAGGAAAATGTTGGTAAAGCCATTCATTTGACTATGCAGTGTGACCTTAGGGAAAACTTGCAGTGAAGTGGTGATGTCAGAGTTGAGGTTGCAGAGAATGAATGGGGCAGTGGATGTTAAGAGGGGTGTTCAATCCAGGCCTATGGCAACTTCCACATCAGTCCAGGTCAGGGCTGGGCCCTGAGTCACTGCTTTTAGATGAGAATGAGCTTTCCCAGGCCTTTTTCAGTCTAGCTCTGCTTACATGGCCCTCAGTTAACTTTTCTTCTGGGATGTGTGAGGTAGCATCACAGTTTGCATGCTATTTTGGGACTCGTCTGGACAAGACAAAATGAGACTTGAGTAGAATATACGAGTCATCTACCAACTGGGAGAAATCTGAGGTAGGGAGCCTTTCTTCTCTCTGAATAATTAAAAGTGAAATCTTCCATATTAGTTCTGGAAGTTGAATTTTTAATGATGAGTAAAAATCTTTGCTTGGTTTCTTTTTGGCCAGGCCTCATTTCTTTCAAGACAGAAGCCCAGCTTCCCTAGCTGTTTTGCAGAAACCAAGTAGAATTCTAAGGAAATGAAATAGTAGGAAGGATTATGCAAGTTTTGGATCCAAGACAGATATTTTGAGGCTCTTGAAATAACCAGCATTGAAAAGGGTTATCTTTAATCAAATGCAGGGTTTCCATGTAGAAGCTAAATTTAATTCTAATGTAACAAATCTATAAATAAAACTATTTCCCTTTATGATGTTCCAGGATTATGTTCTACCTTCTCTCCTTTCATTCAAAAGATCAACCTGAAATAATTTTGTCTTATACGAGACCTATATAACTAACAAAGGCTAACAGAAGTATCATCTGATTCGACCCATATAGCAATAATATTGTCCGACTTTCTTGTATCTTACTTTATTAATGACAAATTAATAAAGCAATTTACACAAGTATTTTCATCACCTATTTTTTCTTTATTTATCCCATGTTTAAAATTCCTGCATAGAAAGATAGGATTAAAATTAAAATTATTGTAAAAGTTAATAATAATCTCTGCAGCCTATGGTATGTTCATCTGACATTTTAAATAGATTTTTCCATCATTTTAAACCAATGGGGTAAGTGCTGTGCACATGGTTGTAAAGTGTATTTCATGGCTTACTGAGCTTTTCTGTCTTTAACTCTTCAATATATAAGATTAGGTTAAAAATCTGGCTGGTTAGGATAAGGAGAAATACTAGAGGGAAATGGCTCTTAACAGAATCTCCAGTGCGCCTGGGATGATAATTGAAACAGAAATGAACATCTTTCTCTGTAGGAAGTTCAAGAAAGGCTTTGTTCCATTTTTACATTGGAGATCATCAGTTATTGTAACCTAGACACCTAAACTCACTCCAGATTCAAAATGTGCCATTTATAAACATGCATACCAAGTCTCAGATGCCCTTTTTGAATGTTTGCATATAATTTGAACTTGCAATGCCATAGTAACATACAGTTTCCATTGTATTGCTTTACCCACACCACATGGGAGCTGCCTCTTTTCTCTGACATCGCTTGAATAGACGAAACATACTTTGACTTTGTTCAGAAAGGAATGTGTCTCAACTCAACTGAAATGATTGCTAGGTATAAGCTGCCAACTCCATTTTCTTCCTGCAGAAATGTACATTTCTCCCTATTATAAAATGTGCTCATAATAGAAATGAGACAGTTCCCAAGAGTGTGGTTATCCAAAGGTAATCTCAGCCCAATCTGATTAGAGGCAAGTGGCTCATGCCTCAAAATGCTCCAGGGTATGATTATTTTATGATAACCATACTCTGTATCATGTCTTATTGATTAACTAATAAAGCATCAGCTTTGCTATTTAGAAGAAATGCTGAGAAACCAAGGGGGATAACTGGTTCTAGAAAGGAAGTGATTCTTTCAAAATACCCCCAACTACCTCTTTTGTCACCTTTTTACAACTTAGGGTGGACAGTGGAAGGTCATTGGTGGCCTATGTTAGTATATCTTCAGTGTTAAAATCATTCATTTGCTAAACCTGATGCACTTACGTGTATTCGAATGTACCCTAAACTGT
Source organism: Lasiurus cinereus (assembly GCA_011751065.1). Lineage (NCBI taxonomy): Eukaryota > Metazoa > Chordata > Mammalia > Chiroptera > Vespertilionidae > Lasiurus > Lasiurus cinereus. The sequence continues at coordinate 51,081,603 of JAAGEH010002531.1, read as the reverse complement.
TAACTCTCTGTGCTGTGAGAGCAGGATGACATTTCTTTAAGGAATGCTGTATTTTGTTCCCATCATCCAGATGACTTCATTGCACAAGTCCAGGGAAATATAGATAGAACCTGAAAAATATAGCAACCAGCTTGCCTATGGAAGCCATATGCTGGTAACATCACCTAGCATTGGAGTGAGACGAGCATATGACTAGCAGGCGAGTATTTTATACCAGAATAGCTTTTGGACTATCACTAGGAATGTGTCCCTTAGCACATAAGTCCAACATTCAGGCACCCATAAAATCCTTATCGCTCCCAAAGGCTATGACTACACATCTATAAAAAAGGTGGAGTGGGCCAATTGAAGCAATTACCACCGGTGATTCAATTTAACAACCTCTTTTGTCACAATTACTTTATGTTTTCATTGTAAATATAAGCTTATGGCCTAAATTACCAAATCATTGCCTCAGTATTTCATTTCCTCTGACTATATAGACATAGCTAATATATTCAAATTGAAATGTTCCACAAGAAATGGTGTCCACTTCTAGTGCTACTTGATGTATCCTTTTGATCCAATTTAACTCTTCAAGAAATATAATAATTGGTCCAGAGTAACTGGGTGCTAGGGTCCGGAGATCTCTTTCCCTCCTCAGTCCATTTCCTTGGCTATGCATTTTTGATGTGGTCTGAACAGAATAACACTTTGAAAAGCTATACATAAGGTTAGTTAAACTTCTACGTGTCTGCTTTAAGTATCCCACTATTCACAGAACCTGTGGTATTTTTATCTTCAAAATCCAAGTATTCTAGAATGGAATTTCTGTACATTTCCTAAAGAACATTTTATTAGAACCTCTATCTTTAAGATCTGTTTAGAGTTTGCCACGGAAACCATCCAAACTGATTTCAAAAAGATCTTAAAACTGGTCATTTAACACAACTTCCTATTTACTTGATGTTGTTTCTTTCCCTTTTAAAAGCAGGGTTTTAGTGCTCATCTTTTTTTTCCTCCTATGATAGTACATTTTTTAAATCAGACCTTTTGTTTATGTTGTTTGTTTCTTCTGGGTAGATGCATTCCTTCTAAATTATCTTTGACAATCTTGCTCAGCAGGATATGAGGACTGCCCTCTATGCTCTCTGAGTTAAAGAAATATGGAAATTCCAAAGACTGATGATAACATTTGTCCTCAGGAAAGTTGTACAAGAAGAGCTTCCCCCACTTTTCCTCCACTTCACTGGTTCTGGGATCTTCATGCTTTTCAACCATAGATGGTTGAAGTTCTCATGTTTTTTTCTTTTGTGCTTGTACTTACTTAAGGCTTTTATTGTTTCATTCACTTGTGTCCTTTTTTATAATGAGGAGCGGAAATAATTTAGGTATATGAAAATATGTAAGAGGTTATATATTCTATCTTATGATGGTTTCCTTTGGCTATATAATTTAGCAATTCCCTGTTTAAGTCAGCAAGGGCTAAGTTATGCTGCTGTAATAAGGAACTGTGAAGTTGTATCTTCAAATAACAAAATTCATAGTGAAATCATGGGTCAGCAAAATAGGTTCTGCCCCAAATAACCTCATTCTAGGACCCAGGATACCAGGAGCATTGCTGGGCACTAGAGCAGAGAGAAAGAGAGCTCTGGGATGTCTTGCATTGATCAACAGCCTTGGCCCAGAAGTAATACACATCACTAACATAATGCACATGGTCCATTCAACGAGGACTGCACAAGGGGACAGACAATACAGATATGTCAGGGTGAGGGAGAGATGGAAACGCTTGGTGAACTGCAGGAATGACTATCACATGCCCTTAACTAAAACAATAGAGACATTTATGAAGGAGCTCATTAGTTTCTTCTCCCACATTACCTAATAAATCCTTACCACACCTCAAAACCTCAGATTAGGGATGTTGTCATTGAACTTGAAAACCAAGGAAAGATTTATTAGTTTTCTACTGCTACACAAACTTGGTCACTTAAAACAACATATATTTATTATCTCATAGTTTCCATGGATCGAAAATTTGGGTATGGCTTAGCTGGGTGTTCAGCTGAAGCTCTCATCGGGCTGAATTCAAGCTGTCATCAAGAGTTCAATCCCCTCTGAGACTTAGGTTCTTCTTCCACTCTCGCTGGTTGTTGGCAGAATTTTCTTCCTTGCAGTTGTTGAAGTCCCAGCTTCTGCTGGCTGTTGGTCAGGGACACTCTGGTCACCCTCAAGTCCTTGCCACATGGCCTCTTCTACAGGCAGTTCTAAGTATGGTTGTTTGCTTCTTCAAAGCCAGCAGGAGAATCACTTCATATCTCTCTGCTCTCTCACATGAGAGCTTCTGATTAGGTCAGACCTGCCCAAGATCATCTCTCTTTCATTAATTTAAAGTCAACTAATTAGAAATTTTTATTATATCTGTTAACCCCTCTGTCTTATAACATACTTATGCAAGTGATGTCCCACTATATATAAAGTTCCTCTCACAATTGAGGGGAGAGTATTATACAGGATTTATACAGCAGGGACAGGAGTCTTGTTGGCCATCTTAGAATTCTGCTGACACAGACACAGAGAGGCCACATCTGCAGTTAGAAGCAAGTCTTAGAGCTGGTAGTATTTAAGATCATCTTAACTGGCTTCACCGAAAAAATTTGTTGAATTGTTCAGTGAATCTACATTTAAAACAAAAAGGAGAGGGGGAGGTAGGAAAGAGAAGAAGGAAACTGGTGTGAAATGACTTCAAGTAAGGAAGGCACGAGGCAGCGATGGAGCCCTGTGTAAATCAGAGCAGCCTCCCAAATGCCAAGCTCCACACTTACTCCCAAGTGTTGCACTCTCTTCAGTAAAGATAAGCATGGCGTTCTTAGATGGCCCTTATGGTGTCTCACATTGTATCTCTTTTTGAGATAGCATTTCTTTTGAAGGTTTACTTTAAAGAAAATTACTGCATTATTCTTTTCTAAAGAGAAGACTATTAGTTGCTCTACTTCTTACTCAACTGCCTAGGATGGCTCATTATTTTATAATATGTGCAGTATTGCCCAGAAGTAATTTTCCTTTTATTTTTGCCCACAAAATTAAAGGTTGAAATACAACTTTATTTTTGCCTTTCCCAGAAGAGGTGACAGTGTAGTTTTTCCTACCTGTTTTCAACAAGCAGTGAAATATTATTTTGGCTACAACTATTGACTCCTTCATCCTATCTTGGCAAAAGTTTTATGTAGCGAGCCTCCTGCTCTTGTTTGTGCCCCAGAGGCCATCCTAGGATCTTGTGGGATGAAGGGATATTTCCTCCCAGACCCTTTGTGACCTGGCCTTTCTACCTGTCACCATTCTCAGATATGCCTCTGTACATTTTTCCTCTTTTTCTAATTGGAAAAACTTATTCTAAATTTCTCAATAACATTTCTGCCCAGGAAGATGTGGAGAAGCTCTAACAAAAACTTGAGCCTCAATGGTTTTGATTTTTCTTTGGTTCTGAATAAATACATTGGCCAAAGTATACTATACATTTTCTGTCTTCTGTTGGCTTTTTTTTTTAACCTATTCCAATATGATGAAGAATTTGTAGAACTTCAATAATAAAAACTATTAGGATTATCTGTTAGGTTCACTTTTATACATCTTCTGCCATTTTATGATCAATACCTAAGATAAACTTATTAAATAGGAAAGGTGGGTTTTGTTTTTTTCTAGCTAAATAACCTTAAAGAATCTATAGGTTCCTAAAGCATCATTTCAGTATTTATTGAACACAAATTCCTGAGTGGGTACTATGAGCGTAGCGCTGCCCTGGGCATTTGAGACATAGAAGAAACATCTGCTTTCTGCCTGCAATGAGACTAGCAGGTAGAAAGAATGTAAGTTTAAAATTATACAGATCTGAGTTTGAATCCCATTCTACTACCTGCTAGGTATAAACCTTATGCATATTACATTTTTCTCTTAAGTATTACTTTCTTATCTATAAAGTGGGTAGAATAAACCCTATTCCCTTAGATTGTGAATATTCATTGCTTTAACATGCTGGCCCTGCCTACCTAAAATCATGGTTATATCTAACACTCTATCTACCCTATCCCTCCATCTGTGCAAGTGAATGTGGCTAGAATAAAATAACACAACATGCTGTCTCACTTGACTTTAAATTCGGGATTGCTCATCTCAATGGGGCCTTCTGCTGCCCTGAAATGTGATTTACTTGCTCCATTCTTGCTCTCATTCTCCTAGATCAGTGTCTTCAGAATGAAAACATGAACATAGAATTAACATGTAATTCAGCAATTCCATTTCTCAGTATTTACTCAAAAGAATTAAAAGCAGAGACTGATGTACAATAATGTAAATGTACTTAATGCCATTGATTGTCCACTTAAAGTAGTTAAAATGGTAAATATTATGTTACATATATTTTGCCATAATTTTTATTTAAAAATGACATATGAATACTTCCTAAGAAACATGTAGGCAAGGAAGTCACTTTGCAGATACGCTCTTTCCTAAAACTAATTGCCCTGAGAATGTCTGAGATTCCTGGGTCCCCTTCTACACTTGCCCTTTTCTTCTTTATGAAAATCAAATTTTTAAATCATGCTTTTCATCTGTTATTATGAATCTCACTATGGTGCATGGCTCCAGTGTGTAAGAAACCAGATAAAGAAACCACTTGAAATATTACTACATGTTAAGAAAATGAATGATCCATTATTGGTTAATACTTATTATTATAACTCAGTTACTTTCCAATTCTTTGTTTTTAATTAATTGAACAAGGACTAATGAATTGTCAGTTCATATATCATAAAATAATAATTTTTGATAATGTAAAATATTTATAAAAATTAATTCGATAATCTTTGGGATTTTGACAAATAACTCACCAGTTTAAAAAATTCCATAATGTTGCTTTAACAAAATTCTTCTCAACTAGTTATACAAGTGAATTTATATCCTTTACAGTGATTTAAATTTATGATAAAAAAACTTTTAGTTGTCACCTTAAGAGGTATGAAGACATATTTGCAAATTATTTAGGAAGTATGTAAGCAAAACAGATTTTGATGATTACTAAGTTAGTTGACTACTTGTATTTTTTCCTGTTTGCAAAAAGCCAGCTTCTCCCAGTTTCTATCAGCTGATGACCCTGATTTCTGCTGCATTGAGCAAATTGAAGCAATCAAAAGGCATCCTCCACAGACTTCCCCCCACATCTGTACACCTGCGAGCACCTGCACTCACACACTATATCACCCTTCCCGCTCCTATAGAAGAACTCCCCAAGCTTTCAAATAAACCCATTTCCTCTCTGTATGCCCCAGGCCCCATCCCTTTGTCTGTTCCAGGGTATTGTTTCAGCAGTTCACCTCTCTCTTTCATCACAGTGGTTTCCCCTTTACACTGGATCATTCCTATTAGTATACAGATAGGTTGTTATTTCCTCTCATCTTAACAACAGACCAAGAAACCTATCTTGATCCACTTTCCCTTTCAGCAACGTTTTTCCTTTTTTTCTAATTTCCCTCGGCCCCTTTATGTATAATTTTATAATTGACAACAAAATTCCTTGGGAGAGTTATCTGTTCTCTATTCTTTGATTTCTCTCTTGCCGTTTCCTTTCAGACCCACTGCAGTGGAGTCCCCCTCCCACTGCTGTTACTCTTGTCAAGGCCAGCAGTGGCCTCTGCTTTGCCATGTCTAGTGAGCAGTTCTCAGCTTCATCTTACTGGACTTATAGGCAGCATGTGACAGTCTCCTTGAAATGGCTTCTTCACTTGACTTCTAAGACCCCTGCTGTCCTAGAGTTTCTTTCTGGTGACTCCTCCTCAGTCTCCTTTGCCAAGTCCTCCTTACCTGTCAGCTTTTCAGAACTGGAATGTTCCAGAGTTCAGTCATTAAACCTCTTTTCCATCTATAGGCCTTCTCTAGTCATCTCATCCAGTTTCATGGCTTTAAATGTCATCTTAATCTGCTTGCTCTGAGAATCTTCTCTTTCCCTCCAGATCTGTTCTCCGTCTTTCTTCATCCTGGCCTCTGCCTTGGGAGGTGTCTTGTATGTAATTTATCAACAGACCTCTCTGTGCCTTCTGGTTGGTTGTGGACAATGATGAACAGAGGCAGGATATTAGGGGAGAGAGAAGAGTGACATCAGAGTATTTATTCCCTCAGCTCCTTCTGTGTGAGGACTTTTAACCAAAGACTCCTCCCAAGACTACATTCTGCATCCAGCTCTCTGTTTCCTCATTCTTATAACAATTACAGTGGTACCTCAAGATACGAGTTTAATTCGTTCGTAACCTTGAGGCGTGGGAAACTATGAGATCCTCGAGTCACAATAAACTGGTGGGTCGTGTGCAGCCGGCCGATCCGCGCGATTACTCCTATCTCAAATGTTGCTCGTATTTCAAAGCAAAAATCGCTCACTCGACGGCTCATTCTCAAAAAAAACTCGTATGTTAGGGCACTCGTATCTCGAGGTACCACTGTATCTCCCTTGTCCCTTTGGTATTTGGGACACCCAAGATATCCTGCTATTCTTTGTGTTTCCCTACACACCCACCTCTAAAAATCGACCCCTTTGTAAAGAAACCCTCTTTAAATATTCCTGACTTGGCTATGCCATTATTTTCTGTTGGAATCCTAACCGATGCAGTGTAGATGACTTCCACATGTGAGACTTCATTCAGGGTACCTCTTTTGAACTCCAGCCTTCTGTATCTAGCCGGCCGCAGAACACTCCTCAGAGTTGTCCACTAGAAATATTAAACTTATCACGTCTATTGTTGAGCTCCTGACATTCCCCTCCAATCTATTCTTCCCCACCTTGGTAAATGGCAATGGTGTCCTTCCCATTTCTCAGGCATACATCTTTGCACTAGTCAGCCCTTCATCCTCTCCCATCTCACATCTGGTCCATCAGCACATCTTCTTGGCACTACTTCTTACCACCCCATTGACACTAGTCAGACCCAAGCCACCATCACACCTCATCTCGATTATTGTAGGAACCTCATATGGCCTCCCACTTCCCACGTCCTGCTTCACAAGTCTCAACACAGCAGCCCTGGAAGTCCTGTTGCAGTCTGTTCACATCCCTCCTCTCTCATCAGCCAGGCCCCGCTCTGACCTATGTGAGTGGGTCCCTGTGTCCTTTGTTATCTCCTCTCCTACAACACGTGGCTCTGCTGTCTGTACTCCAGCCAGCCCAGATTCTTAGATGAAACTACCTAAACTTGATATCCCTCTGCCTTCAGATAGGTACGTGGTCAGTTTCCTCGCTTTCTTTCACTTATTTTTTTTAACTTATTTTATTATTTTATTTACTTATACCAGAATGTATTTTTTATTAGGACAAGAGTTTTTGCCCTTCGAAGTAGTGTCTGGCACAGAGGAGTTGAATTCTGAGTGAATGAAAATATTTAAAAGGACCTAAATAAATGAGGACACACTATTTTGATAGATAAGAAAATATTATGAAGATGTCAATTTTTCTCAAATTGATCTGTAAACTCAATGCAATTCCAATAAAAATCCCAACAGAGTTTTTCAAAGACCTTGACAAATCGATACTAAATGTATATTGATGAGCCATGGGCTAAGAATAGCACTATTAAAGAGGAAGAAGGTGAGAGAATTAGCTCTTCCAGATATCAACACTTTTTTATAAAGTTACTAGAGGCCCAGTGCACGAATTCATGCACGAATGGGGTGTGGCTGGCCTGGCCCCAATCGGGACAGATTGGGGCTGGGCCTGTCAGGAGGAGGAGTGGTGAGAGGTTGACCAGCTGGCCTGCTCCAGTTGGGGCTGATCAGGGCCAGGCCAGCTGGGGGAAAGGGTTGTAGGCCATTGGGGTTGTGGGACTGATTGGGGGCGGGGCTGTGGCCAGTAGACCAGCCAGCCCTGCCCCTGAATGGGTGGGGAGTGCCGATCAGGGGACAGTGGCCTGGGGGAGGGACCATGGGTTGGGTAGTTTGCCGACTGGCCCTGCCCCTGATCGGGGTGTGGGGGCTGATCTGGGGTGGGGCAGGGGAGGGGCTTCAAGAGATTGGCCAGCTGGCCCTGCCCCCTATGGGGAGGGGGGCTGATCTGGGGTGGAGCTGGCCGGGAGAGGGGCTATAGGCCTGTTGTGGTGGGGCAGGCAGATCAGGGGCATGGCTGGCTGGGATGGAAGAGAAGGGGCATTTGGCTAGCTGGCTCTGCTCTTGATTGGGGTGGGAGAGTCTGATTAGGGATAGGCTGGCAAGAGGGAGGGACCTCGAGGTTGGCCAGCTGGCCCCATGCCCTGATCCGACCAGTTCGCTGGCCACATTGGGCATCATAGCAACCAGTCGTTATGGCCGTTACAGTCGTTATGGTCGCTGGCTTTTTATATATATATATGGTAATTAATACAAGGTGGTATTGGCTCAGGACTGAACAAATTTATAATAGAATAAAATAGAAAACCCAGTAGCAGACCCAGCATATGGAAACTTAATATATATCAGAGTTAGCATTGCAATCATTGAAGGAAGGAAAGATAATTCAGTAAACTGTCCTGGGACACCTACTGATCTAAACAGAAAAGGAAATGGGATTTATATCTCATACCATACACAAAATTAATCCTAGATGAATTAAACTTAAAAGTGTATGGCAAAACTTTAACATTTTTAGCAGAAAATAGAAGGTCATATCTTTATGACTGTGAAGCAGAAAAGACTTACTAAAAAGATCAAAAAGAGTACTAACCATGAAGAAAATACTGATAAATCTGCATATATATAAAAATGAGAAAAATTTGTTCATTAAGACACACTATAAAATAAATGAAAATATGTATTACAAAATGGAAGAGGATATTTAACTGACAAATGGTTATTATTTAAGATATATAAATAACTCCTAAAAAGTCAGTGAGAGCCGAGGCCGGTTTGGCTCAGTGGATAGAGCCTCGGCCTGCAGACTTGAAGGATCCCAGGTTCGATTCCGGTCAAGGGCATGTGCCTTAGTTGCAGGCACATCCCCAGTAGCGGGGTGTGCAGGAGACAGCTGATCGATGTCTCTCTCTCATCAATGTTTCTAACTCTCTATCTTTCTCTCTTCCTCTCTGTAAAAAATCAATAATTTTTTTTTTAAAAAGTCAGTGAGAAAAATAGAAATATCTCAAAATGAAAATGAGCAAAAGTCTTGAACAAGGTTTCACAGAAGCAAAAACATAAATGACCAATATTCATAATGTCTTATCAGTAATCAGAAAAATTCAAAATCAAATTTGCATAGGAAATTACTAGATTTTTTTAAATTAAACAGTGTAAAACCAAGTGTGCATGATGATACGGAGAGGATGCAACATTTGTGCACTGCTCCTGGGAATGTCAGTTGGTGCCATAATGGGGAAAGCTGTTCGGTATTATCCTCTAAATGTAAACATTCACCTATACAGTGGTACCTCAAGATACGAGAAGAATCCTGAGGGAGAATCCAAGATGGCGGCATAGGTAAACACCTATACTGCTGCCTCGCACAACAATTTCAAAACTACAACTAAAAGACAGAACGGACATCATCCAGAACCACAGGAAAGCTGGCTGAGTGGAAGTTCTACAACTAGAGGGAAAGAGAGGGGCTCGCGGAGACCCAGAGGAGCTGCAAAAAGCTGAGGTACGGAGACGTGCGCTGAGAGAGCGGGTGCCGGAGTGCCTGGCTGGCTTTCTCTGGCGGGAGGGAAACGGAGACTCCCAACGGCATTGAACCCCTTCTCTTACGACACTAAACCCCAGATCCAGCCGAAACTCATACGGGGGGAGTTTGGACTGTGAAAAGGGAGAAGTGCACGGAAATTTAGGGGAGTTGCAAAGGATCGGAGGTCTGGTCGCGCACGGCACCACACGGAGGACAGATTGCTGATTGTGCCGCTGGCTTTTGCGAGTGGGCGGGAGACAGACCCTCCGATCTGTGCCACTTCTGAGTCCACTGGGCCCCTGTTTTGGGCGAAACCCTGGGGACCTAGACTCGTGTGGTCCTGGTTCGCAGGGGAGCCGGAAAGGCAGCGGTTGGAGGCGCTGCGGGTGCGCGCGCACAAGGACCGCTCCAGCCATTACCCAGTCACGTGAGACTCAGGGGCCGTGGAGGGCGGGGCCGACTGGAAGGCAAGGCCGTCCCTTAAGCCCTGAGACTCCACCCTCCCAAGCTCAGCAGAGGCTTCTGTGGCTGAATCCAGCACAGAAGTTTCCCCGGCACAGTGAAAATGCCGAGACAAGGGAAGGGATTACAAGCAAAAGAAATGGAGGAAAAAAAACGACTGGATATAGAGTTCAAAACCACGCTTATAAGGTTTTGCAAGAATATGCTAGAAAAGATGGATAAATTTAGTGAGACCCAAGAGAAGATAATAAATACACTGACTGAAATGAATACTATTACGCAGAGTACTAACAGCAGACTAGAGAAAGGCAAGGATCAAGTCAAAAATTTGAAATATAAAGAAGCAGAAAACATTCAACTGGAAAAGCAAGAAGAGAAAAGAATCCAAAAATGTGAAGATAATGTAAGGAGCCTCTGGGACAGCTTCAAGCGTACCAACATCAGAATTGTGGGGGTGCCAGAAGAAGAGAGAGAGCAAGATACTGAAAACCTGTTTAAAGAAATAATGACTGAAAACTTCCCACATCTGGTAAAAGAAATAGACTTACAAGTCGAGGAAGCACACAGAACCCCAAAGAAAAGGAACCCAAAGAGGACTACACCAAGACACATCATAATTAAAATGCCAAGAGCAAAAGACAAAGAGAGAATATTAAAAGCAGCAAGAGAAAAACAGTTTATTACCTACAAGGGAGCACCCATACGACTGTCAGCTGATTTCTCAACAGAAACGATGCAGGCCAGACGGGAGTGGCAAGAAATATTCAACGTGATGAACAACAAGAACCTACAACCAAGAATAATCTATCCAGCAAAGCTATCATTCAGAATTGAAGGGCAGATAAAGACCTTCACAGAGAAGAAAAAGCTAAAGGAGTTCATCAACTCCAAACCAGTATTATATGAAATGCTGAAAGGTACCCTTTTAGAAGAGGAAGAAGAAAAAGGTAAAAGACAAAAAATTATGAACAACAAATACACATCTGTCAACAAGTGAATCTAAAAATTAAGTGAATTAAAAATCTGATCAACAGAATAAACTGGTGAATATAATAGAATCAGGAGCACAGAAAGGGAGTAGACTGATAATTCTCAGGAGGACAAAAATCATAAAGCATCAAACAGACTGTGAAATTATAGCAGAAAGATTAAAGTTAGGTGAGGTAAATAAGTGATCAATCAAAGGACTTGTATGCATGCTTATAAACATAACCAATGATCACAGACACTGGGGGGTCGGGGTACGCCTGGGAGGGAGGGGGGGCAATGGGGAGATATGTATAAAAAATTAATAAAAATTAATTTTAAAAAAAAAAGATACGAGTGCTCTAACATAAGAGATTTTTGAGATATGAGCTATTTTTGCTTTGAAATACGAGCAACATTTGAGATAGGAGTAATCGCGCGGATCGGCCGGCTGCACACGACCCACCAGTTTACCGTGACTCAAGCGTCTCATAGTTTCCCACACCTCGAAGTTACAGAACGAATTAAACTCGTATCTCGAGGAACCACTGTATTACCAGGAGACCTGTTTAGGAATGTTTGTAACAGCATTGTTTATAATAACAAAAATTAAACAACTTCCCTCAAAGGAACACAATATTAAGAGACTAGAAACCACCCAATGGCCATTTACTGTATGAATAAATAAATTGTGGTATATTTCTACAATGCAATATTTTAGAATAGTGAAAATGACTGTACCGCAGCTACACACTGGCTTTCTTTATGATCTATTTGGCCTGTGTTGCTCCTGTCCCAGCAGGCCATGCAGCCCAGCTCCAGGGTGGGATGGCCAGTCCTTGCAGTGACATCATGAACTTTCAGTGCAGGCCCTTCTCCCTTCCTCATAATATCAGCTTTCACACTGCCTGCACCCTACCCTCAAAGCACGCTCTGTGTGTGTGTGCGTGTCTATAGTGTGTGGTGTTAGTGTGTGTGTGTGTGTATAGTGTGTAGGGGAGATGAAGGGAGGACTTGGAATAGGCTTGGGATTCTGCTAGGAGGAGGAAGAAGGGCCTGGGCAGCTGCTACCCACTATTCTGTCTTTCCTGCATGCTGCAAACTCCTAGAGAGAAGGGACCATGTCACAATCATCTCTGCAATCCCTGAGCACATCTCAAGTATTCAAAAAATATTGAACAAAAGGTCAGTCTAAGTAAGACCTCACTGAAAGAGAAATCAGGTCAAGAGCCTCTTGCCAGAGCCAACACACTCACTGGGAATGCTGGCATCTACCGATAAGGAAATGGTGGGTGACAAGTTAGGAAGTGGAAGTGTTTAAGGGCTTTCTTTGACTAGCAAAACAAAAGCTTACTGGTCAGGGGCTCCGGCCACCCGGGGCATGGCGAGGTGTGCAGAACACCTGCTTTTTGGTGCAAGTGTCCTGAAATCTCCTGAGGCAGCTCTGCAGTGAGATGTTTTTCTGATCTTGAAAGGAGCACAGCAGAAGCTTTTGTCCTCCAGTTGCCAGGGCGGAGACCATGGCTTACCATTCAACTGGAACAATATTCTTGGCAGCAGTGCCTTTCAGTAGCTTTTCTCAGCTTGTCCCCTGCACAAGCCAGCAACTTACTGGACAGGCCGGCTGGCACCACAATGCATAGGCACCAGGGCCCCTGGGCCCACCCACTTGCCCCCTGGTTTCCCAATTAGCCTGGTGTTAAGATTTCCTATCCTTTTGGTGATTCCTCATTTGCCATCCCTGTATCTCAGAGAAACCCCTAATTGTCCTGACGTATGGTAAAAAATGTCAAGATCTGGCCAGTGTATTGAAACATTTCGGCCAAAAAGCCCTCATTGCTGCCTCCACATCGGTCACTCGTGTGGTTATGTACTTGGAACTTTGCACAAGGGCTTTGCTGAGGGCCCAGGGAGGCTGAATCCAGGTGGCATTCTGCTCTCTAAACCTAGGGTGGGGTTGAATTCTGAGTCTTCCTGGAGGAGGGGGTCCTTTCTCCTCAGATAGGCACCTGCTGCATGCCCGAGGGGCACCTTTGTCTGACTGGCACAGAGGCCTGGTAGTCTCTTCCCATACTGTCATGAGGTCACACCCAGAAGCCCGAGGCTGACTTGCAATTGCTTCCTGTCCCAGCTCTTGCTGGCAATGAGACCAAGAGCGACTCTGGCCTGTCTTCCCAGCCCTGCTCTTGTGAGCTCTCTGTCTCCCTGGTCTCTGTCTGTCTGCAGAGCATCCTCCAGATCCAGAAGCGCCCTGCCACGGGGGTCACAGCTGCCCAGCCTCCTCTTGTCCACCCCTCTGGCTCCTTGCCTGGTTGATGCCTGGCTCCCAGCTAGGCACTGGACTTCCATGTGTGCCCAGGCACTCCTGGTTGCTGATACCATCCCTGGATGCTGCTTTCATTTCTGACCCTAGCTCTGAAGCAGCCCTGGTTGGGACAAGAAGGGATTGTTTCCCAGGGGGGTGGAATGTGTCAGTCCAGACCAATAATACATCTTGGAGCAGCCAGATTTGGCCACTGGGGCGTCCTATACATGCCTCTCGGTATGAGAGCCTGTTGGACCCTTTTGTTCCAGCACCCCTCCCTCCTATCCTATTTTGGTCTACAGTCAGAGAGTTCAGACCACTGTTATCGCCTCGGTGCATCTCCAGATTACAGATGCTCTTTCTCAGTATTGATTTCAGCAATGTGCTAAGACTCAATAACATCCTTCACAGCTGGACCCAACTCTGAGATCTTCCCAACCCTATGTCTCCCCCTATGTCACCCCTTACACCACACACACACACACACACACACACACACACACAGAGCCTGCCTAGGGGGTGAGACCCAGAGATGATTTGGTTGTGAAGCCATATGCAGGATGAGTCAGAAGACAGCACTGAATGTCCACCTTGTTACTGGAAAGACTGGCCCATTCTGTAGCTGAGCTGAATAGCCTGCTGGAATAGGGCAACAAGGCAAATAGGGCCAGAAAGAAAGCAGGATTGGAGAGGAATAAAAGATGAGGGGCAATGATCCTGTCAAAAGCCAGGGAGAAAAGATCATACTGAAAATTGCTTGAGAGCCCCCATGCCTCTTGCTCCCTTGCTCTGCTCCAGCCCCATTTCAGGGGGAAACTGCAGAGTCCTACTCTCTTTCCCCCATAATTCATTCTGGTTACCTACTCATTCCAACACACCTTTTGACAAATTTCTATAGCTCAGCTCCAGGTGCTTTCCTCAGTCACCGTGGGTACTCGAGCCCATATTGTAATGCCCCTTGCTCCCCATCTTGCTCTTTCCTGCCTATCTCCAGTAAAGTATGAGCACCTTCTGGGCTGGGAACTTTTCTTGATGCTCCTTTTCTACTCTCCACAGCACCTAACATGATCAGCCAGAGTTTCTGGGAGTACAGCTGGCGTTTCCATTGCAGTGGATGAAAGATGGCCACACTGTCTGACATTTCTCCCACCAGGAGATGGGGTCTGCTTCGTTCATCCTTGGAAATTGGCTTATGGCTACTCTGAAGATTGAAGTGATCCTTCGTCAGATCCAGGCCTAACCTTGGCTCAGAACCCTGAACCTCATGGAGAGACCCTAAAACTACATGGAGAGGGAGAAGAGCCAAGCCAACTTGATATTAGTCATCCCCTCCAGACATGACTTGGACTCTCCACATGAGACCAGGTACCAGCTGAAAAGCACATGAGGGTGGCCTCAGTCACATGGAGCAGAACCATCCAGCTGAGCCCTGTCAGAATTCCTGATCCACAACATCATAAAATGGTGTTGCTTTAAGCCTCTCTAAGTTTGGTGATCCAGATAACAAGAATATGCAGATGTAACAAGTTCTCCAGGTAATTCTTGTGTGTCCTAAAATTTGAGTCATGTTGTAAAGGGAGCTGACATTTAATGAGTAAAGTTTTTTATTAAAGAGTAGAACATATAAACTCATTTTCTACCTTGTCTGCATATCCTAAGAGAAGGAAAATAAAATCCCATTACTTATAGTGTTGAATTCATTTTGTTTCTTGGACAACAGTCCAGTTCTGTTTCTGACACAAACAAGAGAGGGCTTCCAGCTCTCCTGAACTTTTCTAGATGATCCAGCGCCACAGACAGTGTTAATGAACAATGTCACCTCAACGGAATGAAGTTCAGCTCTGATTTAATACGTAGTGAGTCCTGACAACATTTGGTTTGGATGTATTTTCTTCCACTATGCTTCCAGGCCAAGACTGAGAAGATTTTCTTTTTCTTTTTTTGTTTGTCTCATGGGAGTATATTTTAAGACTGAAGCCTGTGGGTTTCTTTCAGGTTTCATAATGAAACCTTTAGGCTTGTAAGTCACATGACCGACCCCTGCTTTGCCGTAGTTTTGGACGAAAACCACAGGACCCTACAAACCCCACTGGGATTGGTGTTTTTTGTTTTTGTTTCTCAACAAAGCAGTTTGGGCAAGTCTGAGAAATTTTTTGCAGACTCAGCAGAGATTGGTGTGAAACTCAGCATCTCCTTTGGATGCTTCAGCTCAGCGTCAGTGGGTTTGGACAAGCCCTGTGCTTAAAAATGGAACTCTGAAAGCATAAAACCACAGAAGCCAGAAATATTTTCCAAAATGAGTTGAACCAAGCTGAAGCTGCTGGGATTCACGCCCTCTCTGTGCAGACAAGTAGATGTGCCCCTTCCAACTCGATGCCCCACCAGCCTTCAGCTCACTGGGTCGACTGTGTCACATGCTGGGCAGAGCTGACTCTTTAAAACAGATCTCTGGCCTCTTCTGATGCTCTTCAAAGGTGGCCCTATGTTTCCACAAACTCAATAATTCAAAGTCTGGCAGGAATCGATCTCACCATTTATTTTATTTCGTGCATCTGAAAAACAAAACATCCATATGGTGGCATCACTTGAGGACAGCTGACAAATAAATACCATCCTTGCAGCCTGGGGCATGGCAAGACTGCATTAGTGTGGTTCCAAGTGCTGGTTAAAATACAGATTCCCAGGCAGCCCTCTGAACCAGAGTTTCTGGGTGGGAGCCCAGGAATCTTTATTTTAATGAGCTGCTCAGGCAACTGTATACCCCCAAATCTAAGAAGCACTTCTGTGTTTAAAAAATATGACACTTCTGCTTCTGGCCCAGATGGAATAGCGGATCAGATGTATCCTGCCTGAAACAACTGGAAAACGGGCCAGGTTTACGCAGGAATGGACTTCAGGCAGCATACGGTGTGAATGCCGAGAAGGGGACCAGTGAATTTTTAGGTGCCAGAAAGGAAGAGTCGGGCAGCACTTGGGATGTAACCAATATGTTTATAAAAAGAGGTGACTTCGTTTTACTATACAAAGGACTCTCACTGGCTAGGAGAGGCTTCCACAGTGAGGGCCGACTGGGTGGCCCAAGGTCCTCCCAGTGGGTATTCGGCAGCAAGGGTGCACCTGCGCAGCTGCAGGCTGAGTGAGGCCAAGGCAAGAACAGGTTACAATGTGCTCTGGTTTGTGTTTTTAAATAGAGGTATTTACATATTACAACATACAGACTCTTCCTGTAAGAACCATGAGAAAGTGGAATGCTGCTGGTTGTGTCTGCAGCACTGGGCTGGCAAGTGGGGAAGGAGTTTCATTTCACTGGACACTTTTTTGCACTGTTCAAATTTCTTACAATGGTCGTGTAGTTTGTTTTCAATAAAAAAAAAGCTAGTTAAAAGAATAAAAAAAGTCAAGATGTTTTCTCTTAAGGATTTCTTTAAATATTTAATCACATTTTATTGCATTCCTACATACTATCTTTCATATAACTTTAGACGACATCGACCATTAACCATTAGAGCAGCGGTTCTCAACCTGTGGGTCGCAACCCCAGCAGGGGTCAAAAGACCAAAACACAGGGGTCGCCTAAAGCCATCAGAAAATACAGGTATTTACATTATGATTCATTAACAGTAGCAAAATTACAGTTATGAAGTAGCAGCAATGAAAATAATTTTATGGTTGGGGGTCACCACAACATGAGGACCTGTATTAAAGGGTTGTGGCATTAAAAAGGTAGAGAACCACTGCATTAGAGTGATGGTTATAATGTGTGCCTATGCGATAACTCCGTGTCATTCAGAATTTAGTTTATCTATTACTCATCTGGCATATAATACAACAGATTGCATCATTATTGTGTTTCAACTTGTTTGAAAGACAGATTGTTGTCATTGTTGCCTATTCATTTCCAAAATATGAGTTTGAAATTATTTAATTGTTCTTGGGGTCTGGCACAGTCCCTGACAATGTCCAGTATCCACTATATGGTTACATACACATTCCTGTAGTTGTTTCTAAAATCTACAAAGTTATTCTTTTGTAGATGCCTAAGTGTCAGAAGAGTAAGATGTTCCTAAGGTCTTTGTTTGCTCTGGGTTTGGGTACAGGTAAAATGAAGAAAAGCTTCTGGGGTCGGAATAAAAGCTCTTTCCTCGGGCTACGGCCACCATCCCACTGGATGTCCATGTTCAGACCTCTGGCTGGGTGAGCCCTTCTTAAGGGGATCCTGCATTGTACTCAATACTGTACTTTTTTGTTCTTTTCTTAAGGATGTGGCATATACACATTTTGTTGTTAAGCAACAGAGATGAGCTATATGAATCAATTAAAGCTTTGCTTGTGCAGACAAGAATTTTGGGTGTTTAAAGAAGAGGCCCAAAGAATAGCTTTAACCAAAGAACTACTGTCAAAGAATGTGATTCCGGCAATCTAAATAATTACTCTTCTCAGCTTCTGATACTCCACTATACTTTCTCTACTCATGTGGTGCCACCACTGGCACAAACAAGGCCAGTTTCTTCTCTTAAATGTTTTCTCAAAAACATAGGGAAAGGGAGAAAAGATGTGGATATTTGTGTTTGCTTGAATTGGCATAAACACTGAGAACATAACACAAGGAACTAACAGTACGCTTACCTATAAGGAAAGAGGAGAGAGGGACTAGAGTAGATTGGGATAGACCTCTCTCTCTCTTTCTCTCTCTCTCTCTCTCTCTCTCTCTCTTTGTGTGTGTGTGTGTGTGTGTGTGTGTGTGTGTGTGTATATATATATATTTTTTTTTTTTTGTATTGTTTTCATACTGGACCATGTGAATGTATTCACTGATTTTTAATTAAATAATATTACTCAAAGTTTAATAATAAAAGCACAATATGCTAATTAGACCAGACAGCCAAATAATCTGGATGAAGCCGAGACTGCAAGGGCTGAGCCCCTTGCACGAATTTTCTGCATAGGGCCTCTAGTCTTTTCATAAGACCTTTATATAACATGCTTAAAACTGGGTCCAATGGGTTGAAATTGCATAAACTGAGTAAAAATAATAGGAAACTGAAACTCAACCCCCACCTCCCTCCTCCTCTTACCAATTTAGATGAAAAAGGGCACAAGAAATTGTATCAATGGTTTCCTCTGGCTGCCATTTTCCATGGCTTACATTCATTGAGTCTATAGGTTCTTAGAAAAATTTGAAAAACGAGACATTTGACTTTCTGTAACTTTTCCTTTTGGAGACATTTTGGGCACCTTACTCTAGAATGACCTGTGTACATGTTAGGATAATAGAGGTAAACACAACAAAGAGGATCCTAAGAAGAAAAAGATTGTGTGTGTGTGTGTGTGTGTGTGTGTGTGTGTACACACATGTCTACAGGGGCTGGAGAAGAAGATGGCAGAGGACTGGAAGTATTTCCCAGTGTAAACATTAAAGGTTTAATTTTTGCAAAGCAGCTTTTCTGGTGAAATATTGCTGACTGTATTTGGAAGTTGATAATATAATTCAGTTCTCCTCTGGGCATTGTGGGTATACTATGATTTTCTTGGTTGAAATGCCTCCCTCCCCATCCCAGAATAGTAGAAAGACTGAATAATTTCATATTGGACACTTTCCCTTTCAGGGAATAATTTAAGCGCTACCATATGTCTTCTTATTTCGTCCTTCTACTGTCTCTCACAAACCACCGGGCTTTGAAAATGGAAAGACAACGCGAACCCAGAGGAACACATGGGAGGGGTATGTGTGTGTGGTTTAAAGTCGCTCTATAGTGACTGCCCCATCACTGGGCCACGGTGACTATCCAGGAAGGTGTCTGTAGATATGTTCCACTGAAGGGGCCTGATAACAACCTGCAGAAACTGTTTAATCCCCAGGAACTAAAATCGGTCCATGGCGGCTGGCCAGGGCGGGAAGGAATAATCGCTCACATTAGACCCGAGGAGGAAGCGTGCTTGCTCTCAGCGGCTGGCGTCAGAGCAGCTCAGATCCAGGTACCCTGCCTTTTACCCGGGATGGATTCTGGAGACGTTCCCTCTGTTCCCGCTCGCTCCCTGCACTCCAGGTGTGGCATTCTTGTCCCAAGGTCGCTGGCGCTGCCAGGTTCCCGGGAGCAGAGCCGGGTCCGTCTGGAGACAGCAGTCTGGTCATTGCGTGTCCGGGGCTCCCTGGAGGGACGCTGATTCCAGGCCACGTTCTTTACTTGGGAAGCCCAGAGATTCTTTTCTTTTTTTCTTTTAATATATCTTACTGATTTTTTACAGAGAGGAAGAAAGAGGGAGAGTTAGAAACATCCAGGAAAGAGACATCGATCAGCCGCCTCCTGCATGCCCCACACTGGAGATGTGTCCGCCATCAAGGTACATGCCCTTGACCGGAGGAATCAAACCTGGGACCTTTCAGTCCGCAGGCCAATGCTCAATCCACTGAGCCAAACCGGTTTCGGCCCAGAGATTCTTTAAGTACATTCACGTCAGATGCATTCAGCAGATTATTCAGGAAGCCTCTTATCTCAGAAAAGCTGATCAACTTATGTAAATTATCAAGAGATTTATTTCAAAGATCCTGCGAAATAGAGCATTCTGATGGGCCTGTGGCACTTATTAAGCTTCACCCCAACTTTCTGGAACATCCTGCCATCCAGAACAGGGGTCCCTCCCTTTTCCTAACCCCGGGCGGGCTGGTGACCGCTTTGACCCATGATGAGTATGGCAGAAATGTCGCTGTGTGGCTTCCGGGCGAGATGGGGGAAGGCCAGGCCGCGGGTGCTCCTCCTCTCGGTGGGCTGGCTCTGGCAGAAGCCGCTGCCGCCTCAGGGACCCGCCTGCCAGGGGAAGGCAGCCGGAAGGGCCTGGTCCCAGCCCCGCGGAGCCTCCGGCTGCAGCTGCAGCAGCACCACTGCCCGCCGTGCAGGTGGGCCATCACTGAGCCTCCAGGTGGAGGTGGTGGCAGCCCCCGCCGGCATCCCAGTGCAGCCTGCGAGAAACCCCGTGTGACAGCAAAGCAGCAAGCCCTTCCCGAAGTCACACCCCACAAACCATGCGACTTTTTTTCTTTTTTAACTAAGTAGCGTTTGGTGCACAGCGCTAAGGTAGCGCGTCACGGGTTGCGCCGTGCCAATGGGGAGGCGCGGTGTCCGTGACACACCTCCTCCTTCCAGCCGCTGCTTCACTTCCGAGTGTTCACAGTGGCCGCTCCCCTCTGATCTCCCCTGGGGCAGCGGCTCTCCACCTTCCTAATGCCACAACCCTTTCAGACAGCTCCTCATGGGGGGGTGACCCCCCACCATAAAATCATTTCCATTGCTACTTCATAGCTGTAATTTTGCTACTGTTACGAACTGTAATGTAAATATCTGATATGCAGGATGTATTTTCGTTGTTACAAATTGAACATAATTAAAGCATAGTGCTTAATCACAAAAACAATATGTAATTATATAATGTGAAATATTTATTTCTAATTACAAATAAATGAAATTTTTGTCTTGAATCGTGGTGTAGCATGGGTAACAGTCTTCATAGGACAACAGTAAACTACATTGCTACACTTTGCTACCCCGAGGAGCGGTGTGTTGGTTCCTAAGACCTTGGGAAATAGGTGTTTTCCCATAGTCTTAGGCGACCCCTGTGAAAGGGTCGTTTGACCTCCAAAGGGGTCTCGACCCCCAGGTTGAGAACCGCTGCCCTTGAGCTTATCTTTTCACACCCTGCACGGAGGCGCACACACAGCCGCCCGGCCCAGCAGCCCACATTCACCAAATCGGTTCAGTGAGCTCCGTCAAGGGAGTGGAGTGTGCGGTTATTTTTCCAGCTGAGAAAGCGCGGGTCCGCTGGGATGGCGTGTCTCCCCCAAGGTCATGCCATGCGGCTAAGGAGAGTCCCCGCTGGAAGGAAACGCTGCTCTCTGACCACCGGTCTAGCTCTTCCCCCGCTAATGAAGTTCTCACCCACCTCGTAAAATAAAATGGGTCGTTCCTTTTTCTGGTCCGGAGGCCATAAACTGAAGGTCCCTGGACGCAGTGTCTCACTGGCCTCGGAGGGGCGATCAGTGCGTGTGGCCTCCGGCTGGAGGGGCTGCCTGATGGGAAGCCGCGGCTGGAGCGGGCCTGGCCTCCCCACCTTCTTCCTCCTCCTCCTCCTCCTCCTCCTCCTCTGAGGCCCACACGCTGATTATGGTCGGAGTGCAGGCGGGATTCCCGAATGTGCTGGGCCAAGGCCAATGCCCTCCCCACCGGGAGCTTCTGTGTTAGACCCTCCTTACGAAAACAGAAGTGTTTTTCCGTGCTGTGTCGCCTCGTTCTGAATTCCAGCTGAAAAAGAGAGATGAGTGAGTGGCTGGGACCAAAGACTGGAGGGGCGTCTCTGTGAGGACTGGGACTGGTTCCATGCGAGGAGCGTGGACCTGTGTGTTTTACCTGCCACTCAGGGCCCCGGCGGGCTGTCATTAATCCGCACTGCCCCAGAGTTGCCCCAGTTTTTCTAAGCCCTGCAGCATTGCCATCTCCTTCGTCTGGCGAGGGAATTAGAGCCAATGACTAAGAAGGCCACCACCCCGAGGTAATGATATATTTCTCGTCCCTGCAGGGATCTTGCCAACCACCAACCAGATCTCCCTCCTCCGCCCCCAACTACCACCATTCTCCGACCCAGAGAGTAAAGGATGATTAAAAGTCTTCGACATGAGGTGTGGTTTAGTTCAATATGTACTGTTGGTTCTGCAAATAAGCTGGTGGGAGGTGGACTATGCATGTTATGTGCCATATGCCACTCTGTGGCTGGCATGCAGTGGGACGCCTGGAAGGCAGGGGAGGGGAAGTGCCTTTTCTTTCTACTTTGGAAACACAGGCTTGAAAGCAAAACAAAACAAGTTTTAGAGGAAAAAATATCACATAATTACAGTGTTGTTAATGCTTCCTGGATCCCTCATGCTGTATACTGTTTGCCTCTCCAAAAAGCAGCAGCAGATTCGATCGACCCCAGATCCATAAAATCATGTTCAGATAAAAGTAACTCACTTTGTGTGCTTGATACAGTGTGGGAAAGTTAGGTGTAAATTGAATTTTTGCAAATATGTGGTCATATTTCAAATATTCTCAATTTAAATCGGTCCCATGT
Organism: Lasiurus cinereus; assembly: GCA_011751065.1. Classification (NCBI taxonomy): domain Eukaryota; kingdom Metazoa; phylum Chordata; class Mammalia; order Chiroptera; family Vespertilionidae; genus Lasiurus; species Lasiurus cinereus. The sequence goes on along the minus strand of JAAGEH010002531.1, from coordinate 51,059,122 downwards.
TATAAAGCAAATAATTTTGTAATGCAAATCGTCACTCCCTTATTTGTTTTGCCAGTTTAAGCTATTGTGCTTATCTTTTTTTTCTAAATGCAAGATACATCTATAGATAATGGCAGGCAGTGAGACTTTAAAGTACTAAAACAAAAATTTTAAATATAAATAAAAATATTTTTAGTTTTAGAAATTTAATCTAGGAATTTAGATTTTTATTTAAAACTTTTTTCTAAAATAAGAATGTGCCTACCCCATAGTAAAGCAGTCTGGCAGCATGTAGCAAAATATTGAATTTATCCTTAGGCTATAAGAAAACAATTGTGTAAAGATGTATAGACTAAAAATGTTGACTGTGGCATTGTTTATAATAACAAAAAATGGAAAGGAACCTAAAATACCATCAATGGAGAAGTTATTGAAATAAAAACAGATTAGTATGCTAGCGTGCACATATTTGTATTGCTGTCAAAAAGGGCAAAAGAACCACGATGAGATATCATTTTCACCGACCATATGGGCAACAATTTGAGTCAACCTCCTGTTGGTGAGTGTGGGGTAAGGAGATCAGAAGTGGTATGACAAGTACCTGAAACACTTCCTCACTGGGAGTGTCTAGAGGTTTGAGTACCATCAGTCCACAAATACTCAGGAGACTGAGATGCTATCAGTGTGACATGAACTTGAATTATTTACTTAAAAAAACACTAGAGAGCTATTTTTATATATTTAAGAGATTCATAAACTACTTTAAAGAATTATAACTATTTAATGAGCAAGTATTCAAGTTTAATTTTCCTAAGATATTGTCACTAGAAACTTCAACTGTAAACTACAACTGTTCCCACTTTGAAATACACCTCTTTATTTAAACACGTAAACACACACACACACACACACACACACACACACCTAAAAATGCGAAATAAAACATCAGAATTAAAAATTATTTTTAAATGCATCACTGAGCTGGTAGGAGAGTAAGAAATATTTAGTGACTAATAAAGTAAAAGCAGGAATCCTGAAATTTATGAATGCCCTGAACTTCTTTTTCTCTATAGGGGCATCTGTAGAGCCTCGCTGGCATTAAACTTGGGTCTTGATGGTGCTTTGGGACAGCGGAGAGCAAGGCCATGGCCCAAGTCTAATTGGAGAGCCTCTCATAAAGCTATGGCTCCACAACTGCAGTACATAAGTGAACTAGCCATAGGGTTGGCAGCAGTAAGGAAACTCATTTATGCTTTGTACTGGGTGGAGGAGCAAAAAAATCTCTCTTGAAAATTCATAAAAAAGCAAACCCTCATCAGGATTTGTAGTATGCTGCATATTTTTGAATGCATAATTTCCATTATCTATGAGAACCAAAAAACTCCCAACTCAAGCTAAAATTTAATTTTAAAGCATTTTCAGGCTTTAGTTGCTTCCGGGCACAAAGCAGTATTCTCTGGAGGAGCCCACCCTCAAATCAGGCCTCCAAATATTCTTATGATGAAACATGAGAATCTGCTCTGACCATCAAAACTCAGAAAACACACAAGTAATCGAGACACCATAGGGAATATCCCAGACACATAATAGGAGAATCAGGCCATAAATGATTCTGAATAACACAATTATCATACATAAAATGGGTATATGTTTAATTGGCAAACAGTAAAAATAAAGGGGATTTAAAATATATATGGAAAAAGAGAACAAAAATACTGATCCTGAAAACTTGCAAAGGAAATAGGATTTCTAAAAATAAAGAAATATATATTATCATTGAGATCAAAAGTCCAATGCACTTTGCTAGTATGGCTAGTGTTGACCTATTAACCAGGAGGTCACGGTTCAATTCCCAGTCAGGGCACATGCCTGGGATTCGAGCCCCATCCCCAGTAGGAGGCATGCAGTAGGCAGTCGATCAGTGATTCTCTCTCATTGTTTATATTTCTATCTCCCTTTCCCTTCCTCACTGAAATCAATAAAAGCACATATTAAACAAACAACAAAAAAAAGTCCAAATGAATTGGTGAAACAGGAGATTGGGCACAAAGATATTATTCATAATATAAAACCGAAAGAGATGAAAGTATGAAAAGGTAGCTAAGAGACTTAGAGAGTAGATAAGCTCTTACAAAAATCTAATAAGAATTTCTAATAAGAGGAAAGACCCCAATAGTAATCAGGGAAATGCAAAGTGAAACAACAATGAGATGTCATTTTACCTGTCTTATCTTGGTAAAATTTGTAATACCGTGTTCTGGAAATGATATGAACAAACAGGAACGAGCATGCATTGCTAGTGGGGTATAAATTGGCATACCACTTTGGAAAGCCATTTGGCAATATCTAGGAAAGCTGAAGCTGTATCTAGGTGCCGACCCAAGATACATTCTCAGTCGTGTGCCCAAGAAAATCCAGACAAGGATGTTCATCATCACACTGCCTATGCTAGCCAAGGTGTGAAAGGGCCTAATTATTACTCTTTTTTTTGCAAATCCCTGCATAACCCCATGCTGCAGGAAAGGAGCACAAAACAAGAATCTATTCATTTGCAGACCCTGGGGACAAGTTCTGCCTTTTCACTTCAGCAGGGGGCAAGGGCACCTGGGAAGAGAGTGAAAGTTGGGACTGAGGGTGTTCTGAGGATCATCTTGGTCATTCATTCATTCATCCATTCATTCATTAACTAATAGTTCCTGGAAGCCTGTTCTGTAGCAGGTCCTAATAATTTGAAGGGCCCATCCCTCCAAGCTCAAGCCAATTCTAATTTTTTGGAGTATGATGAGACTGGGCCCGTGCATCCTTAAACCTGCTGTTTCTCCCTCTGAATCGCCACCTTCTGGGTGTTTCACTGCACATTAGCTTTCCCTCCAAGAGATAGTCAGGCATAACGAGAGAAGAGCACAGTTCCTTCTGCCTTTTGTTAGGAAGGGAAAGTGGAAAAGGTCAAAATTCTTCCCTCTCCATCCTTCAAGGCCCTGTTCAGTGCTGGTGCTTGACTACTGCCACTCGTCTGTCTTTCTCCGTTCCCAGGCCTCATTTTCCAGAGCAGCCACTTGGCTATTAATAACATACTTGCAATGACATTTCTTGCAGTGGCGTTTAAATTAGAGGTAACTTCCTCATTGCCTGAGCATGAGTTTTAGTTGTTTGCTGCCCAAAATGACTCTCTACATTTTATCACAGCACTCATAGAATGTACTGTACACCGTCAGTTTGAATAAAGGTTCCTTTTTTAAAAAAATGAATACAAAGTGAATGGATGACTTAAGCAAAAAATTGGAAATTACTTTTCAAATTTATTACTGTTATAGTCCCTTGTCCCTGTTGTAGGACCCTAACTCTGAGGTCAGGTTTGGGTTTTTTCTTAAGATTTTTTTTAGAAGGAGGAAGAGAGAGAGAGAAACCTCAATGTGAAAGCAAAACATCGATCGGCTGCCTCCCGCATGCCTCCTTACCAGGGATCCAGCAGATTGGTTTGTCAGTCAGCAGCAAGTGCCCAGACTGGGAATTGAACTGGCCACCTTAGGTCTATGAGACAACCCTCAACCCGCTGAGCCACACCAGCCAGGAGGAAGTCATTTTTTATGTGACAAATACCTCTAACAGGAAATCCTTATGTGGGTCAAAATATATCTTGCTGCATGTAGCTGAAGCCTAGGTAGAGGTTTGGGAAAGCATTTCGTTCTATGGCTATGAAATGTGGTATTTATCTTCTTTATGATCCCATAGAATTAGCTGCTTCTAGCAAAATAAGACAGTATCTCCTAAATCAATGTTTCCATGCACTTGAATATACTCTCAATAGGCCCATTCAAAGCATCTTTAAAACCTTAATTTTCCAATATCAGATCTTATTTTTAATTAAGGCTTAACTTCCACTCTCCCTTGCATCTCCACTGAAGGATTAGGCCAGGCCACATCACATCTGGCTGGGCCGGCGACATCTTGGGGATTTATGAATGACAAGCTATATTAGAACTGGGGTCGTGTGCAGTCATCCTGAAATCAGAAGCTGAATGTTCCTTTCCCGGCAGCGTGGGGTCTGGGTAAACAGGCCGTCCAAGGCGGCACCAGCAAATCTCTTTCTCTCTCTCTCTCTCCCTCCCTCCCTCTATCTATCTTTCTCTCTCTCTCTTTCTTTCCCTCCCTCCTCAGAACTGTGGGCTTCATGAAAATGCACAACCACAATCCCTGGCATTCTCTTAGGAGGGAGCTGTCATAGAAGCAAAGCAATTTCTTTCTTAGCGTTGGTTATGAGAGGGCAAGGGAAGGAGGAGGCTGGAGTGAGTGTGAGGGCAAATCAGGAGGAGACAGGAGGACTGTGAGTTCACCAGCACGCAAGGCTGCCCTTCCTGCCCTTCAAGGAAGGGCAAGGTCACGGGCCTTGTCTATCGGAGTCCCCACTCATAAGCTGAAAAATATGCAAACGCGTGAGTTCACCCAGAAGGGCAGACATTCTTGGGGCATGACAGAGAATTATTTTGAAAAGATACAATAAGATTCTTGAGGGGCTGGTTTGTCCGTCAGCAGCAGCCGAGACTCTGGGAACCGGGGAGCCTTTCCTGAAGCCGCCGTGACCGGAGGTCATGGCGGGGTGCTTGTCTCCCTGTGAACAGGGCTGTCTGTGTTTGGTCCCTGAGACCCGCTGGGCCGCTCGGAGCTCTCTGCGTTTCTTTAGTGACGACTGCCACCCAGGCCGCAGCCCGTGGGACTCCCGGGGTCACGCCCTGGCTCCTGGAAGCCCTGGGCTTCTGCCTCTTCCAGGGCAAAGCGCTAGAAAACAGTGGGAGCAAAGCAGATATCCATCCCCAAAGGTGTATTTGGGAGAGACGGGCCTGCACCTGACACTAACCGCCACCCTGAGATAAAACATGGAAAAGGGTTTTGGAAAGTTCTAGTGCTGCGTACATAAAAGATAATACTGTTCCTATCCAGCCACATGGCTTAGCAGATCCACAAACTCCCGGCCCTGGGCCGTGGATGAGCTGGCCTGGAAAAACAGGACCAGTCTGCCTCCCGCAGACTTCTGGAAACTCGGCTAGACTTGGTGATGGATGGCAGTTGGCAGCAGGCAGGTCAAGGCAGAGACCTTTCCCTTTGACCACTGGCCGTGGTCAGGTAAGACAGGAGAGAACAGAAAGTGGCACCTGAGAGTTGACATGCTTGTGGATCACGTTAGGATTTTCAAAGCGCTTTCGCCTTGTAGCCCCAGAACCCCGTGGAAGAGGTGGGGATGATTCTCTCTGTTTCCCAAGCAAGGACACCAAGGCTCAGAGAGGTGGCCTGGCTCGCCCAGGTCCGGGGCGGTGAGAGGTCAGCCCGGGCTGTGCAGTCAGCGTCTCTAGGAAGCGGGGCAGAGACGGGGCAGGATCTCCTTCCAAACCCAGAGAGTGAACAGGTGAGCCGCAGCCCGAAGAGGAAGAGCCCTTTCCCTGTTGGTGGCTCCCAGCAGCACCGCAAGGGTGCCTGCCTGGGGGGGCTTGACTGGCCTCCTTTACACGGCGCCTGCTGCACCCCGGCCCTCAGAGCCTCACGCTCTTGAATAATCTGGACAAAGGAGCGCTTGCTCCAGTATCAGGGTAATTGCAACATGCTAATATTTGGCGCACTCAGCACTTTCCACCCAGATGTTATCTCATTAACCTTCCCGCGTCCCAGCGAGGCATGTGCTACATGCAATGTTGCTGCAGCCTCTGCTGCTTTAGGAAAAGAGTCCTCCCTTCCCGGCAAGATCCTTTGGCTCTGCAGCTGTTGTGCTGGAGTTGTGAGCTCTGAGGTGGGCTTTATCTTTAAAGGAAACGACCGAAGTGCAATGTTCTGAGCGCAGGTATTTCGAAGTCTCTTTTTGCTATAAAAGGGGGCGTTTACTTTTTTATGATGATACTGAATAATAAACGTTTTACAAACGCCTGTTACTTAATTCTTACATTGTTGGAAGTAGGCATTATCCTCTTTTTATAGGAAACAGAGGTGGCGGAGTAGGGGCTGTACCCAGATCTGGAAGACTCTCCAAAGCCAAGCGGCCACGTGCCGGGTTCCTGTGTCAGAGGTTGTTCCCCACTTTGAGCTTAAGAGATGAGGACCCACCAGCCAGCACAGTCTAGTTGCCACCAACTAAATGTGCAGCCTTCCCTCCGTGCGCTGCCAACACCAGGGGGAGAGGAAGTAAAGGGTGGGGCACAGGGCAGCCTTGCCCAGCAGCTCACCTGATGGACTTTCCAGCCCCGAGGGCTGTTTGCAGGGCGCCTGAGTCGGGGGAGTGCGGGCCCCGTGCGGTGGAGAAGTAGGCAGGGCGTGAAGGGACTCTCTCTCACAAACCGAGATGAAGGGAAAGGAGAGAAATTGGGAAATCCAGGCAAAGGGAGAGGAGAAGGGGTTTGGGAAGGGAACTCGCATTCACTGCCCATGCCTGTGTCAGCTCAGCTCTGGCAGTCAAAGCCTCAGTAGAAACAGGTCTGGTAAGACCCAAGGAATCCTTGTTGATTTGTGTCAGAATGAGCTTCAGCACACAGAATCTGCGTTTTCGGATTTGTCCCACCAACTCTAGAAGGAGAAGAAATGCCTCATCAGCAGTCTCAGTAAAAGGAGGCGGTGATGTGCATGTGATGAAATCCATCAGAGCAAACCTTTAAACTCTGATTTTGATAGACCTTTATTGTTTTTACATTAGCTCCTGGGGTTAACCTGAGAGTCTTGCTAATAGTTTTCATAGAGCATTGTCAGAGAAGAGGGAGTTTATTGTCCCGGGTTCATTAGGACCCACGCCCTAATTTCACAGCTTGTAAATGAACTTGCTCTGCCATTTGAGCAGTTCCTTTGGCCCAGGCCTTGGAATGGGGGGCGGGGAGGGGGAGCCGAAGCAGAGCTGCTCGGCACCTGGCTGCCAGGTGACTGGGATGCTGTGTGTACTTTGGAGTGTTGACACGGGAGAGAGACTCACCAACTCCAATACGCATTTTTACATTCTTCCATGGAAAAGTGGGCTCAGATTGGGATCAGCCCTAGTAATAAACACCCTGGAAATAATCAGCCACCTTCCCGGAGGCTACATTTCTCATGAATGTCCTGGTTGTGGGCATGTGACTAATCACAAAGCTCTGATAAGTAGTGTGTGTTCAACGTAAATTAAAAACTGGATGTTGGACTGACATTTCGCCTGATAGTGCTAAAGCAGGTATTTCCAGCTTTGTTAGATCAAACTTATAGTCCTGTGATTTTCAGCCGGTGTGCCACTAGACTTTTTGAAACATGCAGTACCTGACTATTTAGTCAGGGGCACTGACCTCATTTCCCTTAGAGTGTCAAATTAAAAAATGACAACTGCCAACACAACAATAGCCGTGTGGTGTGAATGAATCAAAATTATGCCCCCCCCTTTTTTTTTTGTCAGCTCTGGAAAAATGTTTGTTTGTTTGTTTGTTTGTTTTTTAGTAATTAATTTATGTGTACCATGAGGTTGAAAATCGCTGTTATAGCCAAATGAATACTTTTGGAGGTCTGTAGTTGATTCCTCCTTTACTTAAAGTTCAGTAGCTTCTCTAATCTAAATTAGCATAAAATGACAGGCTTCAGGTAGGGGTGTGTTTATTCTCATTGTCATAAGTACATGGTAATAAACTGCACGGAGACTTGTGACTTCCATTCCTGTCCTTTTCCAAAAGGAAAATTCTCATTCTCAGGAGCTCCTGACCGGGTTTATCACTCCTAGAGGCAAATTCTCACTTAAATCCAGCCAGTCTCTCCAGCTTTAATTCAATTTCCTCTTCCAGTTACGTCTTCAGAAGTCATGGGCAATGACTGTTTGACATGTCACCCATAAAACCCTTTATGAACTTGAAAACAGCAACCAGGTGTATCCACAGGCTTCTCTACCATAAGATAAAACCTGGTCCCTTTTAACTTTTGATTTTGACTCTATTTCCCCCAAAAGAGGGCTCCTGAAGCTCCTTTGATTTCTCCCCATTTTTAAGTGTGCTGAGGAGCAGTGAGGGCACGTTCAGGGGTTAATGGTTCAGTGAGCTCTGCAGCCAAGGCCCCTGCGGCCAAATCCTGGAGGATGTCTCTGCCTTCGTTAGCAGATTGAGATGTTCTCCTGTTGCGAGATGTCTGCACCAATTCCAGAGATCCCGCGCAATACAGTAATGTCCAGTGCAGACGAGGTCTCCTCCCACGAGCTTCTCTATACTATAAGAAAAGCCTTTCCCCAAAGCTCCCCGATGACTTACTCTCAGATCTCATTGGCTAGGATTGCGCCACACACTTTGGGAAGGGGACCCCTAAGTTGCCTGGACCCAGCCCAGCAAGGGGACTCATTTCCTGAGCACACAGCTTTGTGGTAAAATGGATCCTCAAACAAAAGCAAGGCTCTGCCAGCAAGGGGACAGGGACAGTGATGGCTGTTCGGTGGGCAATCTGCTGTTTGCCACAGGTGAGCAAACTAACGGGAGCAAACTATTCTCCACATAGTTCCAGCTATTAGCAACATAACGGAACACGTAATTACCGAGAACCCATTAAGTATCAGGTGCTGTGAGGGGGCAGGTACACAAAGATAAGATCACCTGGTCCCTGACCTTTGAAACTGGCCATCAAGGTGGGAAGAAGACACTTTCCATGTAACTTCAACACTGGGCAGTAAGTGATGAAAGAGAAGTACGTGCCGGGAAGGAACCCAGGGGCTCAGCCTAAGGCTGTGATCCTGGGCCAGGCCAAGTGGCTGCACATGCTGAGAATGCGCTGGGCTGAGAAAATGAGACTGGGGAGGAACTATGAGGTATGTGACTCTTGATTTTCTAGTCTTCGTATAATATTTTATGTTTTATTATTATGGCTCATCTAAGGTTGATGAAATAGAAAATCCTTTCAAGCCTTGAGGGTGGCGTGGTATTTCAAGGGTCATTTCCCATGAGTTCATTTTTTCATATTTTGTATCTGGATTAAATCCATTTTATGATCAGTGAATTCCATATTTAAACAAGGAAACCACTCATCCAGTAGGAAAATGTGTGAGGGAGTGAAAACGAATGCAGTACTGATCGTTATGATGTCACTGGCTCTGTAAATGGGCTTGTTTTTAACTATTATAAGAAAACTTTAGTAATTTGGAAGGAGGGAAAGTCTGTCGCTTAGAATTGTTTTATTACTAATGGGTATGTTAAGATAGGGCAGCAAGCAGCTGCTTATGAGGAGTGTTAAACAGATAAGGATCTCCTTAGCACATTCATTATCTCCCTAAAAGTGCTCCTCCTATGGCAATAGACACTAGAAAACAAGCTGTTTTTTCCTCCTGTATTTTTTTAAACATGATTTACACTTCAAGGAAAAAAAATTGTTTTAAAAGACATAAACTTTAGCCTGGTCTCTATTGAGTGTCTTAGAAAATTATGAATCTATAAAACAACATGTGCTTTTTAAAATCTTCTCAAACCATTTTTGGAGTTGTATATGCATTTTTTCATCTGAAATATAATTCTCCTCTTACAAATCATTAAGAAAAAGATAAACATTTCAGTAACATGGAGGCAAAAGTCACGAACAGGCAATTCAGGGCAACAAATCATATAAAATAGGATTAGATTCCTAACTAAACAAAGGAATGAATGTTCAAGCAACATATGACCAATCAAATTGGCAAAAAATTTGTAAAAAGATAAATCAATCAATAACGTGTCCAGGGCTGGTGACAGTGTGGAGAAATGAGCACCAATATGTTATTCTGTACCCAAAATCTTAAAACAACTTAAATGTCCATTAATAGAAAACTGCTTAATTTTTTTTAAATTAAATCTTTATTATTCAGATTGTTACATTTGTTTCTCTTTTTTCCCCTCCATAGCTCCCCTCTACCCGGCTCCCTCCCTTCCCTCTACCCTTCCCTCCCTCCCGTTGACCTCATCCATAGGTGTATGATTATTATCCAGTCTCTCCCATCACCCCTTTCCCCCTGAGAATTATCAGTCCACTGCCTTTCTGTGCTCCTGATTCTATTATATTCACCAGTTTATTCTGTTGATCAAATTTTTAATTCACTTAATTTTTAGATTCGCTTGTTGATAGATACGTATTTGTTGTTCATAATTTTTTATCTTTTACCTTTTTCTTCTTCCTCTTCTAAAAGAGTACCTTTCAGCATTTCATATAATACTGGTTTGGAGTTGATGAACTCCTTTAGCTTTTTCTTATCTGTGAAGCTCTTTATCTGCCCTTCAATTCTGAATGATAGCTTTGCTGGATAAAATATTCTTGGTTGAAGGTTCTTGCTATTCATCACGTTGAATATTTTTTGCCATTCCCGTTTGGCCTACATCATTTCTGTTGAAAAATCAGCTGACAGTCATATGGGTGCTCCCTTGTAGGTAATGAACTGTTTTTCTCTTGCTGCTTTTAATATTCTCTCTTTGTCTTTTGCTCTTGGTATTTTAATTATGATGTGTCTTAGTGTGGTCCTCTTTGGATTCCTTTTACATGGGGTTCTGTGTGCTTCCTGGACTTGTAAGTCTATTTCTTTTACCAGATGTGGGAAGTTTTCAGTCATTATTTCTTTAAATAGGTTTTCAGTATCTTGCTCTCTCTCTTCCTCTGGCACCCCCACAATTCTGATATTGGTACGCTTAAAGCTGTCCCAGAGGCTCCTTACTTATCTTCACATTTTTGGATTCTTTTATCTTCTTGCTTTTCCAGTTGAGTGTTTTCTGATTCTTTATATTTCAAATTTTTGACTTGATTCTTGCCTTCCTCTAGTGTGCTGTTAGGTCTCTGAATAATATTTTTTATTTCAGTCAGTGTATGTTTAAATTCTAGTTGGTCCTTTTCCATCTCTAGTTGGATCTTTTTCATCTCCTCTTGGGTCTCACTAACTTTATCCATCTTTTCTAGGATATTCTTGAAAAACCTTATAAACATGGTTTTGAACTCTATATCCAGTCGTTTTTTCCCCTCCATTTCTTTTGTTTGTGATCCCTTCCCTTGTCTCGACATTTTCACTATGCCGGGGAAACTTCTGTGTTGGATTCAGCCTTATGATACCAGACTTGCAAAACCAAAAAGCCTCTCTGATGAACTTGGGATGGGTGGAGTCTCAGGGCTTAAGGGACCACCTTGCCTTCCAGTCGGCCCCGCCCTCCACGGCTCCTGAGTCTCACGTGACTGGGTAATCGCTGGAGCAGTCCTGGTGGGTGAGCGCTCTCTCTGGCAGTGCCTCTAGACTGCTGCCCCTCCAGTTCCCCTGCGCTCTGGGACCATATGAGTCTGGGTCCCCAGGGTTTCGCCTGAAACCGGGGTTTAGTGGAGTTAGAAGTGATGCAGTTGGGAGGGTCTGTCTCCCGCCCACTCGTGAAAGCCAGCGGCACAATCAGCAGTCGATCCTCTGCGTGTAGTGCTGTGCTCGCCACCAGACCTCTGATCTTTTGCGACTCCCCTAAATTTCCACGCACCTCTCCCTTTTCACAGTCCAAACTACCCCCGTATGAGTTTTGGCTGGATCTGGGGTTTAGTGTCGTAGGATAAGGGGTTCAATGTCAGCATCAGCTCTCTGTACGCGTGCGTCTCCGTATCTCAGCTTTTTGCAGCTCCTCTGGGTCTCTGTGAGCCCCTCTCCTTCCCTCTAGCTGTAGAATTTCCAATCAGCCAGCTTTCCTGTGGTTTTGGATGATGTCCGTTCTGTCTTTTAGTTGTAGTTTTGAAATTGTTGTGTGAGGCAGCAGTCAGTGTAGGTGTTTACCTATGCCGCCATCTTGGATTCTCCTCGAAAACTGATTAATTAAATAATGGTATATTCATGCCATAGATTTTATACATCTATTTAAAAGAATGAATATATCTGTATATACTGATTCTTTAAAATTTGAAGATGTATTGCACAAAGCAAGTTATAGAACATATGTAGATATGTGGAAATATTAATAATTGTATTTTCTGGAAGGATATATAGGTAACAGTGTAGTTATAATGGTTATATTTGGGAAAAAGGACAAGAGGTAAAGATGGAAGACTTTTGCTTTTCACTTTGTGCCATCTGTATAGTTTGAATCTGTGTAACAATTTCTATATTTTAAACATGAAATGTGCTTGTGTTTTAAAAAGATAGATTACAGCCCTAGCTGGTTTGGCTCAGTGGATAGAGTGTCAGCCTGTGGGTTGAAGGTTCCAGGGTTAGATTCTGGTCAAGGACACATGCTGGGGTTGTGAGCTGGATCCCTAGTATGGGATGTGCAGGAGACAGCCAATCAATGATTCTCTCTCATCATTAATGTTCCTATCTTTCTCTCCCTTTCCTTTCCTCTCTGAAATCAGTAAAAATATTTTAGAAAAATAATAAAAAGATAGGTTACATTTTCATGGTTTGATATGAACAACATCTGTGCTTTAAGAAGAGAAAGCAGGTACAAAATACTCAGAATGAAAAGACCTGTTAATGATTCTAATCAGATAGAGATCTACATTTAGACCTATGCAGTGTTTGTATTTAAAAGTCTGGAAGGAAATATCCTGATCTATGGTCAGTGTAGCCACCCTAGACAACGTGGGGGAGTTAAGATACGCTAGAATCCTTCACTTTCGCGGCACTCTTTAATTTTGTGCAGTGCTCATGAATTATCAGAAAGAAAACTATACAGTTTTCCAACTGGGTGAAGATGTAACAGAAAGGAAGGGATATCCACTCCTCCCACTCCCGTTTACATGAATCACTCCTGTCTGCTGTAGGCCAAAACAAAGGTTTGGCTGGATCTCTAACCTGGCTCTTCTAAGCTTGCTCTCACCCATTTCCTTTTTAAATTTCACCTGCAAGGGCAGCCTTTATAGTCTGAGTGGGATAGGTGAGAAATCTCTCCTCTAATCCAACTTATCTACCCAAGTCTTGCCCAACTAGAAAAACTGGAAAATAAAAATAAAAAACAGAAGTCCAAATAAGACACTGAAAACTAGCCCAACCTGTCAAAGAAATCAACATAGTTTAGCGTACCACCCATTTGTACAAGGAGCTGGCAGCCAGCTGAAAGGAAAGGAGCCAGAGACCGGGACCCAGGCCCTGGCACTCCCAGAGACCACCTGGAGGGTCTCCCCACGATTTGAATCTCATCATTTTTCTCCCCAACTCATCGTATCTATTGCTCTAATGTAGGAGGCTGATATGAGAACCTGGTGGGGCAGCAGGAGTGCCATAGAAATGAAAAGTGATCAACCACACCAATGTGCAAGCAAGCCCAGAGGTTTGTTTGTGAATACTGCCGAGAAAATTAGAAGAACCCAAGATGTTCATTAACCCAAATATGCTCTGACTTTATGGAGAAAATGCTATGACTACCTAGTCTCAACAATTGCTCTTTTCAAATACTTTTCATTCAGAACTTAAATATCACTTTCAGTATTGCTAACTGGTTGTCATTGGTGTCAATTCTTTGGTACCAATTCTCTACCACCCAGAATCCCCAATTGGGAGGCAGTGAATAAGGAAGCGTTATTCAGTGTAAAATAGCACAATTGAGATACAGCACAGCTTTAGAAAAGCTCTGAGTAGGCAGGCAGCCCTGGGACCAGGCCCCACTCTGGCTAGACAGTTCTTCGACATGGTCTGCTTCACTCTGATCTAGTGAGACATCTTCAGTGTTTCTGCTCAGCCAGGGAGATGTAATCTTCCTTCTCCCAAGGAAAGGAAAACTACCCCTGAGCCAGAGGGAAGTTGGCTTATATGGACAGGAGACCTTGCCCCTGGTCCCTGATTGGTCCATCCTCATCCAAATGAGGACACCAGATCCTCCCAGTTTGGTTGGTCAAGAGGACACTGTACTGATTGGTCAGAATAGAACCACTCTGATTGGTCAGAGCTGCATTGCTCTGATTGGATGGGGAGTACCTCAATCCTATTGGTTGAAACAGAATTGGTTGAAACAGAATTGGCTCAGATGGCAGAAAATACAGTGTAGGCAGGTAGTTCAGTGCAGGCTTCTCATGAAGTACAGTTTGCATGAAAGGTCCCTATGCAGAAATGGCTGTTAGGCTCTGGTTTGTTTTTTTGTTTGTGTGTTTTTGTTTTGAGCACAATTAGCCACATGCCCTTATTATTGGTGTTTTCTTTCCTCAGGGAACACGGTCTTATAATGTGACTGCACACTAATGGTGTGAACTGCTGTTGGGCAAATACAGCACCTTGTGTTGACACCTTTTCAGCACCCCTTCCTACCTTTCCCCTCACCCCCGCATCAGTTCGTTTTTTATTACTTGCGAGAGCCACTATTACAGGAAGGAAAGGCAACTTAGATGTGTCCCGGCACTGGAGGAGAACTTAGAAAAGAGAAACCTCGGCTGAAAGTACAAATCAGATTCCCACTTCATTCAGGGAACCGGAACAGGAGATTGAGCAGGTCCATGCAAGGGGAAGTGGCCAAGCAGAGGTTTCTAAAGCCCAGGCCACTGTTTATCCTACGGAGAAGCTCTTCTTTGCCCTTTGCTTGAATCTAGTTATTACAGAATATTACACATGCCGACCCATATTTTCTTATAAATTGAAGTACTAATCCCCAGACCTCAGAATGTGGCCTTATTTGGAAATAGGGTATTTGCAGATCTAACCAAATTAAAATAAGGATTTTCGAGTGGGCCTTTATCTAATATGACTGCTGTCTTTATAAAACGGGAAAATTTGGATCCAGGGACAGACACAGAGAGAAAAAGATGTGAAGATACAGGGAGAACACAGTGAGGCTGGACTGATGCATCCACCAGCTGAGGAACGCCCCAGGCCACCAGAGGCCAGGGGAGAGGCTGGGACAGATCCTTCCCCAGAACCTGCAGAGGGAGCCTGGCCCTGTCCACCCCTTGATTCTGGACTTGGCAACTGGGAGAGAATAGTTTCTATTTATGAAGTAGATGTCCACCCAGTTTGTGACACTTCGTTATGGCAGAAACAAATATACCTGCTCAGGGTCGAAAAAATGAAGGGTGAAATCTCAGCCTATTCCTGCATGGCATGTTTGTCTGACAAACATAACGAGAGCTCATGGCTTTTCCATTGTGGTGGTGGGTTTTTCTGGCAACTCGGCCTGGTGTCATTCTCTTCCTGTGGAAAGCAGAGAGCCAGCAGAGCCCTCCCTCGGTGGCTGCACAGAGGTGAGGTGCAGGGCCCAGTCTTGCCTGCCGTCCTAACTCAGACCGTTGCTTGGCTCCGTGTAGGAGCCAACACTGTGTACACAGCTGCTGTAAGCCCAACCTTCATCCTAATGAAGACAACGGCCGTGATAGGGCTCCCCAAAGGCGACAAGTGCCCTGAGACCGGGGAGTGACCCTTCTTCCCGTGCCCACCGTGGGCACAGAAATCAGGGGCAGGAGGGCTCACCAACAAAACTGAACCGAAAAAATCCCAAGAATATCGGGAACCGGCCCCTCTCTGGCCAATCCTTGTTCTTGTTTCATTTTTGCTTCTTGTTTCTTTTTATTTTAAAACTTCTTTAGAGGGGAAAATATAGCACTAAAATTGGAACCACGTTTCACCATTTGGATAGGTACATTTGTGAGAATATAATTTTTTTCTTTTTTTTTTTATTGTGTTACATGTATACATATCTCCCCATTGTCCCCCCGCCCACCACCACCTCCCAGGCATACCCCAACCCTCCAGTGTCTGTGTTCATTGGTTATGCTTATATGCATGCATACAAGTTCTTTGGTTGAGTGAGAATATAATTGATTCCTGTGTGTGTGTGTGTGTGTGTGTGTGTGTGTGTGTGTGTGTGTGAGAGAGAGAGAGAGAGAGAGAGAGGTTCTATTATGTGGATTCAGTTCTCAGCTTATCCACTTGTTATCTTTTCGCAGCCAGGGGATACAAACAGAAAACCTCAGGTGTTATTAAAGAGAGGGCCCTGGACCAAGAGGTCCCTCCATGAGGGCAGGTAATGTCCCCTCTTTTCCTTTCCCCACGTGGGTGGCAGCCCTCCAGCCTGAAGCTGCCTTACCAAGAAGGACTCCCTCTGCTCAGACCTCCGCACCATTGGTGCTGGTCAGACCTCTGCAGCCCTGAGCCTCCACTTCCGTTCCTCCAAAGACCCAGCTCTTTAGTCTGAAGAGTAGGCCGGGGGGAGAGGACAGGAAGGACTGACATTGCAGAGGGTCCTAGCAAATAATGTTACAAATTGAAGGCCCCATCCCCTATGTACCTCACCCTTGAAAAAAGAAGGAAAAAAAAAGAGCTCTTCTGTCAAAATAAGAAAGTGCAGAGTTTGTTGTTGTTTTGAAGAATTTGAACAGCAAGGTGTTTTCCCGGGGACTCAGTTTCAAAGTCAACACACTGACACCTGCCTGAAACAGGAAAAATGGAGTCAGCTCTGTCATCACCCCCGCCTCAGCAGGGAAGGGGGGCTCTCTCCTGGGCCCCCGCTGTCCCCACACGCCTGCCCTCACAATGCTCCAGGGGTGACGGTGGAGGGAGGGAGAAAGGTCAAGTTGTTTGTACATCTGGTTGTCTCACTGCCGCTGGGCTGAGGGGTTGTTTTCTGAGAGCTCCTCGTCCCGTCCCTCCGGCTGTTAAACACTTACTGTGCAGCTTTTCTTTTCTTTCCCCCCTGAAGGCGGAGAGAGAAGCAAACTTTCCACAGGGCTCGCTGTCACGGATTTTTCCTCCCCTTTACAATGGAGTGGCGGCGAGACGGCTCTGAAAGGCGTGATTTATTTATAAACATATCTGGAAATATTTTTAAAATAAAAGATGCCAAGGGTGGGGCTGGGTCCCGGCCAAGTCCTGAGAAGGGAGCTGTTTATTCTGGAGGTCAGCACTCGCACCCTCCCACAGGTAGTTTTAAAGTAATTCAGGGTCAAGTGGAAACATTCTGATCGTCCTGAGACCTTCAGTTTCAGATTCCTGAGGGCATGGATTCTGGAGGCCCAGACGCTGCTGCTGCTGATCCGAGTGGCTCTGCACGTTAAATACAACCGGGTTTGGTTTTGTCCTTTCTGAGACCAGTGCTGACCTGGCCGGATTTAAAAACAGCTCCTGAAGTTGCTGTCCCTGAGGCCTCGCCATCCCTTCCCTCCGCTTCCTTCCCTTTGTGGTCGCCTTGTCCTCGGGCCGGACACACGCAGGCCTGGAAGAGACTGGGAACAGAGGATGGGAAGTTGCTAACATGAGTAGCCACACCCTTCGCAGGTTCAGTGGGCCACGGTTCTGCTGTCTCTGTCCTGTCCTTTTTTGCTCCATTCTGGTGCGGAACATGCTACAATTGCTCTGAGGAGGGAGTAGGGAGAGGATGTCTGGTCAAAGGGCATCGCGATGGAAACTGGAGAAGCCAGGAGAGGAAATGGGGGCCAGAGATAAAGAAATAAGAGCTGGGAGAAAAGAAATAAATAGAAACAAAGATGACGAATAATACGAGGTGCCCACAGGCAGGGAGCAAAATGGAAAGGGAGTGAGACAGGGGGATTGTTTCCCGTAGAGAGAAACAATTCAGAAATAGAAAAAAAAAATGTGAGAAACCTGAAAACAAACAAACGACGAGGCCCATGCAGGAAAGGAAAGAACCGAATGGAAGTAAGAAATAGAACCCCAAACAGGAAGGACGTCTGAATGAGAAATGCCATTGAGGGAAGGAACAGAGGAACCTTTGTGTCCTGTTTGTAGATTAGAGGGGAAAGGCAGAACAGAGGGAATCCAGGGGTGTTTATTCCTTGCACCTGGCAAGCAAAAAAAAAAATCATTATTTTTTAATCCTGGAAGAAATACCTCTAAGAGCCCTGGGCCTTTCATGCTATGGGCCCGTCTCTCACTCATCTTAATCCCTTAGGACTCTTTTAAAAGCGTCAGGAAACCCAGCATGAGGGAAACCACATTTCCACTCAGATGACTTTTACATCAAGTTTACTTTAGAGAGATAAGTTCTCATCGCCCGTAGAGTTCAAGCTGGGTTACCTGTCTCGGGGGAGAATTGATCTTGAGCTTTTTAGCCCCCATAATCCCCAGGTAAATGACAAAAACATCTTGGTTCCTTAAAAATATGGATAAAGGAGTGAAATAATCATTTGCATGCCTCCCATTTCAGAAGGCCGCTTTGCTATTAATAAGTGCGAGGTTGCCTTGTAAGTTTAAATAATTTAACAAATGGAGTAATAAAAAAAATGTAAGTAAAGCACAAACCTATAAACACAACACAAACCCAGGAGAAGTAAAGATTAGTTATTTCATTACTGCAAATTGCTGTCACTAAACATTATGATAAATTACCAGAAAGATGCCTCTCCACCACTTCTATAATGTCAGGTTATTAATTTTATTCATATACCAGAAATTACTTTCTTGTATGGCTCTCTTGCCCTCTTTTTCTAATGAGGAAGTGGGGGGAGAGAAAGGCAGAAGAGAAAATACTCAAACTGGGGCTAAAGTGAATGAAAAAAAGATAGAAACAAATAACATTATAAGCTTTTAGCCCCATAATAAGCTCTTATTTATTTAGACCCTATTAATTTGGAATTTATAATAACCTGATTGGGATCTGGGCAGAAATTTTCCTTCATTTCCTTCTCGCTAAGTAGTGCAGAAGAATGATGTAAATGTGATTACAAGGGGAACAGTTGAAATACATCATGGAGCACTTCAGGCAATCTCTTATATATGAATAATTAATATAAGAACCCATATCTTTCTTATCCAATAATTACCAGAAAGAATTTGTTAGGTCACTCTACAGAGTAGGGAGGTGTGGTTCACCACTAAATAGCAAGGCGCTGAACTTGCTCAGTCTTTATTTTTCTTACCTGTGAAATTAGTTCAATAATTCCAACTCTGCCTAATTCAAGGGGTTTTTATGAAGATGAAATGAGAGAATGAGTGGAAATCCATTTTGAAATTCATAAGTTATCAATAAAATCTATCTTATTCAAAATGAATTTAAAATTCATACTTTTTATTAATTCAGTGTGATCTTCTATCAAATATCCCATATCAAGGAGGTTTTTATGTTTTGTACAACTTCAAAGAAAGGAGATTCCCTAATGAATTGCGGTGTGTGTGTGTGAAAGAGAGAGAGAGAGAGAGAGAGAGAGAGAGAGAGAGAGAGAGAGGAACCTATATATACACACAATATAGATAGAGGTGTGGGCAAAAGTAGGTTGACAGTGGTGAGTACAAGAAACAGAGTTTAGCCGAAACCGGTTTGGCTCAGTGGATAGAACGTCAGTCTTCGGACTGAAAAGTCCCGGGTTCGATTCCGGTCAAGGGCATGCACCTTGGTTGTGGGCACATCCCCAGTGGGGGCGTGCAGGAGGCAGCTGATCGATGTCTCTCTCTCATGGATGTTTCTAGCTCTCTATCCCTCTCCCTTCCTCTCTGTAAAAAGTCAATAAAATATATTTTAAAAAAAAGAAACAGAGTTTATTGTATTATTATTTATTTATTATCGTATTATTATTAACTTACTTTTTTCCACCCCTGAATAAACATCTTTATTGTTGAAAATATTATCTTGAAGTGATATTTGCACTGGAGAAAATGCTCAAAATCCTCACTTCAAATCTCTGGCTCCTATTGCAACTTAGCTCCCAAAATATAAAGCCAAATAGTAGAGTCAAAATCACGGTGTCCTGTACATTTCTTCCCCACACCTAGATAACCTATATTGCTTTTGATGAAATGTATGTTGCAAAGTTTTTTTTGTTTTTTGTTTTTTTTAAATATATTTTTATTGATTTTCACAGAAAGGAAGGGAGAGGGACAGAGAGTTAGAAACATCGATGAGAGAGAGACATTGATCAGCCGCCTCCTGCACACCCCCCACTGGGGATGTGGCCGCAACCAAGGTACATGCCCTTGACTGGAATCGAACCCGGGACCTTTCAGTCCACAGGCTGACGCTCTATCCATTGAGCCAAACCCGTTTCGGCTGTTGCAAAGTTTTAAAGTAATGTTTCCTCTGTTCTAAGACACCTACTTTTTCTTATTTGAATGTTTTGGAAAATCAGAATGAGCTTTACTTATTGCCAAAATAAACATGTCAACTGCTAGATAGAGGTGTTGCTAAGAGCAATTGTCATTTGCTTGTAAATCTTTCAGAATAAAGAATTTTCAAAGCCAGGAGATGTTGGTGTTTATGCTTCACTCAGATGTAAAACATCTGTCTGTCAAACTCTTTCAAGAGAAGCTGTTGAACTTCCCACAAGATGTAATAGATTAAAAAAAAATTAAGATTCTAAATCAGGGGTTCTAAAAAGGTCAGACTCACAGGCACTTTTATGAAAGTGTCACCTCTGCTTGACAACAACTGCCAGTGCTTTACCAAATCCAAGGATCTTTAGAATATGAGTTAAGGTGATGGGTAGTTATATGGGAAAAATATGCTGCTTTTTGGTTAAAACTGTATATATTGGATATTACATTTCCTTTTTTTTCTCTCAATAAAACTACCTTTTAATTAGAAAAAAAAATAATCTTCTTTCTTCTAATTGACAGATTCAGCAGAAAAAGCTTCTAGCCTTTAGAGTCATCTCAAAACAAGGTTAAATATAATTATATTTACACTTAAGATCTCTGCACTTTATGTATAATTCAATAAAACCCTTTAAAATTACAGATAGATATGCCGGTGTATTTAGCTTGAATAATTGAAGATTTATTAAAATATAACCAGTTACAGCTTTTGAACTAGTAAGTGTAACCATTTATAGAACACCTCAGCTAAATCCTAGAATATTACACATGTTATTAATGTGCACAGGTAGGATCCCTAGGCCTGGCCAGCAATCAGGCCTGATGGGTGGGGTGGGGTGGGGGCCTTCTGGCTGCTGGCGGGGGCCTTCTGGCTGCTGGCTGGGGCCTTCCTTCGTCCCACACCGCCCCCTGGTGGTCAGTGCATATCATAAGTGAGTGATTGAACTCCCATCTCCCCATTGAACTCCAGAGGGGACACTTTGCAAATTAGCCTTTTATATAAATAGATAATAAATGATAAATAAAAATAACTAGCACTTATTAAGCATTTACTGTATGCCAGATACTTGCAAGGGGTGTACTACCTATCTCATCTAATTTTTAAAAGACCTTATAAGGTGGGTGTTATTATTATCCCTAACCATAAGTGGTGGGTATTGTTTTCAAAAATGTGAAAACTCATATACAATAGTTCCTCCCTTATCCATAGCACAGTGGTTGCTATGTCCCAAGACTCCTAGTGGATGCCTGAAACCTCAGATAGCACTGAACCCTATCTAAACAACATTTTTCCTACACATTGTCCACTGGCAGTCTTTGGCACCAATTTAATGCCAGCAAGAACCCCCAGTTTAATGTGCAGTGGAAAAGGAAATTTTATTCAATTGTGATATAGCATGGCTGAGAGGCAGCCCTGGGGCCAGGCCGCTCTCCAGCTAGACTGCTCTGCTCTGTGTGGTCCGCTCCACTCTGTCCCAGCTCAACTGGGAAATGTAGTCTTAAGTGGAAAGAGAAAATGTGCTCCAAATCAGAGGAAAACTGGTATACAGGAATCCCCAGCCCTGGTTCTGTCCTCATGCAAATGAGGACTCTGAATCCTCACAGTTTGATCAGTCCCAAAGTCACGGTCCTGGTTGGTCAGAATAGAGCTGCTCTGGTTGGTTGAGCTGTGCGGTTACCATTGGATGGGGAAAGCCTCAGTCCCATTGGTTGAAATAGGATTCCAGGATCTCCTGTATAAGGGCTGGCTCGGATGGCAGAAACAGTGCCGGCAGACAGTTCAGTGCAGGATTCCCCAAGAAGTACAGTTTGTGTGAGAGGCCTCTGTGTAGAAATGGCTGCTAGCTCTGTTTTTTTTTTTTTTTACATTTCAGTCCAATTAGCCACCAGGAGCCCTTTTCAGTTGGTATCTTCTTTCCCAGAGTTCCCAACATACATACCTATGATAAAGTTTAAGTTATAAATTAGGCAATCTCACAGATATAGAAGTTTGCTCTTTCTGTACATCTTAGCAACCCCAATGTAATTTTTTTTTTCTTTTAAGGCCTGGACCTTCACCTTTTTCCTTAAAGGAAGAACAGCTTCTCTTTACTCTGGCACTTTGGGGTTGTATTATCAAGTACAATAAGGATTACTTGAACACACGCACTGCGATACCATCACAGTTCATCTGATCACTGAGGTGGCTACACCGTGACTAACAGGCAGGGGCATATGCAGCGTGGATATGCTCGGCAAAGAGATGATTCACGCCCCTGGCAGGATGGAGCAGGACATTGCGAGATTCATCCTGCTACTCAGAATGACTAGCCGTTTAAAACTTGTGAATTGTTTATTTCGGGAATTTTCCCTTTAATATTTTTAGACCACGGGTGACTGTGGGTAAATGAAACCACCGAAAGTGAAACCACGGATCAGGAGAGTGTAAGGCACAGAAATGTTAGTTATGTCCATGAGGTGCCACAGCTGGGAAGAGGTCAGGGGGGAATGGGAATCTAGGCAGTGTGCCTCCAAAGGCGTGTCTCTGTGCCCTTCTTTACAATTCCTCTCAGAAATACATGCAGCCGGTCCCTTGTTCTTATTTTACAGACGACCACCTTAAACTCAGAGAGGCTGCGTAACTGACTGTATCATGCGCTGGTAAGCGGGAGAGCCAGGATCATACCTAGGCCTGTTTCCAAAGACCATGTTGGTTCCTCTGTAACACACAGTGCAATGCCTTTCCTGTGGAAGACACGTTCTTCAGACATGGTTTTCTTAATATCACATTATAATATAGTCTAAGAGGAAGGCTAGGAGTAGGGAAGATAGGGGAGGAAAAGAACTGAAGAATACCTCTTAGAACTTCAAGGGAGTTGCCATTGGTGTCTAACCCTGGCGCTCCAGAAATTGGAATTTTCCTCTGGAAGTGACCTCCTTTAGTTGCGCTGGTTGTGGGTGCATTTGCCAGTGAACTTTACTTGGTAGCCATTGGGATATTACATCATGACGTTTCTCTAACTTGGAAATGTATTTTCCTTCCTCCTCATCCTCTTCCTAGTTTGCCCCTATGCACCTACCCCCCTTTAAGGAATAAATAAATAAATAAGTAAGTAAGTAAACAAATAAGGACATTAGGAAGTATATCCCTCAAACTTAGGAACCATTCATGGGCAGTCACTGAAGTTTCACTCAAAAAGGGATGACCAGGGGGTGCCGTCTGTGCTCCTCAAGTCCAACTTGGAAGGCCAGGCCTATTTTAACTTCCTCTATGACTTGCCATTTGTAAATTAGTACTCACCCTTTCAGATTCCAACTATAGCAGTTCAGAAAGCTGGTTTCAACACGAATTTATTTGGAGCCATGGCCTGTACTTTTCTTTATTAGGATCTAAACATTCTAATTGTGGGTCACCTCCTCTGCCCCAAAGACCTTCACCGTAACGACCTAGGAACTGACTGTAGAGAAGGAGTATTGAATATCAAAGTATTATTCTGGCACTTTTTGCATTTCAGAAGCCATGTACTACTTATACTTTGAGAATTTTTTTTTTAATTCTCTAAATGTTGGGTTCTAGAGACAAAAGGAAAACCAGTACTGGCAAACATTTACCAAATATTGCTTATTTCTTGTAGGATTTAACAAACTGTAGTAATTTCTATCCATAGAAGCATGTCCACATTTCCATGTGGTTCTCTCTCTGTCAATGCCCCTGGCCCGAGTATGTGTTAAAAAGAAAGATAGTACTTTCAGGTCAGCATTGACCTAAACAATAAAGTTAAAACTTTTTTTATTTTTTAATTTCAGTGAGACCTCTCATTACTAACTTTTACAAAATAAAAAAGTTTTTTTTAAAAAGACTTCCACGGTCCACATGATTTGAATGTCTGTCCTTTTAAATAGTGGATTACGGGGTGTGTCACCTTTATCTTTGTGTTCAATTTCCTTTTGAGCTGTTACAGAGTGGCATGTTTAGCACCTTCAGCCATCAAGAGAGTTGGGAAAAAATAAATAAATAACCGGCCCCTATGGATTCTGGTTATGGTCTGTGCCCAGCACCTGTTAACTCAAAGTCAGAGCTCCATGGTGCCAGGCTTCCAAGATAAACTCTACTGGCAAGCGAGGGGCTTGGGTAGGAAGTGGGGACGAGAAACTGTTTTTAGGGAAAGGCATGGAATCTAAAAGAAATGGTTATGGAAGTTTAGCTGCAAAATGCTAGACAGACCAATGCATTTGCACATTAGGAGTCGTAATGCGAAGGCCCCTTTTCACAAATAGTTCAGTAGCTTAAGTGATAGTCCATGCAGCATTAAGTCCTTCATCTAGTCGCTGGACTGAGGCTCAAATGCACTCCAATACAGTGTCTGTTTGACAAAGAGGACCTGTTTTTGACAACCTGTGATGAGTCTAAGTATCCTGGGCAGAAAACTAGGCAGGCCTCTTCTTTAGGAAAAGAGGAATCTGAAGAGCATTGAGAAATCGGAAGTACTTGCAAATCAGTAAGGGCCTCCCTAGCCACAGCTACAGTGATGGGATGGGGGGGAGAGGAGGAAGGCGCCCACAGAGCAGCAGTCTAATGCTGTGTTTACATAAATGTCTGCATTACACATCGCTAAGTTCAAACGCCTGCCTTGCCACTGGCCCTACGATTTTAGGGACAATCACTTAACTGCCCTAAGTCTCACTCTTTGTTGCCTCCATATAGGGTTGTTGTGAGAGCCAAAGCGTGGAAAGCCTTGAGCTGAGCGCCTGGCACATCACATGCGCTCAAAAATGACTGAAATGTGTGACGAAGTTTAGGGCAGGCTGCCCCAAGATGTGCCACTCTGACACGCACATTCTTCTGAGCTGAAAGCAAGTATTTTTACTACTTCAGTCATTTTAAGCTGTGTGATTTGTATGTTGTGATAAAACAGTTTACAGAAAACTCGCACCACTCTGAGGTTTCATGGGGAGCAGGCAGCTCCAAGTTCTGCCCTGGGAAAAGGTACTTTCTTGGCTGCCCATTGAGGAATTTTGGGGATCACTTGGCCTCCCACACCGTCCAGGCCCTGCACCTCATCCGTGGGACTCAAAGAAGCACAAATGGGCAGGAGGGAGCCAGCTACCTGCTGTGAGGCCAGGAAGCCCCAGCCCCCAAGCTGCATCTTCAGCCTCCTCAGCCGCCTGCCCGCTGGCTCATGGGCCTAGGACTGTGTGTGGACCAGGAGGGCGCCTGGCAGCTGTGGTGACAGGCGGTGTGTGAAGGCGCCCCGCTGCCGGTGGGCAGCATCAGGAGCTGCTCCGGAAGGATGGCTGACATGGGCCGGTCACTCCAGGTCTGAAAGACCACACCCTTTAGCTCAAGTACAGGAACTGGTGCCCAGAGTAAACACCAAGACCCAGCACCGAGGCCCCCGACCCGGGGCTGACTCAGGGATTCAGGCAGCTTCTCCCACACCCACTCGCAGGCCACAATGGGAACTCAAAGAATGGGGCCTTCCTTCCTTCCTTCTCTAACTGCAGACTCGATGGTCAGCAGTGGCCTCAGGGAATTATAAACCTTTTGGAGAAAGAAATCACAGGCCCGGGCTGCAAACAGACAATTCAGGAAAAAAATCTATTTAATTCAGGGAATGCTACAGGGCTCTGTACTCGCTCCTGCTGCAGAGACAAAGCCTGGCAGCTCCCCTGCCACCAGCCCTTTTCTCTCTGGCATGCAGCCCACTTCAAACCTTCTCCACTGAAGATCGACAGGAAAAAGACCGACAACCCCACAGAAAAATGGACAAGGACACTGTATCAGTTGTGGTTCTCCAGAGAAACCGAATCAATAGGATATGTACGGATACATAGAGATTCATTTTGAGGTATTGACTCTCATGATTATGGAGATTGGGAAGTGACTAGATGTGTCGTCTGCATGCTAGAGATCTAGGGAAGCTGGTGATGTCATTCAGTTCAAATCTGATGGCTTAAGAACAAGGTGTAAATCTCAGAAGATGAGGTGAGGTGTCTCAGATCAAGCAGTGAAGCCAGGAAAAGGTGAATTCCTCCTTCCGCTGCCTTTTGTTCTAGTCAAGCCCTCAGTGAATTAAATGATCCCCACCTGCATGGGGGGAGCCATCTACTTTACTGAGTCCACCGATTCAAATGCTAGTCTCGTCTAGAATCATCCTCACAGACACACCCAGAATAATGCTTAATCTGGACACCCGTGGCCAGTGAAGCTGACCCGTAAAATGAACCATCACAGATATGAACAGACAATTCACAGGAAAATAGACTAAATTGGCTTTTAAATATATGAAATAAGTCTCTTCCTCACAATTTGAAAAATCCACAGTAAGCAAACGATTTCATTTTTTGCTGATCAGGTTGGCAAAATTTCTCTATGTCATTAGATCAGCTTCTCCTCAATCAATTTCCATACTCCCTTTCAATGGCTTCCCCGCTACCCATGGGGTAAATTCCAAAATTCCTCACCATGTTCTTTTGTGGGATTATCGTAACAAGACCCTCCTTGACCATGTCTATTCACCAACTACCCCTTGCATTCTAAAATCCAGCCCTACCAAACGTGCAGTTTTTAATGCCCTATGTTCTTGCTCATGTCTGAGTCATTAAAGATGCTCCTCCCTCTGCCTGGAACTCTCTTTTCTTCTTCTCTTCTCCCAGATACCTTCTACTCATCCTTCACATTTCAGCTTTATGCTCTCTTGCTCCAGAAACTCTGTCATATACTTGCTTCTTTAGTTCTGATTCCTTCCCAAGGCTGACCGTTAAGATGGAGCTTATGCCCTCCTAGAACATCACTGTGCCCCTTGCCACAGCTTCTGGCACAGAGTAAGGGCCAAATAATCATGGCACAACTTGATGAAGGCATAGCCAAGCCCCATTTCAAAATGCATTTGATAAAGAAGCATCAGTGGAGTCTTTGTTCTTTTGTGGGATCATTAGGGGGAAATAGCTTAGCCGAGGTACTCTACAGAGTTAGAACTCATCCCTGGAGCCAAGCCTGTACTCTGTCCTGCACTATACCCATCCTGTTCACTCTCTTCTGACTGGTTTGTTAGAGCTATCCCTCAGGTGATATACTTCAGAATTTAAGTAAATTTTGCAGTAGTACACGCCTTCCTCTTCCTTTTAAAAACTGTGTGTGTGTGTGTGTGTGTGTGTGTGTGTGTGTGTGTGTGTGTGTCAAAGAATAGCTCTGCCAGATTGGTCTTTGAAGTTCAGTGGTTTGAACTAGAAATTTGTGAGAAGATTGCTCTTTAGCAAGTTTTCCAAAAACTATTTTGAGGCAAGAATGTAGTAACTGTGTATTTAAAAATGTATTTTAGTGGCTGCTATAGACAAGAACAGTCTGTATTGCTTAGGACATTTTAACATGTAGATACCTAAAGTGCACTGTTGAAATAAAGCAATATATACTTTCCAAGGCTCAAAGCTGACCGGTGTCAGAATTAAGAATGTCAGTTGTTGGCAGAAGACAAAGTGTTTGGAAGCTGGAAAGCTATTTGCTCAGATTACTGAGAAGGGGGAAAATCAATGAGCATGTGAGTCCAAGCAACCTTCAGACAGAATTTCTAGGAATGCAGTCAGAGTGAAAGTAAAACTTTAAGAAACTAAAAGAATAAAAGATCAAGTTGTATAAATAAATAAAGCAGGAAAAGAAATAGCGCAGGCCTGGTTTTTAAAAGAATAGAACTAAAGTGGTTAGTTCTTAGCAGATCTCATAGAATTCCCAGAAAGAAGGAAAGAAAGCAAAAAGAAAAAAAAAGAAAAGATTGCTCACACCGTATTATCAAAGCTGTTTTCTTTTCCTTAGATCCAGAGCTGCAAAGAAGTACCCACAACCAAACTGTGCTCTCTACCACAAACCTGGCCCCTCCCTGGCCCTCTAGCATCCTGAGCTGTACTCCCTCCCAGCTTCTTGCCCACATTGAGACCTGGCACTCTCCCACACCCCAGCTGCTGGGCCAAGCCTTGTAACTCCTTTCTTCTTGTCAGGCCTGTCCACAGCCGTTAGCTGGAGCAAGCCCCTACCCTGTCTCCTGCCTGGCCACGGGCAGGAAGAAACCTCTGTGCTGTGAGCAGAGGGCTCTAGAGATGGACCATCCAGCTCACAGCCTGGTCCCAGCACTTATCAGCCAACCAATGTTGGCCCAGCTATTCTGTGTCACAATCTCCTCTTCTGTGGAAAAGGGGGGACAATAGCATTTTGGCCCATCGAACTGTGTGAGGATCAAATGAGATGAAGTTCATAGGACAGTATTTGGTCCACAGTAATGCACTCCATAAATGTGAGCTGCCATTATTCTTTATTATTTCCTTCTCCTTTTTTGCCTCATTGAAATCCATTTTTCTGGAATGATCATTTTCATAAAACCTTGAGCCTTCCCCTTCTTGAGGAAAATACTTGTTGAAGTTCTCTGTGGTGTTTAGGAGAAACCTAAATGCTTACAAAGGCCTGAAGGGCCAGGTTTGGTCCTGGCTCTCCTCTATCTCCCCTCCCCTCATCTTACACCCTCCTCTCTTATTCTCAGGGTTCCAGACACCCTGACCTTCTTTCAGTTCTTCAAACCCACCGAGCTTCCTCTCACCTCAGGGCTTTTACACAAGCTGCTTCCTCTGCCGGGAACGCCGACTCATCCTTTCCGTCTGGGCCCTGAGACTCATCACTTCCTCAGGGAGACCTTGCCCAGCCTCCCTAACTAGGTCAAGCTTCTCCGTGGCACCACGCATTCTCCTTCATGGCGCTCCTCAGAGTCCTAATCTCGGTGGTCATTAGAATAACATCTCTCTTAGGGCTGCATGAAGTGAGAGCCTCTATGAAGGCAGTGGCAATGTCTGGGTTTTTTTATTGCAACCCTTAGAGCCTAATACAGTTCCTGATATATAACGTGGTTGATACTCAATATCTTTTTTAAAAAAAATATGTTTTTATTGATTTCAGATAGAAAGAGAGAGATAGAAACATCAATGATGACAGGGAATCATTGATTGGCTGCCTCCTGCATGTCCACTACTGGGGACCAAGCCCACAACCCAGGCATGTGCCCTTGACCAGAATTGAACCTGGAACCTTTCAGTCCACAGGCTGATACTCTATGCACTGAGCCAAACTGGCTAGGGCTCAATATCTTTGAAAGAAGGAAGAGAGAGAGGGAGGGTGGGAGGAAAGAAAAATGTATGCAGGGTGTCTTGCCTGCTCTGAAGGCCACGCTGACATAAGTATTTGTGATCACTAAGAACCATCTCAGACCACAAGTCTTGTGTGCTCTCCCACCCCCAACTGCCTTTGATTCATTACAGTGTTTAATTCTCAACTCAATTCCAGTGTTGATTCTTAGGAAAAATGGTTCTTACATTGGTATTATAGTGTAACCTCTGAATGCGGTTTGTGGCATATTTTTCCTTGTACAGACATTTTGTGGTCCCAAGATAGGTGTGATGTTGCAAGGGGAAAATTCC
Source organism: Lasiurus cinereus (assembly GCA_011751065.1). Taxonomy (NCBI): domain Eukaryota; kingdom Metazoa; phylum Chordata; class Mammalia; order Chiroptera; family Vespertilionidae; genus Lasiurus; species Lasiurus cinereus. The sequence continues at coordinate 51,029,802 of JAAGEH010002531.1, read as the reverse complement.
AGCCAGAACCAAATGGGATTCTTTGTGCAATGTGTCTGCTTCTCCCTGATACTTACGCCCCCTACTGAAGAGTGAACTGCAGAAGAAGCTCCAGTTACAAGCAAAGGACTATGGGAAGATGGGAAGAGGGTAGAGAAAAGTCTTCCCACACCCACCATTTTCAGCCTCCAAGAGACAGCACTAGGAAGTGAAAGTAAATCTAAAGGAGCCATTCCTCTGAACTGTAGGCAGAGGAGAGAGGGCCATTCCTCTTGCTGTATTTGAGTGAATGTAGACGAATTGCTGAAGAACCAGAGCAGAAAGAATGTCAAAGGGATGTTTTATCCTTCATCTAATCCCCGTCTTGTATGAATGAGGCAACTGAGGGGAAGTGAAAGGGTTTGCCAAAGTCGTACAGAGGTCTGACTGTAGAAAAGAAAACTGAGGTTGATTGACTAGCACTTTGAGCTCCTACCCATCGTTTAGGTACTTTGCCCAGATTAAATCCTTACATAACTACATGAAGTAGGTTTCATTACCCCTATTTTACAGATAAAAACACTGAGGTTAAGGCAGGCAAGGTGCAAAGATGAAAGCTATGCAATGGAAACATTCTGAGGCTGACACTGCAAGGTGTCCTTGATCTTGTGCAAGCTAGCTAGCACTCTGCACCTGAGCACCCTTATCTGTAGGGTGAAAACCACAGGCTCTGGTTCGCCTGAGTCACTCCTGGTTTGCAGCTGTTGTCCAAGGGTCATTAGTAATAGCACCCCTTTCTCCTTCAGAAGTGCCCCAGATGGGATAATCAGGTCTGGTCACTCTTCTCTCTACAGAATGCTGATATTATTAGTATTACCTGCTCACGGTGTGGTTGCAAGAAATCGATGGGCTTTTGCACATAAAATGTATGGCATCTGGCACATAATAAGCACACAATAGATGTTAGCCATTATTATTATTATTATTATTATTATTATTATTATTATTATTATTATGGAAGGCGTGAAGCTGAGCTTTCGTTTTTGGCATTCCCATCACAGTCTCTGTGAATGACACTGCCTGGAGTTGTGCAGAGCCAGCTTTACTGGCTTCAAACTGACCCTGTGGGAACAGCACCCACCACTCTAGAACAGAGACCCTGTGGAAGCCCAACCTTGCCTTTTCCAGCTCTGAGCCAATCAGAGTCACTGCCTTCTTGGGTCACATTTTTGAGATGGATTTTTTTTTTCCTTCTTTTCACTCTAAAGTCTAAAGCCCAGATTTCTTAAAGAGAGGTGTCAAGGAGGGAATCCTACAGAGTATCCCTCCTCCAGTCCCAGCCCATGCTAATTAAGTGAGTGGCTTAAAGGACTGGCCTCCGCTTCAAGATTAAAAAGTAGGTGTGAATATTTTTCTCTGGCCCCCTTAAATTTTCTTGATTACAGTAATAAAAATGTTAAGCTCTATTGCTTCTCATTGGAGTGAAGGCACCTGAAAACTCCTCCTTCCCTGAAGAATCTACTTGTTGATGCTAGTGCCTCTAAACAGGTGTTCTTTAGATTGCTTTTTCTAATGGCTTTTCACTGGAAAGATCAGTTTAAATGTTGCTTTGAGCTAATCAGTGATTGCTTCTGTATTTATCTAAATGTATGTCTTTGATTCTGTGTGCTAGATGAGACATTACCTTCAAAGTCTATAAACTTAAATAAGGTAGGTGATTTTTAATTAAGCTCTTTGTCTTCTTCTGTCTGCCATATTTTATGCAATATATATATATATATATAATTTTTAAAGGCTATTTTAAACCTATATTTGAACTTCCAGAGTCATCTTTGGATATCCTATAGCAGTACGAATGGTGTGTCCTACAGAATGGGCATTCAGTAAGTACTTGTGGAAATATATTTTAATACCTTAATTCAAATCACAAACAAATTAGATTTGTTTTCTCTAGGTGTTTGGGTTAAGAATTCTTTAAATATTGTGTGAACTATCTTGTCTTTGCATCTATGTGTATTCTGTTCTCTCTGCCTAGAATTTCCTCCACTCCATCTCTCTTTGGAAAGCTTCATTCACTCAAAGTTCTCATCAAATGCCGATTGTTCCATGAAACCCAGCTTGCAGCCTCCAACCAGATATGGAGTCAGAGTCTTAGCACAAAGGATCTGCAAAGGATCATATCTGGTTTTCAAACCCCTCCGTACTCTGGGCCTGCGCTATCTTATCTGGTGGGCTTTTGTGCCTTGACTTTACTCATCTGTTTTGAGTATGTGAACTTCTTAAAGATGAGACTGGGTATACTCTGCTAAACCAAGTATTTGTAGTAAATACTTGATGAATGGTAAATTTATAGTTTGAAAGAATGATTTTTAAAAGTGGGGTATACCTGAACATATATTAAATGATTAATGTTGCTCTTCAATCGAGCCCCTAAAATGTGGAGCTTTAGAGTTCAGAGGCCATCAGTTCAGACTCTCTTCCCCGTGTGAAGAACATCGGGCTCAGAGAGTCTTAGTGTCCTGTGTAAGGTACCCTGGCTGGGGCAGACCAGAGTTCAGCCAGCAGATCTCCTGAGGACTCCTCCAGACATTTCTGCAGGCATAATTTAACATGTATCAGTTTATCCTTGAGTATAAAGTACATTTCAGCATTGAATGTGGTAACTGGCTAACTATTCATAGTTCCCTCTCTCCCTCCCTTTTAGTGCCCGTTTCTAAGCAGCAAAGTTGTGGTTCAGTGACTTCTGTCTGGGTAATATGAAAACAGGGCGCCTAGCCAATTTTGATGAGCTAACTATTTCCCTAAATTATCATGCCTAAGCAAGGGGCCCTAAACCTGCTGTTCAGCACTTATCATCGGATCTGGGGGATGGGCCATACACAGGCACATCATCAAATAGCTGGAATTTTATACTTAAGATTGTCAAGCAGTGAAAATTGTCATCCTTAGAAATGACTGACAGTTCCTCTGCCTCATTTCTGCAACATTGAGTTAGGTAAAATAAAATTAAAAATCGACTTCAGTCTTTTTACAGATTTCCTGCTGAAGACACGTGTGACAGGACTATAAATTTTCACCAGAAATTGATGGGAGAATGGGCACTGCAAAGTGCCTGAAAGACTTTGCGAAAAGTCCCAATTAACAGAATGCAGCTAACACCTCAAAAAAATAAAATGAATGCTGCAGTGGGAATGAATCTTGCTCGGAGTGCTGGGTTGTTGGCTGATTGCCTGGGGAGAGTGGTGCCCAGGGCTTGCCAGCTGGCTGATCCACACGCCTATAAAGGATGTGGTCAGCTTACACCTTGGCAAACTATGATTTTGATGGAAATCTTAGAGGTCGGCAGACGTTCTCCCTAGTAAAGTACGTGAGATCAGGTCATTGCTTTTATTTAAATGAAAAGAAAAAATCTTGATGGCCAGAAATAATAGGACCACATCGGTATTCTGCTCCAAATGAGAGTTCATTCCTGGCTGATAACAGAGAAATATCCTGAAGGAGACACAGGATGTAACTGAAAGTGGCACATTCAGCTAATCCCCAAATTAAAGCAGTCATGCCGCTGAAACCGACAGCAGGCTCATCAGCCTCTGCACCTCTCCCCACAAGTTCCACTCGATAACCATTTTTTCAGACTCAGGACCCCAAAGCTGTTGTTATGCCATCCTCTTACATGCACTCACATTCAACTGTGTGTGGTTTTTTTGTTTGTTTGGCGTAGATGTGAAGACAGGGGTCAGTGTGAATATCCTAGTAGCCCCACAATGGCTAGCTTCATGCTTTCACATGGAGGCACTCAATGAATGAAAGGACTACAAAGAGAGCATCTATATCCCAGAATCCACTCTGAAAATCACAGCCATTTATAAACTGTCTGAAAAATTGACAAAATTCTTATCAATCTTCAAAATGGATAAGGGAGTACTATTGTAGTTTTTTTTTTCTCTCACCTACTGTTATTGTCCTTCACATCCCATTTCAAATATATGGATGAGCAAAAATGAATGGGGATATGAAAGGTAATGGGTAAGCATATGAGAAAAAAACTGCAGAGAATACCCTATCTGCTGTTTCCCTTTCCTTTGCTTCAGTCACTTGCAGTTAATCGCAGTCTGAAAGTATTAAACGGAAAATTCCAGAAAAAAATAATTGATTCATTTTAAATTGCTTGCCATTCTGAGTAGCATGATGAAATCTCAGGAGTCCTGCTCGGTCCCATCCAGGACATGAATCGCGTCTCCCTGTTGTATTTACTCCCTGCCTGTTAGTCACTTAGAAGGCACCTTGGTTATCAGGTTGACTGTTGTGATGTTTCGGTGCTTGTGTTCAAGAACCCTTATTTGACTTAACAACAGCGCCAAAGCATAGGAATAGTGATGCGGGCAATTTGGATATGCCAAAGAGAAGCCGTTAAGTGCTTGTTACCTATTGTCTGAAAGCCAGTAGTGGCCTAACGCTAGGTCAAGTAATTAGCCTAATGCTAGTGTCTCCTCGCCATAAGAAGAAGAGTGAGTACAGTGCAATAATACATGGGTTTTGAGACCACATTCGCCTTTTATTTCAGAATATTGTTATAATTGTTCTATTTTATCATTAGTTATTGTTGTTAATCTCTTAGTGTACCTAATTTATAAATTAAACTTTATTATAGGTATGTATGCATGTACAGGAAAAAAAGCATAATATATTTAAGGTTTGGTGTGTTATCTGTGGTTTCAGGCATCCACTGGGGGTCTTGTAATGTATCCCCAAAGGATAAAGGGGACTACTGTATAAAGAAGTTTAAAGAAAGAATCTTTGTTTTAATGCTATAGAAAATTAGTTGAGGGAGAATAATTTTTAAATTACTAAAATTTAATACAGTAAATCAAATTGGTATTAATATTTGTGAGTATGTGATTGTGAAGCAATGGACTTAATGACTAGCTGTCTTTGTAAGACTATTGGTAATAAAATCAATTATAGTTCATTATTAACTATATTAACAGAAAATTAGCTTTTGCTAGCTTCTAAAAACATGAGGTTGTTATAATAGACTGTGGTCCCTTATCAACATATGAAAAACTTGAAGGCATATAAACCAACTCTCTTTCCAGAACTAAAGTAGATTAGATGATCAATTAATGGCTAAAATGTTATTATGTCTCTTTTAAATATTTCTTGTCAAAGACTTAAATATTCGTAGTTCCAACTCGTGTTTCTATTTGAGCAATATAATTTGATCATAATTGGTTTCATTTTGATTGTCTTTACATTTTGGGTACTTATTATCTTTTCTCTGATCCACTGGGAATGCCAAGTACCAATTTTTTTTGCTATTTAGCAGGTCAGTGAGGAGCTTCCCACTGAGTGCCTTAATTATTGTTAATTGAATATTGTAAATGGTTTTTCAGGATAACCATCTTGGCAATTCACCTAGCATTTTCCTCAGCGAAGTTAAAAGCACCAAGAATCTCTTCTACCCTTTTCTATATAGTCATCAAATCAAATATTGGCAGTAACTGGGTCATATTAAAGCTAGTCTCTTCTTTTTTAAATGTCACATCACATGCATACTTCATATGGCACTTAGAACATGGTGGCTGCTCAATGAATATTAAATGACAGCTGTCCTTTTAAATAGAATGATTCCCAGTTCCAGTCTAAGAGAGAACGTCCTATTTCGCTTCCAGAGCTCCCACAATGCAACTCATCTAGCATGGCAGGCCCAGTACTCTAAGGTAGAGCTCTCCCATTGTAATGCACCAGCACCAAGCTTTCTAAAACTTTTTGCTATTCTCCAATTAAAAGAAGAAAAAATAGTAAATAAAGAGCCCTAGAAAACTTGAGATTGTTAGAAGTGCTACAGGCAGAAAAACTGAAGAGTGGAAAAATCACTGAGCCAGCCTTCCTATATATTTCTTGCCTTATGCACAATAATAAAGAAATGAGAAATGTGTGATTTTTTTTTTAGCTTTCAAACTAAGTCTCCAATTTTAAGGGGACTGGGCTAAGGTTCGAAAGGAATGAAGTTGTATTGGAGGTTTGGTTGCAGCTATATAAAATCTTGCCTTCTTAATTATTTCTCTTGCTTAATCAATGAAAGCTCAACCATTGTTATGAAATCAGGACCAGAAGAAACCTTAAGACATAATCCAGAGCCTCCTTTCTCATCAAGGTGATCCATCAATTATTTTTGTTAGCTGACTGGTCAAGTTTATAATTGTCTTTATCTGAAAAAAATCTTCCTAAAAAAATGTGGCTTGGTTTATTAACTTCTAGCAGTTCATTTCTGAGCTCTGAGGAAGCTTGCCTTCTGAGCTATCTGATCTTTTTTTTCTGGGGAAGAGATATTTTGGAATGGTCCCACCTCTTGTTTTTAATTTCTTTCTTAGGCCTCTTATAGACTAAATTCTCTCATACAGCAGCATGAGCTTTCTTGTACATCTCCTCCATCATGTCTAGAGTTACATTGCTCTTTATGTATTGAGAGAATTGTGTCTTGTGTCATCTTGTTCCATGATCTGCAATGTTCTGACCCATGATGTACTTCTGCTGTACGTCTGCTTTGAATTCCTTGCTTTTTGGTTAACACTAGAGAATAGTTTGGTACTGTGACAAAACTCTGTCCACAGCTCTCTTTAAGATCCCAAAAGCTTTATTTTCAGTAGTAGTTCTGGCAAACCTTGCAACCAAATAGCAGGTAAAGGCACCAGGTTGACTATCAATGCTTTCCACATTGTATTCATCTTCAGTCACCTCCACTTGGCCTTCATTCCTTTTGTCCATGCCAAATCTGTTTAGAAGCCTTCGTGCCAGCAGCAGGCCAGTACAATGTGCTATAGCATAATTTGTCAGGCCATCCTGCACCCCATACTTTGGGTCCATGAGCATAAGCTACACAAACTATTTTATTTCCTTCTATATGAGCATAAGGAATCTAAAGAATGTTATTTTTGTTGGTTACACAAATTATCATCCTATATTTGCTTGTGTTATATGTATTTCTACCCTGAATTACCATGCCTTTCTGGGCATAATAATCAATTTTATCTCCTCATCATTTTCTACACTTTACTTGGTATCTCTTGAAGTAGGCCTTATTCTTGACAATTTTAACAAACTCCATTCTGTGGAAGAGAAACCCATGTCCATGGCTAGCCATAAACCCACAGGGCCAGCATAGCTCTGGGGTGAGGGAACAAGGTGGTCCTGAAATTAGTTTTTAAAAGGGAAGATAATCTGTTCGTTGGGAGATATGGGCTTCCACATGCGTGGCTAGTAACATTTTCTGCCACAATTTCCCCCTGGCATCTAGCCACTTGCTCTTAAGTTTGGCACAGGTTTCAGATTTAGAGACAAATTCAAGGCCCTTTAGCAGTTTTCCAGTGTTGAGTGTTATATACTACATGGTGATTTGCCTGCTGTTTTCAACTATTTGATCTTTTTATATTGAATATAGATTGTAAGACACCTCAAATATTTAGTGATATAGGCCAGAGCGAGTAAATGATTGAATAATAAACTAATAAAGCATGTCCTCAAGCTACAGTTTAAGAACACTTTGGCTAGTTCTGAAGAACAGCTGGTTATCATTACATTTTAATAGAGACAACAGAGCCTGGCCATGTGTCAGCCCTTTCTGAGGAGAAATACCCTGACCACATCCTTTTCCCTACCACCTCTCATTTCTAAGGAATCGACCAGTGGCAGGCATGTGACCATTGCACTGGCCAGATGATGGCCTATAATGTGACCTAGCACCAACAGGTGATCTGGGCCAATCAGATTTAGTCTCCTGAGAAATTAAAGGGCAGCTAGAGTGTGCTAGTTAGTATGAGGAAGCTGAAACTGAAGAATCTTGATTAGAGAGGAGGCTGAGAGACCATAAAGCCGAGCTAGTTATGAGGGAGCAGAAACTATGCTGAAGTCAAGAACTGGGCAGGAGAGAGAAGAGAATGAGTCAGGATGGCCCACAGACACAGCTGGGAGAACAGCTGGACCCAGAGCTACCGCTCTTCCTAGAAGTTTCCCCATCTGCTTCCAGTCCACATGCATTCTCCTGGTAAACCTCCCGATTTCCAAGAAAACTTGACTGTGCCTTTGCTGTTTACAGCCAAGAGTCTTGACATGTATCGAAGCATTTCTTTTCTTCCTGTTTTCACTCAGTTACAAAGTTTATACTTGATTATTTTGAGCTTTTCCATTTTCCCAGTAAGATTTAAAAATTATTGTCTCATAGAGCGATCTCTGAGAGCAGAACTTTAACAGAAACCAAACAGAAAGAGCTAATTAGACCCTTTTACTTATTTTCAAATAAATACTGTATTTAAAAAATTCTAAATATTTATGGAAGAAGATTCCCTAACTTCCTCCAATGGCTTACTCAATTTTCTCATAAATAGTAGACAGAACTCATCTGCCAAGAAGCCCCACTGTCTGATATTTGCACATACTGAGGTTTTCTCCTCTTTTTCTAGTTGCTCTGGGTAGAACATTTGACTTTTTGACTTGACTTCTTTCAGACGTACTCCTTGGCTCTTCTTAACCAATGCTTGGGCAAGTTGTTCCCTTCCCTACGGCCCAGTTCCCTATACCAGAGGCCTATTTGGGGTGAATGGGAGTCTATCAGAAGCTGAACCTTTTAAACTTTAAACACAGTCAAACTTATATACTGTACTATAGAAAGATCCAGAACTTTTTGTCCTTCCACCTCCTACAAGGGAAGACTGGTGATAGCTTGATAGAAATGTAGATCCCATAGGGGTTCTGCTATGTTAGTCATTGTCCTTCATTTATCAGAGTCACCTCAAACTTTAAGAAATATGCAGATACTTAAGCCACTAGAAATACGTAATGCTCCTCATTTTCATTCCTTTTGTGTTATTTGGGCCAAATACCTGCCACATACAGCCCATATTTAAATAATTCATGAATTTTTGGATGTCTGGTTTCTTTTGGAGTCATCTTAATGACAACATTGACTGTACAAAGAATCATACAAATTGTGTGCATAATCCAATTTGCTCATCAGCTGAAAATATCAGAAGGACTTTTCAACCTGAATATGCATGGACGCTGGATATACCAAGAAGGATAATTCTGAGCTGCAGTCTGATACATGTTTCTATGGTTGATTCCCAGTTAATGGTGGCTGGATTTGCCACATTATCTTTCATTACAGGGCCTGCTCATTCTTAACTTTATGCACTTTTAACACCTCTTCTATTGAGAAACTTGCATTGTAAACATTTCACTTACTTTCTATGGAAAAACGTTAGCTGCTTAATGGTACTCATGTATAGACACTCGCCCACCCCTTCTCAAACATTCATGCCTCTGTGTCCCATAATGTTCTTGTTGTATGAGCTGAATGTCCTCCTTTCCTTGCCAAGCTCCCAAGACCCAGATTAAGTCCCCTTTTTCTCTGAATTCTTCTGACTTTTCCAGTTCTATCTGGCCCCCAATTCTTCTGAACCTTTACAGCCTTAGCCATTCATACCAACTTAATTTTTAGTATAAACTTTAATGGATTGCTTCCTGCTGTTCAGGTCAGCCCCTGAACCAAATCACAAACATTGAAATGGAACTGGAATCATAGCCTTTACTATGAGTTTATGCTGCATGCATCTTGCCTGAGCATTCATCCTAATACCACAAAAACATATTTTGGTTGATCCACTTCAACTCTATTTCCTTTGCATGTGGAAAAGCAATATGAAGCATAGTCACCACCACTTCTTCTGCAGGAAAAGCTAAAGGGGCACAAATCTTTGAATTATTCTGGAAAAGGACTTTTATTTTCCCAGGAATTGCCATTGCAGAAGAGCAGGCTGAAGAGAGAGGACAGCCTCCCAGTTCTTCATAAACTTGCTTCATTAAGTTGTTCTAAGAGGATACTCAGATGTTCTGACATGCCCATATTGAAGCATTCATATAAAATCCCATTCAAAAGTGAAGTCTAAATGATAGTTTAAATTATCCTTCTGAGCGTGGACAATTGAGCACTCACCATAATAAAATCAGCCATTCTCAATACCATGGTGTCATCATTACGCCCCTCCTCCCTACAATCACAGGGAGAAAATAGATACCCCAATTAAAAAGTGGATTATAAATATTTGAGTTGAACTGTTACTAGAAGACCTTCTTATTCTCAATTTTTACATATTCTGGGTGTCTAAGATGCAAAATTACTTTTACCATGCGCTTAAATGGCTCCATGATTTTTGACCATTAACATTACTCTGGCATTTGCTCACGATCAGTAGGCCTGAGCTTGGAAGTCCTATAAATCCTGGCTAATTTCCCCTAAGCCCCAGGACTGGAAATTAGGTTGCTGCCATCAGGGTTTTCACATGACTCAACTCCTCTCCAACCTCTGCTGAAGCAAAGCATTTAGCACACAAACCAGTCAATACCTTCAAATAAAGAGTATGAATGTGAATGAGCTTTGTAAGTGTCTCCTTCCCAGTGGGGGCTTGAGTCTAATAGCCGTGATCAGAGAATAAAACAGATAGTTGCTGTCACTGAGACAGTCCATTGGACTCTGGGACAAAGAGTATTCCAAAGCGTCAGCTTCTTACTGGGGAAAGGGAGACAGACAGTACCCTTCTATATGATTGCTTCTATTCCACCTGGGGGTCCTGGAGGCGGTGCAGAGGGTCTGGATAAGCCACCTGAACCAGCTGCAGGATGAGCAGAAGCAGAGCAGGGGGAAAGAAGGGCAAAGAAGTAGCCACATTCAAGTGGGGAGCAGAGCAAATGCTCAAGGCCCAGAGGTGGGAAGCACAAGGTCTGAACTGGGTTGGCCATGGCAGCTGTGCTCCGAGGGACTCTTTTGAAGGCCTATAGCACCGCTGGCCCTGGGGCACATCTGCCGTTGTGCAGAGAGTACGATTCAGAATGGATTGTTTACCATCAAACTTCTGAAACAGAAAAAATACGGCGAACTTAAAAATTGGAATCAAAAGTCTTGAATTCGAGTTCAATGTAGTGAGGTGCTGAAGCTGATTCATGAGAGCCAAATCTCTCTCTCTCTTCCCGACTCCATGTTCAGTGAGTCAGGTTGATGCCTTGAAACGGGCTATTATTGGAATGTTAACGCCACAGAAATTGGCAAATTAAGTCAGTGTTGTAGGAACCCCTTACTCACCCCTCCCCAGAAAGTCACCACTGCATAGCTGCCACATCAGTCATTTGAACCTGGGTACATTTTGTACCAAATCTTGAATGGTACCTATTTCACAGGGGTATTGGTGTGAATGAGGCAATTAACTTGGAAGTTCTCTGTAAATTCCAAAGTTTCTAAAAGTGATCGATTCATTATTTGAAGTAAAATGTTAAGTACAAAGTTTTAACATTTATTGAAACGAGAGCATATAATGATCACCCTTTTTAGCTTAAAATATGATATAGGACAAAATTTCAGGAAGCACAACATATAGGAAGCAGCATATTAGACTCAGTTAAAACTACTATGTGCACGTTAAAAACTCTTAACTCAAATTGGCTTTAACAATGAAGTAAGTTCATTGTCACCTAGACCCGTAGTCAGCAAACTGCGGCTTGCAAACCACATGTGGCTCTTTGGCCCCTTAAGTATGGCTTTTCCACAGAATACCACGGCCTGGGCGAGTCTATTTTGAAGAAGTGGCATTAGAAGAAGTTTAAGTTTAAAAAATTTGGCTCTCAAAAGAAATTTCAATCATTGTACTGTTGATATTTGGCTCTGTTAACTAATGAGTTTGCCAACCACTGACCTAGACTAAAAAGGCCAAAGAGAGGGCCGCTTAATTCAGCTAGCTCAATCCAGAGACCAGGCTTAACCAGCAGCCCACATGTTGTCATCACAGAGCAGGATGACCATATGTCCCTAGTTACCCAGAAGAGTCCAGTTTATTCTTCCTGTCTGGTTTGGCATTCATCTTGCCTTGTTTTATTCTCAAAGTTGTCCTAGTTTACAAGATAAATGATATGTTTACTTAATCAAGGTTTGCTCTCTCTGATCAGTTTCTGTGTTGTAGGATTCACCCTCTAGTATCACATGATATATTTCCCCCCACCCACCCACCTGTCCACTGCCTGTAGCGCCAACTTCTTCCATGTGGCTACCTATAGCAGCTACAGACCTCACACCCTGACACCTTTTGATTTAATGGGACAGAAAATCGCTTCCAACAGCACCTAGACAAGTGCTGGGACTCACTGTTTCTCCCTGGTCTTAAGTCACATGGCCATTCCTGGAGCATGGGTTTGCTGATAGGCTTAGCCAGTCATGTTCACACCTAGAGTAAGGATAAGATAATCCCACACAAATCATGCAACTGAGAATGAGGATGGGTGAATTCTCCCAAGCAACAACAGTAGCTGTGGGCAGCAGAAGAGGTGAGTGGATACTGGAGAGGTAACAAGAATGATGGGCGATGTTGCAGAACAATAAAAGGGGCTTTTCCACTAAGTAGTGTTGGCATGGTGGGCCAGCCCGTGTGTGTCTTAGACCTCAGTTTTCTGCTATTGTTAGGTGAAGTGTGAAGGTAGGACTAGAGTACTTCAAAGATTCTGCTTCTCTCTATGTGTTTAAATTATGGCTATATTTTCTCATCAGTCTTGAGAGTTATCAATTCCAGGTTTATTTCCTTACCTGATTTTTCTCACTGGGGTTCCACCGACCTCACCTTGGCTTTAGAAGCCTTCCAACTCTGGTGGAGATGTGAAACATTCCATTGCTCCTATTAAGTCAGTCATATTCTTTAACTAGCTAACTATCCCCACAGTTTACAACTTGTGTCAGAGTCCAGGAAGATTTGCTTTTAGTTTTTTCCCGGTGAACCAAACAAGTCATAAAAACAGATTTATACCATGGTTTCCTTACAGCTGCATTTCATCCTAGGTTTCTTAAATCAAGAAATTGACTATCATAATGGCTGAATGAATAAAACACGGCAGCAATGAGTGACTGCCTTTAGCAAACGGAGAGGGAGACTTATTATTTAAATGTTCCTGGTTACATTAAGTGGAGCAAAAGGCTTAGAATCGAAAGTAAGAGAAATAGGCAGCCACGTCAAAAACGCCACTGAGCTGTAAATAAAATATGAAACTGGCTTAGAAAGGGCGCATTACATCGAAGTCAAACACTGATATATAGTCCCTAATTGTGAGACGTTTGTAAAAGGTGACATGACACCTGTCAGTTACCCACAGCAGCCAGGAAATGTAGATTACATGAATAATTCACGATCCAGTGCCCTTTGTTGCTAAGCCGTCTAAACCCAGTCCATAAAATAACTGCTGATACGAGAGAAGGAAAAATACGTTTAAGTTGCAAGAGCCTTATGTTTCACATGGAAATGTTCTAAAGGCAGTTTCATTATGGAACTATGTTCCAGTGAGCACCAGTGGCTAAATAATTAACATGTGAGCCTTTAGCAGGTGTAACAAAGGAGGGGGCTTGGGCTCTGGAAACTTTATATGCTCCCCAGGGGAGGCCCATAAGAGAATGTTCAGTATCAGAAACATATCATCACGGCCTTATAATTTGCTCCCCCTCCCAAACAGCAGGCAGACCATTACAAAGGCCAAGCCTGGCTTTTGTTTTGGAATCATGGAATTATAGAATACTCAATTTGGGAAGTCACTTAGAGATAACCTCCTTCATCGGCTCTTAGAAGCAACAAAAACCTTTTTTTTTTTCGAAGTCCCATGTGAGCGTACCCAATGTAAGACACAAAAGTGGAATTATTGTGAGGAGGATTATAAAATGGTCGGACCTACTCAGCAGCCCCTTGCCTCACCCCCTCTCACATCCCCGACCAAGCAAGCACCTGGTACAGGGATCAAACTGTCCTGTTTCCTAAATAAGGAAACTGAGGCGCCTGAGAGACAAAGGGGCTCACTGAAGTCCCATAGCCAGTAGTGGCAGGCAGAGCTGGGACTGAGAGCCAGGCTGCTGCCTCCCGTGCAACACACATACACATGTACAGCTGTAAGTACAGCTTGTCTACACAGCCACGTGAGTAGCCAGGATTTGGAGAAATACCAGTTCTGCAGCTCCTAGGACCTCACAAGTGAGCATGAGGAATAAAAAAAACAACTGACTCTTTCATCTGTAGTCTGGGCCTAGGCAGCCTGATACCTACAAGCCCTACCTCCCCCACTCCAGTGTTGGCCACAAGGCCAGGGTCAGAGGTCACAAGCCAGGTGGAAGGTGGGGCCTTGGAATGCCCAGGGGACTGGGCAGGCAGCCATAGGTAACCGGAGCCAGCCATCCAATCCATCTGCTTCCCTGGGCTGCTGCAAGAAAAAGTATCTTAGGAGAGCAAGCGACGGAGGTGGCTGATTCCAGCAGAGAATCCAGCAACGCTGAGGAGGAAGATTTTCTCACCTCGACAAGGTGGTTCCTTCCTTATAGTTTCTTTCCTTCATAATGAAGATTCCAGTAGACAAAAGGGAACAAAAAGAGGTTGTGTTTCAGAGTTAAAGAAAGAAAGAAGACCTTCTTTTTCATTTTAGGCTTGTTTGCTGCCATGGTTTGGCTTTTTTTTTTTTTTTAAGTTTGCAAGGAGATTTCATTCCTGTGTAAACCTACTGTGTGCAAATGTTTTGGCATAGGTTTTCTCTAATGTTTGCTCTTGTCTCAGTTGATTTATATAAAAGCTTTTTAGGAGGTTAACCTATAGGAAAATGGTACTGGGAAAGGGAACCAAGTTTCTGATGTGGGTCAAAAGTAAATATAATTTCAAGACTTTCTGAATGTGTTTCTTTGCAATTAGTAATCACTTTTATAATGAACACATAATAATTTGTTTACAAAACAATAATATGCTGTTGGTTGTACTGGAAATGCGGAAGATGAAATTTTTTCATTTTGACCATTCCAACCTGAAGCAGGGGAAACTGGGCATCTTGATGTTACAGCTGCTTTGAGGCTGATTCTCTCAGTGCGTCTGTCACTATGCCCCCTTAACTATGTGAGGGTGGGAGAATTTCTTTCAACAAATGGAGGTTATTATTATTAAATGAGTCAATGATTATCTAAAGCAATTAATGCTTGTTCCAATAATGCTTCAATGTCTCTGAAGGACAGCCTGGGGAACTCTTCTCCAGTTTGAGACTGGTGGGGCGAGAGCAGCTGGGTGTGAGACCAGCAAATGGATAGACCTCCTGCCAGCCTCAGTTTCCTTGTTTGTAATTCGAGTGACTGCCTCACGGAATGGCTGAGAGCATTATGGCTACCACATCTCCCTGGCAAAATCCTCACCTAATTGGGCTGTCGTCTGGGTTCCCAGAAATCTGGGGCTGAGACAAAGGCTTCCATGCACGTTCTTTATTGCACATGTGACTCCAGGGAGATGGATGAGAGATGGAGGTGCCACACAAGGAAAAAGCAGGCATCGTCAAGGCAGCTACTGCTTAGCGTTGCCATTTTCAGCAGATGAAAATACAAAACACCCAGCTAATGTTGCATTTCAAATACACAGCAAAGGCTTTTTTGACTGTAAGTACATACCGTGTAATATTTGGGACATACTTAGAGTAAAACATGCCTTGTTGTTTACCTGGAATTCAAAATTAACTGGGAGTCCTGTGTTTTATGTGCAACTAGAAGCTTCGTCCTCGGGGACTGAGAAGTCATATGAAATCTGTGTTGGCACTGAGCCAGTTGTCCCCTCCCCCCCACTGGTCAAAGTTAATGTCCCCTGTAGGTCAGAACTCGCGAAGCTCTTCTGAGTTAATGAAGAGCTTAACTCGGAGCTGAGTGTGTTCCCATGACTGTCCAGCGTCAGGTCAGAGCCGAAGGTGAGGTGCCAGGTTGGTCCTGTGTGAGGCTGACCTGAGGCAGCAGTGACTAGACACATGACAGGGAAAGGGGTGCAAGAGATGTTCATTACCGATGGCGAAGTATAGTGATGGAGAGCACACATCTTGGAGCAAAAGCCCGTGTTCGAATCTCAGCTCTGCCACTTACTAAGGCAGGTAACATAAAGTTTCCACGTCTCAGTTTCTTCATCTTAAAATGGCAATAATAATACGCAGTAGGATTGTTATGAAGATTAAAAACAAATATAAAGTTCTCAGAATGGTCCTTGGGACATCCTAAGTGTTTGCTGTTTTCCTGAGAGTGGTAGATTTCAACCACTGTAACTTTACAGCTGGGAAAACTTGAATGCCTTGCAACTAACTGTGTTGCCAAATTTTGATCCATGTCCCCCCCAAATTATTTTTTCACAAGTGAGGCTAAATGTTATCACCACCTGGTCATAGGTGTTCTTCAGCACTGAGGAGAATTATCATCTACCTGGATGATGGTCTTTTAGAGAATTCGAAGGGGAAGGGTTTTTGTGCCCCATTGAACCCGGGGTCTTTCTGTGGAACCAGCTACATACCCTGGGCTTCCCACCCCTCACCCTCAGCCAGCTGTGTCCCCTCCATCCAGCACGGCAGGACCTGCTCAGCTGGACGCCGCTGCTAACCCCGAGGTGACTGGATGTAGCCATGATTATAGCAGAAATAAATTGTGCATATTGATCAGATCAGAAAATTGTGTATCTCTCCATGTGCTGAGATTAATAGTAGGTTTTTTTTCAGTTCTCTGAAACTTGCTTCTTTGTCCCAGTGTGCACTTCTCAATACCTCACATGACCTGCCAGAAATTCTAAAATGTGCATCTGGGCCTCAAACACAACATTGCTGAGAAAATGCTAGCTTAAAGAGTCACTCAAAGAGTGCTTCCTTCACAAAACCATCCCAAGCTCTCCCTGCCTTTAGAAGCTGGCCCATCGGTGCTCTTGTCGGACCGCTGGCAGTCCTCAGCCTTAGCCCTGAAGGCAGAGCATCCTAATGGCTTGTTTGCAGGTCTGTTTTTTGAGACTATTGAACTCGGTAGGGCAGAGCCACATATATTCACCTCTGTAGCTCTAACCCTCAGCTCACTTCTGGCACAGGGTGGGAGCAGGCCTAATTTATCCAGTAGGCACAGAATGCACCATGCCCAGGACCTACAATATTTTTTAAGGGGTTCATGAAAAAATTTAAATTTTCCTGAAAATCAGAAGAAAAAAAATGTAACTGTTAAAATATAAATAAATTAAAATTTTTTTCCCTCATGTCAGAAAAAAAACAAGAAAATTTTAGGGCCCTAAAATCTATTCATTGTCTTAGTGTTTGTTTGTTTTTTAATGGAGAAAGAACCCCCAAAAGACAAGAATGCTGAGGGCCCACAAAAGTCATAATGGGGTCCTGGTATTGAAAGATGAAGTAAACAAGTGAGTAAATATGCAATAACTGTTTAAAAATGCTTTACAAACAACACAATGCCATGAAAATGTAGCTTTTTACAAAAAGCTGACAGTTTTATTGCTGCTGTAAAGTTCTCCTGCCCTTTAGGACATTAGCCGCTAAGGAGTTTAAATTGTTTTTCCAAATTGAAGGCTTTTTAAAGTCATATTCATATTCTTTCTTCCTATGAAAGAAAAGCTTTAAGTGTATTCCTATAAAGAATATTGTAGTGACCTGGCTGGCCTGGCTCAGTGGTTGAGCGTCAACCTATAACCAGGAGGTCATGGTTTCATTCCCAGTCGGGGCACATGCCTGTGCGGGCTCGATCCCCAATGTAGGGCATGCAGGAGGCAGCTGATCAATGATTCTCTTTCATCATTGATGTTTCTATCTCTCTCCCTCTCCCTTCCTCTCTGAAATCAATATATATATATATATATATAGATTTAAAAAAGAATATTGTAGTGTGGACAGGGAGGGGGCAATACAAGCACAGAACAGAAAGGCTCCACTAGTCAAAGGAGCTGTCCAGGTATACTTCCCACTTACATACCCAGTATTTATGCCACATGAAGTGAGCACTGGACAAAAAGCTAAGCTCCTAAAGAAAGGGTGACTGTTATTTTTACAAAAAAGAAATCCATGAGCCTAACGTTCATGCAATGAAAGCTCACTACCCCACCATCACGGCTCACCGCTGAGAAAAGTGAATTCGTGCTTCTGGAACGACCTGGTGCTATATTCTACCCTTTGAGTTGGTTGATGACAAATGAGTCCTATCATTCTCTCTCTTGGAAAATATAAACCCAGGGGACACTGATGCACAGAATATCTTCTAAGGGGTGCTGAGACTGTTCTGACCCAGAGATCACGCTACTCTGGGCTTCCACACGTACTAAGGCGAATCTGGACACTACTGTTTCTTGCAATCTTGAAGAGCCAAGCTAATGTAAGAAAAAAAAAACTTTACTTTCTGAAATTATTCTCAGGAGAATTCCTTTAAAATATGAGGTCTGGTGGTGCATTAAAATATGACAGTACAAAATGACCATAGGTAGTGAACTAAAGGAAAGGGTTATTTTTTTCCTTTTTATTCTAAGACTTTTTTTTTAAACGTAATGAAGCTTTATTAGTCTTACAAAAATAAAACAAACAAGAGTTACAATTTGCCCTGACTGTTTTGGCTCAATGATAGAGCGCTGGCCTGCAGACTGAAGGGTCCCGGGTTCGATTCCAGTCAAGGATATGTACCTTGGTTGCAGGCACATCCCCAGTAGATGGTATGCAGGAGGCAGCTGATCGATGTTTCTCTCTCATCAATGTTTCTAACTCTCTATCCTTCTCCCTTCCTCTCTGTAAAAAAGTCAATAACATATATATATTTTTAAAAAGAGTTAAAATTTATGGAGACCCAAGCCCTCCCCTTAGCTCTTTATGCACATTTTTTATTCAAGGAAAAAAATTAAATACGATGTGTTTTGCAAAAGTTGTTTTGCAGAACTATTGAGAATGACATTGTTTCACTATACAAGCAGCACAAAAGCAAAATCAGCTATAATTAAAAAGCTACTGTATTCTTATCTTCCTGTTTGGTTTCCGAGTTGTATGGTCGTAGGCTGGGCTTCCCCTGGCTTGGTTTTGACTTGATGCAGAAGCAGAGCAGAGTTCTGATGAGAACAGGCTCTGGGGAGAATGGTTATGATCAGGTTCCCAGGAGATGGGCAGCCAGAGCAGAGAGCAAAAGGAACAAAGATGTCTAGCAAATGGACAACTACCACCTCCTGCGTGTCTCCAGCTGTTCTAGGCAGCCATTCCAGGCATCCTACCTCCATGAACGAATGTCTCATGATGGAGAGGCTCCTGTGTGCCAGGCACCAACCACCCCAGTGTCTTGTGTTTATTAACTAGCCTTCCCAATACATCAACAAGGCAGGTCCTGTGATTATCTCTGTCCTCTTATAAGCAAGGACATTGAGGCAAAGAAAGCTCAGTGCCAAGATCACCCGACCAGTAAGGGAGATAGGTCTGGAACCCAAACAGGAAGCAACAGAGCCTGAAGGAAAGCCCAAAACCATTCCAAGAAGTAGGGACTTTCATTATCCCTGTTTGACCTGCAGAGACCATGAGATTTAGAGAGGCCAGGTGACTTCCCGGAGTTTACCTAGTTAGTAATTAGCAGTGATGAGAAGTTTATCCAAGCAAAGCAGGCCCCTGCGCCAACACACTGAAATCACTTCAGCACATGCAGTGTCCATGTTCAGGATGGCGCTCCAGCCTGTTTGCTGAGAAGGGATATCATGGTGTGATAGGGAGGCTGGTGCACAGAGAAAGGAGGCAGGGCGAGGCTCTGGGGAGGATGGCTGAAAGAGAAAGGGGACCCGCTCTGTGCTTGACAGAACAATAGTGGAAGTAGTGCAAGCTTTCCAGGACATAAGAAAAGGAAACAAATCAGAAAATGAATAAGGCAGAGAGATTTCTTAAAAGCACGGGGACACAGAGAAAGGGGGACACTAAAGGTATAAAGGAAGAGAGGAAGGTGAACAAAGTGTACAGAAGGCTGTAGCATAAATGTCCTGGAAGGTTCGGAACCATCACCTCAGGGAGGGCCAGCACTGGGTGGGTGCAGTGACAGCTCACTGCACACCAGCCTCCGTGGCCTCCACATGCAACCCCAGGCAGGCCCTTTCTCCATCGGGCAGGCAGCGCACACCTGAGGATCGTCAGCAAGGCCCTCGGGGCTTCCTTCACAATAAAACATTGTATGGGCCTTCCACCTATGACTCAGTGTGCATTGTATGTCTGATTGAAAAAGAGATTGGCTTTACCTGCAAGTGCTAACGTGTTGGCTGAGTTGAAACGAGTGCACGATTACATAAGAAATGAAAATACCTGGGGAGCAAGCAGTTTACCACCAGGCAAGGGACATGCAGAATCCTGAGAGGAGAGGTGCCAGGCGGCTCCTTTGCCAACGGTGAGAATAGCTGTGGTTGGACGGGTGTTTTGTTTAGCTTTTACCCCAGTGTTTGGCACGGAGTCCTGAACACTGAATGGGGCCCCTGAACCCTGCCTGACACCAAATTGCTTTCTCTAATGTCATTCCTGTTTTACTTTGAGAAGGACTGGGTAACAACAAAGGGGAAAGGACAGAGTAATTAAAATTTGTTTTATGTGAAAACTTTACGTGCTGAGCCTGTAAGAAATAGAGGGAATGTTTAAAAGAAGGGCCTTGCCCTAACTGGTTTGGCTCAGGGGGAAGAGCGTCGGCCAGTGGATTCAAGGGTCCCAAGTTCGATTCCAGTCAAGGGCATGTACCATGGTTGCAGGCACATCCCCAATAGGAGGTGTGCAAGAGGCAGCTGATCGATGTTTCTAACTCGCTATTCCTCTCCTTTCCTCTCTGTAAAAAATCAATAAAATATATTTTAAAATAAATAAATAAATAAAGGCCCTTTGGCCCTGGCTGGTGTGGCTCAGTTGGTTAAAGTGTCATCTGTTACAGCAAAAGGTCAGGAGTTTGATTCCTGATCAGGCCACATATCCAGATTGTGGGTTCAATTGGGAGATAATTGATATATGTTTTCCTCTCATCTCTCTCTCGTTCTTTCTCTCTCTCTCACACACACACACGTGCACAGGCATTGATGTTTCTCTGCCTCCCTCTTCCTTCCTTTCTCTCTAAAATCAATAAAAACATATCCTTGAGTAAGGATTTTTTTAAAAAGAAGAAACTCTGGGACTAGACATAAATAGGTTCAAGCCTTGGCTCCATTATGACCATAACAAGTTTCTCAGTCTCTCTAAGCCTTAATGTTTTTCATCTGTACAATGGGCATAATATAGGATCAACCTCAGAGAGTCCATGTGGGAACGGTATAAGATAATGCAGACAAACAGCTTAGTTTAGCACATAAGTACCTAGCAAATGTTAGCTGGTATTGTCATCTGTAAAATGGGAAAGATAACCTCTCCTGCTCCCTCAAGGAATGCTAAGGCTGAAACAAAAGGTTAGCAAGATGAGAGCTCTTTGAAAAGTACTTGTCAATTTTACATTATGCAATGTGGTGTGGTAAGACCAATACTGGACATGGAGTTAGAAGACTTGGATTCCAGTCTGTGGACCTTCATCTGTTTATCCCCTAAGGGGTGGGTTGATTAAGTCCCCTTTGACCTCCCCTTTAGCTCTGACACGCTGGGACTCCAGGGCCCCTTCCTTCTCCTGCTCCTCTGTGGCAGGAAGGCGGAGACCCTCCCTCGGTGGGTTTGTGGCTGTCACACCCATTTCCTGCTGGTCTGCCAGGACCCTATTTGACCAACTTAAAAAAGGAGAAAAAAAAGTACTCATACGTATCGGGGATGATGTGCCAGATACTTTAAGTAAAAAAAGACAAGCGGAAGAACTGTGTGTAATTCTATTGCATAAATAGTCTAGAATAATTTTTAAAATATAGATTTTTTTTATTGCAGGGATTATCTCTTGGGCAATGTAAGGAAACTTTCACTTTAGGCTTTACACATTTCTGAACCTTATACGTACTGTGAGCATGTTTCATTTGATAATGAAAGTAATTGTCATGAAGATGTAAATGAAATTCCAAATATGTTTGTTGTAGAGAGTTTTGGGGGAAAATAAGAAAATTATTTATTACTTAGACCAGCCTAGAAATATTGCTTTAACATTTTAATTTATATTCTTTCAGTCTTTTTTTCTATCTGTGTATATCACAGAGAAATACATGTATTTATTTACCAAACATAACCATGCTGTCTTACAATTAGCCTCACTTAACAATATATTGTTTATGTTTCCCTGTCATTAAAGTCTCTGCTACAATCTACAGCATGATTTCAATGACTGCTTGCTTTTCCATATTGTCTGTGGCCAACCTCCTCTTGCTGCACATTTTGGCTGTTCTTGGTTTTCCCATTGACAGTCTTCTGGAGAATAATGAAATGTTGAAATGTTTGGCTTGCTTTCTCTCTTCGGGTAGAGCCGGCTATTCTGTCTTTTCTTCCTCCTCTTTGTATCCTTTAGCTTTTGGGTGGAGGCCCAGGAGCTCCACAAGGGGTGGTGTGTGTTTAAGAAACGCAGCTAAAGAAACAAACTGATCTCAAAGAGCTCTAAACCCAGAGTGTGGGGAAAATGCTGAGCATTGTAATTGGCCTAATGCTGCTCCCATGAGAGATGCCATCTCCCTCGGCCGCCAGAGTTCTGGCAAGGAGCTTCACTCCTCTCATCCAGCTGATGACAGATAAATATTCCTCACTTCAACAGTTATATGCGGCCCCCAAAATGTTTCCCTAGGTCTGTCAAACACGAGCTGGAAATGCCTACCAGTTCATCGTTGAAGACGGAAAAAACATGCTTGGTGACATCAGCAAGCCGGACTGTGGGCAGTGGGTTTCATCAAAAAGATAGCCTCTTGGGCCACACTGGCCCCTGCTCCCTGAGCCAGGCTGTTGGTCCAGTGATGGTGACTCAGGAGGGAATGCCAATGACGAGCAACAGGCATGCCAGGGAATTACTCAGCACATGCCAACAAGTAACCTCATACGGTAATCAAACGCCGGCCAATCTGCGAACACTTTGCGTAACAGCATATTTGGATTTGGGGCTTAGCTCTTAGAGCTTGAGTTTCACGTTTGCCTGAGCCTAGCCCCAGCTTCCCAGGGCCCCTCCTTTGGGCCCTGTCTCTGCTTGCAAGTGCAGAGAGTAGTTTTTCCAACAGCCAGAACTTGGCCTTCCCTTCGAGGTAATGCCAAACTCTGCCAGGGATCAGCTGTCTCATCTGTCTGCACTCCTCGTCCAGGCCAGCACTGCTTCTCCATACGCCCTGTTTCTTAGCAGGAGGCCAGCAATGTGGGAGATGAATGCCTCCTTTGCTGTTGGGATACTTAACAGTCATTCTTGGTATTGTCATGATTTCTGATGCACCCTACCAACAACAAGGGAGAGGCTTGTTGACTGACAACTGCTGATATAACAACATTCTATCCAGTCCTGGCTGTAATAACTGCCAAAGTATTCCTGTACCATCAGGCAGGCATTTGGCTGCCCAGAAGCCTCAGGAAGGGCAGAGAAGCTTACAGATTTCAAGGCCCCTCACTTCTGGATCTGGTCCTTCTGCAGATATCCTGAAAACTGAGAGTTTGATGGATTTAATTTAGGATCCACATGATAGGATATCCTCTCTGCTTTCCTACACAAATGTGCTCTAGAATGGCAGCCACTCTCTGGGGTCTCTTTAAGCTGAAGGTCAGGGCCAAATGAGCCAACTGGCCCACACACCTCATCGGTACTTCCTCAAGGCCTGGGTGTTTGTACGCAAGGTGATATCGAACATGCAGTGTTTACCTTGGGGGAGAAATAAAGGCTAATCAATGGTTGTGTCCATAATTCTCCCAATGAAGGAACCATTTATATTCAAACTCCAAGTGAGAAGACATTGGTCCCGTAAGGTAGGGCTTTTAAAATGCCCCTGCTCTTGCCACAGTGCCCTGAGAGCTGGGTGGCACCCAGAGAATGTGGCTGTAGACAAGAGCTGCAGTCACTCAGCAATAGCTGTATTAGAGACCAAAGCCTTCCCCAGGAAGAAGTTGATAAGGACTCAGTAGTTAAACACAGTACTTTGAAAAGAGAAATGAGTCAGTTATCAAAGATCATGAAGAAAGAAGCTGACATTCCAACACAGACCTAATAATAAAACCTCCTGGGATGTTCACCAGCTCTCCAGAGTAGGTGTGAACAGTTAGATTTCCCTTGTCCTATCAGTGAAGGGTCACCATCATTTCATTTGCTTTTTTTTCCTTTTCTTTACTTATTTTTCTAATTTATGTTGTTTTTATTTTTTTAGTTACAGTCAATAAACAATATATTATTTTCAGATGTATAGCAGAGTGATTAGACATTTATATAACTTATGACATGATCACCCCATTAAGTCTAGTACCCATCTGACACCATATAGAATTATAATATTACTGACTATATTCCCTATGCTATATGTGACATCCCCATGACTATCTTTATAAAAAAAACTGGCAATCTGCACATCTTAATAAGGACAAACTGAAGGCTGATACCTGAACCCATTATAAAATGTACTTATTACCAAGTGTGAGTTCTATCATTCTCAAAAACAAACAAAAAATCTTTTCCTTCAGAAGGAAAGAAAACTGCTCTAACTTTTGTTAACTGTAGGTATGTCTGGGCTGGATAAAATCCTCACTGTGTCTCTAATTTTAACTGTGGATGATAAAAAGCAGAAGATGCCCAACCTAAGCAGCTATTAATACTTTTTGTAGCACTAGATATATACCTATGAGACAAGAACAATATGAAAGTAAAATCTCTTTCAAAGTAGAAAATAGACTGCTTGTCTATTTTTACAAAGCAAGAGTCAAGCACAGTAATTATTATTATTTTTAATATATTATTTATTTATTTAAAATATATTTTATTGATTTTTTACAGAGAGGAAGGGAGAAGGATAAAGAGTTAGAAACATCGATGAGAGAGAGACATTGATCAGCCGCCTCCTGCACACCCCCTACTGGGGATGTGCCTGCAACCAAGGTACATGCCCTTGACCAGAATCGAACCTGGGACCTTTTGGTCCACAGGCTGACGCTCTATCCACTGAGCCAAACCGGTTTTGGCTAAATATATTTTTATTGATTTCAGAGAGGAAGAGAGAGGGAAAGAGAGAGAGAAATATCAATGATGAGAATCATTGATCGGCTGCCTCCTGCACACCCCTTACTAGGGATCAATCCTGCAACCTGGGCATGTACCCTTGACTGGAATCGAAACTGGGATCTTTCAGTCTGCAGGCCAATGCTCTACTTGGCTAGGGTGGCACAGTAATTATTAATGCTTTATCGATAGTTATTAGTCCCCCCAAATCTCAACTAGTTGAATCTATACTACCTATGTTCTTGGAAGAACATAAAATGTGGCCTCCAGTGACAATAATGAAAGGAAAGAATAAATTTGTGAAATTCTTTGCATAGTTTATCAACCCAAAGCCTTGATGTTAAAGACAATTTTTGAAGGTTTAAGAGATGTTCTTCAAAGAGCTATTTCTGTCATATGAACTATGTGAAGATCATTTTAAAATTTTAAAGTCACATAATATGTAGAACACAAGAAAGGTTGTAGCATTTAGAGAAAAAGCCCAGATGTTTGGCCTCTGTTACTGATTTCTGATGTTGGTGGGTCAGGAGCCATTCACAGGAAGGACCCTTGTAGCAATCTTGCCCTTGTAGGCCCCTAAGGATAGAGCAGCACCTGAAGTACTGGCTTCCCCTGCAGGCAGGGCTGTTCCTGGAGTTCCTCTGCTGAGGTAGGCAGGGACGTGGGTGTCATGTTGCCTCAAAGCAGTTCAATTTTCATTCCCATGCCCTTCATTTATTAAAACTCGACAAACCATGGGAACCTATCGGGAACAAAGTGTGGTGCCATCCTACCTTCCATTCTACTAATTATCTGCTTTTTTCTTTTACTTAGTCTCCTCCTAATTATTGGGCCATCACCTCCAGATCCCAGAAGCCAATGCCTATTTTATTTTTCCAATCTAAAGATGAATAAGGAGTTTATTATCTCTTGTCCAATGTCCATGATGAACTTTCTCAACTCATCCTCCTCAAGGAAAAGAAGCTGTCGGCGAAGTCCCATTGTAAGTCTGTACACATCTTACCAACAGCATATACATACACAGGTGCAGTGCCCTTTCTCTCAGGAACACTATGCTCCTTGGATGTGTGTTAAGTGAGATAAAGGTTGCGATGGTTATCATCTCTGTTTCATTGAATAGTATGGAAGGAGAAAAGCACCCCAAATGGGCATATTGCAATTTAGAAGAACCTCTAGGTACTTTCAAAGCATTGGACCACAAAGCACATTTTTTAAAGTGCCATCAATGACAGCATATTGGTTGTCATTTCTTGGAAACAGTCATGTAGGCCTAGAAATTGTCTCTGCTTCTTAGATGCATATTTGTTTCCCACTTTCAGGATGCACTCTGCTTATCTAAGGTAAGTCACTCGACAGGGGTGACAGGAGGATGAAAATCGTGGGGTAAATGTCGGAAAGGGATGAAGAAGGCAAGCTTAATGGTTTAATAATGTCAATCATTCTTACTTTTTTCCTGGATCTGCCACCCTCTGCTCTGCAACGTTTGGACCCTCTGTGCCTCAGCTTCCCCAACTGTAAAATTGGGATAATAATAGGGCCTAACTGCAAGTTGTGAGATATAGTGGGTTACCCTTTGTTAAGCATTTAGAGCACTGTCTGGCATGTAAGTGCTCGCTACGTGTCCCCATCGGTATTAATATTCTAGCCTACATGTGAGCAGTCTGGGCTGGGCCTTTGGAAGGAGACTAATCAACACCACCATCGCACATTCTTGGAAAGAGTGTGTTGTGAATCAGCCAATTGGCACACAGGCTTTCCCTCCCACATTTCCCATGGTAGCTCCTCCTCCCTTCCCCAGGCTCAGTATCTTCCCTTCATCTACTCTAAACCACAGATAACGTACTGCTTCCAGGGGAATTTGTATTTTCTCAAGGATCACATAAGTGAAAAGGTGCGACTTGGTGGAATGGCAGAAAGGATGCTTCTGAAACCCTCAAACACACCCCAGATGTGGTTACTTCATCCATCTCACTCTGAAGCTGCCTGGCAGGGGAGGTGCTTGCACTTCGATAATTGAGGTACTGCCCTCCAAATCTTGCAATCTAAAAGAGAGAACTTTGATCTAGAGTGATAAGAAACAGGTTAAGTAATTCAAGCCTGGTGATGTGGACTAACTCCCTGTCTCAGGTATTGGCATGGAGGTGCAGGGCACACTCAGTGGAACAAGACCTGGTGTTTGGCTTTAATAACTTCACAGTTTATTGGAAAGGACAGAACACAGCAGATGGGTGATAAGGGAATGTTTGTGAGTAAAAGGGAAAGAGGTGTGTTGAGAGAAGACATACTGAGCAGTTTAGAGAACAGAAACTTGAAAGCATTTGGAGGTCTTTTGAAAGGGAGGTTCAGGTATGAACTGGAAAGTGATGTGGCCCAGCCCTTTCCAGCTGGATGATTAGCTGAGTGCCCAGCAAAGGGATCTTCACTAGAGAGAAATGGGAGCCTGAATATCAATGACTTATTCTCACCCACTTGATATCATCTTCAGATTTTCATTTAATTTTTCCCTTCCACATAAGACACCCCTAATTCTTGGGTGGTCTGCCATTCCACTTCCTACCAAGTCCCACTACTTTACTCTAGGTGGAGGGCTGAGGGTACTGGATCTTATTTCAAAAGGAGAGGGGAAATTGAAACCAGAAAGGCTTTGTGATGAACTTGAAGAGATTCTTTTTTTCTCCAAAAGCAGGTTCCCCAAGGCTGGTATCTCTAGTTGAAAGCTTGGGAGGTTTTTTTTTGTTTTTTGTTTTTTTTTTTAATTTGGTGAGAGTCAACCATTTAAAATGGAAGTCCTTTTATAATTGGATCTGATTATGCAAACATAGCCCATTGATGTCATCAAATAGGGTCCAGATGCAAACAACCCACTCAAGTGTAACTCGGAATAACTCCCAGGAGCTCAAGCAAACTATCTCTCTGCCTACCACCCTTTTACCTCATAAGAATTCCTTCCATATGGAAAGGAGCAACAGGAAAAGAAAAAAAAAAGGACTAGTAAGATGTTTCAAATGGTCTTAAAATGACAGCAGTTGCTAGTATGAGTTGCTGGGATCACACAAAATTGCCCTGTAAACAACTAAAGTAATTTCAGAGTTATGTGCGATTAGGCATGCATCCCTAAGAAAGGTTAGGCATCTTCATTTAATGAAAGATAAATCAATTACAACTAGAAGGCAGATTCCAAGCGGAGGTCACTGAGTCAGTGACTCACAGCCAGGTGCCCACAAGAAGACTGGGTTCGCTGCAATTTGTTTAACAGGGCGTCACATTCCCTGGGGCCCCGGGTGTTTTAACTGTTCTGAAAAGACAGCTACCAGTTGTTGGGTGAGGCCTAATACAGGGAACTTTAGAATGGTAATGGTGCTGCCATTTTCTGCACAAAAGAAAGTTTCAGTCAAGTAGAAGGAGGTAGGTAATGCACAGCAAGTCCTAGATTTCTGCTGCCTGATTTTCCCAGAATGCCATTGTCTTTGTGAGTACCTGTTTGGTCAAGAGGCCAAAGTCTTCACTAATGTAATGGGTCAGATTTCCTACTTTCAGAATAATTCTTAATTTTTAAAGGTATTTTTTTGTGTGTGAAGAGGGGAGGGGGGAAGATAGGGCAGGCTCAAGGATTACTATAGACTGTGAACCTTCATAGGTAGCTGAGAAAATGTAACGCACAAGTCCCGGGGGGAGCAGGAGAACAACAGACTCCAGCGCGAGACATAGAGAGAGAGAGAGAGAGAGAGAGAGAGAGAGAGAGAGAGAGAGAGAGAGAACATAAAACAGTACTTTAAGTTAGGAAAACCAAAGTCTAGAAAAGTGGTAAAGTGGTTGGTGAAATCTTCCTAAGTTAGCTCTGTGGCAGAACTAGATACTAACCAAGAAATCCCCAGAAGGTGCTCAGTGAATGTTGGTAGAATGAATGTTTACTAAAGCCCTGAAGCTTCTCCTGTGAGATTCTCCTTCACATTAGGTGTTATCAACAGGAAGTTCTTTCCAAGGTCAACTCCCAAATCCCGTCTCCAGCAACTTTAGCCCATTCTCTCCCTTCCTGCTCTGACAGTGGTTCTCAACCTTCCTAATGCTCGACCCTTTAAGACAGACAGCTCCTCATGTGGTGGTGACCCCCAACCATAAAATTATTTCCGTTGCTACTTCATAACTGTAATTTTGCTACTGTTATGAACTGTAATGTAAATATCTGATATGCAGAATGTATTTTCATTGTTACAAACTGAACATAATTAAAGCATAGTGATTAATCACAAAAACAATATGTAATTATATATTGTGAAATATTTATTTCTAATTACAAATAAATGAAATTTTGTCTTGAATCGTGGTGTAGCATGGGTAACAGTCTTAATATAACAACAGTAAACTACATTGCTACATTTTGCTACACCAAGGAGCGGTGTGTTGGTTCCTAAGACCTTAGGAAATAGGTGTTTTCAGCTGGTCTTAGGCGACCCCTGTGAAAGGGTCGTTCGACCCCCAAAGGGGTCGCCACTCACAGGTTGAGAACCGCTGTGCTCTGAGGAGACCCAGGAGAGATACTGACAGTGCGGTTCTTCCATATCTATTAAATTTATACATCTTAGATAAGAGATCAATCAAAGGACTTGTATGCATGCATATAAGCATAACCAATGGATGCAAGACACTGGGGGGTGAGGGCGTGTGTGGAAGTGGGGAGAGGGGCAATGGGAAGATATGTACACATGTAATACATTAATAAAAAAAAAACAGGAAAAAAATAAATATAAAATAAAATAAAGTTGTACATCTTAAACTTACCCTCAACCTTCCATTTTTTTGTGGGCTAAATGCCAATTTTGTAAGCTTTTCCTTCAAAACAGTAATTTCACAAACACTTCCATGTACCAAACTTACAAATCACAACTGTTGGGAAGTAACTCACATATTACTGTATGGACATAGCCACACTGAGATAAATAACGTGCTTTGTTCGTAAAGATGCTGCTCCTGTGGAAATCCCTGCATCCCCGGCAGTTGATGGCGGCACTGTAGGTTTCTATCTTCTCTCTTGAGCCTGGAAGGAGGTGATAGCTGATGAGCTAGACTAATGAGCTGCAGGTTTGCACTGATTAAATGCCCATTTCGGGGCCGGGGGACGGGGGGAGGATGGCTGACAGGAGCAGGAGAAAGCTGTGAGGAAGCTTGTAGCAATTTCCCCCAATCTCCAACTACCAGTGAGCTTTGTGTGCTTAGAGCTATTATTAGCAAAACAATGGCTGGAAAACGTACCAGGGAGAAAATTAAGAAATGACAGACTTGTTTTTCAAAGTAAGAGAAAAGCTTGTTTGTTAAGTTTCTCCAAGCAGAAAGTTTCACTTAAGCGAGGAGATATGTCATCCATCCATGGTGCCTGGGTCAGGAGAGTGCATAGGTGTGAGCTCTGGTTATCTCTGAACAGGCTCTGATCCCAGGGGCTACTGCTCGGGTGGGAACATTGGCTCAGGGCTCTCCGAGGGAGGAGAAGCATAGTATGTGCCTCAAAATCCTAAAGCTACCTGTGAACCAGGGTATAGAAGCAGATGGGTGGAGAGGAGACACAGGTGTGTGGTGGTGAACGGAGAGAGCTGTCATTTTTAAAGAGTAACAGAAAAATCTCTGGCTAGGGCGCTGCTGTCCAACACATGTGGCTACCGAGCCCTGGCAATGCGGCTGGTCCGACTGAGATGCGCTGTAAGTGTCAGATATGCACCAGAGGCTACAGAGTTAGAATAAAAATAGAATGCAAAAACATTATTAATCATTGTTAAGATCGACTACCTGTTGAAATGATAATATTTTGGGTGGATCAGGCTAAACAAAATAAATGCTACAACAGAGGTGAACCTTGAAAACACTATGCCGAGTGAAAGAAGCCAAACACAAAAGGCCACACATTGCATGATTCCACTTACATGAAATAGTCAAGAGGCAAAGCCATAGAGACAGAAGGTGGATGAGTAGTTGCTTAGGGATCGGGGGTTTGGGAGGGGAAACGGGAAGTGAGTGCTAATGGGTATGGAGTTTCTTTATGGGCTGATGAAAATGCTCTAAAATTGATTGTGGTACCGGTTGCACAACTCTGTAAGTATACTCAATTGTACATCTTATTTATTTTTATTTTTAAATATATTTTTATTGATTTCAGAGAGGAAGAGAGAGATAGAAACATCAATGATGAAAGAGAATCATTGATCAGCTGCCTCGCGCAGAACCCCTGACCCGGAATAGAACCATGACCTCCTGGTTCATAGGTCAATGCTCTCTACTGAGCCATGCCAGGTGGGCTCAACTATACACTTTAAATGGGTGAATTAGATGATATGTGAGTTACATTTTAATAAAGCTGTTTAACATAAATACATCTGAATATAAAATGATTTAATCTGTCTATTTTAAACTTTTAGAAATGTGGTTACTAGAAAAATTTTAATTATGTAAGTGGCTCCCACTATATTCTGTTGATGTGCTGGGCTAAGGGGACTGAGAATGAGGGTAAAATGCCAGGGCTGGGTCAGGCCTCTGCACTAAGTACCAGCTCATGGGACTGATGACAGACCAAGATTTATGGCTTCTGGATACACTGGGGACCCTGTCTTTGGTCATCTCTCCAGAAGACTCTTATCAGCCCAGCCATTGGCAGAACAGACCTGCCTTTCACAGTGGCTGTCCCAGCTGCCTCCAGTCCTGACCTGCTACCTCTGGGGCAAAGAGGATCCACATCTTTTATTTTTTTATTTTTATTTTTTTTTAAATATATTTTATTGATTTTTTACAGAGAGGAAGGGAGAAGGGTAGAGAGTTAGAAACATCCACGAGAGAGAGACATCCATCAGCTATCTCCTGCACACCCCCTACTGGGGATGTGCCCGCAAGCAAGGTACATGCCCCTGACCGGAATCGAACCCGGGACCTTTCAGTCCACAAGCCGACGCTCTATCCACTGAGCCAAACCGGTCTCGGCAGGATCCACATCTTGATCTTGACCCACTCGTAACACTTTTGTATACCTGAAATCCATGGTTGGTAAGCTGCAGCAAGCTGACCAGAGAACTCTGGGCTTGTCCTAAGGAATGGAAACTTCTAGCCAAGGGAGCTTGTTTGGTCTGTTTAGGAAATACCGTAAACAAACCCTAGTGTTAATTAGAGGCTTTGTGGGAGGCAGCCCAAAGGGATGCCTTGGGTGCCTTCTTGACATCGTCTCCTCAACCCAGGTTTCTTTCCAATTTAGTTCCCTTCCCAAGCCCCCAAAAAGCACAACCGTTTTTGGAAGGACTCAGCTCAGTGGAAGTTGGATAAGGCAGCTAGCTGTACACGGGCCTCCCAAAAGACAGGATTCCATGACTTGTCTCTGGGGACAGAAAGATGATTGGACTGAGGGTGAACTGAGGTGAATTAACCAAATGAATTGTAACTCCAAAGACCCAGAGGAGGGAAGAGAAAAGCAAATACACGGTGCTTGGCAGTGGTTAAGTTTTACACAAGCAGACTGAGTATTTGACACCATTCTGTGTCTTGTCTGAGTTTTGTGCTGATATTTGCTCGCACTGCAGTAAACAATTAGTTTTTCCCATGACTGTATATTAGGTCTCAATGGACAGGGTGGGTGGCAAGCAAAGAAATGGAGTAGGCAGAGTTCATGAATCTAAAGGTATTATCTGGGCAAAGTAAGCACTCCTGCTTTCTTGCCCTCATGAAGCAACAACAGAAAGTTAACTGTGTTCAATGTAGGCATAGGGGACACATCTTCTGTATGACTAGTAGTTCCTGACGGGTAAAGATTATATAAATTATTCATGCCTGTATCTTCACATTAGGGCCTAGCACATGATATATACTCAAGGAATATTTGTAGCATGAATGGGTGGGTGGGTGGGTGGATGGACGGATGGATGGATGGAAGAATATGACCCCTCTTAAAAAAAGAATATGTATGACCCAGTAGGTAATTAACATTTGTGTTACGTAATGATTTGGTATTTTGGGTGGTAGATGATGAGGAGGAAGGATATGAAATAATTCATTTATGTGATTGGGAAATAAATTCTGGAAGTGTTAAAATAAAACAAATATGACAGCATTTTTTATTTTGTCATTTATCTAGCTTTTTCCAAACAATACTTAGATATGTTGAATAAGACTGAGGATGGAAAGGGGAAACACTTGCCTAGAATTACAGCTCATGGGCCTCTCTCTCTGGATCTTGTAAAATGCAAACCACTTAGGAGTGGGCAAGTGATTTAATGATGATGTTGTCAGGGCTCTCGGACTAAATATTTCCTTTTCCAGACCCACTGCTGGTACTACACAGTGCAGCTGGCATATCATTAAGAGGTTGAGATCTCCTCATTCTCATAGTCTGAGTCAGGCAGTACAAGAGGGTGAAAAACTTTCTCAAAAAGCATTTGGATCATTCATCCCTTTTCCCTGCAAGGTGAGGCAACCCTTTTTGACTGAGCATCTTGTCCTAAAGGTGAGTTGGCTTTGTGTGTTTGGCAGTTAGCAATCTATATTTTAAGTCAAGTTATTTAAAAGAGTACAGAAAGAGTTTCTATCTCCTGATAGTTCTAAGATAGAGCTCAAACGGCTCATCTGGAATATTACAGGGCAGGGAACTTTAAAGAAAGCAAAATCATGTGCTATTTTCAGATTGAACTTAGACTGCTCAGAATTCTGTGAAACTCTCTTATGTGGGCCCATGACATGGCAGTAATCGAGGGGGATGGGACTCTGGCAGGTGAGCTAATAAAGCTGGCTTCTTTTAAGAAAACTTTCTGTGAAAACATGACGGGGAGGTGCGGGTGCAGCTGGGTGGGAGCCCTTGGTGCCAAAGCTCCCTGTGATGGGTCCAAATCCCTGGCACCCATGTTCCCCAACTTAAGTCACTTCTGCTCATGAGCCTAGGCTCTGACTCACAAGCAGCCAGCAGCAGCTGAGAGGAAATGATGTGGCAACTGTGTCCGAAGATGATGGTTAAACGTTGGAAACAAAAAATGGTTAAACGTTGGAAACAAAAAAGAAAATGCATTTAAAAATATGCCATTGTATTTTACAAAAGGCCGTGGAAGATTTCAAAAGCATGCTTAGCATTCCAAGTATTTTCCTTTCTGTGTCTTTAGAGACTGGCTCTGAGAGTGATTTTTTTGTTTGTTTGTTTGTTTACTTAACATTTAATCAAAAGAGATTTGGACCCCGCCAGCTTTTGAACAACAGCTTCTGCAGCACTGCCTCCGTGCATTTAGTTCGGGGAGAGAAACTTCACCCATACGGAGAATTTGATGTCTGTAATATGTACTAAAAGATCAGCTGGTCTAACTTTACAGTGCTAATAAAAGGGAAGAATTTTCCTGTGCTCAGGTCTTTTATGAATTATAAATAACCATTCACTTTGGAAGATTGCACATCATAAAATTTTTTTTCACAAATATGCACAAATCCACTTTAAAATCCAAGGAAAAAGAGGTTCAGAAGTCTCAGATGTACTCAGTTTTTATTTTGTGGGGGAAACATGTTCTTTTACCATATGGATGCTTTTAAGGGGGCCTTCAGCTGGGGTTTTATAATGACACCCCAGTGGCTAAATAAGGGATTTCTTTCCTTCTAACATTATTTCTCTGTTATTAAAGGTGGAAAAACCTTCCACAAATAGCATACTATTAGAGTGCTTTAGGGGGTATCTTGGGAATCAAGGTTATGTGTCTGCTCCAGAAATACTGTCTGTAATTATCATTCCTCAGTGGTTCTGAGGATGATACAGTGTCGGTGTTTTCATTAATTTCTTGATTCTACAAGTCTGGTGTGCCTGCCTGCTCTTGATATTCAATATTTTACAGTAGGAGGTTTTTGTGTTTTAAGGGTCACAGGTCTCTCCCCCTCCCTTCCTCTCATAATAACCATTTCCTGCCTTCTTTTGTTTGCTAAAATAAAAAGGTATGAAAGACTAGACATGAAAAAGAAGTCAGATATGAGATTCTCCCAAATCCAGGCCTTCATTTTCCCATTTATAATCTAATATGAATATTAAAAGAGAGAGCATTCAGATCTAACAACTAAAAAGGGTCCATAGGTCAGACTATCACATTTCTTTTCCCCTGGTACTTTATTTTGAGTGTTTCCAACTATACACAAAATTAAAAGAATTTCACAGCGAACAAACATCTTGTAGATTCTTCCTTTAACATTTTACTATTCTTACTGTATCATGTACTGTATCTACACATCCCACCTTCATTAATCCATCTTTTTTTTCATGCCTTTAAAAGTAAATTGTAGGCATCAACCAATTCCCACCTAAAATCTTCAGTTCAATACTTGCTTTTTTGTGAAATTTGTATACAGTGAAATATAAAATCTTCCAGGTATATTTCCTGAGTTTACCTGTGTACCTGAATGCCTATAAAGAAATAGAATATTACCATCCCCCCAGGAACTTCCCTCATGCCACTTTCCTGTCAATTATTGCCCCTTCTCTTTCCAGAGGCAACTACTGTTTTTTTGTTTGTTTGTTTGTTTGTTTTTTTACAGTTTTGTTTTGCCTATTCTAAATTTCATATAAATGGAATCAAATAGAAATAATTCTTTTATATAAGATTTCTTTCATGCAGCATACAGTTTTTGAGGTTTAGAAATGTTAGTGTGTGATAATAGTTCGTGCCTTTGAATTGCTGAATAGTACTCCATTGCATGACTAAGTCACAGTTTCATATAGTCACCTGTGTGTGGCCACCTGGGCCATATCCATTTTCTGGCTATTATGAATAAAGCTGTTGGGAACATTGGTGTACAAGTCTTTTTATAGACATCCTAGGGGCCCAGTGCATGAATTTGTGCACCTTGAAAAAGGAACTGTGAGCCAGGAGGCTGCAGTGGGCACAGGGGCTGGTCTCAGCCCATCCTCCTCACCTCACCTGGCCCTCCCACCACGGCCCCCAGTCCCCTGCCTGCTGGCAGCCCCTGCTCCAGCCGCCACCGCTCCCACGCGCTGACAGCACTGGCTGTGCTTACACCCACTGATGACAGAGCGATTAGGCCAGCGCCAGCAGCGGGTGCAAGCAGGGTCGGTGCCATCAGCTGATGCGAGCAGCAGCTGCCGGCCTCGGTTGGCCCTCAGGAGCAGGGGAAGGTGGAGAAGCCTTTAGGGATGTTCAGGACTGGCAGCCACCACTCGCACCCACTGATGGCACCAAGTGATTAGGGCCAGAGCCGGGCAGAATCACAGCAAGAATTTTCAGTAACCAGCAGAGGCTCGCCCCGATGACAGTGACCGGCACCCCATCTTGGTCTGGCTCTTCTGCTCACCTGCTCCACCAGCATGTTGCTGCCAGTGCCCACTATGTTCTGTGTTCGCCCCCTGGCAGTCAGGACATGTCACATTGACCGGTTGTTCCGCCATTTGGTCTATTTTCATATTAGCCTTGTATTATATAGGATGTTTTCATTTCCCTTGGAAAAAGACCTACTTGTGTCATTGCTAATCACGGGCTAGATGTGTGTTTAGTTTGTAAAGAAACTGCTATTCCTGTTTCTAAAGTGGATACTCCAATTTATATTCCTAACAACAATGTAAAAGAGTTCCGTAGCTCCACATCCTTGATGACATTTTAGTTGTCAGCCCTTTTATTTTAAGCCATCCTGGTGTAGTGATATCTCACTGTGGTTTTAGTTTGCATTTTTCCAGTGACTAAGGACATTGGACATGTTGTCATGTGCTTATTTGCATTTCCTAGATCTTCTTTTATTATCTGTCTGTTTAAGTCTCCTGTCCATTCAAAAATAATTTTTTCTTTTTATTGAGTAAGACTTCTTTATACATCCTGGACATTGGTCCTCTATTGAATTAATATTTCACAAATATTTTCTTCCAGTCTATGGTTTGCCTATTCATTTTGGTAATGGTCTCTCTTCTGATGAGAATATTTTATTTTGATAAAGTCTTATTTATCAATTTTCCTTTTATGGTTATTGCTGCCAGTGATATAAATAAAGCACATTGGTCTTTATAAATGGCGTCCCCAAAATCTACTGTACACTCAAGAAAATTCAGAGCTTCACTAGGTTCATTGTGATAGATGTGTTTGTCTAAAGAAAAAACCATTTATGTGCCTATTGGAAACAACAGAGGAAAACCTGGCAATCTGTAAACACTCATTTTCAAGAGCATCCCAGAGAATGAAGCAAGTTCTAGATCTCCTTCCACTCTGCTTTATAGTAACAAGCCTTCTGTTTTATTTGTGGAAAGAGTCGCCACTAGTAAAATCATCTGGTCATGGTCTTCTTATAATATCAAGTCAGCCCTTCTTATGGTCAACATAAAAAGATTTTTATAAATCAATCACACATTACTGAGAAATCATATTTTAAATGGTTTGATGTGAATGAATGGAAAGTCTTCCTCATAAAGGTTTTAAACATTTAAATTAAAAGAAATAAACTCACAGAGAGACCTGGCTTCAGTGACGGCATGGGGCAAAATTAAGAGCAGATTGAAAAGGGGCAGAGTTAGCAATGAGAAAAGCAGGACTTGGAAAAAGACCAGTTCAAGGGACGTCATGATTCCTCCAACCTGTTCTTGGACTGCACATTGAAACTTTCCCTAAGATTTTACCCCAGACTCTTTGCCAACTGTTCTGCTTGTCCGTGAAGCTGTTTGATTTCTCTCTTTGTTTCTTGTTTGAACCAAAGGGACACTCAATACGGACATGACATTTTGGAAACTAAACTCACGTCTTTTTCACCCTAACTTCATTGTTTGTCTGGCCTACTTTCCCTTAGACACTTTCTTGAGGGTGCAGGCTGAATGTGTCTTTCACACTTTCGTGCAAACTCCCCTGTCTTTCCCTCTCTGATCCCATCTCCTGTGATCCTTCATGGTCTGCAACTGCTAATTTAGTTGTGGGTTATCCCAGGCCTTTTCTTCTTCAGTTCTCTTTTTATTATCAAATTTTCTTCCTTCTTTATTAGAGGCTGTGATTCAGGAAAGGAAAAGGGTGAAATTTAAATGGATGATCTTTACTGTTTGATTGCAGGTTGAAATTAGCAGTGGAATTTTTGTTTTTGCATTGATCCAGTACGTTTTATAACCTACTATTTTGGTTACTGACTGTATGATTCTCATTGGAAGTTATCTTGAAATATGAACTATGGACTGAGAGCACCAATTTGAAGAACTCCGGACAGTTCTAACGCTGAGAATACTCACCAATGACTATATGGGTGTGCCTGCTGGGCTGGGAAAGGATCTAGGATAACAATGAGTTTCCTAACCCACTGGTCCTGCTCCAATTGCTTGAGTACAAAGATTAGATGTGGGTGACAAGTTTTTCTGGCCTCCTGGATCTGTTCTTGAAGAGAACAGATAAGGTCAGGATGAGAGAAGGCTAGATTCTGTGTTTGAAAAATTAAGTAAGACTTCAGGGCCTCTGAAATAAAAATATGTCCTAAATAATTAATACACAAACATAATTAAAGTAAGCAGAAGGGAGAAATGAATGGGGTTCAAATCATAGGAACACATGATAAATTATGTCTGGCTCTGCAAGTGGGTTAAATCGCTAAGACATTGCCTATAGCACAAATACCTGCATTTAGCATCCCATGCAACAAAAAAGTGAACCAAGAATACTTTCCAAGTTTCTTTCCCTTCAGAACAGTGATTGCTGCTAGTATAGTGTCTCCAATGGGTGTTGAGGATCTTAGGCAAAGTCTGAGCCAGGTAGGTCCCAGGGCAGAGTTAGGTGGGTATTGCACTTAAATGTGCTGCCAAGGGTCGTGGAGCAACTCGTGAGGCAGTTCTGTTGCCAAACCTCCTCAAGATCATTTTCTGTCCATGCATATTCTTTATTTATACTAATGGAAGTGGGAGGTGAAATTGTCTTAAACTCAGTCTTGGAATATTTTATTATTTTTTCTCATTTTGAGATACTTCAAAGTGTATATAAATTAAATGCAAAACCCTGAAACTCCATTTCAGACTGAAACTAAGCTCAAGCAATTTGGCTTGGTTATGGGGTTCGTCAGGAACAGAAGAGTCTGGTATGGATAGGGGATATGGACAATAGGGGAGGGGACCCAAGAGAAATAAGCATTGATGCATCTTCCTTCCTTCTTCCCTTCCACCCTCTCTTCCCTTCTTCCATCAATATTTTTGGGTGGCAGCTCCATCTTCTAAGGAACAGGTCTGGGAGCAAAGGCAGAGACATGGCAAGAAGACTAAAGAAAGTTTTCTAGTGACTGAATAAAAACTGAATAAAAATATTAAAGTTTGGTGATTATATTGATAACTAAACATGAAATCAGTACTGCACAAAAGTTTAACTTTTTTTTAAAAGCAACGTAATACTGCTTGCTATATATATTACCAGAATTTCATAGGAACATCTGGCTGACTGGCAGTTATGTTCTCTGAAGGGAAGGTTCAGCTATTGCTACAGTAAAGTTTGTTCCAACTTACCTTAGCCATAAGGTTTATCTGAATCTCAGAATATCTATGATCTTGCAAGATCTAAAGTTCACTTTTAGCTAATGTTTGTCTTTAATTTGTTTCCTAATTAGCCTTCAGGTTTTAGCCCAAAAGTGCAATGCCAGAGGCATAACGTCTCCCTTGGTGGTAACCCTCCTTCGCATCCTTCTAAAGTGAATTCATAGGACTGTTGTTTTTTTTTTAATTTTTTTATTTATTTTCAACTTCTCTTTGTGGAACAGGGTCTGTGACTGTTTAGTTGACAATACGTGTGTGCCTCTCTCATTTCCTGTTTTTAAGGACTGCACTTAATTTATTTGAAAGGGTGGAATATTTTAAATTACAATTCAGCAGTTTTACTAAGAAAGGCTGTAAAACACAATGAGCAAGGAGTTTTACTTCCTCCTTCCAATTGCTATTCCCCTGTTTTGAAATCTTGATATCCTCCAATCAGTAGGAATGGCTTTAACTTAGGTTGTAACATTTTGAACAGCAACCACGCCATGGCTGGAGTTGGAGAAGGGCATTGGATTCCTGCACACTATAATTCCATTTTTCCAGACGCCTTATTAGTACCCGGAATGTGTCTGCTTGTGCTTGATATTGTTCTATCATGTTGCGCCCCCCTCCCCCAGGCCAGCATTTGCATTGGCTATAGAATACAGTTGTTCAGCCAACCAAATGAAACTTTTCCCTTGCAACCCTGGCAACACCTGACAAAGGTCATTGACAAACGTTAAGAGAAAACCCCTGATAAATTCAACCAGCTATGAAAATGGTCCTGGGAAGGGCAATGCCCACAGAGTCCTGCCTACGGAGCACTTTGTGTGGCCTGTGGTGTTACTGAAAAAAACATCTAAAAAAAATCTAAACCTGCAAATGGATGCCTAGGCTTGTGCCCAGGGCATTAACCCAATCTGCTGCCACTGTGGATAAGCTTTTATTAATCAAAATCACAGTTAGAGATCTGTGAGATAGGGGATAGAGTTCTCATCTTCTCCCACACCAACCAAACCCCCACACCCACCAGAATATTTCCAGTGGCTGGAGAAGGAGTCTCCATAAGACTTTGGCTCCAGAGTCACATTACTGTCTCTGGTGCTATTTTTTTTCCTTAGGCAAGAGGAGCAAGAAACCTGGCTGTGTCCCCAGCGATACCTTTCCAAACCTTCTGACTGTATATTACCTCCCAGCCTGGCTCTGAACCCTGGGGTGCAGTTGGCCTGTCTGCCTCACCTTGGTACACTCCTCTCAGGATGCTGCTAGAATGAAAGGAACTCTCACCCCTCTCTCTCTCTCTGGGAGTTTTCTTGACGGAGGCATCTGTAGGCAGACCTGGCAGAAACTGGGGTGGGTGTGGGGCTGGGTGAGAATGGAGAGTAAGAAAGGGGACTTGCCAAAAACATGCACAGACAATTCAGAGGCAAACTCATATTTTCACAAAGACATAATAGCTGTGTGTATATGATACCCTCCTGAAGTCCCCTTATTTGATCATTCCAGTTAGTCTAGCCACCTTGAAGGCATTCTTCAAACCTTAGTTGAGTAATCCATTGTATAGTGATTAGCTGTTAATGAAGCTGAAAATACCTAAATCATCCAGCAAGTTGTCTGAATTAAATTTTTATGATTACACTGCTAGACCAGTCAGTGTCTTGACAAGGAAAGACTTAGGGATACACACACACACACACACACACACACACACACACACAGAGAGAGAGAGAGAGAGATATATTTGCACACATAGATATAATGCACACACACTCACACACACTCACACACAGATAAACCTAGGCAAGAGGAACAAAGGTGGAATAAGGTGGGGGAAAAAGAGAGAACTTCACAGGCAGCCATATGAATCCAAGATAATGAAACCCAAGATAACATTGCGAAATTAGAGCAACTCCTTCAATGTCCCCCCCATTCCCCTCCCAAGCATCCTACTCCCTATTAGCACCACCCTGCAGGGCCTGCCTTGAATTTAATTTTCCATGGGGGCAGGTGGGGAGCAGTTGGCACTCAGACAGTTTAACTAATCCCTTGGGATAATGAATTGATAATGACTTCAAGTTTTAGTCCTTTAGGGGATATTGATATTTTTTCAAAGGGGACTCATAAAGGTGCAAAAGGACAAAATCTCTAATGGTGGAATTATAAACTGAGAAAAATATCTTCAGTCTAGAGACTTGACCTTGCTCAAACACACTTTTTAAAAATATATATATATATTTCGTTGATTTTTTTACAGAGAGGAAGGGAGAAGGATACAGAGTTAGAAACATCGATGAGAGAGAAACATGGATCAGTTGCCTCCTGCATATTCCCCATTGGGGATGTGCGCACAACCAAGGTACATGCCCTTGACCAGAATAGAACTTGGGACCATTCAGTCCCCAGGCTGATGCTCTCTCTACTGCGCCAAACCCGCTGGGGCTCAAACACACTTTTAATGTAGAAGCCTCCACTGAATATTCTTAAAGCCAGAATTATAGGCAAGAAGCAGTTGAGGTGGGGTGGGGAAGTGCAGTAGGGAGCAGTCCATCAGTATCTCCGATGCCTCACATAGAGGGAGAGGCAGCATGCTGGATTTCCATGCAGAAACGAACTAGCAGCTGGTGTTAGAATCTTCCATATCTGTCCTTCAGGGAACTTGGAAACTTTCTGGTGACATGAGATGTGGAAAATTACAATTCAGGATATTATATAATGTGTTAAAAACCAAGTCTTATATAACCATACACAGGCACATAGGTTCTAAAATTGAGGTTCTGAAACCGTGGACATTTGCTCATTAAGGAGACAAGTAAACTGTTTTGTTTTGTTTTTTCTTTTTCCTTTTCCAGTTTTTTCAAAATGTTTAGTCATTCCTGGTCAAGTTTTCTGTGGGTATGAACAACAATCAATTATTAAGACTATGGAACAACAACAACAAAAAGCAAGATCAAATATTTCTTGCTCTGAAAGTTGACTTTTTAAAACCTATCTATGAAACAGAGAAAGAAAAAAGTAAAATTGACAGTATATATATAGTAGGGTTCTTTGAAACCCAAGTTTCTAGCTGTATAAAATATCTGAAGTAGTATGAAGGTGCCTAATTTATGCAATTTGAATTTGACTTAAGATAAGACTGAGAACTCGCACCTAGGAGGGGTATGTTTATCTTTAATGTAGTAATTTGGAGGTGAAGGTATTCCTGGCATAGAACAATGCCTGACACATTGTAGGCACAAAAATAAATATTTATGGATGACACAGATTTCAGATACTATCAAAGGAAGAAAACTCTAAAATCCCAATACAGTGGATATTTCCCCCTCTTAATCACTAAAATATCATCGCTTCCTATTTCCATAGTAACAAGACTCAAAATTGCCAAAACTTGAGAGACACTTGATATGAAAGCCAGGAAAGAAAGAAAGAAAAAAAAAAGCAAAAGATAAATGTTACAGGCAGCATGTACAACAGTGTGGAAAAGTTTTTTAAATTTGGGAAGATTTTCTTCTTATTTCTTTGCTTGGCATAATGCAATGATTTCCAGAATGTAGCAGTAATAGCTTCACACCACACTACTGAATGTTCATTGAGTCAATTTTATTCTTTTCTTGAAAGGAAAGGAGAGACCCACGGGCCTTAGAAGCAATATAATGAAGGTAAGATGTTAGAAATTGCTCTCCTGGCAAGCCTTGATGTTAACTACAATGGCTCAAGTGCCCTTGCTCCCTCCCTTCCATGAAGTGAACTAATATTTATTGAGAACCTACTATTTTTCTAATCTAGGTAATCTGTTCTACATTCAACTAAATGAAAAATTACAACTCTGAAAAGGACTCCTACGAGTTGTACATGTAACTACTAGCATGTATAACAGGCAGAACTGACTGCTCTGAGCAGCCAGTCCTTCCTAAGGAAGTATGCTTAAGCTGAGTAGGAGGAAACTAGGCAGTGATTGCAGGCTCCAGGGAGGGAGAGCATTCCAGGCAGTGGGAACTCTTGGACAAAGGCCCTCGGGAGGAAGTGTTCAAATGTTTAAGGAACTGAGAGCAGGCCTGAGCAGCCTGCATGGGCCTAACCCCAGAGAATCTTACAGGGTTGGTGTATTAAGGATTTGGTCTCTATTCCTCTTCACTCAAGAGTGAACTGAAGCTACTAGTATAATAGAAAAGCATGACAGTCCCTTCTTGTGTGTGACCTGGAAATGGCAGCTTCTGTTTTGTCTGAAATCCCTCAGAATATTGCCATAAATTCCAGATGGGAACCATCAAATTTCAAAGGATTATAATTGTATGAAATACTCTAAATATAAATCATATTCAAGATATATTATTTCATTCATGATGATTCAGTAGGCAACTCAGAGTCATCATCCTGAATTTGACTGTCAGAGTTTGACCGTCTAATAAAAGACCGATGCCAAGGCACATTATAATTAAATTGGCAAACACCAACGACAAAGTAAGAATCTTAAAAGCGGCCAGAGAG
This sequence comes from Lasiurus cinereus, assembly GCA_011751065.1. Classification (NCBI taxonomy): domain Eukaryota; kingdom Metazoa; phylum Chordata; class Mammalia; order Chiroptera; family Vespertilionidae; genus Lasiurus; species Lasiurus cinereus. Next base: position 50,985,958 of record JAAGEH010002531.1, on the reverse strand, counting down.
AGACAGAAAGTTACCTACAAAGGAACTCCCATCAGACTAGCAACTGATTTCTCAACAGAAACTCATCAGGCCAAAAGGGAATAGAATGAAATATACAAAGTAATACAAAGGAAGAGTTTGAATACAAGAATACTGTACCCAGCAAGGCTATCAATCAAAATTGAAGGTGAAATCAGGAGCTTCACAGACAAAAAAGGACTAATGGAATTTATTACCACCAAATTAGCAATGTAAGAAATGCTAAAGGGACTGCTGTTAAAAAAAAAAAAAGAAAGAAAGAAATAGGAAGCGAAGAAGGAACACAGGGGTAAAGAATAAAAATGGTGACAAATAAGTATCTATCAATAATAACTTTAAATGTAGATGGATTAAATGCCCCCTCAAAAGATAGGGTAACGGATTGGATAAGAAAACACGACCATGTATCTGCTATCTACAAGAAACCCACCTCAGAAAAAAAGACGCACACAGGCTGAGGGTGAAGGGATGGAAAAAGGTTTTCCAGGAGAATGGAAATGAAAAAAAAAGCTAGGGTAGCAATAATTATATCTGACAAATTAGATCTCAAAGTGAAGGATATAACAAGAGATAAGGAAGGCCACTTCATAATACTAAAGAGGGCAATCCAACAAGAAGAAATAACTCTGGTAAGCATATACGCTCCCAATACAGGAGCACCCAAATACATAAAAAAAAACTTCTGGAGGATATCAAGGGAGAGATTGACAGCAATACAATCATAGTAGGAGACTTTAATACCTTACTATCACCATTGGACAAATCCTCTAAACAAAAAATCAGCAAAGAAACATCAATCCTAAATGACTCACTAGACCAGATGGAATGAATTGATATTTTCAGAACATTTCACCCCAAAGCCACAGAAAATACATTCTTCTCAAGGGCACATGGGTCATTTTCAAAGATAGACCATATGTTGAGTCATAGGCAAAGTCTCTTCAAATTCAAGAAGATAGAAATCATATCAATCCTCTCTTTATCTGGGACCTAGCTGGGATGCAGAAAGTCTGCAAGAAATCAAAATAAATGTGACAAAGACTATGCAAATTTTAAACAGATGGGTCCTTCTCCAGTGGCTTAGTGGTTGAGCATCTACCTAAGAACTAGGAGATTGCCTTTTGATTCCCACCCAGGGTGAGTCATGCAAGGAGGCAACCAATCTATGATTCTCTCTCAGCATTGATGTTTCTATTTTTCTTTCCCTCTCTCTTTCTCTCTGAAATCAATAAAAATATATAAAAAATTTTTTTAACCAGATGGGAGGTCCTCATTAGAAACTTAGTTGATTTTTTTTTTTTGTCTTACACACAATTTTAACAAGTATGTATTCTGGATTCCAAGGCCACAACAGATGGGGAGCAATAGTTAAGAAAGGGAGAAGAGGTGAGTGGTGTATGATAATAATTAAAAGTAACAGGGACATGCACAACTGTAGAAGAGACCAAAATACAAAAATAAAAAGACAAAAAAAAAACTACATAAAAAAATAGAGGAAGGAAGAAAAGAATGAAAACAATCTGGGACTTTTAGAGATAGACAACCATCTTCAATGTCTTAGCACATCTTCAGGGCATTGTTTTATCTATAAAAAGACTTTATGCTTAAGAAGTCAACTAAGTTGTCATGTTTTAGAAAGATTTCTAGTCTATACGGTTAAGCTTTTTAAAAGGGGGTTGGTAGTTAAAAAGTAGATCAGTTTTTTGGGAAAATTACCTATTTAGATGGTCCTTACAGAGTTTCTGCATAATCATAGTTTTATTATAATATGGCTCTGTAGAAGTGTTAATATAGATTTTCAGGTTGAAAAAATATCTGACACATCAGATTTTGCTGAGACTGCTTCATTTTCACAAGTTATCTAATTCTGGGTTTGAATGAAGTCATTGGAAGTGACACTTTCATATCTGAATTGCCATAATGCTATTCTTTGTTTTTTTCCTTTGGTTTTTTGAATTGTCATAATGTTATTCTTGATAAGGAATGAGTTTTTAAATATTTAAAAATATAGTAGGTGATAAAATGCCCTTAATAAATACATTTTAGAGTTTAGCTTTCACATTTTTTGTTATTTGTTAATCCTCTCTAGAGGATATTTTTCCATTGATTTTCAGAGAGAGTGAAGGGGAGAAAGGGAGGGAGAAAGAGAGAGAGAGAGAGAGAGAGAGAGAGAGAGAGGTGAGAGACACATCAATTGGTTGCCTCCTGCACACATCCTGACCCAGGCTGGGATCAAGCCTGCAATTGAGGTACATGCCCTTGACTGGAATCAAACATGAGATCCTTTAGTCCATAGGTCGATTCTCTAATCACTGACTCAAACTGGCTAGGGCTCACATTTTTTACTTTAATTTTCATGCTTATCTCTTAAATGAAAGTAAAACTCATGTAGAATAAGGTGCCCCCTAAAGTTATGTGGTTGTCTAACTTGTAAATCTTTACTTCTTCCTGATGGGGAAGAGAATAAGCAAATATTGTTTGATCCACTTTGAAAATTCTCGTGTTATATTTTCATGAAATGATTTGGGGGATGATATTTTCTGCAAATGTGTCCAGCCTACATGTCAGAGCATCTATTGTCTCCCTAGAGAATATGTTTATACTCTAATATTTAATGTAATAATTGTGTTTTTCATATGCCATCTCACCTATCCGAGCTAATCTTCAAGAGTGGTGCTATTTTGAGAAAATCATTAATTTTCTAAATAATGATTCTTCCACAGTACTACATGTTCAGTGTTTAAAAGTGGGAGTTTTTTTTTTTTTTTTTCCGAAACCGGTTTGGCTCAGTGGATAGAGCGTCGGCCTACGGACTGAAAGGTCCCAGGTTCTATTCTGGTCAAGGGCATGTATCCTGGTTGTGGGCACATCCCCAGTAGGGGGCGTGCAGGAGGCGGCCAATCAATATCTCTCTCTCATCGATGTTTCTAACTCTCTATCCCTCTCCCTTCCTCTCTGTAAAAAAATCAATAAAATATACTAAAAAAAAAGTGGGAGTTTTTAACATGCTACATGAAAGGAGTTCTCAGGGCTGCCAACCTTACAGTAGAGGTTGAATAGTAGTATATTTCTCCTGCATAGAAGAAAAAAAAAGAAGAAAAAAGAAAAAGAAAGTGGGAGTTTTTCCCTGCCAGTTGTTGAAGGTAAATAAAATGGAAATAAATATTTTTAGGTTACCTAATATTTAACAAAAACAAACACCTTTTCCTTCTCCAAATTATAAAATTTGAAGCAACTTTATTTGGAAGCAAATTGCCTACCTGATTTTTTTTTTGTATGTGTTTAGATATAATAATTTACTTTTCAAAATTCTAGATTGTAACTTTAAAGGCTTTCATCTTAACAGAATACACCATTCTTAGAAGATGGAAAAGATTAGTTGGTTGATTGGTAGCTGAATATACTTATTATAATTACAGCAAATTCTAGAAGGGTATGTCTTAAGGAATAAAACAGTGTGTTAGTGATAATGTGGCCTTGAATTGTGATGTTTCCTAGTTTTGCCTATTCTGAAGCCTTCTGCAGAAGAGAGAGAAAATAATCTATACATTTTAACAAGTACTCAGGGCAATTTTTCTGACCAGGTAAGTTTTAGAAAGAATGGATAATGGAGAAAATTCTGCCTTTATTGTCAGCCTAAACTTGAATTCCTAGTTGGCCAGATTGGAGATGAAAAATTCTTGGCAAATTTCTCTGAGTCTCAGTTTATTTGTTTCTTATGGGGGGTTACTGGGACACAAAATGAGTTATTGTTTAGAAAAAACCTGGCACTGTCTGCACCTACTCTAAAAAATGCTAATAGTAAAATATTAGTGGTTTGACTTTCTCAAATTTAGCAAAGTTGAAACAAATAAAAACATTTTCTCTATTCAAGATGGAGCACTTATTTTAACTCAATCAATTCTAGGTTGATCATTCCCTCTCCACTTCTTATTTTGTCCAAGAATCTATTTAGAGGGAATGATTGACCACAAAGATTTTTCATGGCACCTTTTTTCCCCCCTCTAGTCTGCTATTAGGTCTCTGTATAATATTTTTATTTCAGTCAGTGTATGTTTCATTTCTAGTTGGTCCTTTATCATATCCTCAAGGGTCTTGCTAAATTTATTGATCTTTTCTAGGAAATTCTTGAAAAACCTTATAACCGTGGTTTGAACTCTATATTCAGTTGTTTGTTTTCCTCCATTTTTTTCGTTTGTGATCTGTTTCTTTGTCTCCATATTTTCACTGCTTCCCTGAGTTGGTAGAGTAGCTTTGTGTGCTAGGTGTCCCATATGGCCCCGTAGCTCCGCCTACCCAGTTACCTGAGGTGGACACTCTTGGTGCACCCCTTTGTAGACTGTGTGTACAGCCTTGTTGTAGTTAAGTCTTGATTGTTGTTGGTATCACTGGGGGAAGTGACCTTCAGGCCAATTGGCTGTGAGGATCAGCTGTGTCTATGTAGGGAAAACTTCTGTGCTGGAGTCAGCCTTATAAGACAAGACTTGCAAAATTGCAAAAGCTTCTGTGCTCAGCTTGGATGGGGGGGAGTCTCAGGGCTGAGCAGACAGTCTTGATTTCCATCAGCCCTACACTATGAGGCCCCTGGGTCTCAGTGTCCCTTGGTAATTGCTGAAGTCCTCTCTGTGCACACTCGTGAGTGCGCCTCCAGACCTCTACCCTTTGTGGCTCCCCTGAGTTTCTGTGCACTCCTCTCTTTTTCCGACAGTCCAGACACTCCCTCTATGAGTCTTGCCTGGAACTGGAGTTCAGTGCAGTCGAAACTGGAGTTCAGTGCAGTCAGGAGTTGCCAGCCAGGCACTCCGCCACCCATCTTCTCCAAATGTGTGTCTCAGTATCTCAGCTTTTTGTAGCTCCCCTGAGTCTCCGTGGGCCCCCCTCTTTCCTTCTAGTTGTAGAATTTCCACTCAGCCAGCTCTCCTGTGATTCTGGATGATGTGTGTTGTCTTTTAGCTGTAGTTTTCAAATTGTTGTGTGAGGCAGCAGTTTAAGTGTTCATCTATGCCACCATCTTGGTTTCTCTTATGGTACTTTTTTACTGTTATTGGACACTTTGCTTTGATGAAGCATTATTTGTAATTTTCACTTGTTTTAGCCACATATAATTCCCTGTCATTATACAGGAGGGGAGAATAATGCCTCCTTAACAGGCTAACTGCTGTCGTAGTCTTTTTTTCCTTTCTAAACAATTAATTATAGTCCAGGAACATAATCAGTCTTGGTTAATACAGTAAAAGTATGTCCCAGTATAAGAAAGAACATGGAAACAGGCATAACTTTGTGTCCATCTTCAAATGACTTGAGTTTCCTTAGGCCTAATTCCATTCTCATGTATTAGAATCTTCTTACTAATGGCAAATTATTTCTCTTAATTAGCTGAGATGACTAGCAATAATGGTGAGGCAATGCCACTTAAAACATATATATATATATAATTTATTTCAAAGAGGGAGGAGAGATAGAAACATCAATGATGAGAGAGTATCATTGATCGGCTGCCTCCTGTACGCCCCAAAATGGGGATAGAGCCCACAACCCAGATATGTGCCCTGACCTGGAATCAAATCATGACCTCCTGATTCATAGGTTGATGCTCAACCACTGAGCCACACTGTTTGCACAGCTATGTCATTTTTTAAAAAATTTTTATTTCTGTAGGCATCCTCCTAAGAGCTGGGACTCTATGAAGTTCTTGTCACCAAAGCATACTTTTCAAACTTGATTGTACAGGAGATTCATGTGGGGAGTGAGTATCAATTTCTGTTTCCCAGTTCCAAAATTATGTGTATTATGATCTGGGAGACTCTAAGCATTTCTGTTTGAAAACTACTGCTCTAGGAATTGGATAATATCTATTGAATTTAATTCATATTTTTCACTTTTAAATTAAAGGCAAGTAGAGGAGTCACAATAATTCTCTGAATAGGACTCTCAAATAAATTCTTTTACCTGTCATCCATCCATTCATCCATCCATCCGTCCATGCAACTGCAACAGGCCAGGTGCTGGGAGAGAAGTGTCTCTCTTCCTGGGGACCATTAGTTTATGGAGTCCTAGAAGTCTTGTTTATGAAGTGTGCCTGAGAGCCTAGCTCTTGACCACACTGTCTAATGTGGTGTGGTGTGGTGTGATATGATGAGTCACTGCATTTGGGAAGCTGTAGATTTTCTGTACTTTGACTTCCTACCATTGCCCAATGGTAAACATGGGAGCATAACCAGAGGCCTTTAGCCCTGATTTGGTCCCTGGGGTAGAGGTTTGTTTGAAAAGAGCAATTATAAGTAATTTAATAATGATTTCTATGAACACCAGAAAAAAAAAAAAACCACTCTAAATATCCCAAAAGTGAGAGATGGCAGAAGTACCAGCCAAGGATGACATACTGTTACTTATTTCTCCCTTGGCTCATGGGTGTAGCTGACCTCTGGGGAGAGAGAAGCCTTACAGTGCAGTGAGGACTCCAAAGATGGCTGAGGCATAATCCCAACCTTCAGAGAATATCTAACCAGGGAAGAGAGAGAATGGCTCACGCACGTGTAAATAAAACTGTGATGCTAGGCAGAATGGTATGTCACAAGAAAGATCCAAAGTGTTAGAGGGGCTTGAGAAGAGAGATATCACACATCCAGGTGGGTTTTCTCAGAGGAAGTGGCATTTGAGTAAGTCCTTGAAGGAAGGGTAGGAATTTGACAAGTTGCAAGGGAAGAGACATTACAGGCAGCAGGAATATTTTGAGCAAATGTGCAGAATGGGAAAGTGGGAATGACTTCTGGGGTAGTGGGAGAAGTCTCGTTGGGACTAAAAAAATTCCTGTTGGGAAACTAGAAGTTCTGTTGGGTTTTAGTGGGAGATGAGGCTGGAAAACTGGGTTTGGTCAAGATTTCGTATTTAAGTTTGGACTTTTTCCAGTAGGCAGCAGGGAGCCATTTAAAGGGTGACACCATCACACTTTAGGAAGCAAAGCAGCTGGGTGCGAAGGATATGGAAGCAGAAAGGTTATACAGACATATTAATGAGGAGGCTCTGAGAGTGAGGAGGAGGAATAATAAAGCAGTGAGAAGGCCTGGGATAGACAATAAACTGATATGGGAATTGCCTATGAACTGATGGCAAGAGTAATAACAATCTAAGGGAAGGAAGAGAACCTGGTTTCCAGGGAATGGTGGTACTTTGGGTTTGAGGCAACAGAAAAGGAAGCTGGCCATGAGGAAGAAATAAGTGAGCTGAAGCAGACACCATCGTTTCGAGTTGAAAATGGGGGAAACACTGCAAGGGGTGGGTCAACAAAAATTGAGAAGAGTTCCGGATAGGTTGTAGCACAGGGTGAACATGAAACAGTTTGGAGGAAGAGAAAACCCAGAACAAGGCAGAGAAAGAAGAGTTGGAGACTTTGGAGGGATAGAAGTGTCAGGGAAACCAGGAAAAGTACAGTTCAAGAGGGAGAGAGTGCCGAAACCGGTTTGGCTCAGTGGATAGAGTGATGGCCTGTGGACTGAAAGGTCCCAGGTTCGATTCCTGTCAAGGGCACGTACCTTGGTTGCAGGCATATCCCCAGTAGGGGACGTGCAAGAGGCAGCTTATCGTTGTCTCTCTCTCATCGATGTTTCTAACTCTCTATTGCTCTCCATTCCTCTCTGTGAAAAATCAATAAAATATATTAAAAAACAAAAAAGAGGGAGAGAGTGGTCTCAGTGTAAGTAGCTGCAGAGAGGGAAAACTGGGTCAGGCTGAGGCTGGTGGCTCTGGATTTGTCTTCAAATTAGAGTGAAACTAAATCCCTCCAATGCAGGACAATATCTTACTTAAATCTGGTCTCTGGTTTGTTACAAAATCAAGGTCTCTTAAACGTTAGGCTCTTCCAAAGGTGCCAATTTTCCTGTTCAATATGAATTAATTTCTTCCACTAACACCTCCTATGACTGTGAATGAGTCACCTTGTCTGGGGGCACCAGTCTTGTCATCTTTAAATTTCCAGTTCAGTGATTCCATGTGTATATGTATATGACAATGCTTGGCAATCTACATGATAGTATACAAACCTATAGAGCCCAAATTGTATTTTATTTTTCGACTTATTTTGTACTCCAATCACCATTTTTTTTAAATTTAAAAATTTGTTTTATTGTTAAGAGGTCCAGAAATGAAACAACTGGAAGAAGAAACCTTCCCCCTGCCATTTGTCATAGTCTTCCAGTTTTCTGCCCAGGCCTTTTCCTAAGCATTGAGGAGGTGCCCAGAAAAATACCAGAGGGATATACAAAAACATAATGTCACCAAAATTTTCCTAACAAGTGAGGCAGCTATGGAAAGTCTGCCAGTGTCCCGTTCCCCTGGGACCTGCAGCCTGAGGCTTGGTAAGGCCTAACACGGGAAGAGCCAAGAGCTGGAGCTCAAGGTCTCCCAGGCCTTGGCCCTGAGTGGGCGATTAAAAAAAAAAAAAAACTCGGAAGCGCACTATTCCTTTAAATTTAGGCAACGAGGTGCCAACCAATAACCTTAAAAAGATGCGAAAGTGCCAAATGAGGATGAGTTTATATCTTCTACAATAGCGATAGCATCAGTAATATGGATTACAGTAAAAACAGAAGGTGGGGAAAAGAGTCAAGATGTCTCTAACGTGCTAAGCCAAGTCCGTGGCTTGGACCCAGATTTGACCGAGCTCGGTGGAGTGCTAAGAACAATGTCCGCAGGGTTCCTGGTTCAGCCCGGTACTCGCTTCTTCTTCTTCTTCTCCCCGGCGCCCTCGCAGCAGCAAGCGGCAATCTCCAATCACTCCCGATTGCCTGCTCCCCAAAGTGCCCATTCCCGGGGGGATGGGGCGTTCCGGCGCCGCCAGGACTGCTGAGAGCGCCTCGGCTCGCCGCAGCCCGGTGCCCGGCCGGGGCGCAGGTCTAAGTGCGCACGGAGCGCGCTCGCAGCTTCCCTCCGCCGCCCAGCGTCCCAGGATTAGTGTCTGCAGCGGGCTGGGTGGTGCGTGCGCGCTCGAGGGGCGTGTGCGCGCGCTCCCGTGGGGTGCGTACTCACAAAGGTGTGTTTGCTAAAAACCCCTCTGCTCGGGTGTACCTTCCACCCCGAGTGCGAGCACCCGGGACCGGAGCGGTGTCTTACCGGCGAGGCCGCGGGGCTCACGAAAGCCCGTTCAAGTTCCCCAGCTCCACTCCGGGCAGAGGGAGCGCCGGGGCGGGGCGGCCACGGCCCCCGCTTGGAACGCCCGTCGCCCCGTTGCGGGGTGGGTCCCGAGCGCTCTGCTGGTTTTCGGACACTCTGCCTGGCTCGGCCCCCCCAGCAAACAGCCACCGGGACAGAGCGGACATTGAGCTCGGAGCCGCGTGCGCTGCAGCCACCCGGGGCGGCGGAGCGGACTCTCTCCTTCCCCACCCGCGTCTGCAAAAGTGAAGTGGAAAACAGCCGCCGAGTGCAGCCTCCTCCCTCTTCCCCGGCGCCGCCGCAGCCCTGCCCGGGGGCTGGGGGGGGAGTTCCCCCGGGCTGGCTGGAGGGGAAGCGGGCAGCCGGGCGGCTACAGCCGCACCTCCTCCGCCTTCCTCTCCACCCCCATCCCCTGGGCTCCACGCCGCATTTCTTTGTTTTGAAAGCGCCTCCTCCGCCCAAAGGCTTTTCCCCCCGGCGGGCATGCATTGACGGAGGGTGGGGCCTCGGCCCGTGGGCCCCGCCCCCCACTTAGCAGGACCTCTGGCCCGGGCTCACCCCCCAGTTCCCGTTTTCTCCCCGCTGCGACCCACGAGGCGCGCCCTCACTTGCCGGACATCAAAAGAAGGTAGGGGAATTGGAGAGGGAAGTTGAGGAGCAGGGAGCGCGGAGACGCACCCCGCACGGGCCAGGTCCGGAGGCCCGCCCCCTCCCACGGGAATCCCACCTGAGCCCCGCCCCCCGCATCACAGCAGCCGAACGTTCTCACCGCCCCGCGAGCACCCAGCCCCGCCACCCCCCGCTACCCCCGTGCCGGCCGAGTGCTCTATTTATGTTTGAGCCCCGTGATTTGCATAGCCCCGCCCCTAGCCCGAGGTCCCCCTATCGGCGCTCCGCCTCAGCCTTGACGTCACGGTGGAGGCCCAACCCCTCGGGCCCATACAAGGAGCGGCGGGCCCTAGATGGCAGCGTGGCGTCGCGGCGGCGTGTGCGTGTCGCGCTTCCTTGTGCCGTTTATAGGGTCCCGGCACTTCCGCTGTCGGGTTAGAAGCGACGCGGTCATGGCGGAGCGCGGACAGCAGCCTCCTCCCGCAAAACGGCTGTGCTGCCGGCCGGGCGGCGGCGGCGGCGGGGGCAGCAGCGGCGGCGGCGGCGGCGGGGCGGGTGGCGGCTACGGCTCT
>JAAGEH010002531.1:50783211-50970612 GCA_011751065.1 Lasiurus cinereus | reverse complement strand
GGCAGCGGCGCCGCGGGCGGCCCCGGCGACGACAGCGGCGGCCCCGCCGGCGGCGCGGGCGGCGGCGCGGGCGGCGGCGCGGGCAGCGGCAGCTCCTCGTCTTCGCCCGCAGCCACCTCAGCCGCCGCCTCGGGAGCCGGAGCCGGGGCCCCGTCGGTGGGGGCGGCCGGGACGGCGGACGGCGGCGACGAGACCCGGCTGCCCTTCCGCCGGGGCATCGCGCTGCTCGAGAGTGGCTGCGTCGACAACGTCCTGCAAGTCGGTGAGTCACGGGCCGCCGCGGGGCCGTCTGTCCGCTCGCCAGCCCCTCGGGGGCGGGGCGCCTGCCCGCTCCCCGCCTCGCAGCCCCGCAGCCCGGCTGGCGCCCGCGCCCTGCCCTGCCCGGTGCCCTCCCGGGACCGGACGGTCCTCCCTCCGGAGCGCGGAGCGCCCGTCTCCCCCCGCCCCTCCCCGCCCCCTGTCTCCCCGGACGGGCCGGTGCGAGTGGGAAATGAATCAGCAGGACGCGCCCCGCGCTGGGGTCGGCGGGGTGGGTGTCGGGTGCCTTCCTCCCGGGGAGCAGGTCCTGGCGGGCTGATAGCCTTTATTTTGGGGGGGCTGGGAGGGGGGCGCTGGATGCGGACAAAGGCGCGGCCGGCCGGCCGGTTGGCCCCGGTGGAGGGTGTGTGTGTGACGGGCCGTGCGGGGCGGGGGAGGGGGCGCGGGCCGCGCAGACAATGCCGGCCGGGCCGGGCCGGGCCGGGCCGGGCCGGTGGCCCCGACGCGCGCTCCGCTCTGCCCCCGCGCTCCCCTTGTCTGCCGTCCGCCCCCTTTCTCCCTCCGCGCCCCCGCCGCCCCCGGGGAGCGCGTGTGAAGGCTCCTCGGCGGCCGCTCCTCTCGGGGCTTCGACGGGCTGCGGCCGCGACGCGCCGGAGTCGCTGCGGCGTCCGGTCTGGCCGGCGAGCTCCGGGGCCGCCGGGGGTTTAAATTTCTTCCTCCTCCCCCCCCGCTCCCCTGTCTCGGAGCAGCGCCGGCGGGGAGGGGGCGGCGGCGGCGGGCTGGGCCCCCTCTCCGGAGGGAACCCCTCTCCGTCTCTGTCTCTCTTTCTCTCCTGAGGGGGCGGCTAAGCCTCCCCGGACCCCCCACCTTCCATGGCGCGGGTCCGGGAAGGAGCAGCGGCCGGCGCTTGCTCTCTCCGGGGCCGCGGCGGTGCCCCGGGGCTGTTGCCGCCTGAGAGTTAGGCTGGCGCGGGGCTGCCGGTGGTCGCGCCCGGGGCGAGCGCGGGAGCAAGTGCCGGGCTGTGCGCTCCCGCCGGCGGCGGGCGCCCCAGCGCGAGCCCGAGGGCGAGGGGCTCCGCGGCGGCGGCGGCGGCGGCGGCGGCGGCTCCCGCGTCCCTCCCGGCGCGGCCGCCTGGCAGCCGCGCACGACCCCGCACTTTGTTCCCGTTTTCAGGTTTATTTGTGCCCCTTTCAGTTGTCCGTCACCTTCCGAGAAGGGGGGACACCAAACAAAAGAGTCTCTATTTCTCTTCAGGGCTTGTGAAGTAGGAGGCATTTGACAAAGGCGAGAGAAGGACTTGTGATTTAAAGCGGTACAGCCCTCCTTTCTCCGGCAGACCCGGAGAGTTTCCTCCAGCACGCAGTTTAAAGGCTTTCCCGGGCTCCCCTCGGCCCCCTCCGTGGGGTTTTTTTTTTTTTTTTTTTACTTTCTCTTTTATGGGCAGATATCTCTTCCAGCCACAGCGATGGGGAGGTTGGAGCTGGCTGAAAGGAACAATGCTAGAGTGAGCCCCCCTCCTCATATTTTTTTTCTCCTGATTGCAAACGGCGTATCTCCTTCTGCTCCTTCCCACATTGCTGTGCACTTTAAATTGTAGCGGTGAACCGGGGTACCTAATGCGTGGGGGAGAGGTTTGGAAGCATCGCTGTCTCTTATTTTTAATTATTTTTTTTTCCTGTAGTCAGTTCCTTTTAGTCTTGTCTTTGGGGGGTTCGGTGGGGGTCGATAGGGGCTCCAAGAGAGAATTCAGGTTTGTTTTAATCCTGTCTGCTTCATTTGAATTCTAATGCAATCTGCAAATGTGATTTTTCTGCATGGTCATTATTTCCAAAAGGCATCCCCTAGTGTTGTTGCCTTTTCAGCACCCTATCCTTCTGTCATAGAGGGGGTTCAACTTTTGAGGCTAGCCATCCACCCACCTACCCACCCACCCACCCACTCACCCGTCCACCCACCCACCCACTCACCCATCCGTCCATCCTTTTTTTTTTTTAAACCCAATTAACATAGTTTCCTGTTTTTGGTGGTGGTGGTGGTGGTGGTGGTGGTGGGTGTGTGTATGTGTTTTCCCCCTTTCCTGCTGCCAGGTTGAAACGGATTGAAGGTATCTATGGATTCTCAATATAAACTAACTAGAGTTTGAGAATTTTTATGGCTTGGCTGGCATCGCTGAGCTGTTTTTTTTTTTTTTTTTTCCTTTCTCCCCTTCTGTGCTTGATTCTGCTTGTAAGCAATGAGGAATGACAGGAGAGCACATAGGGAGGGTTTCTTGGCTGATTGCATTTAAGCCAGGAATTCACTGTGAAAATAAAGCCAAGGAGTGATAAATAAAAGATGCAATCTTCTCTAGGAGACAGACACACAGCATGGGCTTTGCCTGCTTTCATCAATGAAGAGGCCTGGGCCAGTTGTAAAAGAAAATACTAACTTTTTGAATAGTCCCCAAAGGGGAAGGAGACCACTGAATGGAGTTGGCATTGGTTCATGTGAAGTAAGTAGTATGCTGCTACTTACAGTTTTGAAGAGTTGACCACCCCTTTAGAAACACATACATGCTAAAAACAAGTGCTGCAGAAATTGTGGGAAAAAATGTCCCCCACTCTGAGTTCTGCCAATTTTCTTAACTTCCAAGTTGTACTACTTGTTGTGCCAGTCAGCTTAGAGATGGAAGGTTGTTAAATGCCTGGCAGCTGGTACTGAGATAGAAAACTTATGACCAGAATTTTCCCCTCCCTCCCTCCCTCCCTCCCTCCCTCCCTCCCTTCCTTCTTTCCTTCCTTCCTTCCTTCCTTCCTTCCTTCCTTCCTTCCTTCCTTCCTTCTTTCCTTTCATTTTTTTTGGTGGAGAATGGAGTAGCTAGATTAACCATCTGATTTAGCTCTCAGTGATGGTTTGAACTGGAATACTAACTCAAGAGGCTTATTTTATAATTTTGTGATTTGAGGTTGAACTCTTTTTCACTTCAGGACCTGAAATGAAATAACAGTACAGTATTGATCGAATCATAAGCGATTTTCTAGTATTGCAAAATTACACGTTTGTTTGCATAGGAGTATTTGTTGACTTTTGTAGAGATGACTAAATTATAATTACAATAGGGAAAATATAGTTGTTGGACTTTATTTTTTACATTTACATTTTTGAAAATTATTTAAGGATTGAGGGACAAAGAATTTAGACATCCCAGGAATTGAACATACTGTACTTGCTAGTTATTTTTCAACTCTTAGGTTTTAAGAAGACATTTAAAGGAAAAAAAGTACACTTTTAGCGTGGTAGTTGTAAGTAGTGTTTAATTAGTGCAGAGCTCTCCATTAGCTGATTATAAGAAGCTTTAGAGAAATCGTAGTTGACTTATTTTTGTAAAATAATGATATATTAGAACTTATGTAAATATTATCAATATCATTTAAGCAGTGATTTAGAAGTCACATTAAAAAATTTCCCCAAAATTTTGCCTGGGAAAGATGTACTGTACCTAATACGGCCTAAAATTTTAATTATAAGGGAAAATAAATGCAATTGCATAAAAATATGTAAAAATGTCCTGCTGGACTGAAACAGCTAACTGGGGCAAATATTTGTAGTATGTTCGACCAAATGCTGGCAGAGAATTACAAAAAATTAGTTAAAAAATGGTTAACACATTCACAAAGAAATGCACATGATTGAGCTTCACTCATCTTCACTCTTCCATAAAGAAACACAAGTGAAAATAACATACTATCTTCCTCTATCATATTACTAACAAGATGGGTAGGCAGTACTCAAATAGATTGAGAAGGTGGTAGGAGAAGAGGATGCTGCTTCCCTGCTGGTTGGCACAATATTTTTTAGTCATTTCTAGGAATTTTTGCTATAGATACGTTAATATTAATGCACAAAGTTGTTCTGTACAGTGAGCAATGTTCATTGCTGTAGGGTTTGTGATTGATTCTAAAAGGTTGGAATCATTCTATCTTTTTATCGGAAGGGAACTGATTAAAAAGTACTTGTGGAATATATGCAACCATGAAAAAGTGAAGTATATGTACTGGCAAGAAAAGGTGATCTGAATATTTTGTTTAAAAACAAGCCTATTGTTCATATAGTATACTGCAATTTAAAACAAAAAAGACATACATATAGATGCATAAACAGGTCTCAAAAGGTTATGCAATCATTGAATAGTGAAGAAAAGATGGAGAAGGGCAGTTGTGAATAGACAAGGTTTTGTGAGGAATTTTATTTTTCATTTTATGTCTGACGGTTAGATTAGTCTTAAAACTAAAAGCATGTATTTTTGTAATAAAATCTTGGAAAAATTATTCTTGTGTTTTTTAGTTTATATTTTTTGTTTGGGTGTGTTGTGTGTCCCCTTTCTGAAGACCTGGTTGCTGTACATCTATTTTTGGGGGCTTTGAAACACAGTTTTCTTATTTGTGACTAAATAATCATTTTAAAGGCAAGAAATCTTAAAAACAAAACTAGGGTTTTATATAAGAAGGAAATAGTTAATTTTTAAAAATAATTGCTTTTATTTTTTTGCTGGTTATTTTTTCACTTTGGTAAACACTTTTGTGGTTTTTTTTAAGATTCATAACTTAAAATTTTGTGTTTTAGGGGGTGGCAAGGCAATAGAAGGTGATTGTTATTAGAATTAAGATGGATAAAAATTTTAATTAATTTATTTAGGGTTGATTTATTGTCCTTTGAGTATTTTGATTTTCTTTATAGACCGGAGATGATTGTGTAAAGTTGTGATTCTAAATTACTTTTAGCATTGGGTGTTTTACTTATTGATGATGGTACATTTTATTGAATGCATTTTCAAGACTAAAGTAATTAATATAGAACAATTTTGAATCAGATATTATACTATTTTGCCTTTTGATTAAAGAAAAAGTACATAAAAGAAAATTTGGAACTATGTATTTTTTATTTCCTATGTGAATTGAGATGTGATTTCCTTACAAATTGGGTTTTGAAAGTGAGCTCCTCATATGTGCTCAGCATTGTTCTGAGGAAAGTTAGGTTTTCAATTTTAGGTGAACAAATCTTGGGATTTGTTATAATATTTAGTTCTCTGATGGTTAGTATTGGTTCAAATCTAAAGTATTCAGGAGACAATCATTTTTGTGGCTATGTAAGATTTCAACAATACTGAAAGGTAGAATTGCAGAAGTGGATTAAGAAAACATTTCTACTCTTCTTCAATTTTTAATTTCTTTTCAAACTCTTGTACAGTATTCTGAGTACACCCTTGGATTGTAAAAGAAAAGGCCATTCCTATTGTTTGTTTCTCCCAGCTTTGCATTGAATTTCATCCCTTTGCAGATATGAGACTTTGATGCCTTTCCTTTTAAAAAAACATTAGGATGCCTGTGGAATGTGTGCTTTCATAGAAGAATTACTATAATTAATTGAGCAAGTCATGTTATTATTGTCTTGAGTATGTCCTGGCCAGTTTTTAAGATGTTTATCCTGGGCCTTTTTTCTTAGCACAATGGATAATCAATTGCTTTCAATTCTAATTCCAAATGTTTCATTTGGAAAGACACAGACAAGCATATTTTTTCTGCTCACATTCATATTAAGAGAGTTCGGTTAATGTATGATTTCAGCTAGTAATATGTTCAGTGAACAGGATGGCAGTGGAGGAATGACTGATGTTTTCTTTTAAGAAAGCTATCCCTTGGGGAAAAAAAAAAAGGAAGCTATCCCTTTGAAAAATTACACAGTTGGCCCTGTTTGGTGTACCTCAGTTGGTTGGGTCTTGTTCTGTGCACCAGGTGGTTGCCAATTTGATTCCTGGTCCAATTCCTGGATTGGGTTGCAAGGTTCATTCTCCATAAGGGAGCGGGGGTGCAGGAGGCAGGCAGAAGATTTGCACTCTCACATTGATGTTTTTCTCTACCTTCCTTCTCTCTCTAAAAATTAGTAACCTATTTTTTAAAAAAAAAATTAGGATCTATTCAATTTCCACATGCATGCTTTATATTTTTGTTAGAAAATTAATTTTTTTCAATGATGCAAAATGAATTTGTTGTCTTTAAGAAGCTTACTTACATATACATATGATAAACTCATGTTGCATTAGAAATTTTTATAGGGCAGTCATTAAACTTGAACTGCTGTTGACCCTCACCTGTTATATTTGAGGACAAATATCCTAGACAAGAAAGCAGATTACAAATAGGTATAAACCTCTTAGAAACAAAGCAGAATATAGGCCATTATTTTTTAGGTGATAATATAATAAACTACATGGACCTACAAAAAACATTTTTAGCACCTTTCAAAAAACTATGATACAATTTTAAGAACAGTATTTTCTCAAAGTAAAAAAAACTTAATTTTCTTAGCTTATTAACTTTTTGAGATAGCTAACTTAATGTTTAGGGATTACTATAAATTAGAAAACATGAGCTGTTTCCTCCTTTATTTTATTTTGAAATATATATATTACTGATTTTTTTTACAGAGAGGAAAGGAGAGGGATAGAGAGCTAGAAACATTGTTGAGAGAGAAATACTGATCAGCTGCCTCTTGCACATTCCCCACTGGGTATGTGCCTGCAACAAAGGTAGATAGATGCCCTTGACCAGTATCAAACCTGGAACCTTGAGTCTGCAGGCTGACACTCTATCCACTGAGCCAAACTGGTTAGGGCTATTTCCTCCTTTAAATGGAGAGGAATAGTCTACCTCACTGAGAAATTAGTATCAAGTGATAATTTGGAGAAAAATGTTACTTTACATAGTCTTGTCCCATGAGAAGTGACTCGGGTTCTCAATCCTAGCCAGTCTCAAAAAAAAATTTTTTTTTAAATAAATAAAAAGTGTGTTGGTTATATTTGTTTAAAAAATCTGGGTATCTTCCCAGTTTTTGCCTTTAGTTCCTGTGTTCTGTTGAGAATACACTTTGTACAAGGTTTTCAATTCTTTAAAAATAATAGATAGCTAAAGCAGGCTTTGGAGAGAATGCAGTGCAGAAATCTGCTTTTCATTTTGAACTTAAAGATTGCCTTTCAGCTGATGGTAAATGAACTCTGTTACTAAGGGTATGCAGTTTTAGATTTGTAGAAATCTTATGTGAGAGAATTAGTTTTGAGTCAGTTAACATACGCTGACTGGCCAGATTATTATGATCTCTGAATGTATAATAATCTGGCCACTCAGTGTGTGTGTGTGTGTGTGTGTGTGTGTGTGTGTATTAGAGGCCCGGTGCATGAATTCATGCCTGGGTGTAGTCCGGCCTGCCTGCTGGTCAAACTCCTGGTCGAGGGGACAATTTGCATATTAGCCTTTTATTATATAGGATATACACTGAGTGGTCAGATTATTATGCATTCAGAGATCATAATAATCTGACCACTCAGTGTATATTTACATATATTTATTTATGTATTTGTAACTAAGTTGATCAAAAGTGAGCAGAAAAGGAGACAAATGAATCCAGGTGTCATTTGATTATGGTTACCTAAAGTGTATTTCAGTGACCTCTGTGTATAGATACACTGTTTTGTTTCTTCTTAAAATAAAATATGCTAACAAATGAGAAGCTGTTTTTATATAATACCTTGCATAATAGCTGTTATCAACTTACTAGAGGCCTGGTGCATAAAATTAGTGCACTGTGGGGTGGGTGGGGGAGGGGTGTCCTTCAGCCCAGCCTGCACCCTCTCCAATCTGGGATCCTTTGGGGGATGTCTGGTCCTAAACTGGCAGTTGGACGTCCCTCTCACAATCCAGGACTGCTGGCTGATCACCCCCTAACCATTCCCCTGCCAGCTTGATCACCCCCTAACCACTCCCCTGCCAGCCTGATCAAGGTCTAACTGCTCCCCTATCAACCTGATTGCCCCCAACTGCCCTCCCCTGCTGGCCTGGTCGCCCCCAACTGCCCTCCTCTGCTAACCTGGTCACCCCTAACTGCCCTCCCCTGCCAACAATCTTGTGGTGGCCATCTTTGACTACAGAGGGTAGGCCATCTTGTGGAAGGGTGTGAGGGTCAATTTGCATATTCTTTATTATATAGGATAGAGCTATGTAGATTTTAGAGATGAAAAGATGACATCAATTCCAACTTTTTCCATTTTGCTGATGAGAAATCTGAGGTATAGATATACTGAGTAACTTAAAAAGTTAAATTTTGTGTCTTTTTACCACTGCTTGGCTGCCTCTTA
Source organism: Lasiurus cinereus (assembly GCA_011751065.1). Classification (NCBI taxonomy): domain Eukaryota; kingdom Metazoa; phylum Chordata; class Mammalia; order Chiroptera; family Vespertilionidae; genus Lasiurus; species Lasiurus cinereus. Next base: position 50,962,187 of record JAAGEH010002531.1, on the reverse strand, counting down.
ATTTGCTAAGAATGTTTGATAAATCTCAGAAAAATCTTAGAAATGGGAACAATATTTTAATGTTTGTTAATCCTCACCCAAGTATATGGCCCTCTCGCCCCCCGACCCCCCGCCCTCTGCAAGACTCATTGTTTTGGTTGGTTGCCTCCTGCCTGCACCCAACTCCAGCTGGGGAATTGAACCTGCAACCCAGGTATGTGCCCTTGACTGGAATCGAACCCCCAAGACCCATAAGTGCCTGGGCAGATGCTCTAACCACTTAAAAACATTGGCCAAGGTAGAGGAACAATATTCTTGAATGTAAATTGACCAAATGGTTGCAGAAATTATTTGGCTAAACTTTTTTTGAATGTTATAAAAATATTTCTACACAGCATTTTAATTTTAGGCCATATTCTGTTAGCTTCAGTTAAGCAATGATTCTAGCATACTAAATACATGGTAGAGTAAAACATTTGTAGACATTTTTGGAAATTGTAGAGCTATTCAAAAGAGATTAAAATTCAGGAAAAGTTAGTTATGGTTGCTAACTATATGAATATTATAGCTGTGTGACTACATAAAAGTACGCATACATTCATGTAATAAAGAATTTACTGAAAGTTTAGTGCTTTATTTGACTGTTCAATTTAGTATGTTTATGAAAACTTACCAGTAGTGTCAGTATTTGACCTGTTTTTGTACATTTTTCAATGTTGTTGTCAGTCCCTCCACCTTCATCACCAGTAAATGGTATACACATAACCCCTAGATATACTTTATTCATATGGCCTCAAAACTTAGTAACATCTCTAATTTTAAAGTCCTCTTTTATTGGGGCTTTTCTTCACTGAGCTGAACATGATTACCTGAGCCTCCTCATGCTACTGCAACAACATATATATATATAATAGAGGAATATGCAAAGTGTTTGTTACAGCATCATAATCACAATTGGATCAGCAGGCTGCATCCCCACCCTCTGCTCAGGCAGCTGCAAGGCCTGGGGTAGGATAGGATACGTTAGGGGAGAGGATTATAAAGGAGAGGGAGAGAAAGGCAGGCCTGTATGAACACAGGCTGAGAGGAGAAACAGAAATACAGAAAAGAAACAAAATAAAGACACAGGAATGGAAAGGGAAGGAAACGGGCTGCACGCTGCACTTGGGAGGGGATGGTAACCATGGGAGGGAGGGGGACAGAGCAGGTGTGCCTGGTGAGGGACGGGGCACAGGTGGCACAGAGCGGGGAGCCCCCCACCCAGACTGAGGAGGGTGGTGGCAGCCGTTGGTGAGGAGGCACCCATGGGTCTGGGATGGAGTAGAGGATGGTCTGAGGCTGCCTGGGCCTAGAGGTGCTCCTTCAGGGTAACCACCCTCGCTGGGCCAGGCACCCCAGGCAGAGAATGGGAGTGGGACAGCGGCGGGGAGGCTGGGGAACAGGGGATAGCGAACACCTGCCCTGGGCTGGGGGTTAACACTCCCCCTATCCCCTCAATGGAAGCTTAAGAAGGGAAGGAAGGCGGGAAGCACTTTATAAAGGAGTTAGTAGAGAGCAGAGTTATAGAAGGAAAGAGGATGTATGAGTGAACTGTAAGAGCTATAATGAAAATCAAGTAATGTGGTATACAGGGGGCAGATTTTAAAAGTAGGAGTCAGGAAAGAAATACGTAAATGATAGTGAATAACTAGGCAGGTAGATAGATATTAAAACAGTGGAATTAAGTAGAGAAGAAAAGGGATGTATGGGAAAGGTAGAATGAGAGAGAAAGAGGGAGAGAAGAAAAGTTTTAAAGGGGAGTCGATAGAGCTTAAAAGGAGAATGGGAAGAAGGAAGAAATAGGGGAGGGAGCAAAGCAGGTTGGAGACAGGAGGTGGGAAGAAAGGAAAAGAGAAGGGAGGGCAGGGGTAAAGATAAAAGAAAGAAGGAATGTGGGGAAGGAGGGAGGGGAAGGAGAAAGACAGGAAGAAGGATGTTGGAATAGAAGTAGGAAAAAAGGAGGAAAGAAATGTTTATAAATGATGAGTCAGTAGGAAAAAGTGTTACATAAAGGAGAGAGAAAAATTGTGTGAGAGGGACAAGCAATAAGGAAATCAAATACAATTGTGTGTGAAGGGGATAAAATTAAAAAAAAAAGTTAATAGGGGCTACTAGGTCGGCAGGGCAGGGCAATCAGGGAGATCAGGTTGCAGGGGAGGCCAGTTAAGGGGATCAGGCAGGCAAAGCAGGCAGAGTGGTTAGGACAGGCAGGCAGGTGAGTGGTTAGGAGCCAGAGGTCCCGGATTGTGAGAGGGCTGTTCAACTGCCAGTTTACATCCCTGTGGGAGCGGGCCTAAACTGGCAGTTAGACATCCCCCTAGGGCTCCCAAGTTGGAGAGGATGCAGGTTGAGCTGAAGGACCCCCGCACCCACATGCACAAATTTTGTGCACCAGGCCTCTAGTCATCTATATAAAAGCCTATGCGACCGTCGACTGTTAGCTATGAGATGCACTGACCAAAGGGAGCAGATGCTCAATGCAGAGGCATGGAAACATGGAACAGACTGATGAATCTCAGAGGGAAGGGTGGAGGGGGAGGGCGGGAAGAGATTAACCAAAGATCTTACATGCACACTAAAGACTCAGTGAATGGTGGGGTCCCTTGGTCTGGCCTGCAGGGATTGGGCCTAAACTGGCAGTCCAACATCCCCCGAGGGGTCCTGGATTGCAAGAAGATGCAGGCAAAGCCGAGGAACCCCACTGGTGCATGAATCCATTCACTGAGCCTCTAGTTTACTATTACTAATAATACCATGTGCCAGATACTAAAAAAATATATTTTTATTGATTTCAGAGAGGAAGGGAGGGAGAGAGAGAAACATTAATGATGAGAAAAAATCATTGATCGGCTGCCTCCTACTGGGGATTGATCCTGCAACATGGGCATGTGCCCCCTTGGCTGGAATCAAACCTGGAACCCTTCAGGCCCACACTTTATCCCCTGAGCCAAACCGGCTAGGGCAGTGGTTGGCAAACTGCAGCTCGCGAGCCACATGCTGCTTGTCTCGCAAGCTGGGGTTTTCCACTCTGTTGACTGATGAGTTTGCCGACCAATGACCTAGACTCTTGATTCCAATAATTTCAGGTTGTTGTTCCTTGTGATTAAGCTCCTATTCCAGTGGTTGGAAAACTCATTAGTCAATGAATTTTAGGGCATACTGGTTTATCCTTGAGTATATTTCTTTTCTTTTTAAATAATTTTAAATGTTTTATTTACTTTTTTAAAATTTTTGTTGTTAATTCTCACCTGAGGATATTTTTCCATTGATTTTTAGGGAGAGTAAAAGAGAGAGGAAAAGACAAACATCAGTGTGAGAGAAACACATCAATTGGTTGCCTCCTGAACGAGATGGGTTAGGGCTTGGGCTGGGGAAGAACCTACAACCAAGGTACATATACTTGCCTTGACTAGAATTGAACCCCGGGCCCTCTGGTCCACAGGCCGATGTTCTGTCCACTGAGCCAAATTGGCTAGGGCAGCACTTTTTATTTCTTAACAGACCTATGAAGCACTTTTATTCTCGTGTTACCTGATGAGGAATCTGAACCATAGGAAAAAAGTGCTAGTAACTTTTGCTTAAGGTCACACAGCCTGGTAAATTATGGAGCTAGAAACAGCCTTGTCTGACTGGTACTTCTATTGTCTAACTAGTACTACCTTTGATACATCATCTATATATATAAAAAGCCAGTGACCATAATGCCAGAACAACTGGTCACTATGATGCCCAGTGTAGCCAGCGAACTGGCCCAATCTGGGGGTGGGCTGGCCGGCCAACCCCCCTGTGGCCCTTTCCCCCGGCCAGCCCTGCCCCCGATGGGCCCCCACTCTCCCAGTTGTTCCATAGCCCTCCTCTGGCCGGCCCTGCCCCTAATCACCCCCCACCTCCACCCCAATAGGGGGCGAGGCCAGCCGGCCAACCTTCTGCAGTCCCCCACCCAGCCCCACCCCAGATTGCCCCCCTCCCCCAGTAGTCAGGGGCAAAGCTGGCCAGCCAACTGCCTGCAGCCTTTCCCCTCTGGCCAGCCCCACCCCCATGGGCCCCCCAACTCCAATCGGGCAGGGTTGGGTAGCCCACCCATGGTCCCTCTCCCAGGCTGCTGGCCCCCAATTGGCCCTTTCTACCCCATTTGGGGACGAGGCTTGTTGGTCCACAGCCCCTGCCCATGGCCAGCCCCATCTCCAATCAGCCCCCACCACCCCGATTGACCTGTGGCCCCTCTACCCAGCCAGCTCCTCCCCTGATCACCTCCCCACACCAATTGGGGGCAGGGCCTGCTGATCCACCATCCAAAGCCCCTCCCCATAGATAGCCCCACCCCTAATTGGCCTCCTCCACCCCAATTGGGGGCAGGGCCCCCCCCCTGGCCAATTGCCCATGGCCCCTCCCCCCAGCCAGCCCAGCCCTGATCTGGCCCTGATTGGGATGGGCCAGCTGGCCAACCTCCTGCTGTCTCCCTCTTCTGAGGTTTATAGTCTCTTGCTACTTTCTAGAGTGTCTTTCACTGTGGCCAGAATTTTAACTTGTATTCATAGCTATGATATTTAGGGTGCATTTGACTTGAAAATCTGTATTATAAATTTCTTTTGTGAATGAATTTCAGCTTTGGAGGAAGGTTGTGTGGGGTGATTCTGAGCATCTTCCATTAGACATTTTTAACTTTTAAAAGAGGAATAATGTGTAGGCTAGATTTAATTGTGGTTTATATGCATTGAAGATAATTTTTCAAAGTATATTAAAGAAATATATCTCATTTAAGCACCTTTTTAAATGTTATGATTAAAAATTATACTATTTCTTATTTCTGTTAAAACGATTTAAATTCTTTGAAAGAGAGAGTTTAATGGGAAGATGTTAATTGGAAGGATGTAGTAGAACCTGCCAGTACATTGAAACTCTTACTAACTGAATAAGCTGATCACATAAATTGGAAGCTCATTTAGTGAATTAATGTGCTTAAAATTCAGGTGACTCATTGCCTGGTCCCGGCTTATTTAACAGTCTGTTTACTTAAAGCATTTTCCATTGTTAATTGATGTCAGATCCATAATGTTGGACGGTATTATACAGAAAATATGCATAAAAAGTTAGTATGTAGAATGAGTCTACAGAAGCAAGGTTTAAATCTTTGTACTCAATTTTATTACACCACTATAATTTAGAGTGCTGTATGTACCATGTTGTATCTGTTAAATATTTGCTGACAGTGACCAGCATTTTTATATGTGACGTATAGATACTTTATAATTTCAGTATAAAGGGCAATACCTGGAGTCTTTTCTAGTGTTGCTATTGGACTTGGTAAAGGCCTGCGGAAGTCCAAAGGTAGCATACTGAATTTGTTACTGCTAAACCTTTGCATCCTGCTACTGTTTTATATGAACTCATTTCTACAAAGATGGTGGTCATGAATTTTATAAGTATTTGTCATAAAATAAACCTTTAAAATTCAGGTAACAGAAGTTTATAATTGCTGTATTTGAGTAAGGACTTTTTAAAATGTCCTGTTTCTTTAGCATTCTTTAAGCTTTCTTAGCACTTAAGATTTTGTACTCTTGTCATCATTACTAGTTTTCTCTTACTTCCCTCCCCCAATTATCACTTGTGTAACTTTTGTCTTACGCTTTCTATACTTTTCTCTAGTAAAGCTGAGGACTGAAATGACCAATAGCTGCTTTGTGAGATGGTGAAATCAAGTGAGACTTGAAGGCAGGAGATGGAGGAGCCTCAGAGCTTCAGCTTCTCCCCTTCTTCCTTCTCTTCCTCCCTTCTTCCTTTCCTTCTTCCCTTACTGTCCTTACTCTCTCCCTTCTTTTTTTGGAATGGGAGAATGGAGTAGGAGGAGAAAGAAGAAGTAGGAGGGAGTGGTAGGGAAAAAAAGGCAAGAAATTGGAAGAGGTAGGAAGTACCAGGGATGAGAATGTACTCCACTCCTTTCTTTCCCTGTAATTGTCCCCTCCCCTTCAACCTCCCTTGATTTAGGGAAATAAAGTGGAGGTCACAAGGACCTATGTGTTCTGCTGCTTGGACTCTATTTTTAGCTTGGCTCCATATTAGGCTGGCATCAGGCCATGATGGCACAGGGCCAGTGCATTGTGGGACTGCTGGCAAGTTTCAAAAACCTAATTTTTCAGGTATTGACTAATTTGCAGATATATCCTGTGCTGTGTGATAGTCTACTTACCTCTACTTTTTCTAAATGGATGTGCATGTTTTTATTTGTCTTTTGGCTTTTTAAAGAAGGGATTCATTAAAAAAATATTGTTGAAAGTATACATAGTGGGACTCATTTTTGGTAGTAGTTATACTACTATAGCTATTTTAGGTGGGAGAAAGATTTAAGAATTGCCTTACCAGGTCAGACTTAACATCCAGCTCAGTGATTTTGGTTTTGTGGCAGCACCAAGAGGTGTGAAATTTGCCTAATTGATTTAATGTGCCTTGGGCATCTTTAAAATTGCCATTGCTGTTGAAGTGTGGAGTTTGAATAGGTTCATATAATTATAGGTGTTACCAGACATTTAACAAAACGTGTATTTATTTTTATGCAGTTATCAGTGTTCCCTTTGCCAACAAAGTTGTCTGTGTTTAGGTTTAGTTACTGCTGTAGGAATATGTAAAAATAAAAAAGCCCACTATTCTTGTAGGAAGTAGCTAGGTTTTGATTGAAATACCAGTATTTGGGTCTAGATTTTATATACCCTAGAGCCAGTCCAGTATTTATGTAGGTTGTATTTGCAAATGGGTATCAAATTTTTGGATGCACGTGTACACTTGATTATCAAATGTAATCACAAAGAAAAAATATATTGTATTTGTTCTTGAGTAATTTTGGAAAGAAGCAAATAGAATGTCACATTGTTAATCTGTATCTTTGGTAAGAATAATAGTATTTATATTTTTTCCATATCAGTGCAAAGAAAAGCTGAGTGTAGGTTAGGGCTGATTTTTGGTGTACTGTGGACTACACTAAATATGAGTAGAAATAGTGATGATAATTGTTCGCTTATTCAATGAATAGTGGTGTTAATGTACTTTGCCTGTTGGGTGGCAGGAGAACATTTATTTAGTTAGTGTGTTGATCTGATGCCCTTCTTAAGATAGCACAAAATAATTGATCAAAATAACTAGAACTAGAGTCAAATTGATGCCCCCCCTCTCATTATGTCTTTAACGTAACTACTGAGTGAATTCTGCTGAATTTACTTTTGTGAAATAAAGGTGAAAAAAACACAATACGATTAAAAGGTGAGAAGACCCGGATAGACATTTCTTCAAAGAGGACTTACAGATGGCCAGTAGATATAAAAGATGCTCAGCATTACTAATTCGAGAAATGCAAATTAAAACCACAGTGAGATATCATCTCACAATTGTCAGAATGGCTATCATCAATAAATCAGTAAACAGTAAGTGTTGATGAGGATGTAGAGAAAAGGAACCACTCTGTTGGTGAGATTGCAAATTGGTGTAGTCATTATGAAAAACAGTATGGAGGTTCTTCAAATAATTAAAAGTTGAACTACCATATGACCCAGAAATTCCACTTCTGAGTATTTATCCAAAGATATGTACACCCTTGTGTTCAATTGTATTATTTATAATAGCCAAGATATGAAGCAATTTAAGTGTCCATTGGATTGTAGAAGGAAATGTAGATCACAGTAAACAACAATATGACTTGAGAAATTCAGTAAATATCTGCAACTGAGTGTTTTGAGTATTTATGAAGCAATTTAAGTGTCCATTATATATGTAGAAAGATGTTCTACATATATACAATGGAATGTTAGCCATAAGAAATGGAATCTTACCATTTGCAACAACATGGATGGATCTAGAGGGTGTTATGCTCAGTGAAATAAGTCAGAGAAGGACAAATACTGTATGATATAAGTTATATGTGGAATTGAAAGATTAAAATACACGAACAAACAAAACAGAAACAAACATAAATACAGAGAACATTTTGATAGTTATCAGGTGGGAGGGGAATTGGGAGGCTAGGTGAAAAAGGTGAGGGGATTAAGAAGTACAAATTGGCACTTAAAAATAATCACGAGGATATAAAGTACAGCATAAGGAATATAGTCAATAATACTATAATAACTCTGTATGGTGTCAGGTGGGAAGTATCAGGGGGATCACTTTGTAAGTTATATAAATGTATAACCACTACGTTGACACCGAAACTGATATAATATTGAATGTCAATTGTAACTGAAAAGAAAATTTTTCAAAAAGTGTAAGGTGAGGGAAAGATGAGTTGCTATTCAAATAGCATATAGGAGGTAGATGTTATAGAGTTTATTTAAATTTTTATATCTTAAAATGAGAAACTTACATTGAAGATAACAGCCAGTTTGCTGTTATTGATCCAAGAATATTTTATTACTTATGGTGAAAACAAAAATTTAGGAAATAATTAGAATGTATTGGGGAAAGAATATTGATTGAGTGTCAAGTATATTGAACTATATCACAGTGTAGTAATTATATCATATGGTATCTGCAGTTAGAGGTTATGGTAGATATTCCAAAATGGCTTGGAGTAACAATGATTAATCTGTGTATATATGTTTCTGCAGATAGGGTTGTGTGTGTAAAATTTAATATGATGCATAGAACATTGTAATCTACTGGATGGTAGTAGGTAAGTGACAATCTTTTAGATCCTTAATTTCATATAGATTTTATTTAGGTGAGTCAGGTAAAAGATGTCAGCTCCAGCTTAACTAACAAGCTTGATTAAAACCAAAGCCCAGAGTTAGTTTGACTAGTGCTGTTTAGAGTATGTGCACATTGCTCAAATGACATTCCTTATTGGAACTTGTCAGAGCAGTTTCTTCGGAGTTTTCATGGATCTCTCTGAGCACTTATTAAAAAAGCATTTTGTCTAAGCTGTTTCATAAATAGCAGGAAATTACAAAGTACTGGATAGTATTGCATTTTTGCTTTCAGAAAGGACTTTTGTGGTAGGAAAAACAGTTTTGTAAAAACTTTATTTTAGCAATTTATGGCAAAGTGCTTTTATTTTAAAATGGAAAGGTTTTTTAAACATTTTTATATTAACAGTAATTTAAGTTTCATCCATGATTTTTCATACTCATTTATTATAGTTTGTTTGCAGAGTTTATAATATTTGTTAGGAAAAAATTGGAGATATCAGGTCAGTGACTGAGTTTATTGAGATTTCAGTGTATGTATTAGGTCTGACTTGGTATTATTAGCTCATAGCTTAGCAGTAGGTTGTTTTTTACTTTTGATAAATCATGAGACATTTGTGAAATTATTTTTTTGACACATATGATATGCTTTGTATTTTTTAAACTGTGTCTGGGTGTGTTTTGGGTTACGAGAAGGAATGTGGTAGTGATGGGCTAAGTGGTCGAGGGTTAAACTCAAGAAAGCACAAATTGAAGTAGCTATGTTTAAATATGGAGGGTTCTTTTTCTCCCCTTTTTCAGTTCAGGAATTTATGTTTCATTGTGCTGCTTATTTAATGTCATATAAAAACTTACATTTTTACTTATCCCACCTCCCTCCATTCTTTCTATTAATGATAGTGACAGTTCAGAATGTAATCTGTGAAAGTTCACTCTATGACAGTCTATTTTGTGGTAGTCTTGGGGATATGTTGACTATTATATCTCTCAAAGGCTAATTTTAAAAATTCACTATTTTTTGTTAGGAAGATTTAAAAAAATATTTTATTGATTTTAGAGAGGAAGGAAGAGGGAGAGAGAGATAGAAACATCAATGATGAGAATCATTGATTGGCTGCCTCCTGCATGAACCCCACTGGGGATTGCCCCCACAATCCAGGCATGTGCTCTTGGCCGGAATTGAACCTGGGACCCCTCAGTTGCAGGCCGACGCTCTATGCATTGAACCAAACCAGCTAGGGCTAAAAATTCACTTCTTAAAGTGATAGTTCCATCTTCGATCCTTTACAATTTTGGAGCAGCTAGTTTTCTCCTTTTTAGTTTGCCTTTTTAATAACTTAGAATTGAGTTTTGAAGCTCTTCAAGAAGCCTTATTTAATAAATCTAGAAAAATCTATGTATCCTGACTCTCAAGAACCCTTACTTGAGAAATCTACAACATCATATTGTTTTTAAAAAAGATATAGTAAACCACGTACATTTAGGTAATCTGGTTTTCACCTAGTGAAAGTAAGTAGACCAAGGGGTTGATGCAGACAGAGACTGACACTTGACTGCCTGATCATGGCTTTTTCTAACTTGAGAGTACAAATGTGGAATTCATCTTTAATGTAAAAATTGGAGGAAATGAGAATAGTCTTTAATGAGAAATCAGAAAATTAAATTTTTTTGTAAGATTGCAGTCGGACCCAGAGGATGTCCACCTGCCTGCTTGCTGCTCTGTAGTGGTGCCACTGAGGCGGGAGAGACTCCCGCTACTGCTGCTGCGCTCACCAGCCATGAGGCCAGCTTTTGGCTGAATGGCGCTCCCCTGACCACCAGGGAAAAGCTCCTGCATTGAGCGTCTGCCCCTGGTGGTCAGTGCACATCATAGTGACTGGTTGTTCTGGTCATTCTGCCATAATGGTCACTTAGGCTTTTTTATATACCGTATTTTTCGGCATATAAGATGACTGGGCATTTATGACAACCCCCAACTTTTTCAGTTAAAATAGAGAGTTTGGGATATACTCGCCCTATAAGACAACACCCAGTATATAAGACGACCCCTGATTTTTGAGAAGATTTTCCTGCGTTAAAAAGTCATCTTATACACCGGAAAATACGGTAGATGGTTGATAATGTTAACAGATATCCCCCATTTCCCTGTTCCCCTTTACCCACCTCCACCTAGGCCTTCACCACACTATTGTCTGTGTCCATGGGCTATGTATATATGCATATAAGTTCTTTGGTTAATCTCTTCCTGCCTACCCCCTACCCCCTTTTCCTCTGAGATCTTTCAGATCTGTTCCATGCATCCATGTCTCTGGATCTATTTTTTTGTCAATTTATTTTGTTCATTAGATTCTACATATACATGAGATCATGTGATATCTGTCTTTCTTTGATTGGCTTATTCCATTTAGCATAATACTCTCCAGGTCCCTCGATATTATCTCAAAGGGTAATAGAGCCTTGTTTTGTTTTTTTGTGTTGTTTTTTTATAGTTGCATAGTACCATTGTGTAAATGTACCATAACTTCTTTATCCACTCATCTATTGATGGGCACTTAGGCTATTTCCAGACCTTAGCTATTATAAATAATGCTGCTGTGAACATAGTGGTGCATATATTCTTTGTGATTGGTGTTTTGGGATCCTTACGATATATTCCCAGAAGTGAGTCAAATGGCAGTTCCTATTTAATTTTTTGGGGAAACTCTATACTGTTTTTATCCCTGATGAGCATGGGTGCTAAAATCTCAGTAAAATATTAACAAATTGGATTCATCAATACATTACAATGATCATATTCTATGATCAAATGGGATTTATCCTGGGGTTGCAAGACTGGTACAATATTCACAAATCAAAAAATGTGATACATCACAAATAAAATGAATGGTAAAAATCACATGATCCTATCAGTAGATGCAGAAAAAGCATTCTACAAAATCAGCATCCATTTTTAATAAAAATTCCCAGCAAAATGGGAATAGAGGGATCAATATAATAAAGGCTGTATATGATAAACCTACAGTCTACATCATATTCAATAGGCAAAAACTAACTGTGTCCCTTAACAGGAACAAGAAGGGATGCCTGCTTTCACCACTCTTATTCAACTTAGTATTGGAAGCCCTAGCCATACCAATCAGACAAGAAAAAGTAAAAGGCATTCAAATTGGAAAGAAGGAAATAAAACTGTCATTATTCATAGATAATGTAATATTGTAGATTTAATAAATGAATTCGGCAAAGTAGCAGGATACATAATTTACAACATTTTACTACGCCAATAAGAAAGGAAAATGAATTCAATTTTCCTTTGCAACAACAACAACAATAACAAAATAAGATATCTGTACTTGGAAAACTATAGGACATTAAAGAAATAGAGGAAGATACAAACAAGTGGAAGCATACCCTGTTCATGGATTGGAAGAATTAACATCATTAAAATGTCTACTAGTATATTACTCAAAGCAATCCCTGTAGAGAGCATTTTTTCTTCAAGCTTGTAAACTTGCTAACATATCAGCCAAAAAAGTTGCCCTGAGAACAATTTTTGCCTGAAGATATGTTCCTATTGAATTTAGAGGGAGAGGAAGGGAATGAGGGAGGGAAGGAGGCAAGGAGGGAAGGAAAGACATCAGTTAGTTCTCTCCCACATGCATCCTAACTGGAAATGGAACCCGCCCACTGGTTGTACCCTGATCAGGAATCAAACTCACAACCTTTTGGTGAGCAGGCTGACACTCCAACCAACAGAACCACCTGGGTAGGGACGAAAACAAATTTTCTTTCATTTGATATTTCACTTTTTAAAGAAACTGGAAAAAATAAATGTAATTAATGGTTTTTAAACTTTTTTCCCCCAGATGATTTGCAAAGCACATGTAATTTCAAAATATCACACAGATCTTGCACATTGTGAAAAGACATTGGCTAATTAATAGGAATGGCTTATTAAACTGGTCTACAAAATGCTGATGATTTTTCCCTTGCGGTAGACTTTGCTTAAGACTCAGTTTTGCATAAAATAGATATACCAATCAATGATTTGTTTTTGTTGTTGTTAATTATAACCTAGTGATATTTTTTCTATTGATGTTTTAGAGAGAGTGGGAGGGAGATAGAGAGAGAGGAATATTGATGTGAGAGAGACACATTGATTAGTTGTCTCCCCCATGTGGCCTGACAGGCTGGGATTGATCCTGCAACCGAAGTACAGTACATGCCCTTGACTGAAATCAAACCTATGACCCTTCAGTCTGTGGGCTGATGCTCTAACCACTGAGGAAAACTGGCTAGGGCCCAGTCAGTTTTTTGAACAGTAATTTAACAATAAGGCTGTATTCCAATGATTGGTTCATGAGAGAGATGGGTTATTCAGGTATTGGGTGCCCACTTATTCCCATTTGGCTAGTCAGTCTTGTATGGCTCTTTCTCTGACATAATTGAATAGTCACCTCTTTTACTCTTAGAATTATTTCAGTTCAGATGATAAACTATGGGGTGTCCTCCCAAAATATATACACACACTTTGAATAATAAGCAGTTTTTAAAAAAAATGTATTTTATTGATTTTCTACAGAGAGGAAGGGAGAGGGATAGAAAGTCAGAAACATCGATGAGAGAGAGTCATCGATCAGCCGCCTCCTGCATGCCCCACACTGGAGATGTGCCCGTAAGCAAGGTACATTCCCCCGACCGGAATCGAACCTGGGACCTTTCAGTCCGCAGACCGACGCTCTATCCACTGAGCCAAACCGGTCTTGGCAGTTAGGCAGTTTTTATTAAAATACATTTCATTTTCAGAATTGAGCTATCAGCTATTAAAGTGTGTATACATTTTTGGGGGACATCCTATATATGGTTTATATCATGTTTTTTTATAAAGAAGGGGCAATTAATAACTTGTTTAAATTTATACTCTGTGTTTGCATTCACACACACTTCAGCCTGTGTATTTGGAGAGAGCTTAGAGAGAGGGAGAGAGGAAGGGAGGGAAGGAGGATTTGTTTGAGACTGAAAGGAGGTGGCTTATCTCTGGTCTTCAAGTGGCTCCACTCAGTCTCTTTCAGATAGGAAATATATTTCTGTCTAGGTTCTTGTTCACAAAAAAAGGAAAGCAGTTAATTAAAGATTTGTATTATCCATCTGTTTGTGATATGTCCCATTACATTCCCCATTCCCATGTTCCCCCGTTTATTTTTAATAATTTAAATACATTTTTGTTATTTAATGTTAATTTTTAAAACATGTTTGTATTAATGATACAATTCTACTTGTACATTGTTTGCCTTAGCTTGATGTTCATAGGTACTGCTCGTTTTAGGTATTTGCTGTTAGTCACTTCTTTGAGTATATCATTTGCTAATCCCATGGCCATGAGCTTTGGAGAAGATGCCTGTCCCATCAGGAAAGCAGAGTCTTCTTTGTTGGGTCTTGTCTTACTACCTATGTACTAGTAGTCAGGCCACTTAACTGGCTCTGGATTGCCTTGAGTCTTTATAAAATGGGAATAATTATACCTCTGTCACCTCTATCATAGGCTGTGAAGAAACTCACACGGGAATACATGAAAGTACTTGAATTCTAAATAATTACACAAAGGTGAAATAATATTATGCAATGGTCTAGTTTTACTTAATTTAATATTATCCTATATAATAAAGAGTTAATATACTAATTAGACTAGACGATGAAATGACCTTCCAGAATGACCAGTGGGCAGGGGATGGGGCCATGGGCTGCGAGGGCCTACACTTGCATGAATTTCATCCATCCGGCCTTTAGTTTTCTGTATTTTCCCCAAACCCTACAAACCCTACAATTGTATTTATTTTATAATCAGAATGGAAATATTATTTTTAAAAAAAATCAATGTCATCATTAAAACATTAAATTTCCCTATCCAAGGTTAATCTGTTTGTGTTTTATTTATGACTAGAGGCCCAGCCATGTGAGGAGGCGCCTGGCCTCCCGCCTCCTTGCATGGCCACCCTCACGTGCCTCGTTGCGTACACAGCCTCCTGCTGATCAGTCATTACAGTGTGATAGCCATTAGCATATTACCTCTTTATTATATAGAATTATCATTGTTGCCTAATCTAGTGCAACTAAACAAAACATGTATTATTCAACAATGTATGCTATGGTCTTTGTGTCTTAATGCCTCCCTTGTTTTTTGACTGTAGTGATTGATGAATTTAGTCTTCATTTGGAACTCTAGAACTACTGGTAGTCTTCTTAAAGTGGAAAGGGACTTGGCTAAGATCAATTTTATGACATTCAGGAATAGAATGGACAGGCTGTAAGATTAATCTAGTCACTTGGGGTTTAGTGTCTGGGTTTCCCTGAGTATTTATCATGGGCAAGTAGAAGATAGGATTAGATACAAAACACTCAGTTGCAGATATTTACTGAATTTCTCAAGTCATATTGTTGTTTACTGTGATCTACATTTCCTTCTTTTGTTGACTTGAACCAATTAAAAGAGTTGACTAACCCTTTCTGCCTGATTTGAAGATTTACAAATAAAGCATCCAGAAAAACAGTTTCAAGTGAAATTTTTAGAGCTTACTATGAACTGAATTTGGTTGTGTGTTCCCCCACTACCCCCCAATTCTATTTGGGTGATTTCATAAGTTTTTGCCCTTGAAAGCTGTACTGATCTGACCTCACTACCCACCCCACGTTCTTTTCTAGCTATCCAGTTAAAGGCCTGTTAATGGCCTTTCTATACTTCTAATATATACTATAGAGGTGTTTTAAAAATCATTTATTTTCTCTTTCTATGTATGTACACACGTGTGAGTAAGAGTGGACTTTCATGTACTTGTAAGAGTGTAATAATCATCTCATAAAATTTGGGCAGGCAGGGATCAATTCTTAAAATCCATATTGCAGCCAGGATAATGTTGCCTGTACTCTCCCTGTGCAGAACCTTCAGTGGTTTCCCCTTTGCTTAGAGGACTAAAGTCATGGGTGTGCAAGGCCTGGACCCCCATCTGCCTCTGGCACATTTTTTCCCTTGCCCTTCAGATGCCTTCAAACTGCCCTGCTAGCTGCCTGTGCTTGTGTTCTTTTTTTCTGCTTGGAATGCTCTTTGTTGCCTAGTTCATGACTTAATTACCAATTTGGCTCAGAGAAATCTGGCAAAGAAGTCTCTCCTTTGTAACACTAATCATAGTTTCCTATGTGATTTTTTTTATTGTCTCTTTGATTAGATTTTGTGTGTATGTCTGTGTGTGTCTCTGTGATTACTTTTGTATTTACAGCTCCTAGTTATAAGCAACCCTTTGCCAATAACTGACTCTCAGAAAAAGCTTGTTGAACAAATAGATGAAGGACATGTTTATTTTACTTGGGAATTATTTTCCTAACTTTCCAGGAGGAGGCACTGCTTTTACTCTGGTTTCATCTATCTTCATCCCACAAATTATGTGTCCGTTTGAAAAACAGCCCAGTTTTGTGTTTGTGGCTGCTTTGGGCCACTCCCAGATTCCCCAAAGGTACATTATCATGCATCTCTGCTGTTAGAGGGGCTTTCTTAGAAGCATTTGAGAAGCTTCCTTATCAAGGTCAGTTGTATTGGTATGTGGATTTATATATAACATGGTCTGAGAAATTTAGGTTTGTCACATATTACCTAGGAAAACCCAAATAGCCTAAAATTTTTAGAGGATGGTAGAATGTGTAATTAGAAAGGATACTCTTGTCAGTTATCTTCTTTCTTTCTTCTCATTTGTCTTGGATGAGCAGTGTGTTCTGTGATGGTGGCAGGGCATTGGCCTTAGGCAGAGCTTGTGTGCAAGATCACTTTGTGCATCTTTTTTCTATATGTAACTTGGTGCATTTTTGTGTATGAGCCTTTCTTTTTCAGTCTTTTTTTTTTTTTTATCATGTTAACCTTTGCTTCCTTATGTTAATTGAACTCCGAAATGGCAAGCTAGGGTGATGCATGTAAAAAATGTTAAGCAAGTATCTGCCAGATAAGTTATTTCAAACTCATTGACTCAGTCTTGGACAAAATTGAACTTTTTTTCAGAATCTTGTTGTGGGGGTAGGGGTTGGGGTCAATTCTAATTTGATATTTTATTCATTTACTATACAGTGGTACCTCGAGATACAAGTGCCCTAACATACGAGATTTTTGAGATACGAACCGTCGAGCAAGCGATTTTTGCTTTGAAATGTGAGCAACAGTTGAGATATGAGTAATTGCGCGGATCGGCCAGCTGGACATGACCCACCAGTTTACCTCGACTCGAGAGTCTCATAGTTTCCCACGCCTCAAGGTTACGGAACGAATTAAACTCGTATCTCGAGGTACCACTGTATTATGTAGTTGCAGCTCATATCTACCACTTGATGAGTGCTAGTTTTGTGCTTTATGAGCATGATTTCCAATCCTTATGGAACAACTTAGGATGAAGGTATTCTGTTCTTTCTGTGGCTGAACCGAGACATGAGATGCCAAGTCACTTGTCCATTAGCACCCAGACTGCAGGCTATCTAGCTGGGAGAGAATCTTTTTACTGTACCACCTTTTTACTGTACCAATTTCTTTCTTTGTGTACGTGCATGAAGGAAACCATGCAGAGACCTCCTTGGTCACTGACACCATTCAAAATCAGCTCCCTGACCTTTGAACAATGTTCCACAATTTCTAGAATTGGGTATGTTTTAGTTTTTTCTTCATGATAGTATTAATGGTTGTATGGCCCATAGTACCTTCTTGTTTCAGAGCTGGTACTATACTCAATTTATTATGACTTTTTTCTTTGTTAGGCTTTTAAAAAAATAGTATTTGATGACATTAATAGTTTGACTTGACAAAATTACCGTTTTTCTCTTTCATTGGTCCTTAATTTTAGTGGGAGACCTGGGGGCAATGTATGTAAGAGATACTTCAAAGAGAAGATTAATATAATAGAAGTTCTGTGAGGCAGCTGAGATGCATACTGCATTGTTACTGGAAGGCAGCTAGGGGTGCTGGGGGGTTAACAAACAGCCCTATTGATGGAGAGATTTAACATTTGCTGAAGTACTATGGATAGTCTTTTTCTACTAAATTGTAGCCTAAAGACCTTTCTAACTCTTGGAGCAAGCCTTAACATTGTCTTTATCTCTTATTTTTGGGAAACCTCTCTTTGCAGGTGAGGATGATTAGATGTCTTTCCAGGTGATATCTAGGGTCTCCTTATTTTCTCCTGTGTGTCACCAAGAGACTACATAAAGGAGCATTTCTGGAGGCTGTTTAATCCATTAGTTTAAGATGCCAACATCTTTATTTTTTCTGTTAGGATTAGACTGTAAGGGTGTGCAGTGTGACTCGCTAATATAAGATAGTAACTAAAGTCAAAACACTATCCTTCCTTATAAGATGTGTACTATTAGATTTGCCTTCTTGTGACCTCATTCCTGCTGTACCACATCCTCTTTTCTCCATTGAGCGGCCTGTGGGTTCAACTTTTATTTTATAGCTGGGTCTCTCTGCAGCACTTGCAGCTTATTTATTATTAGTGGCCCAGTGCATGAAATTCGTGCACATTAAAAGGGGATTAATTAGAGGAAATAATTTAATATTGCTGTTTGCCCTTTTTCTATAATAGAAATGTCAGAGATGAAAGAAAATTAGTAAAATATATATGAAAACCTTCCTCATGGGACCCAGAGTCAAGTCCCTGCCTACCCACATGCGCCTCAAAATCGCACGAGACCCAGACCTGCACACCCACCCCCCCCAATTGGGCTAGATCCAGACTTGGCCAGTCCCACCCTTGTCAAGTCCCAACAGACAGGGGCATAGCCTCAGGTCCCTTGGCCCCATGCCAGGAAGGGGGGCATGGCCTGAGGTCCCCCAGCCTATACCGGGGCAGGGGGTATGCCTTGAGGTTCCCCGTCAAGCCCCGCTAGGTGGGGTGGGCGTGGCCTCAGATCCCCCGGCCTGGCACTGGGAGAGGGGCACAGCCTCAGGTACCCCGTCAAGCCTTGCTAGGCGGGGGCTGCAGCCTGAGTTCCTCTGACCAGCACTGGTAGTGCACCTTGAGGTCCCTTGTCAAACCCCGCCAGGCAGGGATTGCAGCCTCGGGTCCTCTGGCCTGGTCTGGGGTGGGGGGTGCAGCCTGAGTCCCTCCGGCCTGGTGCTGGGGTGGGGGATGTGGCCTGAAGTCCCCTGTCAAGCCCCACCTGGTGGGGGTCACGGCCTGAGGTCCTTTGGCCTGGTGTCGGGGAAAGGGGTGAGGCCTGAGGTCCCCTGTGAAGCCCTGCCAGGTGGGGGCACAGCCTGAGGTCCCCTAGCCTAGTACCAGCTCAGGAAGCACACCTTGAGGTCCCCTGTGAAGCCCTGCCAGGTATGGGGCATGGCCTGAGATCCCCTATCAAGTCCCACAGGGGTGGGGAGGGCATAGCCTCAGGTCCCTGGTGTTTGCTCGTTAAGCCTCCTTGTGGGAACCTGGCTTCAGTTGTGGGTGCAACCATCTTTGTGATGGAGTGATGGTCAATTAGCATATTCCTTCTTTATTAGATAGGATTGTTACAATTTTAGCACTTTAACTTACTAAGGTATAGGTTTTGATTATCTGATTTACAAAAGTGCCATATAAAAATCCACCTATGTTCTGTAATTGCTGAAATGCTGAGTAAGCTCTGCTTTTTATGACCCAAGTTATGGAATGAGTAATTACTCTCTAGAGTGAATGGTTCAAAATGAAATAACTATATGCCTAAGGTGTGATGTGGCACCAGATGTATTTAAGCCCCAAAGGTATGTAATTATCTTACTACTCTTGTACATACACATATACTTATGCTTATGGCAAGAGTTTTATATGCAAAAGAAAAGCAACTTTCTGATAAGTGATGAACAGGACATTATTTTGAAGGGTTCAGAGGTTGTTTGGTGTTACAAATATTTCAATGCTTGTGCATTTCTCTCTGTTATCATTTAAATTAATAAATTACTGGATTATAGAATAAACTGGTACCAAACTCTGGCTTTCAAATATTAAGTTTAATTTAGGGAGTTTCTCAAAGCACCGTGTTTATGATTTATACTCTGCCCCTGTAACTCAGTGATTTATATACACTATTCTTGGACTCTATTTTGATTGTCAGTTGTATTAATTAAAAGCAATCAATGTACTCTGGCTTCCTATTGAAAAGAAAAACTTTTGTAGCCTGTTTAAATTTTTGATTTTGTATAGAGGTTATCTGTCTGGTCTCATTTGACCTTGCATGAGGAATTAAAGATAGTACATAAAGCTCATTTGTCCTTTCTACTTTATTTATTTATTTATTTAATATATTTTATTGATTTTTTTACAGAGAGGAAGGGAGAGAGATAGAAAGTCAGAAACATCGATGAGAGAGAGACATCGATCAGCTGCCTCCTGCACACCCCACAGTGGAGATGTACCCGCAAGCAAGGTACATGCCCCTGACCGGAATCGAACCTGGGACCTTTCAGTCCGCAAGCCGATGCTCTATCCACTGAGCCAAACCGGTCTCGGCTGTCCTTTCTACTTTAAATTCAGTATTAAAATAATATTGTAGTCACATAAAAATGTGACTGATATTTTTTTATAACAATTTTACCAGTTCCATTAAGTGGGTTAAATGTGTTGCTAGTGAACATGGCAAAGTGGTAAGATGATAACAGTTTCCCCTGTCTAAGGACCAGACACTTCAACTTGGGAATTGGTTTGTAGTTATGACTTAGTTCCTTGTTCACAACTTCCCAGGAGATGAGAATTCCTTAACTTGGAGGCCAGGGGAGGTCCAGAGTGGCTGCTAGTTCTTCCTTTGGGCCAGTGGTCTGCAAACTCATTAGTCAACAGCGGCAAACTGCGGCTCCCTAGCTGCATGTGGCTTTCGAGCCGCAGTTTGCTAACCACTGCTTTGGGCTAGTGCTGTGGTTGGCAAACTGAGGCTCTCGAGCTACATGCAGCTCTTTGGCCCATTGGGTATGACTCTCCCACAAAATACCATGGCCTGGGCGAGTCTATTTTGAAGAAGTGGTATTAGAAGATGTTTAAGTTTAAAAAATTTGGCTCTCAAAAGAATTTCAATTGTTGTACTGTTGATATTTGGCTCTGTTGACTAATGAGTTTGCCGACCACTGGGCTAGTGAAAGATCAGTTGAGATACCATTGAAGTACTGCTGGCTTTGGCATTTGGACTCTGAAATAGCAGTAATGGTAGCTTACCTGTTTACAATGTGATTCGCATTGTGAAAACATAAATATTTAACACATATTAGATGACAGAAGCTCGAAATTCTTAAAAATATAATTTAGAAGTAAGTTATGAAAACAGCACAATTAGGACACTACCACTATACTTAGTAGTATCAAGATCTTCAATAAAAGACTAGTGAATTTGTCTTATGTTTGTGCTGTTTGCTATAGTAGCCACCAGCCAGCCACATGTGATTAATAGCATTAGAAATGTGGCTAGCCTGAAAGTATTAGAAGTGTAACACATGCATTAGATAGTGTAGACTTAGTGCAATAAAAAGAATGTAAAATATATCATTAATAATTTGTTAAAATGATGATAATTGGGCTACTTTGGGTTAAATGAAATATATCAATTAAATTAATTTCACCTGTTTCTTGTTACCTTTTTAAATGTGGTTACTAGAAAATTTAAAATTATGTATGTGGCTCACATTTTTCTATTAGTGCTGGTCTATAGACCTTTTGGTCTCATAATAACTTCTTTTTGTTTATGTACACAGTTTTGCCATGATTTGATTACATACTTGATTTTAACTTTTTCTTCCAGCATGAATCTAAACACTCTTTTAGTGATTCTTAAACCTTGGTTTCAAGACACTTCTTGAATTGTCCTTTAAATTATTTAGCACTTTTTTTTTTCAATCTTAATTTCTAAGAAGAACCATCTGCCAACTGATTATTCTTTAGGTTTGAGATCTCACTGGCTAAGTTATTTCCAATAACTTAAGAGTAAATTCATTTTATCTTTATAGAAAAGTTCACTTGGATTTGGGAATTATATTTAAAATTGATATTTCATTTCTAGGTAAGGTATACAATAATTGCTAAAGTTATATTTACTTAAAAATAATTTCTTAGAAAACTATTGGCCTAGTAATAATGTAAGGAAATTGTCTTAAAGGTTAGATTCCTCCCCCCTCCTCTCCCCCCCATGACAACAGAAGGGTCTGGCTTCCTTTAGTGTCAAAGTCTTTGTGGGATTTTATTGTCCAATGAAAATAAGGAGTGGGTGTGGGCAAACCAACATAGAATGGCCAATTCTTTGTTTTGTCAGTAGTTTTCAAAATGTGGTCCCTGTTTTAGTTGGGGTAATCATTATCTGGGTATTTCTTAGAAATATATATTCTTGGATTCCATTCCAGATATACTGACTGGAAAACTCTGGAAGTAAGGCCAGTATCTGAGTTTTAATAAGTCCCCCAAGTGATTCTAATACATGCAGACACACTTGCTTACTATACTCATTAGGCCCACTAAGTGAAAAGGGGAAATTATTCTTAAGTTTTTAAAATAGGAATTTAGCGCAGAGGGTTGGTTACATGGGCAGGGGAGAAGGTAAGACAGCAGGATACGATGTTGAGGCAACCTGGAAATTAATGGCAGCAGGAAGAGAATAGTACAGTACTACCATTGGTAGGCTTATGGGAGCTCAGGAGCCAGGCGATTCTGAGGAAATTGGGAATCTCCTGGTAGGAGCTGGAGTCAGAGAGAAATCCAGCCAATGTTGGGGATGCTGCCTGAAGTGAAGAGGAGGGGGAGAAATATATTGGCTCCTCCCTTTTTCCCACCTACCAGTTCTCCAGCAGTGTTTTCCATAGACTGAACCCAGGGAAAAGTCAGCTGACCTAGAAGCCTGGAAAATGATATCTGCAGAAAAATGATAATCTCAGAATAGAGGATAACTTTACTAATAGAATCAATTTAGCTTTATAAGACTAAACTTTTATAATTTCACTGTGGGCCATAAAAATCTCTTTAAGGGGCTGGTATCCGAGTTCGGGGAACTTACTTTATACATATGAAAGACTGTTTCCTGTTTACTCCAGTACCTTTTAAAAAAAATTATTTTATATTTTTGGATGTTGTTAATCCTTGCCCAAGGATATTTTCTCCATTAACTTTTTAAAAAATATATATTTTATTGATTTTTTTACAGAGAGGAAAGGAGAGGGATAGAGTTAGAAATATCGATGAGAGAGAAAAACATCGATCAGCTGCTTCCTGCACAAACCCTACTGGGGATGTGCCCACAACCAAAGTACATGCCCTTGACCGGAATCCAATCTGGGATCCTTCAGACTGCAGGCCTATGCTCTAGCCACTGAGCCAACCAGTCAGGGCTTCCATTGCCTTTTTCTACAGAGTGGAAGGGGGGAGGGAGGAGTAGAGAGAAAGAGAGACATCAGTCTGAGAGAGATGATGTCCATTGGTTGCCTCCCTGTACCTGCCCTGACCAGGGCCAGGGATGGAACCTACAACCCAGGTACAGTGCTCTGGATCGGAAATTGAATCTGGGACCCTTCAGTTCTCGGGTTGATGCTCTTACCACTGTGCCAGTGCTAGCCAGGGCACTTAATTTTTTTTTTTTTTTTTACATTACAATTTATGCCCTCTTCCACCTTTCCACCCACTCCCACCCCTAATCATTACACTGTTGTTGTCCATGGATTTTTTTTTTTTTTAATCCTCTTCCTAGTTGAGGCTTTACCAAGCTGTTCTCTGTTGGTAGTATCACCTTGTGTAGGCATGGGAAACTTACTCAATTTGTCTAATAACATCCCTGGAACAACCTGGATGTTTTTTTCTTTCTTTCATATTTCACCTTTCATTGTTTAAAGCTTAGTTATACCATTTTGTATGTACTCTTTATCTTCATTATTTCATTTTCCCAGTGTTCTCTCCCTTTGTCCTTTGCTGTTTCAATTATGATTAAACTAGGGGATAGGAGAAGGATAATTAAAATGTTTTTTTTTTTTCCTAAGCCAAGGAAGAAAACAAATTGTAGATTTTCAAAACAAAGTTAGAAATAGCATCTTGGACCTTTTAAACCCTTGAAGGGGCACTTAAAGATCCCTCTGCAAAAAGTCATGTATTTCCTCAGCCTTGAATTTTTTTCTAGATACTAGTATTTAACCAATATTTAATAATACTAGATAGTAGTATAGTTTTATACTATTTGTAATAAATGAAGCCTAAGAAGCTAACCACAGTTTCCCCTTTGGAGGGGTCTGTGTTCTGAATTCCAGTTGACTGTCTCAGAAACCAATTATGTGTTCAATGGTCCAAAATAAAATCTAATACTTATGAATGCAAACGTGTTTGGAATATATGTTCTTAAATTAAAAAGATCTATGCTTTCATTCACTAACTTGCTTGTATTCATATTCCAAAAATTAAGAAGAAAGTTGCAGATAAGTGAGGAACTGAGATAGCTTTCATTTTATTTGTACTAGTAAGTTTTTATAATAGGAAATGCTGCCAGTAAAAGCTTGAAAATGGAGAAGGAATTCTATTTCATGAGGTCTGGTGGAAGACCAGAGCTATTGTTTTATGTGCAAGGTGCTATAGAGTAGTGATTCCAATGTATTTTTACTTCATAAAACACAGAAAATAATATTTATACAATGTACTGGAATAGGAGATTTCTAACTGTAGAAAAGTTTGCCATTGGGCTGGTGGGTAAAGACCACTGGCCTAAGGGTTGGCAGCCTGGAGAGCTAAGGTATCACTTATCTTACAGTTTAGCTCTCATTGGAAGCTCTGCTATATGGAGAGACATTTAAGGGATAATGAATTTTAGTCCCCTGAGGAACTCAACACTTAGCACCATGTTATAATACTAGAAATACTAAGGAAGAATAGGAGAGGGTTAGTTCTGTTTGAGGTGGAAGAGATTAGTAAAGTCTGGAGAGGGTGAAGCAGAGAAGATACTTCAGTTAGAGGGATATTCTTGTACAGAGGTATAGAGGGACCAAAGGGTGGAGAGAATTTGGGAAATACCCAGGATTTCTGATGTTGTTGGGAATGTAAGATTTGGTGGTATTAATAGGAAGTAGTATACTGGGAAGTACTGTTAAGAAAGTAGCCAGGGATTGACTGCAGGAAGGCCTTTATGTGATTGAATGGGTTCATGACTTTGGGCACCACTTGGGAGTGAGTGACATAATCACCTCCCCTATGTTTAGAAAAATTATCCTGGGGCAGGTTAGAATGAACTGGAACCTGCAAATAGATACATTCCTAGGGAGGGGAAGACATGGATGCTGCTTAGATAAGGAATGAAGGCTTGTACCTGGTCAGTGGAGATTGGGAGGGCTCTCTGAAGTGGGAACCCACAGATTTTGCTTATTTGGTTGACTCATTTGAATCCTGGAGGAAGAAAAGGATGATTATCAGAATTAGAGAGTCTATGTCTGGGGACAAAGAGCTTTATTTTAAGTCATGGATTTTAAGATGCTTGCAGAGTAACAGATGTTAACATTTATAAAATGCCTTCCAGGGGCCAGGTACTGATCTAAACACTACTTTTTAGAAACTTATTTTATTCTCACAACCATAAGAAGTAGATGTTATCAGTTAGTGTCCAGTCAGTAAACTATAAAGCTCCAGATATTTAAAGCACAGAAAGGTTTAATACAGGGAATTGATTATAGCAGCATTGGAAGGGATGGAGGAACAAAAAGAAAAAAGTGTGTATTGGACCAAAAAGGAGAAAGAGCGCTCATGCGTGCGTGCGTGCATGCGATTTGAAGGAGCTAGGAGGAGAAGGGGATGTTACTCAGATATCAGACAGCTGCTCCATAAACTGTATGCTCTACAGATTTGCTGAAGATCTTCATTGGTTCTGCTGCTTTGGAACCACCACAGATGCTGCTGGATCCTGCGGTTGTCTGCTGCTGCTTATGGAGGTACAACCGGAAACAGGAAATAAAAAAAGATAGTTTTTCTTTTCTTTCACCTTGCAGTCTTCTGCCATGGCAGTACCATCTGCCATGGGCAGTACCCCACTTAGAAGCTAGTTAGCAAAGGGTTTGAAAAATGTAGTTTATAGTCTTCAAACAACTTGTAATAACAAAAAAAAGATCGGAACCAACAAAAAACAGTTGGCACTGTGGGTTCTGTTTTTATCCTTACTTTACAGCTATTGAAACTGAGGCACAGAGAGGTCACACAGCTACAACTTGGCAGGGTTGAGATATGAATCTAGGTAGTCTGGTTTCAGAGTCTGTACTTTTAGCTTCTACACTTTGATCTTGTTTCCACACATGGTTATTATTTGAAATTTTCCTTATTGCTGAGTACTTCAAATGAGCAGCTGTTTGCATTGATTTTGCTTATTCTGTGCTTATTTTTCTTTTGATATCGCTTATTGGCTTCAGCTTTTCACCTCTATCCCTGGAATCTCTCTCTTCATGGTCATCACTGATTTTGTAGTCAGTACAATGGGATATTTCAGTTTCTTATATCTCCTTGATCTATTTCTAGCTTTTAGTGCTGACACTCATTTATATGGAATTCCAATCTTGACCTCTGGGTGCTGACTTGCTTTGTTTTCTTCTTACTCTCATTGAGCCTCCTTGGTTTTCTTCACTCTCTTCCCATCACCATCTCTCTGTTTGCGTTTGGAGTTCAATGTCTTATCTAAGAAGCTATTTAATGTTAATTTCATGTTTAAATCAGGATAAATAAAAACATCAAGTACAGAGTTCATGTTGCTTATGTTTTGTGAAGTCACAGAGCAATCAGAGCGGGTCTCAGTTTGTACTCTTTCCTTGGGTAAGAAGGAAAAAAGAATGGAGACTGAAGGAGAGGGGCTCACTTTGGGTACCTGCTATGTGCCAGTGCTAAGTGCTTTAAATGCATTGTTCATTTACATTTCTCCTGTGGCATGTTTGTTACCCATATTTTATACATTAACAAACTGACTCAAAAGCCCCACTTTTCTTATTTGTTAAATGAAGGACCTGGACAAGATAGTATTTAAGGTCCATTTCCGTAGCATCATTATGATTCTGTCACATACTGGTTGTCTTAAACAATATAGTTACTTCTAATATTGAAAAAGGAAGTTGTCATCCCACACTAGGAAATGTTTTGTTTTATTAAGACCAAAAGTAGCAACACGTTATTTGTAGAAGTTCTGGAGTAGGGCAAAGGCATTTAAAGTAGTCATGATGATAGATCTTCATATAAGTTTCAGGAGAGCCCCATTACCTCCAAATGAGGTTGCTGCCCAGAACGTTAAAGGCTGCTGTGGCTTTTATTCACAGGGACTCAGGATAATAGCTTTGGAACACATCCAGCCTAAACAAAGGGTAATCCTGTTATTCCATTATACTTTCTGTTTAGAGCATTTGTTTACTTATTATTAAGAATCCCTTCTTTCCTTGCAGGGAATTTAGTATGAGATTTGCAAGAAGATAGTGAAAAATATGTTTTAAGGACAAGATTCACTGTAATATGTTTTGACATCTTTAGAAAGCCAATGGACAACCCTACATGTTTACCATGTGATTCGCCCACATGTTGTCTTCAGACATGCATATAGATGGTTTAAGTGGATACCAGCATCCTCTTTTGGTATACAGCACCCACCATAAAATATCAAGCAAGCATTCCTAGGTATGTATACATCAGCAGAGTAAGTACATTTCCAGGCTTTGTCGCATCTGTTATACACTAATTCACTCATAAACATCCTTAAGCCTCTCCTCATTCACACCTTATTTTTAAAAAAATGGGGATGTGAAGGGGATATGTCTCTTTTTTTGAACTTCCATTTTATTTGCTTTCCTTGCATGGGAGGAAGCCAACATGGGGAACATCGGTTCCCTGGTTTTCCTACTATCTATCCTCATTTGGTTTTGATGTGGCTTCTCCTCTGTCCAGCCTCTAAATGGTGATGACCCTAGGATTTGAGTCTGGCTATTTTCTCCTTTCTCATGCCCTTTTTCTAGATGATGCCAACCACCCCCAAAGCTTTTAATGTTATCAAGTGATGATGGGTCCCCAATTTTTATTTTCAGGCTTGACTTCTGTCCTGATTACTCATCTCTTATGTCTACTTAGATCTGGCAGGTATTTCAAGCCTTTATAGACTGCCACCTTCTCCTCAAAGTAAAAACCTTACATTGCAACCCAGTATATATACATATGTTACCATAAATAACATAAACCAAAGTTTCATAAACAATAATTACCCCTAAAACATACATGCCATGCTTCCTGATATTTTCTGTGACCCAGAACATTGTTAGTGGATTGTGACCCACTATTTGAAAAACACTGTTCCTGAGCCATTGTAGCTGTTTTAGAGAGATTTCAGGTTGCCGGGAGGAAGCCTGCCCATGTATTTGAGACCATAAATATTTTAGAGTGCAGTAAATAATTATAAAATGAAAGAAGGCCTGAATAGATTCCTTGCATTTCACTGTGTCAGGAAGCCAAAATTTCTTGGACTGCATCTGCTCTTATCTAGGTCACTGATAATCTAACCACTAGCTGGATAACCCTCCTAAGAAGTTACATTTTTGCATCCGGATAAATGGGATTACTGATTATTTTTAAAAGTGTGAACCGAAATGAATCAGAATTCCCAGATCCAAACAAATGTCCAAACACACACACACACACCAGATCCAAACAAATGTCCAAACACACACACACACACACACACACACACACACGCACACACATGCACACGCACACACACACACACCCTTAATGCTCCGCCATCTCCAAATGAGGCTGACTTAAGAGATTTTGGTCTCCCAAAACAAGTGTATATGTTCCAACTGAATCACTGACTTTCAGATATCTGAGGTAAGTCAGTCTGGTTTCAGTTTGTGTCCCCTCTCTCCCCCCTAGATAAGATAGATGAAAAGCTCTGTTTTCTTTACCGCCTGCAGCAGATCTCTGTCACCTGTTTGAGCAAAGTTGCTAAAATGAGGGAAATTTCTTCTACTGATTCCCACTGTATTTTCTCTCCCCACATCAACTTTTGGAGACAGTGACTATGGAATCAGTACAAGCAAGCTTTTCGTTATTCAGAATTATTTATTATTTAGGATACATTCAGTGATCTACTAACATGTGGGAATTGTCAGATTATAGAGTACCAGGTTTGAATGTATCTATAGCAGAATCTATACTAATAAAAGGGTAATATGCTAGACTGGGAGACCTTCTGGACAAAACTATGGTGGCGGGGCCGAGGCAGAGGCTGTTAGGGGCAATCAGTCCAGGAGGGGAGGGGCAGTTGGGGGCAATCAGGCCGGCAGGGGATCAGTTTGGGGTGAGCAAGCTGTCAGGCAGAGTGGTTAGGGCCAATCAGGCAGGCAGGTAGGTGAGTGGTTAGGAGCCAGTGATCCCAGATTACGAGGGGATGTCCTACTCTGGTTAATAATAAACCGGCAGTCAAGACACCCCCCCGAGGGGTCCCAGATTGGAAAGAATGTAGGCCGGGCTGAGGGACACCCCCACCCCCCATGCACGAATTTCATGCACCAGGCCATTAGTTTTAGAAATTCATGCATGAGGGCAGGGGTGTGTGTCCCTCAGCCCGTCCTGTACCCTCTCCAATCTGGAACATCCCTCTCGCAATCTGGATCCACTGGCTCCTAACTGCTCACCTGCTGACTGACTGATCACTCCTAACCACTCTGCTTGCCAGACTGCTCGCCTCCACCCGCCGGCCTTCTTGCCCCCAACTGCTCCCTCTCACCAGCCTTCTTGCCCCCAATTGCCCCCCACCCCCGCCAACCTGATTGCACCCAACGCCCCCCACCCCTCCCACCCCCGCCACCGGCAGCTGCTCGCCCCTAACCACCACAAACCCCTCTCCTCCCTTCCCGCCAGCCGGATTACCCTCAACTGGCCTCTACTACTGGCTTGATTGCTCCTAACCATCTCTGCCTCGGCCCCGCCACCATGGCTTTGTCCAGAAAAGTCTCCAGGTCTAATTAGCATATTACCCTTTTATTAGTATAGATGTTATAGGTATTTGCCTTGCACACTTCTGCTAAACTCACAGAAGGTTGACTAATCCAGTGTTCTTAGAAGCCTCCCCTTAATCCCAGTCTGTTCTCATTCTCATATTTTAGATCCAAAGCAGTATTTATTCTAATGAAGCTTCAGAAAATAGCTTTTATTATGCTATAGAAATTTAAAATCAGCACAGTGACTTAATGGTTAGTTGACTTATTGGGGTTTAGGGGGAGACTCTAGTTATGCCAGGATGGGACCTAAAAATACTTTGCTAATAAATATGAACACTGCAATGTTTTAAGTCATTCCTGAGGAGATCTAAAAGATCTTTAAAGATTATTAAAAAGATGCATTCTCCTATTTAACATTTGGCATTAACTTTAGAGGCCAGGATTATAAGTATTTTGCATAGCATATTTTCTATTTCAAAAGTATAATAGTACATTATTTAATCTATGAACTATCCCACACCACCCCCTCCAGATTTTGAAGAGAATCTGATATCAATATTGCAGGTGGGTATTTTGCATTTCCATTTTTGAATATTAGATAACTTATATCAGGAATTGGAAAATTTTGGCCTTTTGGGCTAAATCTGACCTGCTACCAGTTGTTGTGTATCCTGCAAACTGAGAATAATGTTCATATTATTTTAATGTTTGGGAAGGAAATTAAAAGTAGAATAATGTTTTGTCATGTGAAAATTGCATGATGTTCAAATTTCACAGTTTATAAATAAAATAATACATTCATGCTCATTAGTTTACATATTGTCTGTGGCTTCTTTTGTGGTACATGGCAGATTAGTTGTGGTAGAGGCTTAATAGCCTGAAAAGCCTAAAATAGAAAAAGCCCTTGACAGAAACACTTTGCTCACCCTGACCTATATATATTATTTTGGAATGTAATATTTTATTAATTATATCCCTGAAGTTAATAATTTAAGTCTCATTGTGGAATATGTTCGTAAACATAGGTAATAAGAAAAATTCGAAGTTAAAGACACAAATTTGTTCATATATATGAACAAGTGTTTAAAAGTGGCAGTTACGATGATGTGACACAGAGATAGAGCATTCTTTTTTTTTTTTTAAACACACACACACACACACACATTGATTTCAGAGAGGAATGGAGAGGAGAGAGAGAGAGAAACATCAATGATGAGAGAGAATCATTGATTGGTTGCCTCCTACACACTCCCTGTTGGGGATCGAATCTGCAACCCAGGCATGTGCCCTTAGCCGGAATCGAACCTGGGACCCTTTGGTCTGCAGGCTGACACTCTATCCATTGAGCCATAACAGCTAGGGCGAGATACAGCATTCTTGATAGCACTGCTGTAATGAGAGTGAAACATTCAAACTGTTTCAGACTGGACAACTTTTCTTCTATTTTTGAAATATATCAAATACATTTTGTACAGTCACTAACATTTCACCCTCCCTTGTGTGCTTTTATTTTAATCCAGTAAAAACTTTTCTCGCACTAAACAGTTCATGTTCTCTTATAACATTTAGTGGTTTTGGACCTAATAGGCTCATGACTGAAAGTTAGAGTCAGTTCTTTGCTGCCTTACTAGAGAGCATGTGCAGACAGTACTGGATTGAAGAAAAGTTCTTGAACCACCGTATTTGGCAGTAAATTGGGCAAACATATCTAAAAAGAAGACGATGTCTGTACAATATTTAGTTCCTCTTCTGTACAGCGTCCCAAACCCCAAACCCTATCTTGTATTAGCTGTCACTTATAACCTCCACTACCACTTAGTGAGCCAGAGGAAAAAGGGTTGTTTGTGCTTTTATAGAGTATTTGAGCAATCTGGTATACTAACCTGCAGCTGCCTCCCCCCACTCTATCTCTGTATATCTGATTTAACAGAATAGCAACAGTGCCACATTCTAGTGTGCTCCAGCAAGCCCACATTTATCTGTAGGTCTAAGATGTATGGTCTCCTCAACACTTAAAAACCCAATACAGAAGCCAGATAAACAAAAGACAAAAACAACAAAGCAAAAACAAACAAACCCCACAAACCCCTGGAAAGCCAAAACTAGGTGTTACAAAGGCCATCTATTTGTTTGTTTGTTTTTTTAACAGGGGAGACCCCAAATTCTTTCTCAGAATCTGGATTTTCTTAGAAATCATTTTAGGAAGTTAGCTTATTCAAGAGAGGCATGGTACAGGGGAAAAGATGCCCCATGCAGGTACATCATCAGCTAGGAGTATCAACTTGAGAAGGTGAGATAGCTTGAGAAAGTAAAACCTTAAAAAAGAAGATAAAAGAACTCAATAATAACAATTTGAGACCATTTGTTGTGGGACCAAAGCCCCAAACACCACTCCCATATCCTTGCAGGATTACTGTGTTACTGCTTACTGGCATGTTTGCATCCTCAGTGTGAGCCACTTACTCTTTACTAAGCACAATGTGGTCTTCTCACAACAGTTCCCTGATGCAAGAACGGTTAAATGCATACATTCTTTTTGTAGTTGAGAAAAGTGAGAGACAGATTTTCTCTCTCTAGCTTTTCCAATATTAATCAATAAGAATGGGAGCTAAGATTTGAACCCAGGTAGTCAGATCCCAAGAGTTTATTCCTCTCTTATTATCTCCAACTCCCATGAGAGAATGGGCAGAACACAGGGAGGCGATATGATATAGTGAGTGGTTAAACTTTCTAGCTTCAGATAGCAGTTCTATCACATTCTGATTTGTTAACTAATGCTTAGTACCCCATTCCCACACTTAAACAATAGATCTTGAAGTTGTTTGTGCTTCATCATAGAGTTGGGAGAACTCAGTGAGACTTTGATGTAAACCATAGTGTGAAACATTTGCAGGAAAAAGTGAAAAAAAAAAGCATTTTATACCATCACATTAACCAATCATAGTCACAGTTTTAATGTTTCCTTTTTGTATATTCCTATACATTAAAAAAGGGTTTCCCTCCTCTGCACATTCTTATATCTAGCTCTTTTTGGTTTGTCATTGTATGAAAAGCATTTTCATGTTATATACATTTTAGAATTATTTTTGGTGACCATGTATATAAACTAATGAATTTATCATTCCACATAACCATTCTTTTATTTTGACATAGAGGTTGTTTCCAAGTTTTTATTTTAGGAATAATCATCAGTTGAACATTCTCCCTCTACTCTGCCCATATTTTAATCCCCACTCCCTCCTTCATGTTTCAGAAGAGGAAACTGAGGGCCAAAGGATATTTTTATGGCTCTCTATACATACTGCCATATTGCCTACCAATTTCACATACCAGTTACCAGCTCTAGATATTAACATGGTTTTATATTTTTGCCAATTTAACAAGTTACTAAAAGCTTGCCAAAAACAAGTTACCTTGTTTTAATGTGAAAAATTTTGGGTTATTCAGGAAGTTAAATATTTTCACATATGTTTGCTTATATTTCCTGTTTCATGGGTTTTCTATCCTCCTCTTCACATGATGGTAAAAAGAAAGTGGGTGGTGCGCACAGTGGTGGAGAGCAGGTGCTCTGGAGACAGATGGCCCAGTCCACACCTTGCATCTGCCTCCAGAGTTGGGAATGAAATGTGGGCAGGTGCTGTTACCTTGCTGAGATTTTAGTTGCCATTTTGGGACATTTGGAAGACTTTATTTTTAGGGATTCAAACATTTTTTCCATGGTGATTTCTTTTCTAATTTAGAGAATTTGCTATACCTTTTCAGAAATTTAATGCTCAGTTCCAGTTTTCTTCTGGTTTGAAAATTATTTTATCTCCTTATTCAACCTAGATTTTATTTTATATTTTAAGATTTTTTAAAATTGATAACTTTTCCTGTTATCTATGCTTATTATGACAACATAAGACATTCCTCAGGAATAAAATTTCTCACGTTTGAAATTTTAACATTTTGCACTGTTTTTGTTCAGAGGTGTATTGGGATAATGATGTTTAAATAATTTGTTAATGCCTTTACCTAAATTGCTTTTATTTTAGAATCAGGTCAGAATTTATTAGGTATATTAACTTGTATTTGGCATGGTGATTTGTTAGGTTTTGGATATTGTAAACAATTTTATTTTTTAGAAGTAGTTGGTGAGATATTTAGTTTTTATTCTTTTCCTAAAGGTGAGTTTTATATAGGAATCTGTACCTCAAAAACCACATGGCATTGTGTACAGAGTGTCTAGGGAGCAATTAGAAGGGCAATCTGTTAAATCTTTTGCCTCAAGGCAAAACCATTAGGTGTGCTGTGTATGAGCCTCAAGGGGTGTAAATAACCAAACCATTCATGTAATCACCAGTTTCCTTTCATTTCAAGGCATCTGTGAAACCTTTAATGTTGTGGAAGAATCAGAGGAAGTTGACCTATTGAATCCACAGATTATTCTCCAAAACCTGAATATTTTGAGAAAGCATTTTTCAGAATTTGTAAATTAACTGGTTGAATATTAGGCATAAGAACTTTGCGAATTTTGTTTTGCATTTTGATGTGAACATCCTGAAGTTTGTTATGATTTAAATGTCAACAGATCTCTTTTATGAACTCTTTTGTGTCTGCATAAAATATTTTTAAAAAAGATTTATTATTGAGATTTTTGGTAATTAGAGATTAGGAGCAAATTACCATTCATGGATGGCAGAGATTTCTCACTGCCATACTAAGACTATTCTCAGAAATGAGCAGTGTTCACTGTGTTTCCTATAGTACTTTTGGGATTTATTGAAAGGAAGAAATTTTTCTTACTACTATTGTGCATACATACTATTTAAACATGGGAAAATCTTTTCCATCTTAAAAAATTCTTTCACACTGAACCTTCCCATTCCATTCCTTCTCTCCGTGACCTGTTTTTTTTTCCTTCTTTTTCATAACCAAATTTCTTAAGAGTAATTATACTGTATTTTTTCACCTCCCTCTTTATTCAAACTTCTGCACTCTGGTTGGTCTCTGCCCCATCAATCTTCTGCAGCTGTACCTGTTTAAGGACACCAGTGTTAACTGATTGAAGTAGGCTTTCCCATGCTTCATCTTCTTTGACAGCTCAGCAACACTCAACAAAGCTGACCACTTTTTCTTGGAACACAGGCTTTACTTGACTTTCGTAAATCCAAGCTTTCTTGTTTTTCTCTTACCTCTCTGGTAACACCAGTCTTCTTTGTTTGGTTATCTTTCTACCCACTTTTTTGGGCCCCTTTCTTATATAAATCTCTCAAACTCCACATACAAGCTTCAAATCTTTCTTTTTCCTGAGCTCCAGACTTCTGTAGTTCACTGTATATCTTTTACTTGCTTGTCACACCATTTTTCTTCCAAACTTGCCTTTCTTTCTCTCTTCCCTTGTTCTGTAACCAGGGTAAGTACATTGCCTACCGAGTTTTTCAAGCCAGAAAATCATCAGTGTGTTATAATTTCTACCACCTCAATATCTCTTCATTACGACTGCTACTCTTTAAGTCCAACCATCATTGGTCTAGTTCATGGTAGTAACTTTTTGCTATCTTCTTATGCCACACTTCAACTAACTCATCCTCTGAACTGTAAACAAATGATTTTAGAAAATCAGTTATGATCATGTTCTTTCCCTATTTAAAATTCTTTTGAAGGCAAACTTCTAAAATTTTTACTTAATTGTCTACAAGACTTAATTGGCCCTGCCTACATCTTAAATCTTGTATCTTGCTCCCCCATCCTTCAACAGAGAGGATGTTTCTCTTTTGGCATCTAAGATTTGTAGCATTGAAATAACAAGATGTAGAAATGAATATTTTGTTTTTAAATACTGCTTATAAAATGGTTCTTCATTTTGTGTATTCTTTATATGTAGGCAATCCAGTTTATACATACATATTCAATGAGATAGTGTAAGTTACATGTTTGTAAATTGTAAATCAAGCATGTCAAACTTGTGGCCCAGCCAATATAATGGTATGTAAGACACATTTTAACATAAATATTTTGTAACTTAATTTTCATAAATATCCTGTTATATATAATTAATAATGAACTACAGTCTTCGCTAATGACTGATTTGATTGATTACTATAATTGTGTTGCATTCATTTCCCTTATGTGCCTTATGCTCCTTTTGCGCAGGCGCTCCATTTCTCTCCACTAATACTAGCAGCGAATATTTTAGCAGCTGGTTGCTATGTCATTTGTCTTGTACTTACTTGTTTGGTGTGCGCAACAGGAAATATTTTGCTTTTGAAGAACAAGAAAAATAGGTTTATTTGCGTTATGTTTACTAATTTGTGCAGTTATTCAGTATCTGGTAAGTTCATGTTCAAGAGAAAATATTAATTTTTATTAAAAGGTTCTATTATTTCATGTTTATGATTACTCATTTGAGCCCTGTGTATTCAGCATGTCTCTATTGAAATAAACCTACGTTTCTATGAAAATTGAAGCTTTTGTTTTTTTGTGGCCCACATAAACTTGAACCTTTTTATTTGGCCCATGTTACCCTTTGAGTTTGACATGCTTTTTGTAAAAAGGGTAAAATTGTTTTACCTTTTGTTTCCATCTATCATTTTTTTTTTGCTTCCATCTACATGATGATAAAAGATACTATTCATGTGGTAATAATTAGGTAGGAATTTTGGAGTAGAATGGACACGATTTTCCATTTTGGAGTATTATTGGAATAGGAAATTAGGAAACAGCCCATAAAACAAACCATTATGGTAGGAGTGATATATTCAGAAGAAAAGATTGCTTAGAATCTGGTGTAGATCATTTGTCTTTTTCAATTCTTTACTCCCGTGTTTTTAGCTTCCATTTTAAGAAAGCATATGGTGACCATGGAATTATTTTCTATTTCTATTTAATTTATGGTTAAACTCAGGGAATATGCTATTTTAACAGTACTTCTGGCATTTATACATTTTTCACACAACCCTTTTGTCTGTATGACCAAAGTTAATGCCAAACCACCATTATTACCCTTGAAGAAAAAAAATTCTTTGTGATTAGAAACATCTAATATGAAATTTGAATGCTCTAGCTATGTCATGAATCAATACCATTCATATTCAGTGGAACAAAATTGCTGTTCAGGAATGTCCTGAAAAAGAAAAGTAATGAGAGGTGGGACCAGTCTTACAAGATTTCAAAATATATTAAGCTACATTAATGACAACTGTGATGAAGGTATTTGTACAGATCTATAGTTACATGGAAAAAAAAAAGACTGAGAAGAGACACAGGACATAATAAAATTGGCATCTCAAATCAGTAAAATTTATTTAGTATAAATGGTGTTGAGATAACTGGGGAGTTATCTGAAAATAAAATAAAATAAAATTGGATCTACAATTTATACATTTACCAGAATGACTTTTAAGTGGGTCAGCTTTAAATTAAAAAAAAAAAAAAAGTCAAAACAGAAATAGAGCTAAGTTAGGGAGAGATTTTTTATCATTTAGAATGGAGGTTTTTCCAAGTTTGATGTAAAACTCTGAAGTAATTAAAGAAAAGGGTTTATAAATTAGGCTTTATATAAAGAAAAGTTCCACCCTAGCTAGTTTGGTTCAGTGGATAGAGTGTCGGCCTGTGGACTGAAGGGTCCTGGGTTTGATTCCAGTCAAGGGCACATGCCCTGGTTGCAGGCTCTATCCCCAGTAGGGGTGTGCAGGAGGCAGCCGATCAATGATTTGCTCTCATCATTGATGTTTCTATCTCTCCCTCCCTCTCCCTCTCAGAAATCAATAAAAACATATTATAAAAATAAAACTTTCTGCATTAAAAAAACAAAAACAACAACAAACCACACAGGCAAAGTCAAAAGACAAGGTAAAAACAAACAAATACATTTAACAACTCACCAAATAATACTGGGCAAATTTCCTTAATGCATAAAAATTCTACAAAATCAAAAAAACACACCAACAATTCAGTAGGAAAATGTGCAAAGGATATCTGTAAATTTTACAGAATAAGATATAACTGGCTTTAAATCTAAAGATGCTCACTTTAAAAGATAAATGCAAATTAAAAACCACACCAGGTGCCATTTTTAAAAAAACATCACTTTGGTAAAAAAAAAAAAATTAACACATTGTTAGCTTGGGTGTGGAAGTGGGCACTAATACATTGCTGTTGGGAGTATAAACTGGGATAGTCTATATAGAGGACAACTTGACAGCATCCTTTAGAAGTATAAGTTGTGGGACCTCTTTGATTCAACAGTTCTACATCCAGGAGTTTATCTTATGCTAAATAGAAATGAAGTAACTTATTGAAGGATTGTTTATAGTAGCAAAGCATTGGAAACAACCTAAATGTTCATTATGGAAGACTGGTTAAAAAATTTTGGTCCATTCACATAATGGAATACTGTGTAATTGTCAAAAAGGATGGGAAACTGCTGATATGGAATGGTGTAGATATTTATTAAATAGCAAAAAAAAATGTAGAATAGAGTGTCGTGCTGTCATTTGAGAAGAAAGGAGAATAAATATACAAGCATTTATATGCTGCTCATATATAGTAACCAGAGGCCCAGTGCACAAAATTTGTGCACAGGGGGTGTGTCCTTCAGCCCAACCTGCTCCCTTTCTAATCTGGGACCTTTTGAGGGATGTCCTACCTGGATTGGGCCTAAACGAGCAGTCGAATATCCCTCTCACAATCCAGGACTGCTGGCTCCCAACTGCTCACCTGCCTGCCTTCCTGATTGCCCCTAACCACTCCCCTGCCATCCTGATTGATACCTAACTGCTCCCCTGTCAGCCTGTTTGCCCCTAACTGCCCTGCACTGTGGGCCTGGTCACCCCTAACTGCCCTTCCCCTGCAGGCCTGATCACCAACAACTGCCCTCTCTTGCAGGCCTGGTCCCTCCCAACTGTCCTCCCTTGCTGGCCATCTTGGGGTAGCCATCTTGTGTCCACATGGGGACAGGATCTTTTGATCATATGGGGGAAGCCATCTTGTGTGTTGGAGTGATGGTCAGTTTGCATATTACTCCTTTATTAGAGAGGATAGAGGCCTGGTGCATGGGTGAGGGCCAGCTGGTTTGACCTGGAGGGTGTCCTAGATCAGGGTAGGTGTTCTCTTGGGGTATGGGGTGGCCTGGGCGAGGGGCCTGTGGTGGGTTGCAGGCCGGCCATGCCCCCCAGCCACCCAAGAGGAGGCTCTGGTATCTGGGATTTTTTTATCTTCTGCAATTGAAACTTTGTAGCCTGGAGTGGATCCAAGCCTTCTGCTAGCAGAGCCATTGAAACTTTGTTGCCTTAAGTGGAGGTTGGTGGTTGTGGCTGGTGGGTGTAGTGGAGGTTTGGTCAATTTGCATATTACTCTTTATTAGATAGTAAGAGGGAATATGCTAATTGACTATCACTCTGTCACAAAGATGGATGCACCCACAGCTGAAGCCAAGTTCCCATAAAGAGTCTTAATGAGCAATCAGCAGAGACCTGAGGCTATGCCCTCCCACTCAGCAGGGCTTGACAGGGGACCTTAGGCAGCGCCCCCTGCCCTGGCGCCAGGCTGGGGGGCCTCAGGCCATGCCCCCCGCCCCACGGGGCTCGATGGGGCACCTCAAGGTGAGCTTCCTGTCCTGGTGCTGGCTAGGGGACCTCAGGCCGTGCCTGTCCCCAACCCAGCAGGACTTGACTGGATCTCAGGCCATGTCCTCCACCTAGTGGGACTTGACCGGAAATCTCAAGGCACACCCCCCACCCCAGGTGTTGGCTGGGGGACCTCAGGCCACACTCCTCCCCATCCCCTGTCCTGGCACCGGGCCAGGGGACCTGAGGCTATGTTCCCTGCCCTGCAGGGCTTGACAAGGGTGGGAATGGCCAAGTCTAGAGCTAGCCAAATGGGGGCAGGGGCTTGCTGGGTCTGGCTCTCACTCAATTTTGAGGCACTTATGGGTGGGCTGGATCTTGACTCTGCATCCTGTGGTATGCCCCAGACTCTGACAGGAGGAAGGTTTTCATATACATTTTATTAATTTTCTTTCATCTCTGACACATTACAGAGAAAGGGCAAATAGCAATATTAAATTATTTCCTCTCTTCAATCCCCCTTTAATGTGCCTGAATTTTGTGCACGGGGCCACTAGTTTTCATACAGCATTTTTGGGAAGGATTCACAAGAAAGTGATAACCTTAAGTTGCCTTGAGAGAGGTGGGGGTAGGCATTTCCTTTCAAAAATTTAAAGTTTTAAATCATCATAAAGATGAAATAAAAAATAGGTAAATAAAGAACAGTGTAGAAGTTAACAAAGTCTATTCAGTTTATAAATTCAGCAGTGTTTTTATTTCTTAGTGCAATTTCTTGGGCTAGACCTTGTGAAGGGAATTCTTTTTCTATCTTGGGAACAATCTTTTGGATTTGTGAAGTATGTTTTATTGCTTCTCTTTCCTTTTAAATCTTTATCGGCTAAGCAACTGCACAGAAATAGACTGTCATTTTAAAATTGTAGGAATTTACTTCTGGTCAAGTAATCCATTTCATCTTACAGTTTCATTTTTCCAGAGGGTCCTTTGACTAGTTTTGAGTTGATAACACTATGAAGACAAAGACTTTGATACCACAAAATACTGAAAGCAGCCCCCCACCCACTCTTTTTTCTAGTGTATATCAGAAAAACAATTTTTTAAGGGATTTTAAAAATTTCCATTGTCTTTTGACTTGTGACAGATGTCTTTCATGAGGGATAAATTATATTTGAACGCATCTTTTATAGACTATCAAGGGAAATAAAGCAGATGCATCTTCTTATATATAATGCTTTCCCAAGACAATAAACACCCTCTTCCAAAATCTTTTCTACTCTGGTGATAGACTGAACACAAAAGCATGCTTATCTGTAGCTTGATATTTTTAGCAGGTCCAAGTGCTAGTATAGGTAGGAAACCTAGTTATTGCTATTCAAGAAGAACTAAAAAGAACTATTAACATTGCAAATGCCAAGTTACATCTGATAGACAATAAGCAAAATGATAAGCATATTTGTGGGATATTTAAGATGGGGAAAATGGCTTTGCCTATTTTTTATTACTTTGAATAGCCTTGGAACTAATTTGTTCTATTTGTCACTACCCCCCATTTTGTGTAGTTTTAAATAATTCTCAGAGTTTGGACAATCAGCAGTAGTTAAGTACTACTCTCGTAGTAGTAGAGCTCTAGGAAATGTTCCCAACAATTAGCATCTACATAATGGTTTTTTCAGCATATTTAAATCTAGTTTTTGAAAAATACTAGTATTTTAGTGCCCATTCACAGTTCTTAGGACTTCAAATCTCGACAAAACTGAGGGTATTGAGTGCATTATTGCACCAGGGTTAGCATCTGTATAGTTTGAGTCCTTTCTAAGTGTCCAGTCAGGATATGGGAATACAGGAAATGCTGAGCCAGATGGGATTGCTTTGTATACAGTAGGTATTCAAGAAATATTTGTTTATTGCAAAATGTTAACTGGAGCCCAGGGAGATTATACTCCTGTGCACTGACCATTGAATTTTCTTTAGCAATGACTTTTGCTTTCTGGTTCCTGTGCCAGCAATTACCAACTCTTAGTTTTGAATTGTCATTGCAAGCATGAACTCCTTCATGTGTTTGTGAACACTTAACTGTTCCTATAGTGTGTAATAGATATACTTTGTAGAATGAATCATTTTAGGACTTAACTTTTAAAGAATACTATTGCATATTTATTTTAAAAAAGTGAAAATTATCTCCAAATAGTTCTTTTGAGTTTGACAAAATTGAACTTACTTAAAGTAAGCTACATGTGTCCTGCACAGAGAATACTAAGTAATATTGTGATGCACGTCAGGTCTTTTTCTTAAAGAATGAGGAACGCACCCACACGCCTCAGTGGTGAGCAGTTGTCTGCATTTTATTTTGTTCTTGTCTGTGACATGTGGCCTCTTGCCTGTGGAAAACCGGCATGCAGTGTGTATTACCTCTTTGATCATTGGAGTGATATATTTATTTTTCCCTGTTGTTCAGCTGGAATTCCATATAGTCCCAACTTTTGAATACCACGAGAAGCGCTGTTTTTTTTCTCTTTAGCAATTGAGACATTTCTGCAGTGTGGAGTGAATAGGTCACTCCATAACTGTATTATCTAGTTTACTGTGTGGTTAAATGTA
The DNA here is from genome assembly GCA_011751065.1 of Lasiurus cinereus. Lineage (NCBI taxonomy): Eukaryota > Metazoa > Chordata > Mammalia > Chiroptera > Vespertilionidae > Lasiurus > Lasiurus cinereus. Next base: position 50,920,407 of record JAAGEH010002531.1, on the reverse strand, counting down.
ATGCAATCCATTCAAAACAAATGTACTAGGGTTTTTCATGTAATAGCGGCATGCGGATATCTTTCTTCATATAACAGATGAAGTTAGTTATAGCTAACTAACATGAATAAAGGTCCACTTGCTAATCTTTTTGTTTGTTGTTAAGGGATAGGAAGTAGAGTGATATAGATATACCATTTAAAAATAAGTTTATTCTGTTTTCTTTTAAGTTTCACACACCTGTGTTTTGTTTCTATTTATGATTTCTTTTTCTTTTAAGTTTTAGGCATAATGCTAAAATAACTACAGTCATCAGAAAGACTAGGCAGTTAACAAGCAGCAGTTTCTTCCCCACTAGGTCAAAGATCTGGGCAATGTGGAACTACATCTTCAACTTAGGGAGGTGGGAGAAGAATGAAAAGCAGATGATGGAAGTGGAGGATGGTGGATGACTGGTTTTCTTTTCACTCCAGTAGCTGGCTGGAGTCATAATTGAAATCTTGATCTTGTTTTGAGTGAATGAAGACCTGGAAAGGTTGATGACTCTAACATAACAGTATTACTTTTAACAGTTTTTATTTTGTTGTTGTTGTTACTCACCGGAAGATATTTTTCCATTGATGCTTAGAGTGGAAGGGAGGGGGAGACATACAGAGAGAAACATAGATGGGAGAGAGACACATTGATTGGTTGCCTCCTGCATGCACCCCAACTGGGGACAAGGATCAAGCTTGCAACTGAGGTAAATGCCCTTGACCAGAATTGAACTCAGGACTCTTCAGTCTGAGGGCTGATGCTCTATCAACTGAGCCAAACTGGCTAAGGCTAACAGTTCTTATTTTAATCTGATACCTAATGATATATATAGAATTTTTTCTTATGCTAATATCTTTTGGGTTTGGTTTAAGTAAATACATCATCTTAGTTAGAAAAATGAAAAAATGATGCTAGAGGCAGTAATATTTCTGAGGAAAACTACTTAAAAAAAATTTGCCAGGTAAGGATCAGGTTTACAGTGTTAAAATGTTGCTCTCTTTGCTAAAACAGAGAATCTCTGGTCTTTATTGATATCTCTCCCAAATTGATGAAACATTTTTAGAACAAGTAGAGTAGTGAAAAGTGTACATAGCTTTGTGAGCCTGGACTAGGAGGAAGGAAGGTTCTCAAAAGGTCAAAGAATAGTGCACCCTCACAAAACCTTATGAATGAATAAGTTGCTTTAATAGTTTACATTGTGACTCAATTCATGAGATTACAGAATTTAGAAAATGTTAAGATTGACAGGTGGCCAATTTTGGTGAGCATTATTTATTTGCTGGAGTGATTAAACTGAATGTGGGATGTTGGAACCTTTGTGTCACCAGAGCTGCTTTTAAATGACTATTACTAGTAGATCCATTGAGCCACATGTAAAATGCTTTTTTTTTTCCTTTCTATTTTTAACACTTTAACCCTCTACTTCGGATAAATCTTATGAGGAAGATCCTGCATAAATAGGGTTTGACTGTATGGTCTGTGCAAGCCTCCTCCATTTCTAAGATGAGTTCAGTCTCTCATAGAATGCCAGGCACATGGCATGACCCATCTGCTGGTTAGTGATGGTTTATATATTCTGTTGAAGAAGGCAGTTACATATTTTGAGAAAGATTTTCATCAAAAGTGGTAAAAATAGAGTCATTTTAGTATTTGAAAGCTCCCCACATCAGTGTGTGCTGCAGGTTGTCAGGGAAATGCTCAGTTCCCTTTTGAGTTTCAAACCACGTTTATAAATGCTCACAATGAATTATTTCAGGGCAGCATGGTGATGAGAAAAATGATAAAAGATACCATGATTTGATGGAAAGAACACTTTCCTTGTTGTTAAATTTAGGTTTGGTTGGATTCTGATTCTAGCACTTACTATCTTTGTGACCTGGGCAAATTATTTAACTTCTCTGGATTTTGGATGCATTCATTGAGATAATTTAAGTCTAGTGTCTAGGCCAGTGCTTAGCGGTTTATCTACATTAAGGCCCCTTTTCTCCATTGTTTCATGGTGGAATGCATATATTCTATATGGCACATACTGTGCCACATAAGTAGTTTAGTTGGCTCCACCAATCTACCTGATGTCAGTTCTTTTGGGAGTCTGCTCTCAGCCCCTGGGCCCTAACCCTGCTAGTCATGGTTATCATGCCCAGTTACCAGGGTTTTACAGTGTAGCTAACCTGGCTCTCTCTGTCTTTTGAATAGTAGCAGATACCGCAGACTGTTCATGCCTGGTCAGATATAATTTATTGCAGAGGTGAGGGTTTGTACTCATGCTCAGGAAAGAGCAAGCCCTCCTGATACTAGGGGTGGGGATCCTTTTTTCTGTGAAGGGCCATTTGGATATTTATAACATCATTCACTTAATATAATTCACTTAATAAAAATTTAGGTTGCTCTTAGGTTTATTGAATTTCGGGTCAGGCAGGACCAGACCAAATGATTTCATGGGTCTTATATGGTCTGCAGGCTGGACATTCTCCATCCCTTGTGATAGCTACACCTCTTGGAGTGGTGGGCATGATAGGCTTGGGACATACTGGGAACAGTGGCTTGCCCAGCAATTGAATGTTACTAAAGATGGGAAAATCTTAAGCTAAAGATGAGAAATATTTGTGGCCTAGTCTGCATTTGGCTTTATAAATTGCACACTAATTGAGAACACATTTTTCTGCTTTGAAGTTGTGAAGAGCTCTCCTGCCCACATTCCAGATTGATGTCTATCTGCCTTGAGCTTGTTATTTGTTTAAAGTACTACATCATGAAAACACAGACCTCTTAGAAACCTTTGGTTTGTCCCCAGTGCATCAGTGGACATTTCTCTTCCTGCTTCTGAGTGATTTTGCCTTTGTCTTTGTGCTTTGGCAAGTTTTTTTGTTTTCTCTTTAAACAGGAATTAATATTTTCTTCAGCTGAGCCATCGCTTTTTTTGCAGGGATTGGTGATTTGAAAGCCTTTTTTTCAGCAGGTGTGGAGCAATGAATAGTCTTTTTAATTTCATTTTTCATTTACATTTTTTATAACCTCTTTAACAACAAATGGTGAAACTCCATGTCCATATTCTTTTTCAGTCAATTGTTAATAGTTTTTCCATACTTCCCAGCTGCTTATCATGGGCACAGCTGACAAAACCAGAAGAGCCTTTCCAGTAAGGTGAGCTGAGCTGGCTTTTGAGTAGTACAAAGGGCTTTGGTATAGAATTAGGGCTTTGAGAAAGGGAACAAATGTAAAGGCAGCTGGAAACTTGAGTGTTACTAATCAGGAATATATTTCGCGATTCTGAAGTTCCCAAGAAGTTTATACTTAAGCAAAACGAAGAGATTTTCCTGTTTTAAAACCCCTTGTGTGAATTTATAAAAATGTTTTTAATATTTTTCACTTTTACTTTCTCAAAGAACTTTATTAACTGATCTTTAAAAATACTTTTGCATCCCAAAAAAATTATTTACATTTGAGGCTCTTTACCTATTTGCTCTTGTCAAATGCCCTGTATCCAATTCAGTTATTATGGCTGATCTCTTTAATTGCTAAAACTCTTTTCAAGGGATCATTTGCTTTTATTGTTTTATTTATGACATCAGTAATGAGTACAACATGAGTTCAAAGGGGCTTGTTCTGACTTGAGAATTTACTTCTCTGCTGGTAGTTGCTTGAAAATAGGTTTCTACAGAAGATTGGCCATCTGCTTTTGGGAAAAATACACACCTTCCCTGAATCAACAGATGGGTAATGTCAGTAATAAGGTGCAGTAATTCTGCTACCTCCAGAAAACCAGTATTGTGTCCATTTCATGTTCTCCATGCCTCATGCTGGAGAAACTTATAATTATTTTCATTAACATTCCTGTGTTATTAAAAGTAATGGAATATTTTAAATGTAGGAAATAGAGAAAAAGAGTAACACTTGAGATTCAAATGTAGAAGTTACTTAATAGGACAGTGCTTTTTAATTAATTAGGTGCTTGTAACAGTCTATACTCAGAACTGTAAGGCAGAAGCACTTTGCATGTTGAACACTCCACAAATGTAAAGTAGGTCCTTGGGTTACATTGGAGTTCTGTTCTGGTCCGGTCCTACAGCACGATTTTAGCCCTAACTCGGAACTCACCTACATAAGCACACATGTCACTCACATGGAGCACATACACAGCAGTAAAGTGAAACAGTAAAAAAAAAATTCTAATTCTTGATCTTACTTGTGATAAATAAGTAGATGTCAAAATGATGAACTTTTTTTTTTTTTATAAATAAATGGGGAATGGTGATGTAACTTCAGGTACCTCGAGTCTGATGTAACCTGAGGACTGCCTGTATTTAAGGTTAGTTTGAGTTAATGGCCTGTCAAAGCTATCTGAAAAACAAAACAAAAACACCTCCCAAATCATCTCTCCCTTTCTTTTTGAAAGATGGAAGAGGGAACAGTTTAAATTTTAAAACTTTGCTTGATTAGCCTATCTTCTTGGAAAACCAATTAGCTGGAAGATCCCAATATACTAAAATGATTAAGGTGTAAGAAACATTTGGACTTATACTGTCTTTTCAAATTGGGAAATATTTGGAATGCTTTAAAGATGACATTCTTGTTTTATGACAGGTTTAGTTGAATTGCTCCTGGCAAACCTGCTGGATGATGATGATGATGATGATGATGATGTAGATGATAGTGATGATGTAATAATAGTAATAGTCATTAATACTACAGTAGGTATTACATACTATTGTTCTAAGAGCTTTACATATATTAATTTAGGTTAGGAGTTACCTAAGTAACTTGCCCATGGTCACACAGCTGGTAAGTGGTAGAACTAGAATTTGAGCCCACACAGTGCTCGTAACCACAGCACTGTGTAGGCTTTAGGTTTTTTTGGTTTAGAATTGTGACTTTAGGTATTTTGTTACTAGGAAATCTTAAAATGAAAATCTAGTGTTTACATGGAAGTAGGAATAATTATGAAGTTGACAATTTTATAACTGAAGTTGGGAAATTCCGAATTTGGTTCTTTAGTCATCAAAAAGACTGCCTTTAACTTGTCTTTCAAATCACTTAGATCATTGTTTCTTTATCCTTTTTCATTTAAAGATTCATAAATGCAGTTTGGCATACTGGGACACTTTTCCCTAAATTCATTTAGGGAGGAGAAATGAGAGAAGAGACAAGAAAGATGAGTTACCATCTGTCTGGGAACTGAAGATCTGCTCTCCTGCCCTTGAGGCACTTTCTGTGGCTCCTGCTCTGGAAAGCTCCACCTAGTGGAGCTTATCCCTTCAGAAAGGCCTTCCTCACCTGGAATTTGTTGTGGTGCCACACTTGTATATTGGAGTGGATGTACTGTATACTTTTCTTACAGCTTTAAGAACTCTGGACAAGATAGGGAAATGGAAAAGGTTGCAGTGATTCAAAGACAGTGCATTTAGAAACTATCGTGGAGAGGGGAAAAATCACTTTTAAGAGTTTCAGAATACAGTTTTGACAGATTTAAATCATTCTGTTTCTGTTTGTTCTGTGTCTGTGTTGGTCTTACATTAGCAACTATCACCAGAAGTTATAGCAGGCCACAGGTACACAGGTATATCTTGATGAGGACATACTGGGCTGATAATAGTTTCTTAGCCATGTACATTACATGCACTAATCTTGATGCACAAAAGAGTGCCTGTGGGTTTTTTTTTTTTTTTTAAATCTGGAAACCAAAAAATCAATCCTTTGGCCTATCTGGGGAATTTCTGTAATAAGAATATGCCATTAATGAAATTTCTTGTAGGCATCTACAGCATGAAGCAGAATCCCTCCCTTCCTTTCTTCCTTCCTGCTTTCTTCCCTTTCTTATTTGTTACATTTAAAAAATGTTTTTATTGATTTTTACAGAGGAAGGGAGAGAGAGAGAGAAAGAGAGAAACACTGATGAGAGAGAAACATCAACATCTATTGGCTGCCTTCTGCATGCCTCCTGCTGGGGATCGAGTCCGCCACCCTGGTATGTGCCTGGGAATCTAACAGGTGATCTCTTGGTTCTTGGGTTGACATTCAACCACTGAGTCACACTGGCAAGGCAGTGTTTCTTATCCTTTTATGTTTTATTTTATAAGGAGGAAATTACTAAAATTCAGAAATGTGACTAATATTGTGCCCAAATCACATTTTTTTTAGCTCAAATACCTTCAGATACCGCATTTCACCCCTCTCCCCATTAACCTGAGCTTATGACAAAGTTAATATTTTTTGTGTTTTTCAAATTTTTTTCTATGTGAAATGTCCTATTCCCTTTGTGCTTCTTCTTTCTTCTTTGTCTTTGCCCCTTGCTTTATTGAGCCCATACAGTATTGTCAGTTGGGTAACAATCTCAAAAATAATGTTTTCAAAACTGCTTGGGCCAAAACTCTTTTTGCAGTCCAGTGGGCTTTTTATAGGGCTACCTCCATTTTGCATGCATTTTTCTTCAAGATTTTATTTTTTCCCCCCATTAGTTGACATGCCACTGTGTGTTTTTCCCCCCCATTTATTTTCTGTTGTTGACATTATTACAATTGACCCCCATCCTTGCCCTTTTGCCTGGCCCCATCCCAGGCCTTCATTACTCTATTGTTTGTGTCTATGAGTTATGCATATATGCATATAAATTCTTTGGTTAATCTCTTCCAGCATGAAGAGATTACCCCTCCCCCTATTTCCCTCCCCTCTGAGATCTATCAGTTTGTTCTATGCATCCATGTCTCTGGACCTATTTTGTCACTTTATTTTGTTCCTTAGATTCCACATATAAGTGAGATCATGTGACATATTCCTTTTTCTGACTGGCTTTTTTTCACTTAGCATAATAATCTCCAGGTCCATCCATACTGTCTCAAATGGTAAGAGATCCTTTTTATGGCTGAATAATACGACATTGTGTAAATATACCACAGCTTTTTTATCCATTCATCTACTGATGGGCACTTGGGCTGTTTCCAGACTTTAGCTATTGTGAACATAGGGGTGCATACTAGTATATCCTTTCAGATTGGTGTTTCAGGATTCTTAGGATACATTCCTAGAAGTGGGATCACTGGGTCAAATGGCAGTTCATTTTTAATTTTTTAAGGAAACTTCATACTGTTTTCCATAGTGGCTGCACCAGTTTGCATTCCCACCAGCAGTGCACAAGAGTTCCCTTTTCCCCATATCCTTGCCAGCACTTGTTTGTTGATTTATTGTTGGTAGCCACTGTGTTTTAACATTGAAAATTTAATAATATACTTCTTCCAGATCGAAGAAACTATTTGAAATTGATAGGTCATTGGAGCTATATGTAAGATATCCTTGTATTATTAGTATTCTAGCTTTCAAATTTTATTTTCTAGTTGTATTGATAATTTGTAATGATAAATCTATATAGCCTTTGCCTATTTCTGTATTATAGCTGATAGATGGAAAATAACACAAAATAACACATGGTGGCTGCATGTAGGGCTAGCTACATACAAACACCTACCCACCCTTTTCTCCCCTTTATCTGAAATGGTGTTTGAGATGTATATGTTTATGCTGGAGTGTATTTTTCAAAAGAATTTTTTTCTCCTGTGAAAAATCTATGCCTCAATAGGGAATTCAGACAATGTAGAAAACTGTGAAGAAGCAAAAATCAGCAGTTAACAGTTTGGTAATGCAGAATGATCAGTGTCAATAGTTTGGTAATATGCACACATATATGTATGTTATGAGCATACATATATGTGCATTCTTGTTATGAAGTTATATAACAAGAATGCCATTTACCAACCTTTATTTTTTTACTTAATACTTTGTTTTGACTGCCTTCCCATATTAACAGATAGGATTTTTTAAAAGGGCTGAATTGTGGCTCTGGCTGGATGACTTGATTGGAGCATTATCCCCTACACCAGTGGTCGGCAAACTATGGCTCGCAAGCCGAGATTTGCTGCTCTGTTGACAAATGAGTTTGCCGACCACTGGGCTAGGGCAGTAGGATAATTATTTATCAGTATGATGGTTTACAATGTAAAACCTATGAATTTCATAGAGACTTGGTGTATCTCTTAACAGATATGGAAAGGAAGGCAAAAGCTAGTTGAAAGGACTAGTTTTTCTTTATTCGTTACTCATTTTTCTTTAAAGAATATTCTTCAGAGGATATATTAAAAGGCAAAATTATGTACAGTCAGTATCAAAATTGGGCTTTAACAATGTTTTTAACACTTTAAATCATGTAGTTATTTTTCTGTTTTTAAAAAATATCAATGTGATTTAAAATTTCTTAAAATTTATTGATTTCTAGAAAGTGGGGAAAGGATACAGAGACAAAGATATTTGTTGTTCCATTTATTTATGTATTCATTGATTGATTCTTATATATGCTTCTTGTGTATGCTCTGATTGGGGGGATGGAACTAGCAATCTTGGCATTGGGATGACACTCCAACCAACTGAGTGAGCTACCTAGCCAGGCCTTATCTGAAGTTTTTATGAAGTCTAAAAGTACTTGCCATAATTGATTAGGAGTAATGTTTCTGAATGGAAATTTATTTTCAAAAGCTAGTTACGTTGAAGTCATGTTAGACACTATTTCACTGTAAGTCTTTAAATGTACCGTGATAATATTATGCTTTAATTTATCTCAGGATGAATTAAAGGGTTTAGTTTGGTTTAGAAATAAACAAAACTCCCCATCTGAAATATATTTATGGAAACTGCATCTTGTTGTCTATGGAAACCATATTTTACTTTCTACTAGATTTAAAAATGATCACTGGTAATGAATGCAGCATTAAAATCCTATGAGCCCTACTTACAAAAAAGAATTTAGTAAATATAATAAAAGCATTTCTATGTTGGGAATAGTGCATATCCATATAGGAAAAATAAGTACAAATTGCAAAGGTTGAGATGTGAAACTAAAAACAAGTATAAGAAGAAATGACAGGAGAATCTTCTATACTAAAAAAGGGTAATATGCTAATTAGAAGGACGTCTTTCTGGATGAAGCCATGGTGGCCAGGGTTAAGGGAGAGGTGGTTGGGATGACCAGGCAAGCAGGGGAGTGCAGATAGGGGCAACCAGGCTGGCAGGGGAGGGCAGTTAGGAGGGGTGATCGGGCTGGCAGAGGAACAGTTAGGGGTGATCAGGCCAGCAGGCAGAGGTGGTTAGGGGCTATCAGGCAGGCAGACAAGCAGGCAGGCGAGTAGATAGGAACCAGTAGTCCTGGATTGCAAGAGGAATGTCCAGAATTGGAGAGGGTGCAGGTTGGGCTGAAAGACTTCCACTTACCCCCCACCCCACCCCCCCCGCACGAATTTTGTGCACCGCGCCTCTAGTTCCTTTATAAACTGCATGGGGGATGATAGTTTATATCTGACTGATATAATAAACAGAAGCCATGAAAGAATAGATTTGATAATATATATATAATCCCTAAATTTCTGTATGGCAGAAACCATCAAAATAATTCACCAAACTGGAAAATAAATTTAGCAACTCATTTCATAGACTAAGGGTTAATTATTACCTTAGTATACAAAAAGCTTCTTCAAACTTTTATCACAGATAAAAGACAAAATATAAAAAGCTCCTACAAAGCAGTAAGATGAACAATCCAGTAGGAAAATGGTCAAAAGTGATGATGCTAAATCATAAATTCACAGGGAAATACAAATAAGTGGCTTTTAAATGTATAAGAGGACACTCAACTTCATTATATGAAAATTGTAAATTTAAATTACACGGAGATACCATTTTTTTCACAGGTTTGTTTTCCAAAAATAAAAATAAAGTTTGGTAACAATGCCCTTGCAAAGGATCTGAGACCAGTATGAAGTAAAGGAGAGAATCTTAATTCAGGAGACAGGCTGAGCTGCAGCAGGAAAATGAAATCCTCATGGCACTGCTGGTGGGGAGGGTATGAGGTATAACTTCAATAGAGGGCAGTTTGTAGGTACTTCTAAAATTACAAATGCATGTTTGCTTTGACCCAGCAATTCTTTCTGTCCCTCCCCCTTCCCCCAGCAACTCTCCATCTAGGAATTTATTATAGAGATATAATCATAAAAGATTTTCACTGCAGCATTGTTTGTAATAGCAAACAGATTGGAAATTACCTAAATGCTCATGAGCCAGGGCCTGGTAAACAAATTGTAGAATTCCTTGTAGTTCTAAAAAAGAAGGAAACAAAAGAGAGAAAAGCTTGTGTGGTGGTTAAAAAGGGGAGAAAAATATGCGTTTGTATTTTTATATATGTAACTAAATTTCTGGATAAATGCAAGGAAAATAAATAAAATTAATCTTGCCTGGCTGGTGTAGCTCAGTTGGTTGAGTATTGACTTATGAACCAGGAGGTCATGGTTGATTCCAGGTCAGGTTAGGCACACGCCTGGGTTGCAGGCTCCATCCCCAGTGTGGGGTGTGCAGGAGGCATCCAATCAGTGATTCTCTCTCATCATTGATGTTTCTATTTCTCTCTTCTTTTCCCTTCCTCTCTGAAATCAATAAAAACATATTAAAAAATTACATTAGTTTACATGGAGTGAGACTGGGGCAACAGGGTTGGGAGAGTTTTTGTCATTGTATAACCTTTTGTTCCTGTGTTTGGACCATTTGAAGGCAGTAGGTCTTGAAAAAATAAGTTCTAATAGGTAAATTATGAAGACAGGGTCTTGAAAAAATGGAACATTAAAATATATTGTTTTAATAAAACATTTTACTTCCCTTGCTTTTAAAGCAGCATTGCTTTAAGGGGGGAAATAGTGGGTCGTTTAGGGAGAGCATATGTGTTTAATTAAGTTGCCTCTTTAGCAATGTTTAAAAAAAATTAGTTGTGATTTTGGTGTGAAATATATTAAAATCCTATGGGAGACTTGAGTTACCAAGGTTGCTTTGAAGTTGCACTCGGAAAAGAAGGGGTTAAAGGTGTGGTGCAGGTAAAAGAAGGGTTAAGGGCATTATGCAAGCTGTTAAGTAAAAAGGAAGTGCATTACAAAATGCTGAGCTCAGGAGTCTGGCTGCCAGCCAAGCCTTTGCTTTCTTCACTACAGCTGAGGGCTTTCGAAGCTTCCCACCAGTGGGTTTGTCTGAACTGTTTAGGAATGCGGCCGCGGTCGCCAGCTGACGTCAGCGCCTCCAGTTCAGCCGAGGGCCAGAGGCTGGGACTGACAGTTCAGGGAGGCGGGGCGGGGCCTGCGCATGACTGACAGCGCGGGGGCGGGGTGGCATGTGTGTGACTGACAGAGCAGAGGTGAGGTGAGACCGAGAGGGTTTGCAGCTTCTTAAATGCTAAATTCTGATGATAGATTTTACTTGCAGTAAGGCGAAACTTTCCCCTCACCCTTCGTTTTAGAAAGCCAATAAGTATAAACAAAATTAAACGTAATTTGAATATCAAATTTTACTGGCCATTTTATTATTTGTTTTTTGTTTCTGAGACGGGAGAAACAGTAACAACTATAGTGATTTTTGCTGGTGGAGGGGCAAAAGAGATGATTTTTGCTGGGTAATGATCTTTATATATATATATTTTTTTTACTTTAAAAGCCCATTTCATTTCAGAATTGGTACCAGAAAGAAGTAGTAAACGCTCTCAAATGCAGTTCTGTAAAACTAAAAGTCAAACAGAAGAAATAATATGTGGACAACTGCCAACATTTATGAAACTATTAAAAACACCTTTGGCATGATAACTTTGGGTTATTGCTGCTGATTTTTCAGCCCGTAAAGAAAAATGTGAGGGTTTTTTTCCTGGAGACATCTTCTAAAGATCATGATTAGAAAACTACACCCCCAACCCCTTATATCCTGTTTTCACGTGGTTAATTCTGCTTTTAAAACATTTGTATTCTTGACTGTTAATTAAATCTATTTGCTTGGTTATATACAAGGTTTTAGTTAATGTGAGTCAGTCAGGAATGCAAATTTATTAGCTTTTTGTGAAGGGGGGGCTATGTGGAGCTATGAGAGGTGTGGGTGGTTAGCATGGAGTGCAATGCAAGTTTGTAAACAAGGATCTAAAAGGAGCCATTAAATTTCATGGAAAACTTTACTTGACCGGCCCAATAAATGAAAACCTTTTCCAGTGGCTACTGAAATTATCTGGTATAATTTTATTACTCCCTTTGAGTAACTGTTTCAGGGACTCCAAATTTATCTAAGTGTGTTACTGACTTTAGATAAAGGAGATTTAGCCTGTTGTGAAAGGAATCTTTTGTTGTTCGTATTGAGAAGCTGCTTCTGCATGATCTCGATTATTTTTTTAGGCATTGATGGTATTCACCTTCTCGAATCAGTCACTGTAATTTCACCTATGTGCAGCAGCTCAGCTAAGATGAAATTAGTCTACAGACCATGAAGAAATAAAGCAAAAACAACCCCAGGACCTTCTTGGGTAAAAGACAACATGCTCACTCAGCCCTAAATTACTCAAATGCCCAAGTGCTCAGTCCTAAATTGACAGTTCCATAGAATTTAATTTTGTTCTGAGGTTCTGAGTAGTATAATAATAATTGATTTATTTTCCTTTTAAAGCATCAGGTTAGACTTTAAACTTGTGCTTTTTATTTTTGCTTAGATACTTTTGGTGATAATACACTTCATGCAGAATAACATTAGAAATATAAATAACTATATTCTGTTATATTGGATACAAATATTAAAGTTATTTCATTTAACACATGGAATATCCAACAGGAATATTTGGTTTATTGAATACTGAATAAGGAAAGAGGTTATCAATTCTTTCTTAGTCACCAATTATGTGATTGCCTAATCACTTTTGATGTTGCAGTGTCTTAGTTTCTCCAAGGGAAATGCTTTTAATTAGTTCTCCCATAATAGGAATCAAGCCAAGAAAGGCCATTATCAAAACATAAAAATATTCTGAGCAATAAGTCACTATGTTTGGTCTCCCTAGGAATAAGGCAGCAGAAGAAATGAAGACCTGGTGTAAATGCTTACTGGTCTCTCCATCTCCCTGCTTTCTAAAGCACCCCAGCACTTTTGTTGTGAATTCCTCATTGGACTGCCCTGTGTTCTGGCAGTAAGTGAATTGCAAGTGCTTTGAGTATGGATTTAGAATTAGAGTTTCCTTTCTTCTTTGTTTTTGCAAAAATAATTGTAATTTCTTCTAAGAAAATAACCCCTAAAAAATACAGAGTAAATGCTTATGTTTTGTTGTATGAGTCTAAATTTGGACTTTGTAGAAAAAAAGTAAGACCTAGTTAACCAACTGCTTTTAAAGGTCTATTTAATACCAACTAAGGTGAGCACAGTTTGTGTTTTCTAGTAAAGAATGGGAACATGGCAAAAATGGCCTCCCAACAGTTCTTGACTTTTAGTGAAAAGGGGAGCCTTTAGTTGGAAGCTTTTGCCCCAAACTGCAATGTTTTGCTTTCCAAAAATACTGTAATATATTTCACAGAGTTTCAACCTTGTCTTTAATAAGAACCCTTTAAAATTTTGTTTTGTCTAGTTTTAATTCACGTTTTAAAAGATATATCTGCAAATATGTTTCCATTTTGGGTGTTCAAAAAAATTAACGAAAGACATTATAGCAGGCTATATTGAATAACCTCAAATAACACTGCACTGATTTAATTATAAGCCCATAAGGCAAAAAAAAAAAAAAAGGTTTGTTAGCCTTGTAGCTTATCCCTAGTACATCTTTAATTTCTATTATGTGGCTTATACTCTATGTTTCCAGTGAATGATAAGGGATTTTGAGATTGGGGCCCCCCATACTGAGACCTCATGATTAAAAGAGAAAAACTACAGAAAAGAAAGTCTGCTATTGTTTATGCTGTAATAGAACTATTGGGTAGGTCAGAATTGCAACTGTCATACTTTAGAGCCGACATCTTGTTTGTTTATTTCTAATGAGGTAGGAGCAAAAGCAACCTCTTTATTTTGATCCTGTGAAGGCTGACAGTTCAGGCATAGGCATAATAATACATCATTTTATTATATTTCAGAGCTTTAATTTAGACTCTTTCCCCTTTTGTTTTCTTGCATATCAGGAATTAGTTATGTGATGGCATTTATGTTTATGTTATTTGGAGCAGCTGGCAGCAAGTTTGTGTCTTAGTTCTGGTTAGTGTTTTAACTATTTGCATATTTCTTTTTATGGGCTGCTTCTTGGCTTCTATTGAGAAGAAATTGAAGAGAGCAAGTTCAGCAGTGAAAACAGATTGTTAAAATCAGAAAAGAGACAAATTGTATTCAGTTTTCAAACCCCTCTGTTAATCTCTGTTTTGGTTCCTAAGAGTATTGCTGTAGAATCTGTGTTTTCTTAGGATTGTCCATCTTGAATATTAATTTGAAATGGTGTATTGTGAACTTCCTCTCATGGAGGCTGATTTTTTGTATTGTTTTCCATTTTATGGTTAGGGGTATTTATCATTAAAATTTAATTTCTCTTCCCATTCATTCATTCTTTTCTTAGATATTTTTTGAATACCTACTATGTGCTGCTAACCTTTAAAATGTCAGGTGCTGGGTACATATTGCTGAATAAAAACAGCTTACTTGATTTATCGAGTTTTTTATAGTCTTAACTAGAGGCCTGGAGCATGAAAATTCATCCACTGGAACCGGCTGTCTCTCAGCGCGGCCTGCCTGCTCTCACAGTCTGGGAGCCCTCAGGGGTGGGAGAAAATCCAGTGATCAAGGGACGGTGATGCCCCATCACACCTCTGCTGCTGAGGCTTACCTGTGCCTTGGGCCAGCCCTGCTGGAGGACTGAGGGGACTGGGGGACTCCAGGCAGGCGTATGGAGTGGCCAGGCCCACCTGGGATCAGGCCTGGCCTTGTTGCATGCTTGATGCCCCGGCAGGGTTGAGGGGACTGGGTGCCACCATCTTTGAGGGCAGGACAGTAAATTCGCATGTTCTCTTCTTATTGGCTGTTGGTGTTGCCATCTTTGTGATGGTGTGAGAGTCAATTAGCATATTCCCTCTTTATTAGATAGGATGGAAATTAGAGTTAATAGAGTATGTGTGAAGAAGTTCCTGAGGGGAGAAGGTTCTGATATATATAAGAAACTGAAAGGAACTCAGCATGGGTGGTTAAGTAGAGGAAAATCAGGGTAGGAGAAATGGGCTGGACAAGATTTTGTAAGCATTTCCAGGGCATGGTTAAGGAATTGGCTTTTATTGTGAGTGTAGAGGCAAGCCATTCTCCAACTGCTGTGTGGAGAAAGGTTGGTGAGGGATATGTGGAAGGAAACAAAGCATCCAATCAGGAAGGTGATTGCAGTTGTCCTGGCAGTATTAGCTTAGACTAGTGTGAGATGGAGAGAAGTGAACAAATCAACAGGGATTGATGAAGTGTGTGTGGGAGAAGAGGAGGGAAGAATCAAAAGTGACCCCACGTTTTTGCTTTAAACAACTGGCCTGTTTACGTGAGGGTTTTGGAGTCTGACAAATCAAGACTTTGGTTTTGGATCTAAGTTTTAGCAATTCAACAGAGAAGTCAGATAGATAGAGTGGCTGGAATCTTTTAATTTCTTTTGCTCTATAGAATTACTTATGCTATTAACATTTCAAGATACAAGATTTTAACTTGTTGGGTTTCTTAGTAACTTAAATTGAAGTACTTCATATAAGGAGACAAAAGTGGGAGCAGAAATATCTTCTAGTAGTTAAAAACACAACAGAAAGCCCCCAAATTGAGGAACTTAGCTTGAGAGAACTCTGCTGCACTCATTAAATATGATTGGGAAGTGAATCAAATAAGACTGTGTATGTTTCAGAGAAGTGAGCACTGTTCATTAGTTGAATTTTAAGTGTTTTTTTGCTTACTTTTGGATTATTTCCCCTACATGATGTTAGGCAGCTTAAAGAAAAAGACATACAATAAAATATAAATAGAAAGTAAAGAGTATAGATATTTGCCTGCCAGATGATTAGTTTGTAAAAATTAGAAATAGTGTACAACTGTATTTTTGGAATAGTGTTAAAATCAGGACATTGTTCTAAATTCAGCACATTTCTATATTGGATTAAAAGGTTGGAGAGTAGATGTTTTGTTATGTTATTTTTTATTTCTGCAGATGATAGTAATGACCTGCCTTGACTTGCTTTACTGTTACTGTCTAGACATTCTTAAGCGATTTTTCTTAGAACTACTTACACATATATAATAGAGTTACTTAATAAATTTGTGACTGTGGAACACAAATACGTAATACTTCATTTACACTTTTCTCTAAGTTGAGATACCCGATTAGGCTGAATTGTGTAGGAAATGCTGGGTTTAATTCAACCAAGATAAAACTTTTTTGAAGTTGAGTATATGCCAGATAGGATCATAGGATAATAGAACCAGAGACCTCTAGTAATGGAGATTAGTTACTCACATAATAGAAAGTACAGCAAAAGTTGAACACTATGTGCCTTATACTATGCTAATCCCTTTCTCTGCATTATTTTACTCACAGCTTAATCCCTACAAGAAGGCTGTGAAGTAGATGGTGTTTGAATCCTCACTTTATAAGATGAGGAAACTAGCTTATGGGAGGTTATTACTTGCTCTAGGAAATAGAGCTAACAAATGATTTGGGTCTTGAATACACAGGTTTGACTGGCTCCAAAGCCAATGCTGTCAGTCACTGTCCTCTCTGACTGGAACACAGAACCAACAGTTCTATGTATCTGCAAGCCATTCTGGTGTCACAGAGAAGTTAATGTGGTAGAGCTCAAATAGGCTTTTACTTGTTAGTTTAGAAGCTGAAATGTATGAAGTTGTAGTCTAAAAGGTAATTTAAAGGTACTTAGTGTGTTATGAAGGGAGTGTTATTTTAATGTGTGGTACAGGAACATTTATCATAGAAATACTTATTGTTATATACAAATTATGTTTGTATTTTTGGGTGAATATGAGATGAAAGCTAGGATTGACCACATCAAGGTTCTGAGCTCCATTTCTTTACAACTGAGAAGTTTAAGAACAAAAGCCTTTATAAAAAATTTACCAATGAAAGGTAATGGGAGCTTAAGTTATTCAAGATAAGCTTATCAGGGCTTGGAATACCAGCAGTCTGATTTTACTATAAAACCAAAAGCATAGATCATAATCTTAAGTCTAACCTTCTTACATGTAGTTTGTGTAGAGAAGTATGCAGATCCTAGGAATCACTGGGACCAAGAAGGGCAGATTGAAGTGGGCTCTCTACACATGAGATGTAGAACAAAAGGCATTCCTTTGTTGCTCAGGGAGTCCAAGTGCTGGGAAGGATTATGGAGAGAAAGAAAGCAGAACTTATTTTTCACATGGCTATTCTATGTGATAATATCTCATTGGGGACCTTCTTAGGATGAGTCAATTCTGGTTACCTTTGGGTTTTCCCTACTAGTGACACTTATCTTCAAAACTATTGAAAATCTTAAGAATTTTATATGCTCCAGTAGTTATTTCTGGGAGCCATAGCCTCTGATAACATGCTGCTTTTGATCTTCTTCCTAGCTACTAATTATATACCTGTCAGAGCTTAAACACCTTTGATTTCCTGAGGGTTTGTAGCATCCTGCTTTTGGATTGTCTTAGAAGTGATGAGTGACCAGCTGGTAAGCCTCTTAGCCAGGGGATTAGGACTTCATGCCAGTGACATTAATCAAGGGTTTGATCCTTTAGTCCATCCATTCCTTATGGGAGTGATTTAGTTTAGCTATGCCACCTTCTCTGGCCTCAAGTAGGCCATTAGCTCTAGCCTGCTATCACCTTTATATTGCAAGATGATTACCTGAAAAGTTGAATCAACAAAAATAAGTTACTAATACTAGAAAAACACAAAGCCCCTGTGAAAAAACAAGTTGACGGAAGTGAACAGTTGTGAAGAGAATGAATGAGTGTGGACAGAAAGTCAGATAGTATATACCTACTTTTGTTAGCATCTGCTCATGGATTAAATAGGTTACTATTAAGTAAGAACTGCAGTTGTAGAAAAGGACTCCATTCACAACATAGACACTGCCTATCTCTTCTAAAGGGTTTTGCCTTACTACTAGTAAATGCTAACTGAAGTTACTCAAGTTATTCTAAAGTGCATTTTTTTGAGTGTGAATAGATCCTTCCCAAAGAAGCATTCACATTGCTAGAAAAGCCGTTTGTTCTTTTTCAAATGTTGTTAGAGGACACAGATTCAGAATTGTAGAATGTAAGAGCTGGAAAGATTGTCCAAGAGTCTGTGGCTACAGTGTATGAATAGTTAAAAGATAAACAAAAAGCAAAAACTAACGAAAAAAGGGCCATGTTCCCATATGCTTCTCCTAATGCCCTAGGTTGTTAATAGTATAAGTAATTAGATCCTAACAGTATACTAGAAAGTAATTAGGAAAGTCAGTGTGGCCCATAGAATGTACCTTTTAATTTCACAGTTAGGAAGAACTTGTGTTTTGAAATACTAGAAATGAATATCTTTCGTACTCAAAGAACTGATATACTCAGAATTTTGGAGAACGGGTAGATTGTCAGTCTGTAAAATTTTGAAGCAGGTTGTACATATTAGTTTTTCTACATAAGCAAATTATGCAATTTTTTTACCCTGTAAAAACTTCTCCTCCCATTCAGAATATAATAGACAGGTAATTTTTTTATAACTGGAAGTTACTTTAGAGATGATCTAATCATTTAACAATTTACAAATGAGAAAAAGGAGGCAATGAGATATTAAGTGATTTGCAGAGGGCTATTCAGAAAATCAGAACCAGGACCCCAGGTTCAGTTCTGTTATCAGCCTTAGTAAGGTGATAACAGAAACTCAAGGAATAAGAAATGACAATTGCTTTTGTTCATAGGATTCATAAAATTTATCTAGGGGTTTTGAAAGTCTTAATAATTGTAATACAAAGAAGGATTTGAAGCCACACCAGTGTGTTACTTTTATTTAAATGAACATAGTATCTAGCTTGGTGAGTGAGGGAAGTGGTATGAATCTTGATAGCGGTGTGAGATACTATGAGGGCAGAGGAAAGAGGATGATTTTTAAAATGCTCCTTTACATTCTTCAGTGAATGGAGAATTAAAGAAATAATGCTTGACTTATCAAGGCACTTTACTTTTCACAATCATTAGCTCCTGTTTATAATTTAGTTGGGTTAGTATCTAAGTAGGGTAATAAATTCTACCTCCAGGAAAGCCAGTGTGGCCCATAGAACAGAATTGAGTTGTTTGCCCTTCATATCAGCAGGCCTTGGACATCTACACTCACTCATTAGATTTAAGTGAACACAGAGTTTGCAAAGATTGAAAGACTAATTATGATTATCTTTTGGTTGTATTATTTTTGATACACATCCATTTTATATCACATCCATCCTTGTCCTCTTGCACCAGTGCTGTTCTCTGGGTTCATTATTATTAATTTTCTATTTCATTTGTGCTTAAGGTTACAACACATGTGGCTATTTACATTTAAATTAATTAAAATTAAATAACATTAGCCTGACCTTCGTGGCTCAGTGGTTGAGTGTATACCTATGAACCAGGAGGTAACAGTTCGATTCCAGTCAGGGCACATGCCAAGGTTGTGGGCTCATCCCCTGTGGGGGGTATGCAGGAGGCAGCCAATCAATGATTCTCATCATTGATGTTTCTCCCTCTTTCTCTCTGCAATCAATAAAAATATATTTAAAAATCAAAATAACATTAGAAGTTTAGTTCCTTGGTTATGTATTTCAATTGCTTGATAACCACATGTGATTAATGGCTACTGTATTGTAACAGCTTATGTGTGGAAAGTTTTCATCACTGTGGAATAGTTTTCATCACTATTTTACAGCTCTTGTCTAGAATTTCATTCTGCATCTACACAATGAAGCCTCTCTGAAAGCCCCTCAGGACAGTACTAGTATATTGTGGTTGCATTCATCACAGAAGGGGATCTTCCACTCAGCCAGCTTTCCTGTGGTTCTGGATGATGTCCGTTCTGTCTTTTAGTTGTAGTTTTGAAATTGTTGTGCGAGGCAGCAGTATAGGTGTTTACCTATGCCGCCATCTTGGATTTCCCTGTCAAGAATTAGTTTTTAAAGGAGAACAAGTTCATAAGGGAGGAGTAATTAAAATTTCCTGTACACAGTCTGAGGGAAGACTTAAGACTAGGGGTAGAAATTAGAAAGAGTTGGACCTTAATATCAGGACTATCTTTTTCCATCTTTCTAAAAATAAAAGGAAATGCTGAAGTGTTTGAGTTGAGGCTAGAAAGCTACTTACCAGATATGATGTTGCAGGGATTAAAATATAAGGCAGAAGAATTGGTTAGGTTATTTTTAGCTCTGAGAAAACTATAATTATATTTATTGGGAACTTTAGGGCAAACTAAGGGAGAAAATAAAGATGTCGAATATGTCTCCTGAGGTGGGGGATAAAGAAGGAGCCAGGATCAGGCACATGTCTCTCCCAAAAAGAGCAGGTGCTGTCAGGGGCTCAAGACTTTCTGGGATATTCACAGTCAAGATTATGATATTCATAACTTTTATAGATTGGAGAAGTTATACTTAAAATGATTAAAGCATTCTCTACTCTATGGTCCATTTGTGTGTGTGTTGTGTTTTATTTTTTTATTTTGTTATTTTTTTTGTTTTCTCTTTTGTTTTCTTTTTTTAATTAAATCTTTATTATTCAGATTATTACATTTGTTTCTCTTTTTCTCCCTCCATTGCTCCCCTCCACACAACTCCCACCCTTCCCTCTGCCCTTACCTCCCTCCCATTGACCTCATCCATAGGTGTATGATTTTTGTCCAGTCTCTCCCTGTATACCCCTCATCCCTTTCCCCCTGAGAATTATCAGTCCATTCCCTTTCTGTGCTCCTGATTCTATTATATTCACCAGTTTATTCTGTTGATCAAAATTTTAATTCACTTAATTTTTAGATTCCCTTGTTGATAGATATGTATTTGTTGTTCATAATTTTTTGGCTTTTACCTTTTTCTTCTTCCTCTTCTAAAAGAGTACCTTTCAGCATTTCATATAATACTGGTTTGGAGTTGATGAACTCCTTTAGCTTTTTCTTATCTGTGAAGCTCTTTATCTGCCCTTCAATTCTGAATGAGAGCTTTGCTGGATACAGTATTCTTGGTTGTAGGTTCTTTCTATTCATATGTTGAATATTTCTTACCACTCCTGTCTCGCCTGCATCGTTTCTGTTGAGAAACCATCTGACAGTCGTATGGGTGCTGTGCTCCCTTGTAGGTAATGAACTGTTTTTCTCTTGCTGCTTTTAATATTCTCTCTTTGTCTTTTGCTCTTGGTATTTTAATTATGATGTGTCTTGGTATAGTCCTCTTTGGATTCCTTTTATATAGGGTTCTGTGTGCTTCCTGGACTTGTAAGTCTATCTCTTTTATCAGATGTGGGAAGTTTTCAGTCATTATTTCTTTAAATAGGTTTTCAGTATCTTGCTCTCTCTCTTCTGGTACCCCCACAATTCTGATGTTGGTACACTTGAAGCTGTCCCAGAGTCTCCTTACATTATCTTCACATTTTTGGTTTCTTTTATCTTCTTGCTTTTCCAGTTGAGTGTTTTCTGCTTCTTTATATTTCAAATTTTTGACTTGATTCTTGCCTTTCTCTAGTCTGCTGTTAGGACTCTGTATAATAATTTTTATTTCAGTCAGTGTATGTTTAATTTCTAGTTGGTCTTTCTCCATCTCTAGTTGGATCTTTTTCATCTCCTCTTGGGTCTCGCTAACTTCATCCAACTTTTCTAGGATATTCTTGAAAAACCTTAAGAGCGTGGTTTTGAACTCTATATCCAGTCCTTTGTTTTCCTCCATTCTTTTGTTTGTGATCCCTTCCCTTGTCTTGGCATTTTCACTATGCTGGGAGAACTTCTGTGTTGGATTCAGCCTTGTGATAGCAGACTTGCAAAGCTGCAGAAGCCTCTCTGTTGAGCTTAGGATGGGTGGAGTCTCAGGGCTTAAGGGACCGCCTTGCCTTCCAGTTGGCCCCGCCCTCCACAGCCCCAGAGTCTCACGTGACTGGGTAATCGCTGGAGCAGTCTTTGTGCGCACGCGCGCCGGCCGCAGTGCCTCTAGACCGCTGCCTTTCCGGCTCCCTTGCGCACCAGGACCACACGAGTTTAGGTCTCCAGAGTTTCGTCCGAAACAGGGGCTTAGTGGAGTCAGAAGTGGCGAAGTTGGGAGGGTCTGTCTCCCGCCCACTCGCAAAAGCCAGCAGCAAAATCAGCAGTCTGTCCTCTGCACAGTGCTGTGCGTGCCACCAGGCCTCTGATCTTTTGCGACTCCCCTAAATTTCCGTGCACCTCTCCCCTTTCACAGTCCAGACTCCCCCCATATGAGTTTCGGCTGGATCTGGGTTTAGTGTCGTAGGATAAGGGGTTCAATGCCTTTGAGAGTCTTCATCTCCTCCTGCCAGAGAAAACCAGCCGGGTACTTCGGCACCTGCTCTCTCCATGCACGCGTCTCCGCACCTCAGCTTTTTGCAGCTCCTCTGGATCTCTGTGAGCCCCTCTGTTTTTCTCTAGTTGTAGAATTTCCACTCAGCCAGCTTTCCTGTGGTTCTGGATGATGTCTGTTTTGTCTTTTAGTTGTGGTTTTGAAATTGTTGTGCGAGGCAGCAGTGTAGGTGTTTACCTATGCTGCCATCTTGGATTCTCCCCTCTATGGTCCATTTTAATTCACTGCCTCTAAAATTGAGCTTCATTTTGCCATTTCCCAGGATCCTGGTATTTTCAAAGAACAAACTTTGCTTTCAGATTTGTGCCAGGTCTGGTGCCAATATCCCATTTATGTTTTGGGATCCCTTTTATTGGGAAGATAGTGTAACATCATTGATTCTGTAGTCATTCTGCCTGGGATTGAATCTTTACTCTTCTGGGCAACTTTCAGCAAGATAATTAAGTTATCTTTTGTGCCTCAATATTCTTGTCTGTATATATGAAGGAATATGACTTGGGACTATTTATTTAATCAAAACTAAGGTCATTTATTGTAAAATGCACTATTCCTTTACCACTGGTACAGTATATTATTGACATATTGCACTTTCAGAGAGGTTAAGGTAGAGAAAAATCTACCTTTTGGGATTGTTGTGAGTATAGCCAGCCCTGCGTATATGTGGGTTCTGTGTCCATGGATTCGACCAACCTTGGATCAAAAATATTTGAAAAAAAGAAAAAGCTATGTTGCTGCTGATGTATACCTATGTGGTCAGGCCTGTGATGGCAGTGACCATGTTCAGACCTTTTCCTGGTCATTCCCTAAACAATACAGTATAACAACTAGCTATTTAGCAATTACATGCTATTATCCTAGCTAATAAAGACGGGATATGCAAATTGACTGTAACTTCACATTAAAGATGGCGGCGCCCACAGCCAACAAGGAGGGAATATGCAAATTGATGTGACAAGGTGAGAGGTGGAAGGTGACTCTGGCTGGAAAGAAGGTGGAAAGGTGGCTCTGGCCTGTAGTGAAGGTGGTGTCAGCAGCCAGGGGAAGGAAGGCCCATTCTTGCATGAATCCTTGTACATCGAGCCTGTAGTAAATAATATAAAGATAATATAAAGTATAGGGGAAGATTATGTAGATTATATGTAAATGCTATTCAATTTAATATAAGGGGCTTCAGCATCCTTGGATTGTGATATCTAGCAGGGTCTTGGTACCAATCCCCTGCAAATACCAAAGGACAACTGTAATTTGGTATTTGAAAAGCACTTACACTAGTATCTGATACAAAGTAAGCATTCTAGGAGTTAGTTGTTGTTTATTGTTGAATCTGCCCTAGAGCAGTTAATATAGTCGTCTAATGTGTGTTTATAAAGCACCCTGCTTGGAAGACAATGCAGTTATAGACCACAATTCCTGCTTTAAGAAACAGACCTCATATTCTAGTTATAGAGAAACTCACAGAAATAGAGAAGTCCTCATACAATCCAGAAATAGAGACATTTCTTTGGGAGAAGAGTAGAAGGAATAAGACTAACTTTTGTTGGAAGAGTCAGAAGAGACTTAACAGAGGCAGTGGCATTTAGGCTTAATTAGGAAGCATGAGGACTCACTAGAAACAGAAGGCCATTAGAGAAGGTGTTCCATTGCAGAGGGAAAAACATGTATAAAGGTACGGGGCTTATAATCAGCATGGCTGCAATGTTGAGGGTATGTGTATGGTGTGGTTGGGGTGGTAGCAGCTGATAAATCTGAAGAAGTAAGTTTCCCCAGATTGTGAAGAGTCTGTATGTCTAGCTAAAGAATCTGAACTTCTTTATATTCTGCCAGTAAGAAATGGGCAGCTAACTGGAGGTTATCTTCTATTTTGTTTTTATACAGTTACTAGAGGCCCAGTGCACAAAATTCGAGTAGGGGTCCCTAGCTGCTGGCAGGGGCCTTCCTTTATTCCATACTGCCCCCTGGTGATCAGCGCACATCATAGCGAGCAATGAACTCCCAAGGGGACACTTTGCATATTAGGCTTTTATATATACAGAAAGATGCTTTGTAGGAGCAGGATATGCTCATCTACAATAAGCTATGGAAGTGGAGAGCCTGCTTTTAAAACCTTTGACACTGGTACTTCTCCTCTGACATAGTCTGTTGTGTGATTTGTAAGGTAACTAATAATAAGAATTCCTGTTTTCACAATACTATAAATATAAAGACTATATTTACCAAATTAATGTGACAAAATACTGGAGAGATGCACATAAATTTTTTTTATTAAAACTTTATGTGTTAATAATTTTCAAGTTACAGAAAAATTGTGCACATAATAACCAAACAATACTAATATCTATAAACTTTTTGACCTCTATTCACTTGTTAACATTTTAGATCATCTGCTTTATCACTAAGGATACTCTCTCCTTTTCTCTCTCTCTTCCTTTCTCTCTACCTTTCTCTTTCTCCCTCCCCCTTCTCTCCTCCTCTCTCTTTTTCATCCTTTTGCCTGAGTGGGTGTACATGCACACATATCTAATGTTTTTTTTGAAATATTTGAGAATGAGTTCCTTGGGGATGTTTTCTTACAAAACCACAATAGAGACAGTACATCTGTCATCTTCTGGCATTTGTCATTCTCTATCTGATTAATTTTACTTATCTTTTTACCATGCCCTCAAAGTCTATCATGTTGTTGCAAATGGAGAGATTTCATTCTTTTTTATGGCTGTGTAGTATTCTAGCATTCATTTAGTCCTCATGTCTCTTTTAACTTATTTTAATTTGGAATATTTCCAAAGACTATCCTTTATGACAAATAGATGTTTTTAAATAATAAAGTCTCCCCATTTCTCTAGTGGAGTTTGCTGATGTTTTCTCATGATTAGATTTGGATTACATATTCTCTGCCAGAATGCTGTAAAAGTAATGTGTCATAGGGGTGTCATATCTGGAGGCACATGAGATACTTCAGCCCCTCCTTGGTAGTGTTACCATCTGCCTCTCCTTAGTAGTGTTGCTTGTAATCATCACTCTGTCAAAGTGTTTTCCAATTTCTTCACTATATACAGTAGTTTACCCCCTCCCCCCAAGGAACTAATAAATAATCTATGGGAAACCACTATAAGACGATGAAAGTATCCCATTCCACATAAAAATTTCTCCCTATGCTTGGCATCTATTGATGATTCATGCTTAAACTAATCTTTACTATAACAGTTTCAAAATATTTAAACTATATTTTCTTAAGTTTGGTGTTTATAAATGTTCCACTGAGTATGTTTCTTTCTAATAGTAATCAAACAATTATTTTTAAAAAAATATATAGTTTTGTTGATTTTAGAGAGGTAGAGAGAGGGAGAGAGAGATCGAAACATGTGATGAGAGAGAATCATTGATTGGCTACCCCCAAATGGGGATGGAGCCTGAAACAAGGGCATGTGCCCTTGACTGGACTAGAACCTGGGACCCTTCAGTCTGCAGGCAATGCTCTATCCACTGAGCCAAACCGGCTAGGGCTCAGACTATTTTTAGTGAAATTCTTAAATTGTCAAGTTTGTTATATTTACAATGATTTTTTCCTGACTTAGTTCATAAGAATGAATTTTATTGTTCATACTACCTCTCCTTTTCTAGCTACTGAAAATGGCTTTCTTATTTTCTGTACTTTGATGATGGCTCCTGTACAGATTAGGTATGAGCCTGCTAGAATTTAATATTAGTAGAGGGGACCACAAGAGAGACTTTACTAGTACATTTAAGGACAGTATCTAAGGGAGTTCTGACTTACATAGAACTTTTCTTAATATTTTTAGATTCTGGCAAGGCATTTACAAAAAAGTAAAACATAGGCATGACTGCTATGGTAAACTAAGGCACTTGACTTAGTTTGATTTTTCCTGACTTATAAAAGCTACTATACTGCTTCTCTTAGGCTATTTTATTTTGAAAAATTACAGGGATGCTAGAAATCTCGAAGAGATGGAGAATATGGTCATATTTCATTAGCAATCTCCATGTTGTTGAAACCTCTTGCTTCAGATTTTTGGTTTTCTGCTTTTTTTTTCTTTTTACCCTAGTCGGGTGACTCAGGTGGTTGGAGCAGCATCTCATACACCTAAAGGTTTTGGGTTCAATTCCCTGTCAGGGCACATTCCTGGGTTGCAGGTTCAGTTAGGCAATGTTTCTCTTTTTCTCTCCCCACCCTCCCTCTTTCTGTCCCCTCCCTCGCTCCCAACTTTCCTTCCACTTTCTACACTTATCCTCTAGTGAGGATTGAAAAAAAAAGACTGAATAAAAAAATTTTTTTCTTTTGCCCAAGCTGGTTTGGCTAAGTGGACTGAAGTGTTCTGGGCTTGATTCTAGTCAAGAGCATGACTTCAGTTGCAGTCTTGATCCCTGGTCAGGGCACATGTGGGAGGCAACTAGTTGGTGTCTCTCTCTCACATAGAGGTTTCTCCTCTCTCTCTCTATTTCTCTCTCTCTCTCAAAATCAATGAGAAAATATCCTTGGGTGAGGATTAACAAACAAAAAAAAATTTTTTTTTTTTTGGATCTGCTATCAGTGATGATCTTCACATGTTTGCTTTTGGGTAGCTTTGTGCTTTTAATGACTTTGACCTGTGCCTCTCACTTTGGCTGACAGTGTTATTCTTAGTCATGAGCAGGGGAAGAGGAAACATTGAGAATGATTTATTTCAGGTCCATTGCTACAATTATAAAACTAATTCTTGGTTTTGGAGAAAAAGTTACTTTATTTTTTTTGTTTTGTTTTGTTGCCTTTATCATTTTATGTTTTGAGATAGGAGGAGAACCTGAGTTAAAGACAACTCCTGTTTGGGTATGTGCCACTATTTGAGGTTCAGATTCTAAGACATTTATTGAGTGCCTACTTTGCATGAAGCACCACTCATGCAGGAGGATAGGGTTTGTTACAGAGAGATTGATGACATACTGGCCTTAATCGAGGGATGTGAATATCTGGCCTTTTTTAAATGAAAATTTATTTTTAAAAGTCAAACTTAAAAATTAACAGTTGAACTAATTAGCTGATTTTGATTGGGAATGTGTACATTGACTACATTGACATGGTTAATAAGTGTATACCAGAGTTTACCTGTTTCACATAATTTTTCAAGTGGGGGTTAAATGGAGAAAAATTTGAGTTTTCCTAGATTTTTTATAGACAATGCATCATTTATAAAATAGGGGGAGTAGATCCTGAGGTGGAAAATGTAAAGAGAGGAAGGAGAGTGGAAGAGAGATGAGACCACAGGCCCTTAATTTTCCTATAGAGTGCTAGAGGCCTTTTGTGCATGGGTGGGGTCCCTTGGCCTGGCTGGTGATTGGGGTGATTGGAGCCATCTCACCCAGTCCTGATCGGGCTAGTCGGGGCCAGCTGGCTGGGGTAAGGGGCCACAGGAGGTTAGCTAGCCATGGAGGTTGGTTGTGGGAGGGCACTGACCATGAAGGGACAGCTCCTGTGTTGAGCGTCTGCCCCCTGGTGGTCAGTGCACATCATAGTTACCGGCCTTTTGTCTAGTCCTAACAATTGCTTAGGCTTTTATATATATACAATTCTGGCATCTATGTTTTAAACTGGATTGGTGTCACAATGGGGCTTATCCTTTAAGGTGAGAGATGAAGCCCAATTTGTAGAAGGGCATTGAGAATGAAGGTGAGGCAATATATTTGAGAGAAAATGTAGAGAAAAGCCTTGGCAGGATTTGCTGTGGCCAAGATGAGGGAAATGAAGGAGTCTGAAGTGGTGCTGGCTTTGTAAGGAGATAAGTTGAACGAGGTACTGTACTGGTGGATGTCAGTATATATTGTCCACTCGGAGATACTAGCAAATATTCTGGAAGGGAGGACTGGTCAGCAGAAGAAAATAGAGATGAAGATACAGACTTGGGAGAGAGAGAGAGAGAGAGTGTGTGTGTGTGTGTGTGTGTGTGTGTGTACTCCGTTGTGGTTTGTGGTGGAAGGTGTAGAAATGGATGCTATTGTCTAGAAAGACAATGCATTATCTGTGGTAAACCCTGAGGACAATCTGAGGACAGGGCTACTCCATTGTCAGCTCCAGTGGGTATCAGTCACCCCGTCATTTGTGTGAATGGATTCCCAATATTTGTGCAGTGGGTCATATAGCCCAAAAGACACTCAAATTTAGGGTCATTTAGATCCTGAATAAGTTAAAGGTACTAAGAAGGGGTGCTTTGAAAAATTGATGGAGAATAATGGCAGTGCCGTATTACAGAGCCAAGTCAAAGGGTTTTATGGAGTAGAGTCAGATGTTGTAGAGAGGTCAAGGAGTATGAGGCCTAAGAAGAGACCTTTGTGCTCTGCATTTATGAAATCATTAACTGCTCCCAAGAAAACTTTGACCATGGGATATTTGCAGTACAAGCCAGATTACAAGGGGTTTTAAGCAGTGAGAAGAGGAGAGGTGGGAAATGGCATTGAGAAGCAACATTGAGACATTATATACTGACTAGAGGCCCAGTGCATGAAATTCTAGACAGTATATTTTTCCTAACGCAGCCTGCTTCCTTTTCAATCTGGGACCCCTTGAGGGATGTCCAACTGCCCGTTTAGGCCCAATCCAGAACGGGCAGTCGGACATCCCTCTCACAATCCAGGACTGCTGGCTCCCAACTGCTCACCTGCCTGCCTTCCTGATTGCTCCTAACTGCTTCTGCCTGCCAGCCTGATTATCCCCTAACCACTCCCCTGCCAGGTTGATTGATGCCTAATTGCTCCCCTGTCAACCTTTTTGTCCCTAACTGCCCTCCTCTGCAGGCCTGGTCACCCTTAACTGCCCTCCTCTGCAAGTCTGGGTTCCCCCCCCCAACTGCCCTTCCCTGCAGGCCTGGTCACCCCTAATTTTCCTCTTCTGCTGGCCTGGTCTCTCCCAACTTCCCTCCAATGCTGATCGCCAACAACTGCTCTCCCTTGCAGGCCTGGTCCCTGCCAACTGCCCTCCCCTGCTGGCCATCTTGTATCCACATGGGGACAATCATCTTGTGTATTGGAGTGATGGTCAATCTGCATATTACTCTTTTATTAGATAAGATAGAAGCCTGGTGCAGGGATGGGGGCCAGCTGGTTTGCCCTGAAGGATGTCCCAGATCAGGGTGGAGGTTCCCTTGGGGCATGGGGCCGCCTGGGCGAGGGGCCTATGGTAGTTTGCAGGCTGGCCAAGCTGGCGACCCAAGGGGAGGTCCTGGTATCTGGGATTTATTTATCTTCTACAATTGAAACTTTGTAGCCTGGAGTGGAGCCAAGGCTTCTGTTTCACAGCCATTGAAACTTTGTTGCCTGAAGCAGAGGCCTGGGCTCTTGGCTTCCTCCTTCGCCAGGGGCAACCCAAGCCTCCCTCCTTCTATCTGTAGCTGTAGCCATCTTGATTGGGTTAATTTACATAATTGCTCTGATTGGTTGGTGGGTGTGGCTGGTGGGTGTAGTGGAAATATGATTAATTTGCATATTACTCTTTTATTAGATAGGATAATATCATAGAATATATCTGAGGTGATTTTTGAGAATCTTGCAATTTAGAGATTATTTTGAGTTGTGCTCTTTAATTTTCTATATATTTCAACTTTTTCTCATAATTTTCTATAATATTTTGGGAAATTAGTAAGATTCTCAAATTTTATTGTCCATAATTTTATATTACTTCATTAAATCATATTAATTTTAAATATTATATTAAGTCATATATTTCCCAGAATATTATAGAAGCTGGTTTGTGATATTCCCTTTATACATTTCTAGTAAATTAACTATAATAAAAATTAAGTACTTTTATAAATCTCTACAGTGATTTTTCAAACATCACATTCCTTGTTTTTTTTTTGTTTTTTTGTTTTTTTTAAAATAATGATCTTTATTTTATTTAACCCCATATATCCAAAACTTTTTATCATTTCCACATGTAACCAGGATGAAACTTATTGAGATACTTTGCATCCTTTTCTTTGTACGAAGCTTTTGTGAAATGGGGTGGGCATTTGAGTTAACTGATCTAATTGGAGCTGGCCATGTGTCAAGTGCGCGCTGGCCACACAGGCCTAGGGGACACTGTCTGGGGCAGTGTGGTTCCAGGGGATTCACTTTCCACCAGAGTCTACAGGTCCTCGGCACCCAGACGTGTCAGGCAAACTCCAAAGCCAGACCTTCACCCACAAGGGCCTCTCAGGAGGATGAGAAGACTTCAACCAGGGTCTAGGCCAGTGGTTCTCCACCTTCCTCAGGCCAGGGCGGCCCTTGCATACAGTTCCTCATGGGTGGTGACCCCCAACCATGACATGTTGCTCCTGTGATGCATCGTAATGTAAATATCTGCATTTTCCGATGGTCTTAGGCAACCCCTGTGAAAGGGTCGTTGGAACCCCCCAACGGGGTCGCTACCCACAGGTTGAGAACCGCTGATCCAGAGCGAGCCCCAATTCTTCCAGCTTCTGCAACCTGAGAAGGTGCCCCGGAGGCCGGCGTGTATGTTTTCACCTTCCTCCTACATCCTTTTACCTCGCAGCTAAACCAGAACTTGGCTCCTCCTGAAGATGGGGGGCGGGGAGGCTCCCTCCTTGGCAGTCTCCTCCTTTGAAGCCAGTTGATGGGGGTGTCGTGGGGGGCGGGTTTCTGTCCCAGCCGGCATGACTGACTCTGTCAGCGCTTCCCTTATGGCGCCTGGGCCTCTGGAGACGCCACTGGGGAGCGACCCAGCCGGGGCCGAGGCTCACAGAACCGGGCCGGACTGCTCGCTCGGCTCCCTCCGGCGTCACCTTCCCTCGACAACTCTGCGGTACCTCGACCTCCCCCCGCCCAGGGCCCCCGTGGGCCGCGCGGCGACACACCCGCCCACATTCCTTGTGATTGATCAAGATTGATCCTTCCAATCTTGAGTGAATAGTTATAAAGGTTATAGTTAGTAATGATGCCTTATATTTGAAATATACAGGAACATAGACTTGTGTTAGGAAAAATATTAATATAGGCACTTAAGGAAAAAGATTTTGTGTTTGAACCAGAACAGTACTGAATAATTTGGGAGCTTATTCTATACAGTCATTACTAGTGTTGAGGGCAGCGGGTTCTGGGTGGAAAGAAAGAACCTTGTGATTTGTCAAAAAGATATCTTGTAATGGTAAGTGATTTCTCCCCTTGTATTGCTTAGAATTTGACCATTTCAGCTACTGTCTTAATTCTTCTGTTAAAGAATGAGGTGCCGAAACTGGTTTGGCTCAGTGGAGAGCATCGGCCTGTAGACTGAAAGGTCCCGGGTTCAATTCCGGTCAAGGGCATGTATCCTGGTTGTGGGCACCTCCCAGTGGGGAGCGTGCAGGAGGTGGCTGATCGATGTCTCTCTCTCATCGATGTTTCTAACTCTCTATCCCTCTCCCTTCCTCTCTGTAAAAAATCAATAAAATATATATTTTAAAGAATGAGGCTTAATTAAGACATAATTGCATGTGTTGTCATGAACTCAGTGCTGTTTGCCTATAGAAAGTTTGGGGTTTCTTTTTTTAATTTTTATTTATTTTGGGGGAGTCTTTTTTGGGACTTGGCTAAGACTGTAGTGGTTTTCTCTCCTTCTCCCTCGCCCCCCCCTTTTTTAAACTCCATTAGCCATTCACAGAATAGAAGCAAACAGCCATTTTAAAAATTCATGTCTTCAAATGTTAATTTGATGCTTTGAGGTATAAATGACCTTTCTAGCCAGTCCAGACTTGTCAAACAAAGGAATGATCAGAACAAGCTGCTGTTTGTTCTAATACAACAGGCTGTTTTTCACAGAGAATTTCAAAACAATTTTGCTTCTCTCTTCTCCAAAACATTAAATTAAACTTCGGCCTGTGCTAGGTTAGAATTTAGAAAGAATTTTGTACGCATAAGCAGCTAAATAGAATGCTGATCACCTGTGTAAAATGAACCATACGCTTCAGCTTATGGAGTCTACAGTGTGTATAGGAAGTACACACCCAGCTTCTCAACCAGATATTAGGCTCAAAGAGACCTGAACCATCAAGTTCACAGAGTGTTGGAAGAGAGAAAGAAATCCCTTAAAAAATAGTAGGTAAGCAGAGTGAGACATTGTGCATAGTTTCATAGCTTTGTATTGTTCTTGTTGCAAATTAATTAAAACTAGTGAAATGAACTGAGGCAGTGTTGTAAAATGACTGCTGGTCTTGGCACTTTTACAAAAACTCACTAGCTTTGTACCCTACTGCAGTCATCCAACCTCCATGAGTTGTTTTTTTTTAAATTGAATTTATTGCCATGTCATTGACTAATAAAATTAAATAGTTTTAAGGGGTACAGTTCTATAATACGTCAACTGTATATTATGTTGTGTGCTCACAACACCAAGTCAAGTTTCCTTCCATCACCATTTATCCCCTCTTTACTCTCTTTTACTCCCCCCGCCCCCACTTCCCCTCTGGTGATCACCATACTGTCCTTGTATATATTTTTTTCTTTGCTTAATTCCTTCACCTTTCTCACCCAACCCTCCAGTTTCCCTCCCTGCTAACATCTTGTCTGTTCTCTGATCTGAGTCTGTTTCTATTTTGTTTGTTTGTTTTGTTCATTAGATTTCATACATAAGTGAAGTCATATGGTACTTGTCTTTTCTGACTGGCTTATTTCACTTAGCATAATACTCTCCAGGCCTATCCATGCAATTGCACAAGGTAAGATTTCTTTTTTTTTTCCCCGCTGAGTAGTATTCCATTGTGTAAATGTACCACAGCTCTTTTATCCACTCATCTACTAATGGCCACTTGGACTGCTTTCAAATCATGTCTGTTGTAAATAACACTGCTTTAGCTATCAAATGGGAATAATGCCCTGTTTCATTAACAAGATGTAGAGGATATTTGATGAGAGATGTCATCCATAATATATGGCTGTACGTTTGTTTCAATAGTCATGATGTTAATTTATCCCCAACCTATTTTAGATTTTGTCCACTGACTCCCAACTCTTCTTTTCCTGGACATGATATAATGTAAAGAGGTGAATAAAAGTTTTGAGTTTGGGTTTTTCGTTGGGTTCTCAAGTTCTAAATAAATGACCAGGTTTCAGGAAACCAACAAATCAAAAAGCAGCCCCCCTACAAATACAATCCCAAATAATTTAATGTCCAGTTATTTCCTTTGAAACTTAACACTACACATAGAAGAATGGAACACATGCTCTCTTTTGGTGGGTTGTTAGTGTATCTTCTTTTTGGTATCATGAAAAAGGAAGAAAGAAGTAAACGGTTTTTTGTCAAAGCAAGGCTAGAGGCTCATTAATCTAAATAAGCTTAAAACAGTCCTCAGTAGTCTGGCCAGTGTTGCTCAGTGGTTAAGTGTCCTCCTATGAACGAGGAGGTCATGGTTCAATTTTGGTCAGAGCGCATGTCCAGGTTGCAGGCCCGATCCCAGGTAGGGGGCATGCAGGAAGCAGTCAATTGATGATTCTCTCTTATCATTGCTATTTCTATCTCCCTTCCTTTATGCAATCAATAAAAATATAAAAAAAAAATAGTTCCCAATATGTTCTAAAAATTTACTCTTAAAATTTTTTAGAGAAATTGTTGTATAACAATAGAAAATTTAGAGTACATTTGGCTTTATTGCCTTTAATTTCCCCTCTATGCAAGGCATAGAAAATTTCTATATTAAGTACTTGGTGGTTAAGTTTGTTTCTTAGGGGAAAGGGGCTATTTGGAAGTTTGATAGTTTTAGTTAGAAAAAGATATTCTGATTATAAGAAAGCATGCAATCCTATCTAATAAAGAGCAAATATGCAAATTTACCATCACTATGATGGTGCCGCCCATAGCCACAAGATGACAGCGCCCAGTCCCCTCAGTCCTGTTGGAGTCTCCCAGTCCTTCAGTCCCACCACTCCTGAGGGTGGGTCTGGCCACTCCTTGTGCCTGTAGCTAGAGTCCCACAGTCTTTTCAGACCAGCTGGGGTGGGGGTGGGGGCAGCCAGGGCTGGCCTGAGGTGCAGGCAAGTCTCAGATAGCGGCTGCCCAAGGCTCAGGTACTAGGGCCGGCTGAGGCTTGTGCTGCTGGCAGTGACAGCAGCAGAAGTGTGATAGGGGTATCGCCTTCTCCTGATTACCGGGTTGCCTCCTGCCCCTGAGGGCTCCTGGACTGTGAGAGGGGGCTGAGAACCCTCCCCCTCCAGTGCATGAATTTTCATGCATGAGGCCTCTAGTGTAGTATATAGTTATCCTAGAAAAGGAAACATTAGTATGTGTGTTAGGAGCTAAGAAATTAATTTTGAATTTAAAGTAATAACTTAGCTTTTTGACCAGGGCATTAGGAATGGTTTGTAGACTTAATTTTTATGGGAGGAGTTGGGAAAAGGATATGAAAAATAAAGGGAAGGGTTTGTGAAATTAAAAGTCTTGTAAATTTCACAGGATTCTTTAAGCTCTTACCACAGTTATGAAATAAATATAAGTCAGGTTTTACAAATACTGATTAGCTCTTATATTTTACGAAAATGCTATGCACTTAAAATAATTTCAGCCTGCTTTTTATTAAGTGGCATAGTCCCTTGACACAGTTCTACTTCTCTGATCTCAGTTTTGGGTTGAAACAATTTTGTGGAAAGGCCCTTCTTTGTACTAGAAACTAGGAGATAAGGATATTCCAGACAGAGTCTAGCTACTCACTAGTTGTTTGACCTTGGGCAATTTTACTTCTGTGCGCATCTGTCATTTGATAAATGATATAAATAATTAAAATGTCTCAAATACCACTTAAACTCTTACTGTTTTTGTCCTTGGGGAATGTTATTAAATGTAATGGAACTTATTTTAAGTATATATTCAAAATACTGTATTTGTTTGTTCCTTGAAGAGTTTTCATTCAGCCAAATGGATTGATTTAAAGTTTTTGACCACAGCTGCTACAGAAATGTGTGCACAGCTACTGTTTTGGTAAACACAGACTAGTAACCAGATGGTAGTAATACTTTAAAAAGTTGGGCTGTATGGGCTGGGAACCATCCAAATAGAATTTTCAGTGTTTTACCTAGGTACATTGAATTTAGTACACACTAACTGAGTTTTAGTGTGTTTTATTACTTCAGTGGCTAGAAAGAACAAAGAGCATTATGTAGAATACAAATAATGCTTATTAAGCTTGCAGTTGATTCCTTCTGATAGATGTTCCAAATTGCTGTCAGACTTTATTTACTTACTCGTAAACAGATGTGCTTTGCTTTAAATCAGGATAACTGTTGCAAACCTAGTTATGCATATTTTAAACAACTGTTAAGGATTCCATTTTTAAATCGTTGATTAAATAAGAAGCTGATTTATTATGTTTTCTAAGGTTTTGGTTACTAGTGGTTATTTTAGATGACAAAAAACGTAATTTGTTTTTTGAAATTTTGATTACAGATGGAGTATCATCAGTTAATTATTTTCTGGATTGACCAGGTGGCTAAGTTGAGTGTCCAGTATATCAAAAGGTTTTGGGTTTGATTTTTTCCCTCAGGGGATATACTTAGGTTTTGGGTTTGAGACCCAGTTGGGATATGTGCTGGAGACAACTAATCTATGTCCTTCCCTCCCTCCCTCCTTTTCTCCCTTTCTTCCTTCCTCCCTGTCTTTCTAAAATCAATAAAAACATGCCAAAAATGGTTTGGCTCAGTGGATAGAGTGTCAGCCTGCAAACTGAAAGGTCCCAGGTTCAATTCTGGTCAAGGGCACGTACCTTGGTTGCGGGCACATCCCCAGTAGGAGGTGTGCGGGAAGCAGCTGTTTGGTGTTTCTCTCTCATCAATGTTTCTAACTCTTTTTCCCTCTCCCTTGCTCCATAAAAAAACAATAAAACATATTTTAAAAAATAAAATCAATAAAAACATATCCTCGGGTCAGGATTTAAAAAGACATTTTCTGGCCTATAGTCTAGAATGTATAGCTAAGGCAACCAATTATATATTTTATTTTTAAAAACTTGAGTCTGTTTATCACCAGAAGAGATGTTGACAGTAATTTGGACATCAGCTGAGCCTGTTTTAACTAAACAATATCGCAGTAATCATCTTAATCTTAAATTTTACAAGTTAATAGTGTAGGAGAATATTTCTTCCAGTTTTAGTTTTTCCTCCTGCTATGTTGTTTTTATGGTTTATTTGTTAAAATCTTCGCTAGGTCAAGTGCCATACTATTCATTAAATATGTAACGCTTCTATAACCTCAGATCCTGACATCAGCAGACTATGAACTAGCTTCATCACTGAAGCCCTGCTCATTGCCTACTTTCTTCTGGTTTGATGTTAGGTTCTGTCTATTCAGAAGGTTTGTGCTAATTTTACTAATTCTCAGATTACTTATTTCTGGCATTCATGCTCACATGCATTCACAGCAGATATTTATTGAGTCATCATTACTAAGTATTAGGCATTATTATACTGGGAAAATTGGTGACTAGTTTTCTGGAGCATATCTTCTAGTGGGAAGATACTTGTTAAATATATAACAAATATAAAATTGCAATTGTGATAAAGTGGCAGAAAGTTGCCTTAATTAATGGTTCTTGCTCCTCAGAAATAGTTAGTTCTGTTCCTCAATACAAAAACAGGTTGAAATGAGTTCTAGCCTGAAATATTCTTGATGGTTTTAATTATAACAGCTGGCACTTATTTTGACTGCCCATCTTCTATCATACTTTGCCAATAACTACTCTTAGGTCTTGCTCTGCCTACCTCCTTCAGCTGACAGTAGAACATCTACCTAAGATGTACACTCTCAATTACATATTAGCTGGTGTAAAGTCTGATTAAAACCAAGCAGAAAGGACATTACAGCCTAAAGGAAAGTGGAGGCAGGCACTAGGGTTGCTTTAGCAGCCACAGGACTGCTTGGCAGCTTGTAAAAGATAGTGTGAAGTGGGTGACAATGGACCTGCACTTGTAGATATTTTTTTCTTGGAGTACTGGAATCTAAATTTCTGTTTCTAAGAGAAGAAGAATAGATTAATCTTTTAAAGTTTATTGCCAAGTTTTTAGGCCAAATCCATGAGTCTATATCTAGGATTCAGCTACATTAAAAAAAAAAAAAAGCCCCTACAAGATTTACTAGTTACCATCTGTAATCAAAAGTATTAATTGACAAATATGATTGGTTTATAAAGCTAGAATAATCTTATTTAATAATCTGAGCAAGTCATTAATCACAGCAATAACTGGTAAGCAAGCTACATGATTGTGTCATTGTGGTACTTTAATTTTGTTAACATGCATTAGCTCTCCTTTTTTGCATTAGCTCTTTTTTACACATCTAGTATCAGTTAGGTTTGACTAGCATAATAACTGATATGCAGGGTGGTTCTTAAATATTGAACATTCTCAGCTTCCTGCTGAGTATGAAGATTAATGAACAAAAGCAATTATAATCTACAGATGAGATGTAGCTTAAATCTGCTCTCTCTACTCCTACCCCCTTCCTGAGGCTTATTCATGGACATGTATCACCATAAAAAGTATTATACCAAATATTTTACCAAAAAATATTATATTTTTCTGGGATGAATTGTTGATAAGAGAGGTGTACTAGAAATAATAACTTTTAACATAAGTGTACAGATTTTTCAGAAAAAGAACAATTGCAATATTCTGTGTTTATCCCACCTACATGGCAACTTAATGTAAAACTATATCCAGGAATAAGGAGCCTAGGATACAAAGTAAGTTATTAGTAAGTATAGGCCAAAAAATTGTCATAATGGTTACCTTACTCTGAGTCATGGTTTTTTGGTCTTCAATACTCTATATGCTGTCCTCTGTAACAGACAATATCAGGGAAGAGACCTAATAAAATGTTCCATGTTTTTCAAAGAGAACAATTTGGAATAATGCTACCTAAGAATACCTAATATCAGAACAAACAGGCATGAATAGCATCTAATTCTGCACATTATGCAGAGACATTAAATATACATATTAGTAAGGTAGCAGATGCTTTGGTTCTGAAATTGACATGTAAAATAGCAGTCTTTCTCTGCAGGGCTCCACTCCAGCCAGCGCTCCTTCACGTATAATGAATAGCTAATTTCAGTACTATCGTCCATGGGAGACTGGGGAACTGGGAAGAGGAAAGCATTCCAACTTTAAGAACAGCAGGATGTGCTGAGATGTGCTTTTTAATGGAGAAACATTTAGAACTCTTGGGGGTAAATTCATAAAGAAGGTTGTGCATGTGTTTTGTATTTAAATTAAGGAATTATTAATATAGTTAGACAACCAGGAATCTGGCAGCAGTAATTGCAAAAGGGAAAATCAGAATTTGGCAGCTGAAAAGTTTGGAAATATCTTAACTTTTTTTTTTTTAAATATATTTTATTGATTTTTTTACAGAGAGGAAGGGAGAGGGATAGAAAGTCAGAAACATCGATGAGAGAGAGACATCGGTCAGCCGCCTCCTGCACGCCCCACACTGGAGATGTGCCCGCAAAGCAAGGTACATGCCCCTGACCGGAATTGAACCTGGGATCTTTCAGTCTGCAGGCCGATGCTCTATCCACTGAGCCAAACTGGTCTCGGCAGGAAATATCTTAACTTTTAATAAAATATATCCTAAAACTAACCTGTGTTCAAATGTAGCTGCTTATTAGAAACTAGGGGCCCAGTGCACGAATTCATGCACCTTGAAAGGAACTGTGTGCCTCAAGGCTGTAGTGGGCACAGGGGCAGGTCTTGGTCTATCCTCTGCACCCCCACCTGGCCCCTTCTGCCATGGCCATGGTCCCACTGCTGCCGCCACTCCCATGCAGTGACAGCATGGAGCGATTGGGGCTAGGGTCAGCAGCGAGTGCAAACAGTGGCTCCGGTGCTGGCAGTGGGTGCAAGCAAGGCTGGCACCAGCAGCAGGTGTGAGGGCCCGGCCGGACTGTGGCGCATGGGAGCAAAGAAATTTCAGTAACCACCAGAGGCTCGTTCTGATGACAGCGACCAACCACCTGCCTTGGTCTGGCACCCCTGCTCACCTGCTTCACCATCCCACCATGGCTGATGCCCGCCATGTTCCATGCCCCCTGGTGGTCTGTGCATAATGACTGTTTGGTTGCTCTGCTGTTCGGTGTATTTGCATGTTAGGGTTTTATATATATAGATAGGCATTTGAGAATATATATAACTAGTTGAAATTTGGGGCTGACTTAAAAAAACTGGTCTTTACCTGTATACAGGAAAGGGAAAGTGACTTGGAGATTTCCTTGCCATTTGAGATTTGTGTTCATTATTCATTCATCCATCTATCCAGTCAATATTTGTTGAACATCTGCTGTGTACCATGAAGTTCTGGGAGCCCCAAAATGAATAAAATCAATCTCCACCCTCAAGCAGTGACTAGTCTGGTGGAAAACAGACTTATATATGCTGTAACTGAAATGAAAATAAGGATTTTATGAGTGAAGACTAGACTTGACTTTTTATTGTGAAGTATAAAATATATCTTAACAGTACATAAAGCATAAGCCTACAATTGAACAGATAATTATGGAATTATACTTTATGTATTCTTTGTGCTTACTTCTTTTATTCAACATTTTGTGATTGTTGGTTGTAGCATTCTCATTGCTGTATAGTATTATACTATTTTCTCCCCAAATACTGTTTATCCATTCTGCTGTTTTATATTTGGGTTGCTTCGTTTGGGGATATCATTGACAATGATGCTAAGAGTGTTCTGGATTACGTATATATATTTACTTAGTGTATGCAGTTTTAACTTACTACATAAGGACAAACTGTTATTTCCAAATAATTTGTTCCAATGTAAAAAGACTTTTGAAATTGGTGGTTATTAAAAAGGCAATTATTTTATTATATAATTGGATTTTCTCATGAGAATGTGGTGGGTATATTTAATGTACCCAATGTATAGTTTGGTTGTCCTTTCTACCTAACCTGGATTGCACGAATATGTTTGAAATGTCAAGTTATTTTTCTCTGGTAATTGGACTAGTCTGTGACAAATTCGAGAAGGTGGGAAAGGTCTTTAAGACTGGAAAGCATACCGCAGTTTTGTTTAATGCTATAAAGAAAAGCTGTAAAAATAAAAGCTAGAATATATTAAGGATACAAAAAATATAGTGGGTTTAAAATGTTGAGCTCACATTTTGGAAGTGTAATTCTATTTTAATATCTTTTCTAATGGAAGAAAAAGATGCCTGATTTGGTAGGGTAATCTTGTTTGAAAAATTGACAATTCTTTGGCATGAGGCCCAGATCTCTTTTCAAATTTTGTGTGAAATAGAAAAACAGCATTTTAGATACTATTCATGGGAGGAGGAAGGGAGATTGGTGGGGCGGGGGGGGCGGGCCGCCGGCAGGGGGGAGGTGGTGCTACCTCTTCATATAGTAGGAGAGTAGAAAATAGGAGATAGTGGATATTTCACAATCAATTTCTCTTACCTCCTCTTTCTCCAGAAAGGAGAAAGCATGCCATGAATAAAAGAACAATTAGAAGAGTATTACTTTAAAGCAATGGGAATATTTAACTTTTCTTGGCCTCCAAATCTATAAGAAATATGAAGATTTGTTTTTTTCCCCCTCTTAAATTATGAGGGCCTGTTTTCACACTAAAATTTAAGATCAAGAGAGCTTTTGCTGCTGTTCCTTTTTTTAAAATATTTTTTTCACCAAGGTTCCTTCTGAGAACTGAATTTATAGGATATTTCAACTTTGCTTTTGCTGTCTGGTATAGCAAAACATGTCTGAGTTTGAATATTTGAGATGTTCAGGTCCAAAGTCCTGTTGGTTGAGTGAATGGGAAATTTTCTCCTATTCATTTTCTGTTCATTTAATTCTGTTCATTTAATGGATGCCAACTATGTGCCTGGTAGGTGCTGGGGACACAAAAATGAATACAGCAGCTTACAATTCACTGGGAGAGTGAACATTTTACCATAGTGTTTTGTGCTAAGGTAATATAATAACAATTTGCAGAAAGTACTTTGGTGCATAAAAGAGAACAAAAATGTGTGTGTGTGTGTGTGTGTGTATTGATTGGATGGTGAGGTTCTAGATAATAATGGCCTTTTCACTGTGTGGATGAATGGATTTGAAACAGGTCATTGGCAGGAACCAAGATAGCATGTAGGTATATATGGTACTCGCATCCTCCCATAAGCACATCAAAATTACAACTAAAATACAGAACAACCATCATTCAGAACTGCCTGAAATCTGACTGAACAGAAGTCCTATAATAAGAGAGTTAAAGAAGAAGACACATTGAGACTGGTTGGAGGTCTGGAAGTGGCTAGTGGGATACCCCTATGTGGCATGTTTATAATCTGGAGCGATATCTTGGCTATAGAGGCCTCCCATGAGAAGCAAGGGTCCAAGTCCACACAAGACCCCCTCAGTCCAGGTTCCAGTGCTGGGAAGAGAAGTCCCTGTAACTTCAGGCTATAAAAATTAGCAGGGGTTATGATGGAGTGACACGGAGGCTGCCGGAGACCCAAACAGTTCCTCTTAAAAGCCTGGCACACTGACGTACACAGACTCACTCCCTCTGAGCTCCAACTTGAAAAGATTGAGCAGCAGCTTGAAAAGATTTAGGGACATTTGGGGAAGAACTAAATTGGTATCTGAGCAAGAACTCAGGGGCAGGTTTCTCCCAGACAGAAGTGCTCGCAGAGCTCATTGTTTCTGTGCTGAAATCCCTTCCCACCTCCCTCTCCCATCACAAAGCTGATTGGCAGGCACAATATCTGAAGTTTCCATCAACCTGGATCTCACCCTGGTGATTCCCTGAGACATTGCCCTACCCAATTTTTAGCTACACCCAAGCTGTTTGCAGCAGCTTTTCCATATGAATCACCTGTCCTGGCTCAAGCTTTAGACTTTCCTAAAATTTCTCAAACAAGTAGCAGCTGGACTCAGCATGTCCCACACCTCTTGATAAGAGGCTACCATTCCAGCAATAGCAGCAGCTTGCCTTGCTTCACAGTTTGGACTCTCCTGGGAACCTCCAAGCCCAACACAAGTAATAATCATTTGCAGACCACTCTGTAAGCTTGCTCTGGGTGGCCCCAGGCAGTGGCTGACTTGGTACCCCTTGGAAGGCTCCAGAGCCAGTGCACTCCGGACAGCTTCAGACCACGCCATATTACAACTCTTCATATCCATATGTGACACACGCAAGGGGGCAGACTTGGAAAGCACCAAAGCCCCACTGAAGCAAGTCCTGCTCCGTAAGGTTGTTCACCTGCAAATCAGCTCTTCTGGTGTAGTCAAAGCTGGTCCTCACAGCCAGTTGGCCTGGGGTCAGTTCCTCCCAGTCGTGCCAACAGCAATCAAGGCTCAGTTACAATAAGATAGTGCACACAGCCTACACAGGGGTGCACCTAGAATGCCTGTTCAGGTGACTGTGGAGGCTGAACCACTGAGCCCTACAGTGGCTCAGTCAGAAATTAAGCATACACTAACTGAAATGAATAATTTACAGGGAATCAACAGTAGAGTATAGCATGCCAAAAATCAGATCAGCAATTTGGAATATGAGGCAGCAAAAAACAACCAATTAGAATTTAAAAAAAAAAAGGATTCAAAAATATAAAGATAACTTAAGGAGCCTCTGGGACAACTTCAGGTGTACCAACATTTGCATCAGAGGGATGCCAGAAGAAGAAGAGAGAGAACCAGATATTGAAAACCCATTTGAGGAAATAATGACAGAAAACTTCCCCTACCTGGTGAAATAAATCGATTTACAAGTCCAGGAAGCACAGGGTCCCAAATACGAGAAGCCCAAAGAAGTCCACAATAAGACACATCATAATTAAAATGCCAAAGGTTAAAAACAAAGAGGGAATCTTAAAAGCAGCAAGAAAAAAGCAGTTAGTTAACCTACAAGGGAGTGCCCATACAACTGTCTGGTGATTTCTCAATACAAATTTTGTAGGCCAGAAGGGAGTGGCAAGAAATATTCAAAGTGATGAATAGCAAGTTCCTATAACCAAGATTACTCTACCCAGCAAAGCTATCATTTAGAATTGAAGGTCAGATAAAGAGCTTCCTAGACAAGAAAAAGCTAGAGTTCATCACCACTAAACCAGTATTAATGAAATGTTGAAGGGCCTTCTTTAAGAAGAAGAAAAAGATAAACACATATCTGTCAACAATGAATCTAAAAATCAAAATAAATGAACAAGGAATCTAATGAACAAAATGAACTGATGAGTAAAATAGAACTAGAGACTTGGAAATATGGAACAGACTGATGAATCTCAGAGGGAAGGTGGGAAACAGGAAGAGATTAAGCAAAGAACTTATATACATATATGCATTACCTATGGACATAGACAATAGGGTGGTGAAGGCCTAGAGTGGGGTGGA
This sequence comes from Lasiurus cinereus, assembly GCA_011751065.1. Taxonomy (NCBI): domain Eukaryota; kingdom Metazoa; phylum Chordata; class Mammalia; order Chiroptera; family Vespertilionidae; genus Lasiurus; species Lasiurus cinereus. The sequence continues at coordinate 50,876,671 of JAAGEH010002531.1, read as the reverse complement.
ACCAGGTGGTGGGGAGCAGTGGGGGTGGGGGGGAAAGGGACATCTCAATAATAAAGGTTTAAAATAACATAAAATAGTTCATAATATACCAAACACTTATAATTGGCCATTAGATGGTTTTCAGATCTTGGCAATATAAATAGTGATCTAATAAACATCCTATACAATAAAAGGGTAATATGCAAATTGACCCTAACTGCGGAACGACCAGTTGCAGTGATGTGCACTGACCACCAGGGGGCAGCTCATGCATTGAGCATCTGCCCCCTGGTGGTCAGTGTGCTCTCACAAGGAGAGTTCAGCTCAGCCATAAGTCATGCTGATGGCTGCCAGCACAGTGGTGGTGACAGGAGCATCTCCCACTTCCTCGAGAGACTAAGGTTGTCCAACTGTGGTTTAGGCCTGCTCCTCGCAGGGAGTGGGCTTAAGCTGTTAGTTGGACATCCCCCAAGGTGTCCCAGGCTGCCAGAGGGATGTCTGACTGCCAGCTTAGGCCCAATTTCCCAGGGAGTGGGCCTAAGCTGGCAGGTAGACATCCCCTGAGGGGTCCCGGACAGTGAGAGGGCGCAGGCCAAGCTGAAGCCCCAGGCTGAGCTGAGGCCCCCCTATTCCCCGAGAGCATGAATTTTTGTGCACTGGGCCTCTAGTCTCTGTATATAAAAATAAAATAAAATAGGTCACAAAGGTGACTAAAGAGGGAGAGAAAGGGCATATTTGGCAGAGGAAATTGCATGAATTATTGGGTTTGTTAATTAGATTATGGGTAATCTACATGCGATTATATTATGAGTAAAAATTAAAATTTCACAACAATATAGGCAGTGATTCCAAATTTGAAATTGTTAGCCTTTCCTGTTTTATCACTAAAATACTCATATTCATAATGTTCTCCTAGCCAGAGTTTAGAAATTAGGCCAACTCATTTTGGACTCCTAGATATAAAAATGGCTTCATGAGTAGACTCTAGTTATTTTATCTTTCAGCATTCAATGCTACTTATTTAATGCAAATCTTTTGTGTTCAGTAGCATATAAGTTGAAAGTGCAATAGACTTAATACTTGCTTTATAGGTGATAATTTTTAACCCTCTTCCTAGATTTCAAACATTTGTTTAAAAAATTCTATAGGGTTGTCCTTGCTGGTGCTCAGTGGGTAGAGTGTCAGCCCATAAACTAAAGGGTTGCTGGGTCCCTTGCCTGGTCAGGGTACAAGTGGGAAGCAACCTATCAATGTGTCTCTTTCACATCGATGTTTCTCTGTCTCTCCCTTTCCTTTCCACTCACTCTAAAAATCAATGGGGAAAAATATCCTTGGGTGATGATTAACAACAACAATAACAACAAAAAAGAGTTCTATAAGGTTGAATATTATTATCAGAGAAAAATAAAATAGTGGTGGGCATAACCTTAAACATTGTCTAACTTACCCCTTACATTTTATATGGCTAAATGACCTGTCCAAGTATATAGCCCATCTGTAGGCTAGGGTTGGATGAGGAGGTAGGGATGTTTATCAGGTACTCTTAACTGCCTAGGGATAGGCTTTTTCATGTGATTAAGACTCATAGTTATGGTATGCCTAGGATTTGAGTAGCTCATAGATCATTCTTCTAATATTTGTTGCAATTATAATTTAGAAAACTTAATTAGATATAAGTCAACATTATATATGGCCAGAATCAGGAGAACTGCCACTTAGTAGTAGAACATTCAACATCATAGATCATAGCTTCCATCTCTGAGTTTCCTTCTCCCTATCTGTAACAAGGGGGGAAAGAATATATATTTTATTGAGTTGTAAAACTTTTAAATGTAAAAATCTGTTAACAATGTTTTGGCTTTTAATTGCCATCAAGGGTCTTTTCTTTTCTTTTTTTTTTTATATATGTGGGTATGTAGATGAAATGCGATTATGTACTAAAAATCACTTGGAAAGTTTCACATTATATACAAATGAACATGACTATTAGTTTCCTTGTCTTCATTATTTCATTCTCTCCTTTATAACTAGTTTGTTGGATGGCAATACTATTTTATTATGATGGTTAGAGAACTTAATATTTTCTTTTCTAAATTCCATGATTCTCTGATGAATGAGATAGCATCTTCTGTTTAGGGGAGGAGAAATGATAGAGGTGTGTTGATAGGTACATATTCTGAAAGAAAATTTTCAAGGACAAATCTCAGACAAACTGGCTCTGATTTAGTAATGTACTTAGAGACAGTAAAATAAGAACATTGACCCAAGAAGTATATGGGGGCATGGTGAGAAGATTTATTTATCATGTGGAAATCAAAAGTAAACAAAGTTTAGGATAAAGATATAGGATAAGGCTATCGTTGAGAGTGGAGGTTGAGTGAGACTAGCCTTGACTAGAGATATTGAAGTAGTTTGAGAAAATCACAGTGCCAATAATAACAGAGTGATAGATATATACAGGATAGTTTGATATTACCTATATGAAGTTTCACCTATAAGGGGAATATGCTGGGGAATCTCATAAAATGCTAACACCTCACCCTGGCAATCCTTACAAATATAATATCTTCTTCCCCCTTTTAAATGCTTTTTTGGTCATCCTGTAAGAATTTATTGTTTTTAATAGCCTAGCTTTGAATAAGACCATATATGCTATCTCACAACTCTTCTCTAATTAAATTATGTCAGCCTGCACCTCAAAAGGTGTTTATTAGTTGTACTGGGATTTTGTTGTCATAGTTCCAAGAGTTACATTCCCAGCACAGCTGGGATGGAGAGTGATGCTGACTGTACAAAGCTCTGTGTGGAACCCACTCCATCCCTTTCATACTTTCCCCCTGTCTGCTTATAAGTGTGTCTATTTTAGGACAGAAACAGGTGTGAAGCAGATGGGAGGGCAGTCTCAGTGAAACACCTGCTCCCTGATTGATCTCCAGGTGTGATTCAGGCAGTAACTAAAAAGGAAGTTGACTAGAAGTATGAATAGTCTGTCACCTCACTGCCAGCATAACTAGAAAAGCACACAGTAATGGCCTGGGGTGCTGAACAGTTTGGACTGACTCTGCTAAATACTTCAATGCAATGAAAGAACAGTTTCCTTTTAGAAACATGTGTTCCAAGTTGATATACCCCTACTGCTTCTTAGAAACTCTGAACCTAGTAGCCACCCAGAAGCCTCTTGTCTTCTAACATCCTCAGCCCCTTCTTTTCCCTCCTTTCTTTGTGCCCCTCTTTCTGGATTACCTTTTCTACTCACTTTTCCCTCTGGCAGTCTGTTAGTAGCAGGGAAGTGTGGGCGAAAGGATGGTAATTTGTTCAAATTATTTTTTGCCCCATGTATGAAATGGGTATTGCTGAAGGCAGTAAAAATGGTTGGCTATCTAGGTGGTTTGATTTGGACCCATTAGCCTTCCAATTCCTCCAGGAAGGGGAAGGGGTGGACTAAGTGGGAATGTACTCTTGCTTTAAATGATTTCTCATTTGTGTGACTTATTTAAAAAAAAAAAAAGCTGTTACACTAAATAAGGGCTGCTAAAAAAGTATGTATTGTACCTAATTGCCACCTGAACATCTTTTTTCTAAAGTGGGTTAATAAAGTCCTCTGGCAGTTACAAGCCACTGTTACAGATTTTATCACTTTTTGGTGCTCTAATGGTTATACTTCTTTGAACTATGAATACTTGGCCTGCATAATCAATTGATTATTGTTATTACTAGGTATTTGCAGGACTTCAAAGTAGTAAATAGTATACAAAGCATATACTACCCTTTCTCCATGAACTAAGCAAAATGATTCATGAAGATGAAGTTGAGGGCAGGAATAAGTCTGCGCTCAAAGGAGAAATAAGGGCAGGGAGGTGGAACACAGGAACATTTGCCATTGGTCATTTTGGGAACACTTAAGTAGTCATTGTATTTCTTAGGGCTATCTGAAATTTTGCTTCATTCAGTTGAGGTTTATTTATTTAAAGATAATGTGGTTCCAAGAAGTCTGTTTCCAGGAACTACACTGTAAAGCTCCTGTTAACTTAAAAGTATGTCCTGACTCCTGAAGACTGACCATCTGGCTAGTATAGTTGTCCTTATGATCAATAAAGATTGATTTTGAAGTGATTTATCCTGAGTGTTAACTGCTTACAACTGCACAGAAGAGGCAGTGGTACATGTTTTGGCTCCTGTTCAACTGGAGGAACTTGAGCTTCCTTAGTCCTTTTAGAAAGCCTGACTAGGAGGTTGGTATTGTGGCAGGAATGTTTTAGTTAGATTCAGGAAGTCAGGGTACAAATGTCACTAATTTAGGTTGACAGACTAACTAGATTATTAGTTTTCTTTTTTAAATATACGAACTGCTCTAAATTATAATCCTATTAAATACATTATTTAAGAGACCTGTAGGAAGCAATAAAACTTTCAATAAGTTTTTTATTTTCTTTTTATTTCCCCAATGACCTTAATTTCTCAATTTTATAGTTTTTAAAAACAAAATTTTACATTGCAATAAATCCCCCATCTCCCTGAAGGAAATGTGATCTTCTAAGCTTTACTATGGCTACTTTGATGCCTTCTGGATGTTGGGGATATTTTCTCTCAAAATCAGAACTTGACTAGAAAGAATCATTAAGTAAATGATTATTTTCCTGTGGATTTAAGTATTTCTCATTGTGTAAGCATAGTAAACTTAAAGTGCATACATTAAAAAATAGTTTAATGCTAACCAAAGTGAGCACTTTGTAAGCATACTTTTGATATCCTATAGCTCATTCTTGTCATATGATGGATTTGGGCCAATATTTTCTCTTGGGAATACTGTTTTTAGGTGTGGGTATTGAGCCTCGGGCCACTTTAGTATTTTGTATTTAGAAAAAACTGTTTTTATTATCATCCGCCATAAAGATAATGAAAACATTTAAGTACAAGTACTTTTACTTTTAAAAAAATGTTGTTTTATACCCAAGTGTGATAACTAATCTATGGCAGTTACTCTAAAAACAAAAAATCCTGATGTTTAATTTTGAGGGTATTTTATGAATAACTTGTGGCTTTTGAAAAATAAGATGCAATAAAATACTTCAGAGACATTTTAATCAGAGTACTGAGTTAATTTTGGTCTGATTGTAAGGGAGACAAGAGTATGTATTAAGAATTTTGGAATGACAGTTTAAGTGGGTTTCTTTTTATTATTTTTCTCAGCATACACAAAATTCTTGGTTTTTGGAGGGACAGTGCCTTATCCCAGGATGGCAATAGAGATATGGGAAAGTTTCTTTCCTTTTAAATGGATGAAAGTAGATTTCTCAGTGTAAATCGGACTTCATTAACTTCTGGGTGTTTTATCTGGGGGAACTTGAGCTTCATTAACTTCTTGAGAAGCACTAACTTGAGAAGATACATATATTCCCATGTTCATTGTACCATTATTTACAATTGCCAAGATATGGAAACTACCTAAGAGTTGTTCAATAGATGAATGAATAAAGAAAGTGGGTGTGGGTGTGGGTGTGTGAGCACAATGGAATATTAGCCATAAAAATGTAATCTTGCCATTTGCAACAACATGGGTGGACTTTGAAGGCATTATGTTAAGTGAAATAATCAGTCAGAGAAAGACAAATATTGTATAATTTTACTTATAGTACTTATATATGGAATTTAAAAATCAAACAAATAGAATCCAAGCTCATAGATACAGAGAATAGATTAGTGGTTGCCAGAGGTGGGGATTTGAGGTCGGTGAAATGGATGAAAGGGTATAAACATATAAAATAAATGAGTAATGGGGACATAACGCATAGCATGGTGACTGTGGTTAATAATACTGTATAGCATATTTGAGAATTGTTAGGATAGGGGATCTTAAGAGTTTTCATCAAGTCCTGGCTGGTGTGGCTCAGTTGGTTGGAGCACCTCTATGCTGAAGGATCATGGGTTCGATTCCCCGTCAGGGCACAAGCTTAGGTTGTGGGTTTGGTTTCCGGGCATGGGTTGGGGAGGGGACTGATCCATGTTTCTCTCATATCAACATTTCTCTCTCTATTCTCTTTATTTAATACCTGAGAAGAGTTAGAGAAAATAGGAAATAGATACTAATGGCTAAAGGAGAACAAGTTGCCTTGTCTCTTTCTGCCTTGTCTTACCTTGAGTGCTATACTTCATCTTTTCCTCTGGTGTGTGGCTGAGCCACAAGAAGGACTGAGCATCCATGGGTTAAGGAGAGTCTGGAAGTGTCCTTTTGCCTGAATAGGTTGGTCCAGTCAGTAGTGTGATGACTGTCATTGTTAGCATGTGGGGTGTGATCATTACCAGTCTCCCAGAACATGTGCTGGACATCATTTATGTGACAAATTCTATACTCAGGAACACTTTGAGCACTTTTAAAATTTTAGCAAAAACACTTTTTTTTTTCTTTAAGCAATTTGTGTTCATGGTAGAAATTTTAGAAAAAAACACTTCCCACATACCAACCAAAATAAAGCAAATAAAAAGTTACCTGTAATTACACTGCTCCAATATATGGGTGAAAATGCCTTACTAAGTAAGTTCTAAGTAAGTTTCATCCATATTTTGAATAATTCACCTGTCTGCTTTTTTTTTTTTATCACCATCTACTTATGAAAAAATTACTCTGGTTAATTATTTTTATATTTTAATTTAGATTTTTAGTGAAAGTTTTGCTTTATAGTAATACATTTTTGTTACTCTAACATTTTATTTATTTTCTTAATGCTCAGACCAGTTAACATTCCTTTCCTGACTTGGAATGGGAAGCATTTAGGTTACATAATAAGCTAGAAATCATATACATTCTTTATATCACAAGTTACATATTTTTTACTATTGTGTTTATGATGTTTAAATGAGTACATTCTGACTAGACTTGTTTAGGCTATAATTCTATTATTTTTTTAATAAATCTTTATTCAGATTATTACAATTGTTCCTCTTAGCTCCCCTCCACCTGGCTCCCACCTCTGCCTCTCCCTTTCCCCCCCATTGTCCTCATCCATAGGTGTATAATTTTAGGCTATAATTCTAATCATCTAGGTCAGTAGTCCCTGGACCTGCAGCAGCAGCATTATTTGGGATGATGGCATGGGGCCCAGCAATGTGTTATAACAATCCCCCAGGTGATCCTGATGCATATTCCAGTTAGAGAAGCACCAGTCTCTATGTTCCATATATCATATGTTCGTTCATTTATCATGCTTCTTGACAAGCCTCTGTGACAATGATGCCAGAAACTTCTGATGTTTCCTATGGTGTCACGGATCTCTGCTTCTAACTTAACTCATAAAAGAGGAGTGGACTCTTAGAAATAGTCTATAGTTAAGTTAAAGTATCCTGGGCTTGGAGCCAAAGCATTTAGTCACTTGTGACTTCTACATTGTAGGGTGGCTTAGCTTGGAAGAACCCATGAAGTTCCTTCATTTGACATAGTTATAACAGCCTGGCCTATAATTCCAAGCAGGGGCTGTGCTGGATCCTTGGGTTGCAGGATACCTACTTCCAAGGGTCCTATAATTTAGCATTGTTTACCCAAGTGTCTGGATCTGTTAATTTGCCTCATTCTTTTAAATCACTTATGTATTGGTATGGAAATATTTGTTTGTACAAGTTTATCATTTGGATTTTAGAAAACCGCTTAATCCCAAGAGTGTTCTACCACCTCTCTGAGAATTCCTGTAAAAAGGTGAGGGTGATGCTTACTTTGCAGAATTAAGTGTGTTAGAGCTTTGGAATGAGATAAGGCGTTAGGAATCAGCTAGGGCCAAAATGTGGTGCTCCTATTGGGGTGGAGGCGTCAGGCTGGAGCTGGGTTTTGACTACTGAGGCCTGCATTCTCCCTTCCCAGCCTGAGCACACTTTTCTCTTTACCTCTTGGCAAACAAAATTAGTCTCCAGGGTTCTCCCTCACCCCCACTCCTAGAGCAAACAGCTAAGCATTTTTGAAGGTTGTTATGCTGTAAGTAACAACAGGAAATAAACTGGTAAAGGGATTTTTAGTCTCCTCTCCTGTTTAGACCTAGGCCCTGGGACGTAAGACAAAGGTGTTTAGAGCTGCTAAGTTAGTGTTTGGGCACCAAAGGACTAGTAAACTTAATCTGCACTTCAGAAGTTGGAGACCCTGGTGAAAAGCGACCTTTTGGGAGCAGGAGAGAGGGAGCCGTGAACTGAAGGAGCAACATTGGGGCTATTCTGACATCAAGGGAATCTGGTAGATCTTGCCTTTTTAAAAGGGCAGAAGGCTGGAGTCGTTTTGCTTGTATTAGAAAGTGTTGGCATCAGAGAAAGTGGCATAAAGTGGAATTTAACAGATTGGGTCAAATAATTTAAATTCTCAAGCACTTCGTGGCTTTACAGTTGTTAAAAGTAGCTCAAATTAGTCTACTAACTTATTTATTACCTCTGTCTACCCACCCAGAATCTCAGTCTGGGCTATAGTTGTTTCCCTCAGTTCTGAAAAATTAATTGATGGTAATGTTGGTGGTGGGGAACCCTAAGTACTTTAATATTTGGGATGAAATGGAAATGATGTGATCAAAAGCACATCCCTTTTAAACTAGTGCTCCTTGTTGCACATTTCAGGTAGCTAAATTAGTGGATAAGTGTCTTTTTAGAAGTAATCTATAATAATAAAACTGTAATATGCTAATTAGACTGGATGTCTTTCCTTCCGGACAAAGTCGCAGTGGTTGGGAGCCAAGTCAGAGGCCTCTGGCCGCAGCTGTGGCAGGTGGGGGCCTACGCAGAGGTGGCAGAGGCCCCCGGCGGCTGAGGCCCCTTCAGGCAGTGACATGGGCCAAGGCCCCTTGCACTAATTTTGTGCATCAGGTCTCTAGTTTTAAATATAACTGTCTAATGCCATTCAGATCTAACAGTAACTCTTATCATATGAATCTTGGTATGAAATGCTCTACATTAATGAGAACAAAACCGATACTGAACTGAATGCCACTGGGAACTCTTGGTTAGGCCCATCTAGTGCATGCTTCGTAAATTTTTATGTTGTTTATATGTGTGCTGTGGTTTACAGTCTGGTCTTTGCATTAATTTGCCATTGTCTTTCTCTCAAATATTAATGAAGTGTAGGAGTGATTCTATTCCAAGCAGGCATTTTTAAGGTAGACTTAAAGCTTTTCTTTTAAAAATAATTTTCTGAAAGATGGAAACCACTTCATTAGTGATTGCCAGCAAAATCTAATGACTTTCTATAAGCTGTTTAAGCTTAGTATTAGAAATTAGGGCTAGAGGATTTAATTAACCAGCTCACAGGATGCAGTCTTTTTAATTTAGGATTTCCCTTTGAGAAAATTATGTAGTTGAGAAGGAATATCATATTTTAGATAGTTGGTTTTTGAGTTGAGTTTATTGCCTCCATCATGGGCCCTTAACGCGTCAGTACTGCTAATCTGGAAATTAAGCACAATTTTAATTAAAACATTTTTTTTTTAAATGCATGGTTGCAACATGGTAGTTGGATTTTGTGTGCTATAGTTCTCAGAATTAGGAAAGATAAAAGTTAGGTTTGGGGGGGGGAGGCAATGATTAATTCACCTATTTCACCAGGGACACATAATCGGGTATTGGTTACTGTACATTTAGCCAGTGTAGTGGGTTTAGTTAACCAATGAATATACTTTGTTATGAGAGTGTTAAATGTTAACACTTTTGCATTGTTTAGACTTAGCTTAAAAAAATACAAAAAAACTCTCTCATAACCCTTGCCACCCTTTCAGCCATAACATTACATTACTTGGTTTCTGCCTTTAATTTCCCCGGGGTTCTTTTTATTTAGGAAAAGGGCAAAAGATATATTTGTGTAGGTACTATAGCAGTACTTCTGTTAAATTCTTTTTCAACAACAAATATGTTACTTGAACGCTTCATGCACAGGCTGCATATTTTTCTGACAAGAATATGCCCTGAAAGCAGTAGTTTTCAGTGTATATTTATTTTATGTCTACCAGATTATTTTAGCTTAAAAAAATGGTTTGAGTTTGAAACCATTTTTCAGTTAACTGAGCACATACACATATAAGCACAAAAGGGTATATTTTGAAACAATTGTCTTTCCAGTCTGATGTGGGTCTCCTTTAAAATGCAACTAAAATCTAACCTTAGATATAGGAAATACTAGTAAGCTCTCAAGAAAAGCTTATTTTAGAATATCAATGAAGAAATAAATATTTGCTTTCCAGAAACCTTAATTAATTCTAATTAATGTGAAATTAATGTAGATGATTTGAGTATGTGCTCATGCATGAGAAATTTGCCCCTTAAGTGTTTCTCTGCTGAGTCTTATTAACTACTGACCTGTAAGATCCAAGGGCAAATAATGTTATTTCAAAGATGATTTGGCTAAAAGGAGTTATTTCTTCCCTTTCTTAGCAGGGAAGAAATAGTCTTTATCTTATAAATAGTCTTTATCTTTCTGACATCACTCTTAATTATTGAGGACCTCACAATATTGTGAGAGAGTTTAATTGTCAGTAATATCTAGATATAATTACATATAAAAAAAAAGTTTGATCTTGCGGACACCCTGAAAGGGTTTCAGAGATCTCTGGTGTCCCTGGACAATACTTTGATTACTTAAAAAAAAAATCTGTATGACAGTAACACTGATAAAATTAGCTATTTGGTGTGTTGGCAGAACTTAATAAGAAAAATGGGGAAAGAGTGCTGCATTGAGCAAAGGTATAGCTGACTGAAGTTTTTTGATTTTGTTGTCAAAGCAATTATCCTTCTAGTGTTGCCCTACTTACCTCAAGCATTCTCAGTAGCCAAGTTTATTTTCTAAGACACGTCATGAATGAGACCCTCCCCCAATCCCAAATTCAAGTAGCGTAGAAAAATAAAAGTGTTATGGATGAAGGGATTGTATCTAGAACCCCTCCCCTAATGCTCCAGCTGGGAAGGGAAGGAAAGGGAAATAAAATTTAATGAGCACTTTTACTATGTGCCAGGTGCTTTACATATGTTATTTCATTTTAATCCCAAAATAACCCTAGGAGGTATTTTCTAGCCACATTTTGCAAACAAATAGAGCCACAGAGATGGTAAATAACGGGTCCAGAGCACTCAGCGTTTAAGTGACAGAGCCTGAACTGAGTCCAAGTCTCTCTTATTACCAAGGCCTATATTGTACTGTGTCTATGCTTCTCCTTAGTTTTTCTTCAGTTCCTGCAGATTGATAATGTGAATATTAATGTTTTATTGGGCTCAATGGTGACATGAAGATAAAACAGTTTGACTGCCCATGAGGTTTGTTCTCATGGGATTAACTACCTTTGATAGATTGTATTTTGTAAAGTCAAATAAATATATTTATAAAAAAAGGTTTAGATAATTTCTTCAGTTTTAGTTATTTGAAAAGATTTTCCATGTTTTTTTCGTAGACTGGAAGATTGCCTCTTTTTGTGTCCTCTGTTCTGTTATATACAACAGCTAACTATGCCAGAGGAGATTTTGCTTAAACAGCTGGTCACCAGGGTTTATCAGAACTCCAGAAAGGCAGAATCCATGCTCAGAAACATTATTATGTTTCAAGTCATCCAGTACCTAAAAGATAAGACTGGTTTGGGGTGGAGAGAGGAGGGTGTCAGGGAAAGATGTCTTACAGCCCTCTAGGGATTGTTGAGATTAAAATTCGCCTTCTCTGTGCATGCTCAGGTATGATTTAGGACCCACAGAGAGTGCACTGGTGGAACTTCAAAAGGTTTTTCAAATTGGAGAAGCCAAAATACATGACTGTACCATCCTGAAGTAAATCTTAATGGAATTACTATCTATTGACTCAGTATTGCATAGTCTTAAAAAAATAATATACCAGCTGTGCATTACATGTATTTATGTAACTTTCCTGTATTTAAAGTAAGGCTTCTCATCTCTAGCAGCATCAACCACCCCAATTTAAAAGTAAGGGGAATTGCCCTCATCCCAAACAAAAACCCCAAATAGGTTCCTAAGTTTTAAGTTTCTGCCACAAAGCTAATCAAATTAAAGGTGCAGGTGATCTGGGGGCAAAGAATTTTCTATGCAAAAGGCTAACATTGGGATAGCTGATAATGGAGAAAAATAACAAAAAGTCCCACATAAAGAGTACTACCATTTGCAGCTGTCTGTTATAAGGAGGGCTGCTCCACTCATTTGGTAACACCCTAAATGGTCAGCTGATTAGGGCAGCACAGAAATATTTCCCCAAAATGGTTGAAATTCTTACTGGAGTTTGAGTACATGAAAGATAACCAGAATTATTTGGAAAATGAATATTCATGAAGCTCCTTAATCTTTGATAATATCAGATTAATGAAGTGTTACACTATAAGACAAGTATATGTTTATGTGTGTCCTGACATATTTCTTAAATTGATGATCACAATCTATATCTATATATTTAAAAGGCAAGTGTCTGTTCATCCAACCGGTAGCTATGATATGCACTGACTACCCAGGGTCAGACGCTCAACACAGGAGCTGCCATGATATGCACTGGCCATTTAAAAAATAAGTGATACCATGGTCCTGGCATTGACAAGCCGACATTCAGCTTCCCCCAAGTGGGACACAGGCCCCATCACCACCCCAGAGTGACAGTTCACCAAATCACAGCCAATGCTGCCAAGACCCCATGGCACAAAATGCGACCCACAACCCAGCCCAGCCCAGCCCAGAAACAGTCGGGTAATAATGTCACATGGCAACACCTGGCTTTCTCTTCCTATTGACTAGCATCCTTAGAGTTTCTTCAGCCCAGAAACCCAACTTGCTTTATAGCCAGGTGCAGACATTTTACAGCTTAACCAAATGTTTGTGAAGCATTTTTCCATGCCTCATCTCATTTGATCCTCACTGAAGTCCTGGAATAGGTAGACAGGAGACTTGGTAGTATCCTATTTTCTTTTCATTATGAAGACATGAATAGTGATATTAAAGTATTTCTTTTAATTAATTTCCTTTCAGTGTGCATGAGTCTGTGCACCGGGACACTAGTATTTTATAATTTGCTTTGCTTTTTAAAAAGTTGTACAGTGGTAATAAATGTTTAATGAAATTGGATGTTAAATTATATATGATACCAGGAGTCAATATACTTGACTTTCTTCTGACTGGCACAGATTACATGAATGAAGAAGTCTTTGTTTTTCTTTTTAAGTTACAGGTTTATTTTCTCTTGCTGGTTTTAAGATTTCTTTGATTTTTGACAATTTTATTTTTTTAAATAAGTCTTTATTGTTCACATTATTACAATTGTTCCTCTTTTTTCTCCCCATAGCTCCCCTCCAACCAGTTCCCACCCCCCCATGCCCTTACCTCCCAACCCCATTGTTCTCGTCCATAGTCTCTTCCCACACCCACCACACCCATCACACCCGAGAATTGTCAGTCCACTCCCTTTTTATGCCCCTGATTCTATTATATTCACCAGTTTATTTTGTTCATCATATTTTTAATTCACTTGATTTTTATATTCACTTGTTGATAGATGTATTTATTGTTACTTTGTTGTTCATAATTTTTATCTTTATCTTTTTCTTCTTCTTCCTCTTCTTAAAAAATACCATTCAGCATTTCATATAATACTGGTTTGGTGATGATGAACTCCTGTAGCTTGTATCGGTGAAGCTCTTTATCTGACCTTCAATTCTGAATGATAGCTTTGCTGGGTAGAGTAATCTTGGTTGTAGGTTCTTGCTACTCATTACTTTGAATATTTCTTGCCACTTCCTTCTGGCCTACATAGTTTCTGTTGAGAAATCAGCTGGCATTCATATGGATATTCCCTTGAGGATAACTAACTCTTTTTCTCTTGCTGCTTTTAAGGTTCTCTCTTTGTCTTTTACCCTTGGCATTTTAATTATGATGTGTCTTGGTGTGGTCCTCTTTGGATTCCTCTTGTTTGGGGTTTTGTGCACTTCCTGGACTTGTAAGTCTTATTTCTTTCAACCACGTAGGGGAAGTTTTCTGTCATTTTTTCTTCAAATAGGTTTTCAATATCTTGCTCTCTCTCTCCTTCTGGCACTCCCATAATTCAGATATTGGTACGTTTGAAGTTGTCCCAGAAGCTCCTTACATCATCTTCATATTCTTGGATTCGTTTTTCCTTTTCTTTTTTTTTTTTTTCCTGTTGGATGGTTTTTACTTCTTCATATTTCATATCTTTGACTTGATTCTTGGGATTCTCTCGTCTGCTGTTGGATCTCTGTATACTATTCTTTATTGTAGTCAATGTATGCTTAATTTGTGATTGATCCCTTTTTATATCCTTGAGGGTCTCACTAAATTTCTCGGAGGTTTCTAGAAGATTCTTGAGTAATTTTATAACCATGGTTTTGAACTCTATATCCAGTCGTTTGCTTTCCTCCATTTCTTTCATTTGTGACCTGTTTCTTTGTCTTAGCATTTTGGCTGCTTCCCTGTGTTGATAAAATGGCTTTGTGTGCTAGGTATCCTATAGGGCCTAGTGGCTCAGCCTCCCCAGTCACCTGAGGGTGGACGCTCTTGATGTACCCCTTTGTGGGCTGTGATATCACTGGGTGGAACTGACCTCCAGACCAATTGGCTGGGAGAACTGCTGTGTTGGAAACACTCTTATGGGGCAGGACTTGCTTCAGTGGGGCTTTGGTGCTCACTGAGTCTGTCCCCTGAGTGTGTCTCTTATGGATCCAAAGAGTTGTAATCTGCAGTTTGTTAGGTTAGGTTGCAAAAGGCCAGGCCATTCGTATGCAAACGCCTCTTCTCATAGCTTGTGTGGGGTTGTAAATTGGGTGGGCGTTGTCTCAGGGAATCACAGAGCAGTGTGAACAGCAATGGTTGCCTGTTGGCCCTGCCCTGGATAGGTCCCTGGGTCTCTGTGTCCCACAGCCCGTGCAGGAACAATGAACACTGTGACCACCTCTGAGAGAAAGCCGCCCTCATGTTCTGGCCCAATGCCAGACAGTCCAGTTTCTCTCCATAGGAGTCTGGGTCCCCAGAGTCTCACGTGGTACTGGAATTCAGAGCAGTTGGGAGTTTATACCTCCCTCCCAATTGAAAAAGACCACAGCGTACTCAGTTGCCAGCATGCTTCTGCACGTGCCTTTGTTCCTTTGCTCTTCCACACCTCTGTACCTCCTACCAGTCTAGATGTGTTTTTCTCTTTCCTTCTTGTTGTAGAACTTCCACTCCACCAGCCTTCCCATGGTTCTGGATGATATTCGTTTTTTCTTTTAATTGTAGTTTTGATGTGGTTGGGTGAGATAGCAAGTTCAGGTGTTTATCTCTGCTGCCATCTTGGTTCCTCTGAAGAAGTCATTTTTGCAAAATTTTTTGAGACTTCGTTAGTTTTCCTAAGGGCCTCTTCTTTTGTAGTTAAGTCAGTCTCTTGAAATACTTGTTAATAGCCTTAATGACCATTTAAATACTAAGTAGCCTAACTCTTGAATTCCCTTGGCTTTCTTTGCCTGTGTGTGATTGGAGTTCTCCAACATTACTTTGGTGGAGAGATAAAAATGTTGACTTGGTGATCAAGAAGAGACAGGATAGTGTTAAGATGGGAAAGATTGATTTTATAAATAGGCAGTTTATGACAGGTATTTTTTTGTAGTAATAACTGGTTTCTTTATACATATATATATTTGACAGGTGGAAAACATTTCTTGCACTAAAAAGCACAGTATGTTCTTAGAAACTTTTTGAATTCTCTTATGATCCATTGATTTATTTTTGTCTTATCTGTGCCTGTTCTGTGTATTTTTAGTTATTGTGGGCTTACATATGCTAATTAGACCAGACATCCTTCTGAATGTCCAAACCGGGGCTGTGAGGGAAGCCGGGGTCCTGGGTGCCAGAGGGAAGCCGGTGCTGGTAGCCTGGTGAAGGAAGGCCTACTCTTGCATGAATTTCTTGTATCGGGCGGCAAGACTGCCCTTACTCATTTTTGAAATGTTCATGGGTATTCCCTTTGCAGTGACTTTTTCCTCATGGGAAAATACATAAAATTTTTTTTTAAATATGGTTGGATTTACCTTGTGTCTTTAATTATGGTTTTTCAAAAAAACTTCTTGACTAAAAGAGATAAAGGAGACTGGAATATGCATTCTGAAACTCTGTGGAAGAAAACCAAAATGGATAATCTCGGGAAGAAAGCGAAAGATTATCTATCATATTACAATTATTAAAATTTCTTATTATGAAGCAATAATAGTAACCTCTTTTTAGAAAATGCTTTTTAAGTTGATTAATTTGGTAAGAATTATTATGGAACTTTTCTCTTTCCACTAAGTGTTGCTGAATATGAATGATAAAGTCAAATTATATTACTCGGAAAGATTTCTTGTAGTTGAATAGGGTTTCTTCCAACTCTCTGGCTTAATTACCCTTCCTTTAAGAAGACAATAAGTGGGGTTCAGACACCCCACATTGAACTCTAGGTGTCATCTGACCATCATTCTTATGTCACATCTCTGCAGCTTCTCATAGTTCCCACTTGGTGAAGAGTCTTTGTGCATGAAGGGAAATCTAAAGAAATGGTGGTGGGCTTGGTGGATTTTATTCAAGTAGTATAAGTAGTGGAAGGCTGATAGCGAGCAAGGGCTTTATCTTGTATCTTCAAGTTTCTGTTAGGCATTTTATTCCTTGGTAATGTGTCCTGGAGTTCCCAAAGGGGTCCTATCCCTTTAAAGTTTATCCCTGGCCTCTGAATGTGGCTTTCAGGGAGGGAAGATGGAACTAATTGGCTGCACCAAATAAATAAATAAATAAATAAATAAATAAATAAATAAATAAATAAATAAAAATTAGGATAACCTTCCAAAGACATTAAGGGAAGAGGCATGAGGAGGAATTGTCCCTTGGCCAAACAGTCCAGGACTGACAGGTGACAGTGGTGATAGAAGGCAGTTTTTAGTTGACTATAAGCTGTAGCTAGGGCTCTCCAAGGGGGAATTGTTGTCTGTGTGGGGTGAATGTTGGTCTGGGAGGATTCCTGGGTGGTCCTAAGTTAAAGGATTCTTGCCACTTGGTGATTTTGTGTGTGTGTGTGTGTGTGTGTGTGTGTGTGTGTGTGTGTAACAACTTCTATACCATTTCTAACTTTATAATGTGAAAGGAAATAGTTGTTATTAACTACTTAGGTATGGCATGCATGAGATTTGGTGGGCTTTGCAGTTCCATCAGCAGACACTCATATTTCTATATTGGGGGATATGTATGCATGCTATAGAAAGGATTAATTAAAAACTTTTTTTCTGGTCACTGAAAGGGAGCCTCCTCATAGTTACAGAGTTGGTTGAAGGAGGCTAGTGACTACCTGGAATAAAGATGGAGGGAAAGGAGGAATTTGTTGAGAAGAAAAGAAGCAGAACTGGCCTACTCTACTTTAAAAAGTTAAAAAGGAAGAACACCACTGATCTAGGGAATTTTTATCCAGTATACCACAGATTCAGAGTAGAGTAATGATGGCTTATTAGTTCTATAATCTATTTCCTAAAGGAATGGTGGTGGTATATGCGATAAGTGTTTTCATATGGCTCTGTAAAATATTTCAGATATCTCTTGAATACCATTTATTTTTTACCTTTAAGGTGTAGGAGGGAGTAGGTGTAGGATGGGTTTTTAATGGCCTGAATGATTTTACTTGGAAATAAAAGCTGTCATGTTTTTTTCTTGCTGCCATGAAGTACTACACATTTAAAAGAATTAGAATATTTCATAGCATTTGAATACAGAAGCTAAATTCTCTCCTCTCTTCCTTTCATTTAGGTTTCCACTTGAGTGGCACAGTAACAGAACCTGCAATACAATCGGAGCCAGAAACTGTTTGCAACGTAGCCATCAGCTTTGATCGTTGCAAGATTACCTCAGTGACCTGCAGCTGTGGAAACAAGGACATATTTTATTGTGCCCATGTTGTGGCACTGTCTTTATACCGCATTCGCAAGCCAGATCAGGTCAAATTGCATCTTCCCATTTCAGAAACTCTCTTTCAAATGAATAGAGACCAACTACAAAAGTTTGTACAGTATTTGATCACAGTGCACCACACAGAAGTTTTGCCAACTGCTCAGAAATTAGCAGATGAAATTCTATCCCAGAATTCAGAAATTAACCAAGTTCATGGTGAGTATAGATATTCATTCTATGGATTTCTTCTGGATTCTTTTTGGTTTATAAGTTCAATCCTTCATAAAAATTAATTAAATGTGAGTTAGGTCATCAGCATTGCTCTTATTAGATAGCTAAGAGAATTGTAAGTGTATGTGTGCGCGTGTGCTTCATATATTTATTATTGATTTCAGAAAAGAAGAGAGAGATAGCAGCATCAATGATGAGAGAGAATCATTGATCAGCTGCCTCCTGTGTGCCTTCCACTAGGGGTCGAGCCCACAACCAAGGCATGTGCCCTGACCAGGAATTGAACTGTGACCATAGGCCAACTCTCAGCCACTGAGCCATGCTGGCTGGGCCTGTTTTGATTTGCATTTTAAAACAATTCAGTGTTGTTCATTATACTAGCTAACACATCACCTTTTATGGTTAGAAAAATCTTTTCATTTGTCGATGATTGGCTTTTATACTTTTATATTTGGTAAAATTTCATCAAATACTAAATATTAGTTGTGGAAAACACGTATTTAACCATTTTATTTACCCATGTCAGCTATTATCAGTAAACTGACTTGTGCATGCTCAGAATTTTTTTTTTCTGTTTTCTTTAAAAATTTATTTTCCAAGGTAGAAAATTTGTGACAGAATGCCTCAAAGTAAGAAAATAAATTATTCTTAGAAAAATATTACAACTTGTTTATAGAGAGATTAGGATATGGCTATCATGAATAAGACATCTCTAAAAGATTTTCTTTCATACATTGAACATGTGATTTGATTTATTTGTAAACCCATTCACCAACTATTTATTTTGTGCATTGCAAATATGTTGACTCACAAAAATAATATGTACAACTTTTCACAAATAGGCACATCACCTCTTTCATATACTAGTATATTACATTAGGATAGAATAAATAATATTATTAAATTATAGGTTGCTGTGCTTTTAAAACATTTAAACAATTTCTGAAAGTTTTTTTTTTAAAAAAATATGTTGAAGACTGACAGTCTTAGTAAGCAATTTAGGGGCCTAACATCTTTACATTTCTTTAGTTGTACTGATTCAAGATACAGGGCCAGTCACTCAACCCTATTATTTTAGATTTTCTTCAAAATCATTACTTGATGTATAGCAAATATAAATATTTAAGGAAAACAGTTGGAGATAATTTCTTAAAAACTTTAAATTGTCAGATATAACACGCAGAAAAGTGCATAAACTATAAATTGCAGATTAACAAAACAAACCAACACCCAGGTCAACAAATACGCCACTCTCAGCACTGTCCAGTAGAAATATAAGAGTCACATGTATAATTTGAACTATTCTGGTAGCCTTATTTAAAACTAAACAGGTAAAATTAATTTTAATATAGGTTTTATTTATCTCAGTATATCCAAAATATTGATTCAACATATATTAATATCACGATACTCATAAATATCAATTCAACATAAATATTGATATATTTTACCCTTTCTTCATATTAAGTCTTTGAAATCTGGTGTCTGTTTTACACTTTTAGCACATCTTAATCACACTATAGTCACATTGCAAGTTCTCAACAGCCACATGTGACTAATGACTACCATATTGGACAGCACACCTCTAGAGTGTTCTAGGTACAAGAACAGCACTATTGTCCATTCCACTGTTAATGGACCTGGTTGTTTTGAATAGAACTGCTCTAAGCATACTTTTACAAGTCTCTGAGTGCCATAGGATATTTTTAACATGGTTTTTATGTCAGGAAACCCGGCAGAGCCGTGTTTCTTTTAGTACTTCCCGTATCAGGCTCAGCTTTATTAAAGTAGCAGTTTTAAGGTGTGTAGAGCATTTTACTTGGTAGAGTCTACCAATCATATATAATAAAGAGCTAATATGCTAATTAGACCAGACAGCAGAACAACCTCCTGGAACGACCAGTGGGCTGGGAAGGGAGGCAGGGAAGGGCGGCTGCAAGGGCCGAGCCCCTTGCATGAATTTCGTGCATTTGGCCTCAAGTGTTGAATAACAGGATTGTAAACAACTCTGCCACCAAAGTGCCTTGGACCCACCCAAGTCAGCTTCTGCTGTCATAGCATCTGTCTCAATCTTGTTGCCTTGTGAAAATTCAGGTCAGCTAACAATCATTTCAGAGATGTCTCATAAGCCATATTGTGGTTTCCTATTAAATTGTTCGTGGAGGCAGAAGAATCTATAATAATAAAAGTGTAATATGCTAATTAGACCAGCCAGCTGAACAACCTTCTGGAAGAACTTCCAGATGAAGCCAGGGCTGCAAGGGCCGAAGCAAGCTGCCATGGTTGTGAGGGCCGAGCCCCTTGCACAGATTTTGTGCATTGGGCCTCTAGTCTATAATAATAAGAGTATAATATGCTAATTAGACTGGACATTCTTCCAGACGATCTTCTGATGAAGCTGGGGCTGTAGGAAGGGAGCGAGATAGAAATGTCAATGATGAGAATCACTGATTGACCCCTCCTGAACACCCCAGGGGATTGACCTCTCAACCTGGGCATGTGCCCTGACAGTCTTTTTTGGTCAGCAAGTTGAAAATGATTCAGTTTGCAAGCAAAAGATAGCAACTGAAAGTGATCATATATATTTTATGCATGGTACTACTCTTGGAAAGTAGCTAAAGAGAGATACCTTATTAGAAATAAGCTTATAAATGTCAATATTTGGCCTCCTTAAATTTTTTTCTCTTATTCTGCCAAGGAATCCTATATTATAATCCTATATAATAAAAGGGTAATATGTAAATCAGAATGGTGGAATGACTGGTCGCTATGACATGCACTGACCACCAGGTCCCAGGTGCCTGCTGGAGGCCAGAGGGAAGCCCAGGTCCCGGGTGCCTGAGGGAACCTACTCTTGCATGAATTTCATGCATTGAGCCTCTAGTAGGATATAACTTTTCTTAAAACTTCTTTGCATTCTCTTATTTTTCCTTCTGTTTTCTTTATTCATTAGGGTCACTTGGTTCTCTGAGTTTTTGTTTAACCAGAAGTCCTCACCAACTGTCAGCTGTTCGTTCTGTATTTGTCTTCCTTGCTTATATAAGCAGCCTCCAAAGTTTCCTTTCTTAAAGCTTTAAGATTCATTTCTATGTTGAAATAGTGGGACTAATGAAACAGTGTAAACTAAAGTTGGGTGCAGAATGTGTTCACATGGCATATTTCTTTCAGTTTCTCAAATTGGAAGTATATATATATATATATATATATATGGAAATATTAAGTGCAGAATCCAGGTTAGCTTTAGACTCACTTTGATTTTCAGGTTAACTTTTTTTGTATGAGAACAGCATCATGAGAGCAGTGAACTTGAGCAGTTTCTCTCATCAGCTTTCTCTTCATTAATTTATCAGATTTCTTCCATCCTGGAAATGGGCCAATTAAATGAGCTGCATTCCTACTGCTTTCCAGTCTAGTGACAAGTGGTAAAAAAGAAGAGAGGTTTAAGAAGCAGGCCGTGATCTTAAGTGATGAAATGGGAAATCTGTTCCCTAGAGGATCTTATTGTAACTGTTAGATTAATGACTGAGTATTGGGGTGGGATTAAAAGTGTTTTTCAGTTATTTGCCTACATGGTCCCATTGCCTCCAAATATCTGTACACAAAGCATCTTTAACCTGTTTTTAAAAGCAGTACATTTTTGTATGGTTTTATGGGTATATTTTTGCTTTAAGAAAGGTGGCTGGAATGTGAATATTGGGAAGAGTATCTTAAAGACAATAAGGTTTAGCTTATTACCCTTTTATTAATATAGATAGAGGCCTGGTGCATGGGTGGGGCCAGCTGGTCTTCCCTGAAGGGGGTCCTGGGTCAGGATGGTGGTCCCCTTGCGGGGCAAGGCTGACCTGGGTGAAGGGCTGATGGCTGTTTGCAGGCTAGCCACACCCCTTTCGTGATGGGGGTCTTGCTGGGTGGTGTGGCTGGCCTGGGCAAGGGGCCTAAGGGTCATTTGGGGGTGTTTTGCAGGCTGGCCAAGTCCCTGGCTTTGTCCGGAAGTATGTCTGGAAGGTCTCCAGAAGGCCTCCTGGTCTAATTAGCATATTACTCTTTCATTAGTATAGAGAGGAGAGAATAAAGACTAATTTTTTCTCATGTAAAATGCTCATTATCTTAAACAATTTTGTAAGAATTTTAATGTTGTGGCATATGTATGTATAATAACAAATAATCTATAATAATAAAAGGGTAATATGCTAATAAGACTGCATGTCCTTGTGGGTGTCATTCTGGACATCTGCCTACTGGTGGCTGGAGGGAAGCAGCCCAGGTCCCAGGTGCCAGAGGGAAGCCAGTGCTGGCAGCAGAGAAAGGAAGGCCTACTCTTGCATGAATTTTCATGCACCAGGCCTCTAGTAATACTAATAATATAATCAAGTTTACCTCCTGTTGGGAGTTTTGTAAGAAGCTTCTCATAGTTAAGAAGAGCGAAGAAACCAATTGGAGGGTGGATAATAATAAATGAGTTGGAAGTCAGCTTGCTTTACTCTGACTTTTGGCACATATTTCTCTTTTAATTTTTCTCTTGTGCTCTTCTTTTAGCGACCTTTTTATGGGCTAGTCTGTACTGGGCAGACAACAACAGAAAGTGACAGACTGAGGGGAAGCTGTGATATTGGAACAGTGGGAAAGGAGGTTTATTTCCAGGGCCTGATGAATTCTAATAGTAGGCTATACTCATCATCCCTTACTCACTGCCATATGCCCAAATATACCATCTCAGTCAGCCAGATGTAGAAAGGATGTATTCACATGTCCATGAGAGTTGGCACATGCACATCTAAGATCTCTTTCACTTCTGATTCTGTGACTCTTTGATAGTAGCATTTCTGCAGAAATCCAGGAGGCATCTACGATCCATACTGCAAAGGTGTACCTTTTGTACTTCTACCCACTTGTGTTTGTATAATTTTCCTAGATCAGATATTTCAATTTGTTTGAGAGTTGTTCTTACTTACTAAACTAACACCATCAATTCCATTCATGTCTTACTGTCCCACTAAATTTAGCCTCTGGAATGCCTCTGTCTCTCCATGTCTTATATTTAGGCTTCCCTAGATATTACCAAGCAAACACAAACTTATTCAGTCCCATGTTCATGTATAGCTTATGTGTACTGATTGTAAGCTCCATCAGGGCCAAAATTGTGACCTGTGTTATCATGGTAGCCTTTCTAAGGACAATATTTAAGATGTAATAGGGCCATGCCTGGGGAGCTCAGTTGCTTAGAGTGCCATCCTGATATGCCAAGGTTGTGGGTTCATTCATTGGTCAGGGCACATACAAGAATCAACCAATGAATGCATAAGTAAATGGTACAGCAAATCAATATTTCTCCTTCTCCCTTCCCCTTTTTCTCTTCTTTCCTCTTTAAAAATCAATCAATAAATTTTTAAAAAGTAATAGGCACTTAGCACTTTGTTAAGTAAAAAGTAACATTTTTTTTTTCATTTCACTTTGTTCTGAGTATAAATTTAGAGATTTCTTCTTACACACATACATGTTCCAAATCTAACAGTGAGAGACTGTTGGAGTGGTTTGGAGGCTTCATGTCACATCTTTCTTCCTTTTGTTTTCCTGTGGATGGTCATATTCATTGTAGTAGGACTTGCTATTGTTATTGGCAACCAGTTTTTGCAAGTATCCTAGGGAGTTAATTTAGTTATTACAAGCATATACTTTATATTGTAGAATATTCTGACATTGATAGTTGGTGAAACAAAGGTCTTATCAACTGGTCAATATAATTAGCAAATATATTCTGTAGGAGAGAGTAAAGTTGCTTTAAATATGTTATATCAAAGTGCAGTAGTGTGAAACCTAAAGTTTTTAAAAATAAGACTGTACCTTGGAAAAATGTATGGTAGTATAGAAGTATGTGAACATGAAAAGACAAGTCCTCTTTGGCTCCCCACTCCCAATAGCCTCTTCCCTTAGTCTCCCGTAACTCGCTACTCCCCCAAAGCAACCACTGTTGATAGTGTGGTTTATATTTCTTAAGGCAATTTTCTTTGTGCACACACGTATGTATGTATTATAAACAGTTTAGAAAACATTTTTCTGCAGTTTGCTTTTTTGCTCAGTATATTGTGAATATCTTTTTATGTTAGTATAAATAGGTCTATTACTGTTTTAAATTTTGTGTAATATTCCATAGAATGGATGTATTTACCCATTAACCTACTGAATGATTTTTGAAGTTGTTTGCATTTTTTACCCGACTATATGCAGTGCTACTGAGACCATCCTCTGTGTGTGTGTGTGTAATTTTGAATAATAATAGTGGTAAAAATTTCCTCGCAGAGCAAGTGGTATATGCATTTTGAGTTTTATCCTTATTGCCCAATTTTGCTTTAAAAATTACCGGTTTCACTGTTAAGTTTTAACTAAAACTTGATGATTCATAATATGATTTGAATGTGGGTGTTTTTTTTTTTTAATTGATGGGATATATAATCAGGTAATACTTTTTCCTTCACGTGAAAAATAAATTTTATTTACCAAAAGAGAAATAATCTTAGAACTTAATTCTTTGGAAGAATTACATTTCTTACTCAAGAGGAATTTGTTATGCAATACTCTTCCTTCTTTTCTTTTCACCTCCAAATCTTGCCTTTTCTTACACCCTGTAGTAATCTCTGACATTGCCCCAACTTTAATAAGTTTAAAGGATTGCTACCAGCTCCAACCAGTTTCCTCAACATCCCTCTCTTCTTTAACTGACCCTAAATATCTTCATGTTGGCTAGATGAGCTTACACATGGGGTTTCTTGGACTTCCCACTATAGGACTATTCAGAGTGTTTAAGAACGTTAGAAGTTAGACAGTCTAAATTAACATACTGGGGATAAGTAACTAAATCTCTTCAGGTCTCAATTTTCTTATTTGTAAAATATGGACACAAAACTCCCACAAACATGGACAATCAAGAGTGCCTATTTCATAAGGTCAGAAAGGTTAAAGGAGTGAATACAAGTAGCTCTTACCACCATTATTGTGATGTAGTAATTGACATGAGTCTTCATAGGCAGTGATCGATAATTGAAGAAGATATTTATGACCCAGTTTTTAAAACAATCTTTAAAAATAATCTGAACAGCCATTCTTGAAGATTGAAAACATTGTAGGTACCTTTTAATAAATTTGAAGAGTTGGATTATGTAAAATTAAGACTTTCTGAGAACATTTATTTTAAATATTTATTTTTGTGCCAAGTAATTGTTAATACATTTATTAGCTAATTAATGGAACATGATTTACTTGTTATGCACTCGGTTTATACTCTGCATTTTTAAATGAGCATTGGAGAATGTACAAATACTTTATTGCCTTTTGTCCCTATAAAAATACATGATTATTTCTGTACACGAATAAGTATATTATTGAACTTCTGAAGTAATTTAGATGATAATAAAAGATGAATAATAAAATCAGATGAGAGGAAAATAATAGAGGAGGAGCTATAAATCCTGACAGGCCTATTTGAGTTCCCTTAGATAATATATGCTGATTACAGTGCTACTTCTTTCCTTCCTTGGCATTTAACTGAAGGTGGCTTGTTTAGGGAGCAGAGCCTGGCACGTGCCAGGGCTCCATACATCATTAGCCTCCATGATAAAGAAATCAGGTTGTCCTCTGACGGCTTCTGGAGAGGATACTACACTGTATCATGGCAGTAGAATTACATGGACTGACCATTGAGAATAGAAGGTGATGAAGGGTCTGTTTCAGCTACCACAAAACTATAAATTGAAATTAGTCACTACTTTGAAATGAGGATTTAATTAAGAATAAAATTAAATATTTTCTCAAGTGTTTTTATTTATTTGATGCTGTTGTCCTCTCTAGAGAAAGCCTTTTTTGAGTCTGAATCACTGAACTTTGCTGCCTTGCCTCCTTCTTAGTGCCAGTGGTTCATGTCAGGATTTTTGCTTCAGCTTGTAAGAGGTGTACTGGTGCCTTTGCAAACCACAGACTTTATGTTTCCTAGTTTTAACAGCAGGCATTATAATGTTAAGAAATGTCATTCTTCTATAGGTCCCTCAAAAGAGGCTTAATCCATCACCTTTGTGGTGTAGACATCTGCTGCCTATATTCTGCCTATATGGACTGAACTTGACAATTTAATTTTAACACAAAAGAACACTGCTACATACATGGAAATAGTTATAGCATTATTTGGACAATAGAGTTACTAAAGCAGTTAGGTTACACTTAAGAGGAAGATGTAAACTAAAAGCCATTCACTTCTTTGATTTTGCTTCCCAGCCAAAGTAAGGTAAGAGAAAGCATTAAATTCCCCACTAGAAATCAAAGTTATGGATAATGCTACATACCAAACATAGCATAAGCCAGTTGTGAACATGTTTTAATATCTCAGTTTAAAATTTTCAAAATGATTTTATGTTTCAGCGACATGAGACAGATACCCCATTCAGTATGTCTCAAATGTGCTTCATTTAGTACACTGGGAGGCCTCAGATGCTTTAGGTCCTTGAATACTTTTCAATACGAAGACTGTGCCATCATGTCTAACTTTCTCTCC
This sequence comes from Lasiurus cinereus, assembly GCA_011751065.1. NCBI lineage: Eukaryota > Metazoa > Chordata > Mammalia > Chiroptera > Vespertilionidae > Lasiurus > Lasiurus cinereus. Next base: position 50,850,042 of record JAAGEH010002531.1, on the reverse strand, counting down.
AAATAGAATTGTTCCCCCATTCTTACCCCCTATTTTTATCCTGGCAAAGATTCCGATCCAGTAGGTCTGAGGTGGTATTTTTCACAGTGTGCCTCAAGAATTTTCATATACTCTTAATTTTGAGAACCGCAGGGGAAAAGGAATTTTGATATTTGGATAAATCAAACTAAATTAAGTAGCAGATAGGGGAAGCCAAAGATTTGACAGTGGTTCTTCAAGTCTATGATTTCTCCTTTGCTAGCCTCCTTTGGTATTATATAACCAAGGTAGGAGGGTAAGTCAGATTCACACTCCCCAATTGGGAATGAGAGACAGTTAAACTGTTTCACTTTCTTCAGCAGATGATTTCACTTTCCCTGAAGGCTTGAAACTTTGATGAATTAAGCTTTGGTAATAAACTGCTCACAAAGATTAATTATACAGTTATAAAAAGTTATAGCATTTATAATTATATTTAAGAGTAAAAATATGATAGGTTTTAAAACACTTTACATGGACTATTTAATTTCCATACACAGATTCTGGTTCCTGCCCAACTGGGGGAATACCTAAGAGCAAATGTATATATACACATGAATGATGTTTCTCTCTGCATGCCTTTTTAAAAACTAAATGCTGAGAGATTTGTCTTTGATAACAGATGGTCATTAACAAGTAGAAATAAATTTTGCAAATCTGCATTTTATACAAGGCAACACTTTAATGTATGTAATCAAGACATTAGGATTTGATTAAATTCTATCATTGAAGTTTAATAAATGAATTTTCTATTTTAAGGGGATAATCATTGTTAGACATTTAATTTTCTGGCCTATAATATATATTATACATGTCTTACTCCTAAAATATTGACTTATATTTATAGTAAGTTTATTTATCAACTACGTAGTTATCTTTGCTTGCATTGCAATGGCTAAGTGAGGATGTTTTCTACAGAGCCTCATGAGATTTCTAATTTGTATTATCTAGTTAATTTTTTATCCCTACATTATAAATTTTAGCATTGAGGAAATGAAGACCCAAGGAGCTTATAATTTTCTGGAGGACACAGTTTTTCTAAACTGAGCCTAGAACTGAAGACTTCTCAATTTTAATCCAGGATTAGGAACTGCACACATCCTCTCAATTTATGTGGAGACTTCATTAGCTTATTTGCAGTAAAATTTTGTTTGTGGACCATTTTTCCTCAGTCTTGCCTTCTCCTTCCCCATTTGCTCAAGAAGTAAATTAATTTTAGCCAGGTAGGCATGGCTCAGTGGTTGAGTGTGGACCTATGAGGGTCATGGTTTGATTCCTGGTCAGGGCACATGCCTAGGTTTTTGGCTTGATTCCCAGTGTGAGGTATGCAGGAGGCCGCCAATTCATGATTCACTCTCATTAATGTTACTATCTCTCCTTCTCCCTTCCTCTCTGCAAAAATAAAGAAAAAAAAAAAGTTAATTCTAATACTAGTTCACAGCTCCCTAATGAAAACCACAACTTGATTTTAAGAACTTGAGAAACATAATTTCATGTATTTAGATGTTTGCTGTTAGATGTCTTTCAAGCTCGACAAGAATACAAATATATATGCATGTAAATTAAATGATTCATTAAAGACATTTTAAATCTGTCATATATTTAAAAATATGATAGTGTTTTAAAACCTATTAGATTTTAAGGAAAATTTTATTGTGTAATTCAAGTCAAATAAAAGTGATTCTTGATTATTATTCCTAGTACTTGTCTTTCTTAGTATGAAAAATAAAAGAACTGAGTATATCCTGAAGTTTGGGAGAGTATCTAAAAGTTAACCCATTTGCCACTTCAAGCCAAGAAGAAACCTAGGATTTTCTCCAAACCAAATTAATATCTACTTAAAATATCTGGATATTTCTGTGGCAAACAGAAACTCCAAGCCTCATAGAGCTCTCACCCAAGAAGTGAAGGGTAGCACAACTCCATCACACCACAGGACAGTCAGCCCCGATCCATGTCCTTTTGAGGCAGGACTCCTTATAGGTCTGTGCTTTCAGTTTCCATTAGGAAACAACTTAAAAATCATAAAAATTGGGGGAAATAACTATTCTGAGGGTAGAAATCAGAGGGTACAGTGAAGAATGCATAATCAGTATCTTGTTAGAGTTTTCTCTAAGAAGAGGATAAAGAGGGTCATCCCAGATATCCCAAGATTTTAGGAAGATATTGGGAAGAGCTAAAATATAAAAGTTTGAACTCTATAGTTTGGGAAGTGTCTTCTGATAAATGCACGTGTCTGCCTGTCTCAGTGTGTATCTTGTGTCTGTCTTTTCCTAGAATCCAGGCAATTGTCTGGATTAGGGACTCTGATTCCCTGTGGGATACAGATGTAGCCCCAGTAAACTCTTCAGATCATTGTTGTATCCTTAAATCTTCCAGGGTACAAGAGAACCCTGGTAGCAGATGCCTACAAACACCCCAGTGTCGTTCCTAAAATTTATCTTTAATTTACGGTTCATAATCCTTGCCTTGATGCCTCTTGAGTTCAGACTTTAAGGTTCTGGGATATATTCTTTCCCAAAGGAGAGAATAAAACTGGATTTGGCAGTGTGGCTGAGGATAAGTCATAACAACTCCTAACCTGTTTCTCCTTTGTAGAGCAGGGATCATAATCTATGCTTATCTCCGGCAGACATTGTGAAGAGACAGGTAGTGAGATAATGTGTTTGAGGACACTAGCAGTGGTTCCTTTTTGAAAGGAGTTATATACATGCCTTTTTCCCTCCCTCTTTCCCCTTCTTTCTCCCAATACTTGATTGCCTGACAGTGACAAACACTGGCTAGGTATTAGGAAGCAATTGTGAGCAGGGCAGATAAAGTCCTTGCTCTCTGGGGGCTTAAATTTCTACCTAGTACCTAAGTGGAGCAGCTTTCTCTGCCTTCCGAAAGAGCAATCTCTCCTGCTCTTCTTAATAGATCACGCATTTCCATTGCCATCCTTGTTGATTCACTTTCCCAGCCTTTACCACAGTGTCTCCCTATTGATATCCTGTCTTCTCTTTTGGCTATTTCAAAGGAACTTCCAATTCACCACATCTAAATGTGAACTCATGACCTAAATACTACCCCTTGTACCCTCAAACCTGGTCCTGTTCCGATGGTCTGTATGTCAATGAGTTTCCAATATCTTGTCCAGTTGTTTAATGTAAAAACCCATATGTTTCTCAACCCTTGATCTCCCATACCTCACATATCCACTCCTTCATCAAGTTAATTGTCCTATTTATTTAGTTCTCCATTTCTGTTCTCACTGCTGTTTTTCAAGCGACCACTTCATCCTTTGTACAGACCATCAAAATGTCATCCTCACTGTTCTCATGTATTTTTGCTTTCCAATTCATCATTCACACTTTAGAGAAATATTTTTTAGATACATAAATATATTCACATGGTTCCAGAATTTACAAGTATGAAAAGGTATTCAATGGAGAGCCTCCTCTCCTCATGAAACTATGTTACTCATTCTAAACATTCTTTAAAGATATTTTATGCAAATGTAGGAAAATACTAACATACGAGCTGTTTCTAAAACGTTATTATTTATTAAAAAGATGGTGGGAATGGCCAGGGAGAGGTCAGTGGGAGAAAAGGGAGACATAAAAAGATGATACACTATATATAGTTTTCTTTATCTTGTTATTTTTTCCCAACCAACAGTATATGCTGGATATCTTTCCATTGTAATACATAGTAAATCTTCACAATAATTTTTATGGCTGCTTAATATTCCATGATACAAATATTGAAATTGTACATCAGGATAAAACATCTCTTACTGTCTAGAATATTTCATTCTTCCAGTTTGGATAACCTTGTCTTAAACTCCCATTCATTACTCTAAGGGGGGAAAACTGAGATCACTTGCCAGGGTTCTCAGGGTCTGGCCCTTCTTCTCTTTTCCAGGGTTCTCATGCATTGCTTTTTTGCCTCGTCCTCCTCTTTGTTGTTGCATGGACATCCCCATCCACCTGAGACCTCCACAGGAGTCCTTAGTCTCACATGCAGACCCAGATACTCAATGCAGAAGTTGCCAAGCTGTGGTGACTTGGCAGTGGTGGTTGTCGGGCGACACACCCAGAACCAGAGAGGAGGGAGCCTAATGCCGGGTTGTGTCACCCGAGAACCGTCCTCTCGCAATCCAGGGCCCCCTCAGGGATGTCGGAGAGCCAGTTTCAGCCCTTTTCCCCACAGGCCAGGCCAAGGGACCCCCGCACTGTTCCAGGTGCTGCCTGCCAGGGAGGGACCGTGGAGGTTGGCTCCAGAGCATGTCTGCCTGTCTTGCCCAGTTCTGCCCTGCTGGCCACCTTCTAATTAATTTCCTTTCAATGTGCATGAATTCGTGTACCAGGGCACTAGTTATTATATATCTGTATGTATGATTATTAGAATGATATTTACCTCATACACTAGAAAGTGTTTCTTATATAGTGGGTTGCAACCCATTAGGGATTATGAAATCAGTTTTTAAAATTATGACAAGCTCTTTAGAAAAAAAGAACTGGAATAAAAAATACCAGACCTCTTTACTTATAGTAAAATTATTTTTTCATCATACTGTACTTCAGATTAATAGATATGATCACATAAGCACCCAGATACATAGGTGTATTGGTATGATGTAAATTGTATTTCTTATGGATCTTAGTCAAAAAGAGTTTGAAAGCCATTGAACGAGATGGTAAATTCTGTATATTTTGTAAACCATTCCATTCCCAAATCTAGCAGAAGGGCTCTCAGTATATATGCTGGCTGAACAAATGAATGAAAGCACACTTTCTCAGGGTGGTTTACAGGTCTACTGTCTTATTCCTCAGTACTAATGGATTCTGGTTCTAGGTAGATTTAGTGATTATTTCCTTGGCCAATTGAATTTGCATTAGATCACTAGAGGAAAATAAAACTAATAGGAAACAGTACCTACAAATGTATCTTTTTAAGGGATGAACCTTAAACTGTTAATGAAAGGTTTTTACATTTAAATTATTTTGTATTATGAATCTTAGGCCTTGAATACCATCTTATTTTATTAATAAATAATGAAACATAATTTTTACCTGCCTAAATATGTGGGTGATTTTCAATATCTAAGGTAGTCTACACACAGGGCTTATTACACAGCTATTACCTTTTGTGTGTACTTCAGCAATAAAATATTTACACAGTTTGGCAAGGTGATACTACAACCTGGTTTAGTACAACAGCTGCACTGTCTATTCCCCTGTGGCTTGATTTCCCTTTTTAATCTTCAGTTTTGTCAGCATGTAGTTTATACAGCAGCAGATAATGGTGAAAGCTTCTTGAATTAATATAATAGAGAGATACTCTGTTGAATTTACTTGGTTTCATATTTTTCTAAGTCTTTGAAAAACATTTTCTTAACATGTCCTACACAGTAGAGGTTTATAAACATCACATATTTACAATGAGACACCTTTGTGACTTTTATTTTTTAAAGAACTTGTAAACTTGTCTCCAAAGATAGAATCTCTGATCTTAAAAAATGGGAATATTTCAGTTTTAAAGTAATCTGCGTTTTGGCTTAGCATAAATTAGGAAAATCCAGGAAATACAAGAATGCCTCTTGTATTTATTTTAAGTCATAAATTTGTATGTGTAATTGACTTGAGATTGGATTAAAAAGTGTTTAGGCAAAGAGTATATAATCTTAATTCTTTTCAAATTTATTATCAGAGCCCTTTTAGCCTTTATCTAGCATATGTGTTATTTTTTCTTTTTATTTCTAGGTGCTCCTGATCCAACAGCAGGTGCTAGTATAGATGATGAAAACTGCTGGCACTTAGATGAAGAGCAGGTTCAAGAACAGGTTAAACTGTTCCTTTCCCAGGGCGGGTACCACGGATCAGGGAAGCAGCTTAATTTGCTCTTTGCAAAGGTATGATTGTTTATTTTTAAAGAAATATTCTAAATATATATAAATATAGCACGTATCTTTATATGATCATGTTTACAATAGTGTAAAGACTTGTCTTTTGAATTTTTTTAAAGAATACATTCTAAGTTAATCAATTAGAAACGTCTGTGTTCTAACACAAGTATTAATTTGCTTAGATGTCCTTAGACAAGATGCAGAACCCTTTTTTCTCTCTCAGTTCCTATTAATAAAATTGTGACAGTTTACACAATTTTGAAAGAACATTTCCATACTAAAGCCAAAATAAATATCCTAATGGTATTTAAAATGCCATTTTGTCTTTTTCTAATTAATTTATCCAGTAAAACTTGAATACAGCCCTTAAAAGGCGCTTTATATTTTTTTAGTATAATAATGTCAGTATCTTTAAATTTGTTTTAAGAGCATAGACTTTGAAGTCATATAGACTGAGGTTTAAATCTAAGTTCTAAATCTTAACTGAATGAAACTTGGAAAGTTTTTAAAGTCAGTTTCCTCATCTATAAAATTAGCTAATAGTAGCATATCTCCTCAAGTTGTGATCATGGTGTTAAATGATAAAGGTGTCTAACATGTAGTTAGCCTTGGTAAATGTTAATTTTCATCACCAAAATTTGATGACGTAAGAAGCAAAATTATTTTTGTTGTAAGTTCTGTCTGAGCAGAAGCTGTATTTGTTGTTTTATAAGAACTTTTAGTACCATAAACACAAGTCTAAATATTTGATAAAATGCTTTTTTAATCATATTAAATATTGCTTCTTTCATTGGAGTTACAGCCATCATTATTAATATTATATTCAGTTTGGCTTTAAGGGAACAGATAATTGTACATTGATTCTTTTGTTAAATAATCTTTCTCATATTTATAATAATTAAAAGGTATCTTTCAGTTCAGAAGAATTAGAGTAAACTCTGTTACTGGTTATGGCCAAAAAATAGTGAATTCTGATACATCATATTCTCTTAATAAAGACTTATTCCATATACCAGGGGTAGAGAACTTCCAGCACATGGCCCGTATAAGGCCCACAAAATCATTTGGTCTGGCCCTGCCAGGGCATTAGGGGTAAGTTAATTAAATGTTTGACAAAATATAACAAGCTAATTTTTAAGCTGATAATTTTGTATGTCTTGAGAATGATGTTATAAATATCCAAATGGCCGTTGGCAGAAAAAAGGTTCCTCCACCCTTGTGGCATATACCATACAGAGAGTGCCAATTTTCTGATGATTAGATTTATAAAAAATATACTTAACTTTAAAATTATTTACTCATCATTGACTCATCTTTAGTAACTGATAGGCACTTCAAACTCCTTTAATGTCTCAAAGTCAACAGTCTGAAAATTAATTACCATTGTGCTATAGATGTAGTACTTGAGTGTTGGTTAATAATACTGGTTTATATGCTTACTAGTGCTTATTTTTATTGCTATTTCTAGCTGAGTAATAGATTAGAAATTTATCAGGAAAGTAAACATTAAATCAAACTTGATATAGTGGTAACTATTAAAGGTTTAGTATATTTAGACATACTGGAAGTATTTCATAGTATCATGCCATCAGAGGCCTAGTAGAAGCAGTGTGAAAGAGGTGTTAGACTGGCCTTCATTAATAGTTTTTATCTCTATATGATGTATATGTTACATATGACATATGAACTAACATCACCTTCTAATTTGGGAATGGCATAACTTTTAGTATTCAGTAGAGTTAAGACAGATCTGGGTTCTGATTTTGTCACCATATATTTGACCCCTTTACTCCTTTGTACCTTAACTTGGTTTTATAATTCATAAAATGGGGATTATAAAATCTGGTCTACTTTATATGGTTGTTATAAAGATTAAATGGTAAGTATAAATGTAATTTAAGTATGATGTACAATAAATGGCAAGACCCTCTCTTTCTTCCAGTCTTCATCTTCTCATGAATTTTTAGTGCTTCCATACTAGCAATAAATTCCTTTTTAAGATTACTGAGATAACCTTCTTGGAAGCATAACCCTTATGATTTACTATAGACATGCTTTTGAGTTCTTCACAAGGCTCAAATTCTAGATCCTATGAGGGGATTCCATCACTTGTCATGGTACAAACCTGAGGCAGGATGTATTGGTCTGGAGGTTTAAGATGCTTTATTGAAGATTAGCCATTTCCTCCTCATTTGCTGTTCACAAGGAGAGGATCTTGAATCAAAGGACCTACCTCTCCTTTTCCACTGTTCGTGACCTTGCTCTAGGAATTTCCTATCGAGAGGACTAGCTGGACTTCTTGTTGAACGCATAGTTGTGCACTTTTGGAAAGGATGAATTCATTTAGGGTTTCCTGTTAGCCTTGTGTTTCTTTTCTGCCTTTATTTTATTTTGGAAATGTAGCACAAGAGTAATGGATAGAGAGCTTGAGATTCCTGCGTGAGAGACTGAGAACTTCCTAGGCCCTGGTCATGATTCTGCTTCGTGGATTGCTTGTTTAGAGCCAAAGGAGTTCTTGAACCTACAGGCCTGTTCACTTTCCTTTTACCATTGCAAAAGTAGTCCATCGAAATGAAAATGATACTGCTCTTTATGTCAAAGAACTTCAGTGAGAGAGAACTTACTGAAATTACTAATTTACCTCAAAAACTGAAGAGTTGCACAACTTTCTGAATATACTAAAAACCATTGAATTGAAGTTTAAATTGGTGAACTGTATGTATGTGAATTTTGTCTCACTAAAACTGTTTCTAAAAAACTCTGCAGGACAGATGCTATTATAAACATTATTAGGTCAATTCAGAAGATCCCTTAAAGAGTTCTTAGTAGCTTGCTTTTTAGGCTCACTTCTTCTGTTGGGAAGTGCAGTCAACTGGGGAGTCAGAAAGATGCCAAATGATTTGTCTTGTTGGTGTTGGTACTGTTTTTCTGGAAGCTAGCAGTTTTTCTTTTTGAAATGGAAGTTAGTCAAATTTCTTTCCTTCTGTGGATTCTAAAACAATATAGAAAAACGAAGAGTCAGTTTTAGTTCTTTGATTCAATTACCATTTAGGGTAGAAACCAGTTTTAACAACTTTGTTTGCTTAAAAGAGTTGGTGTTGAGAATTAACTGTCCCCCTCCTAAGAAAAGTGATCTGTCTCTGTATTGCTGTTTGTTTTTTAACATTTTTTAAAAAATCTGTTTTTCCCCCACTAGGTTCGGGAGATGCTGAAGATGAGGGACTCTAATGGGGCCCGCATGTTGACCTTGATAACAGAGCAATTCATGGCTGATCCTCGTCTGTCACTTTGGAGGCAACAAGGCACTGCGATGACTGACAAATACAGGCAGCTCTGGGATGAGCTAGGTAAATATAAGTTTCCTGACAGATTGCCGTTGAGTTATATGGTTGAAGACCATGTTGAATGTTTAAAGAGTATAATCAGTGTGTTGCTGAAGAGAGAGCTCTACTCATAAATGAACTTTTTGCCATTCTATACTGGGTAGAAGATAGGGAGAATAAGGACTTGGCAGGAAACAATCTTGGCAGGATTTGGAGGGAACTGTCTGATCTTAAGGAAAGTCAGCACAAGAATCAGGCTTTAAGTATTTGAGAAACGGTATCACTTTGAAATAATAAAAAACTAATATGCAAATTGTCCCCTCAACAGGGAGTTCCACCAGGAGTTTGGCCAGGGGGCAGGGCTGGCCGGCCAACTGCCCACAGCCTCTCCCCCTGGCTGGCCTGGCTCAGTTGACAGGACCTCACCCGTGCACGAATTCGTGCAAAAGGCCTCTAGTTTTGTATAAAAGAGTTAGTTTGTTGTTTCTAGAGTAACATTGTGATCTTCAGCTAAAATTTGGCTGTTTTTCCCTTTTGCCTACATTAAAAATATCAAAAGTAATTTGAACATTCATTTTATATTTTGACTGTTATATATTAAAATGAACTGATGATCATAAGAATAAAAAATATAGAGTAGACTCTAATTTTAATTGCTTTTCAAATCCTTGGGGTAAAGATACTGATACAGCAGGTGGTTGAAAAAAAAGGAGAAACAGCTGTCATGTTCACTGATAAATGTTGAGGGATGACTCTTGTTACCTAATGCTCATTGCTAAGGAATTAATAATTTACTTATTATTTTGTCTTTCTATTAAGAAATCTATCTGACAAAAGGAATTATTTAATAAGTACTTTATTGTGTTTGTGTTAATTTTAAGTTCTGGGTATATTTACTAAAATATCCTGGTCTAAATGCAGTTGAGTAGTAGAACTCTTCACATTTTCATACCTGTCTTCATCTTGCCTAATGATGGGAGAACACATCAGGCTAATTGATCCCATATCTGTTCTAGACGAAGTGAAACTTGCTGGTGAAGATACCACATGATCATAGTAATTGGAATGGACTTTTGAGATGAACTCTTTTACAGAAAAGGAAACTAAATTCTGAGGAGGTTAAGGGACTTCCATAAGATGACATTGTATGACGTAGGGTTATACAACAAGTTCGTAAAGAATTTGACATGCAAGTTTTCTTTTTCCCATTAATAGGATGTGTGTTCAGAAACTCAATGTGGATAGCAACTCTTGGTAAATGTCAATTTAATCTTGGTATTTTCCTTGGGGACCTGAAAGAATAAAGGCAATGGCCTTTCCCCCCAATTAATCTGTAATGTCAGTAGTTCCAGTGTATTGGAGGGATGTTTGGGAGCATGCTGTAGTGGTTAGAAAACATAGGTATAATGTATGTTTTAAACAACTATTTTTATAGAATACTGAGTGTTTAACTTTCCTAAGTAATCCATCCCCAATTTTGTTACAGTAAATGTTGAATTCAGTAATTGGTTTATGATGGTATAGAGGACTAGCATTAACAAAAAACTATAATGAAGGGAATCATTTAGAAAACATTATTGGATTAATATTAAATTAATAAAATTTAAAGAACTTTGGTACTTAGAGAAGCTTACAATTACAAATAACTAATAAGAAGAAAATACCAACTAAATTTTTTGGTTATCAAATAAATACAGTTGTTATAGCCAAAACTTGTATAGTTCACATTTAATTCATTAGTCACATCTTCTTACTTTTCCAAGTTGATTTTGAAAATTATATACCTCAACCCTTAATCAAAAGTATAAATTCTCATTAGGTGGAAGTTTCCATGAGCTGATTCTAGTTTTACCCTCTGATGAACTTCTAATTATGGACCAGGCTCTATTCAAGTTTGGTTTCAGTCCAGGATGAAGAGTACATCTTCTTGCCCTATGTTTTCTTTCATCACACCCCGTCCTTAAATAATTACTAGATTGCTATAAAGTCTATGTATTCTGGTGGTGAGCAGAGTTCACCTGCTGTTTTAATGGTCTGAGTTCTGTGAAGAATCCTACTTAGAACAATAGCTATCACATCTTAATATTCATTCACCAAAAAATTAACTAAAAGTTGCTTCTGGACTACAAAGGGAAAGGATTTTGGTTCTTAATAAAATGGGGGAATTTGACTTTGTGCCCCTACACTGGGCTCACATTGCTTCAAGGCTCTGCTCTGGAATTAAATGCTGAGCACTGCCAGATGCCAGACATTGAGAAGAGGCTGAGTTTTGTCGGCAAATGGGATCTGCAAGTTAATTGGTGTTTTCTGCAGGCTTCTGGCTGTGAAATGAAATTGGAAGCCCTTTAGCCACATGGATAATACAGGACTTGAATACAAATGTCACATGTCACCATCAGGACCCACTGTGAGACAATAGTGTTCCCACTCCAACACTGTGCCATTACAGATCATTTAAATATGGGGATTACATTTAAACTAAAAGCCCCATTTGCCTTTTACTGCAATTTAAATGTCCTCTTAGCAAAAGCTAAGTGACAAATTAAATGAAAAAAGTGCCCACATTTTTAAAGCTGTAATGCAAAACAACCTTTTATTGCTTCTCATGTGCCACGAATGAATCATTACACTTGTCAACCCTAAACCAAGCCATAATTGGAGCAGCTACTGTTATCAAAGTGGGGCTGCTCTTGTGACAGCTTAATAAAGCTGAAACTGTTAAATTAAATCTCAGATGCTTAACTCCTTAGCACCGGTGGATTCGATGGGTCCATTTCTGGCAATGACCAATACACCAGAAAAAAAAAAAAATTTCCTGGCATGAAAGCTTTACTCTGACGAAAGTACAAGTAAGACTATCTTGGCTTAAGTAACTCTGCTTCTTGGCAGAGGGGTTTGGAGGCATCAGATTGTTGGCCAGATTACCAAAAAAAAAAAAAAGATAGATATTCCCCCTCCCCAAAATTTACAATATTTTGAGTATATGTAATTTATTAAAATGTAAGTATTGCTGATTTAAAATTAGTTTTAAAAACAGCATTCACTTAACTTTTTCTCTCTTCAGATAAATATATATAAACTTTTTTTGAGGCAGCAACAGGCCCAATTTCTTCCCCCATTCTCTGGCTAACAAAGGAACTAATTATGCTCAGTTCTTCTTCTCTAAAATAAGTTCCTCTGATATTCATTTGGTTTGAGTTAATTTTGTGACTTACTCCCTGATTTTCATAATCTAATATGAAATAAATACAAATGCATATTATGCTTCTGTTTAGTGCATCTCATTTGCAGATACTTTGTCTTATATGTGAATCAGTTTTTCATATATTAATTTTACTTTCTCTACATGAATGTTCACTTTCTTAAACCTAAGGTAGTCTTCTCAAGAAGAGTATTGTTGTGTCATGATCAGCTATAAGAAAATGTGTGTATTAAAATCTTAAAACAGAAAGCCCCTTGCAATGATAAAAGCTAAGCTGCATCTTTGATAGAGGCTACACAGCTAGTAGAGCTGTAGAACACAACCTCTTGAACTGCTTTTGTTACTCTGTGACTTGCAAATTTCTTGGAAAAGAGATCACAGATACTACTGGGGATTTCAAAGAACAACCCAGTGCTATTGGTGATGAGCACACCTACTGGTTGTTTCTAATGGCTGTCTATTTAGCACACTTAATTACCATGGGGGTCTTTTGGTATGAGGGGATATATTATAACCTCTCATCTGTGTTGATGGGTCTCTTCGCCTTAAATGTTTCCTAGACTGTAATTTTACTTTGCTTTTTAAAACTATAGGTTGTGGCTGCCAGTTTATTAAAACCTAATTAAAATGGATGTCATTAGAGGAAACAGTTAAATAAGATTTAATTACAGTTTTATTATGGGGGAAAAGCCTTAAATTTTCACTTTCAAGTATTACATAATACCCCCCCGCCCCCCTGTGCGCTGCCCCCCATATTTTAAACACTTAACTTTCTCTGTAAGCTGAGTCATGTGTTTTGCTATTTAGCATATAAACCCTATTTCTTGGGGGAGATGTTATTTATTGCAAGAGCCTTGCATCTCTGAGTTGTTCTCTCAGGTCACATGAAAAGATGGTACCTCTGAGTTCTGTCCAAAGGTTTTTATCTGGATGCCTAACTCTGTGTTAGCAGAAATAACCATAGTTAGATGTTTCTTTCTAGTTCAAATTTCATTGTAAGGTTAGTTTGACTACTGTTATTAAGCAACAGCTATAATATTGCTGGGCAGATTGAGTAGGTTACAGACTCAGAGCACTTGAAATTAGTTAGCAATAGACAACTTAGTTACCCATTGGGATCACATTTATTTAAAATACTAAAAATTACCTATACCATGGATCTAGAAAATGCTGTTCCTTCTACATCCCCAGATAGAATTAGTCTTCTCTCATCCCTGGGCCTATTCTACATCCTCCCACATTATTCCTTTTTTTTTTTTAAATCCTCATCTGAGGATATGCTTATTGATTTTAGAGAAAGAGGAAAGAGGCGGGGGGAGAGAAGCATCAATGTGAGAGAGAAACATTGATCAGTTGCTTCCTGTATGTGCCCTGACCTGGGGGCACACCTGAAACATAGCTATGTGCCCTGACTGGCAATCAAACTACAGTCTTTAATTGTGTGGGATGATGCTCCAATTAACTGAGCCACCCGGCCAGGGCTACCCATAACATTATTCTTGAATAAGGAAGAAAACATATACTTTAAGTTACACATTCTAGAGGATATAGTAAGACCCTTTGTGCACAGCCAGAAATAACATTCTAAAGGCTCTGATTTGGGGGGTAATTGTGGAGAAATTTCTGGGAAATGCCATCTTACATCTCTGAAAGCAGTAGGCTAGGAACCCCCTCCGTCCCCCCTCTCACTAGCGCCCGTCTCCTCCCCCCCACACACACACAAACACTGTTTTAAGCCCCTTAGTTTCTGTGGTAAATTCAAACTCAAGCTTTCCACATTTGAAGTTGATGGTGGTTAGTGCATGGCTAAGGAGTAACTGTTTCTCATTGAGAACTAGAAAGCATTCCAATGTGGTTTACCTCCTTTCTAGTGCCATGGAGGAAACAGCAATTCCCAGAGTCCCCTTGCAGTAAGATGTCAGTACAGTCTTGGAAACTTCTTGTAGCTGTGACTGCAGAATGTTATCCTAATGAACCACATTATCAGGGGTTGGCATCTACCAGCTTGTCTTCAAGGAGAATACAGCTTTACCACTTCAGGGCCTTCTTTCCAGAATTCTTACTCTGGTTTCTCTATCAGTACGTATTTAGCACTTACTATGTCTAGAGGAATAGATGTATGAAATACTTTATTTTATTGTGACAATGGTAATAGTAGAAAGGCGGGATTAGAGAGCTGCCAGCCATCAGGAGACACAGGAGAAATTAAAACAGGCATGAATGAACTGAGAACCACTTTGATAGGGTAATTTATTTCCATTTTAGTACAAATATGTATACAGATTGAATTTAACATGGTTTTACAAGATGTTCATGGAAGTGAATTGTAGGGAATACTCCAGAAGGAAGGAATAACATGAACAACGATAGGGATGAGCTCAATTGAGGGAAGGGTATGAAGGGTTCATACTTATAAAAACATTGCCTTCAATCCAACTTTATTCTCCTCCCATATTAACTTCAAAGGGAAGAGAGAAAGAGACAGGATCTATATTTTTGCTTTGTTTTATTTCCCATTACAGTCCAGCCACTATATCAGGCACTATGCTAAGTACTTAGTTCATGCATTGTTTTATTTAATTCTTAAACAGTTATTAGCCCTAATTTATCAGCTGAGAAAACTGAGGCTTAAAGAGACTGCATAACTTGCCTAAGATCACAGCGGCAGAGCAGGAATTTTATCTCAGGTGTCAGTGACTTCAAAGACTTAACCACCAAACTAGATACTGTCTTCAGCTTTTTTTAAAAGACTGCATAATGTATTCATTAGGCAGTCTCTCTGCTAAAAGCAGAGCAGGGGACCGAGTGAAGATTATACCTCCAGGGCTGTAAACCATGCTGTAGAAGCTGCCTGGCCTGATCTGCCCATCCGTGCTCCCTCAGTCTTAACTATAGCGGTCAGCAGAGCACACACCTCATCTAGTTGCCCATTTGTTTCCAACTCTCCAATTTCAGATTCTGAAAAAACAAACACATTAATATAGAATAGGCAAACATATGCCATTGAGAATTGCATTTTATATTAAAACTAGAAGCCCGATGCACAAAGATTTGTGTTAGAAAGGGCTTTCCTTTCCCTGGCTGCTGGCACCACCTTTCCATTCCGACCCAGCCCCTTTCTGCTCAGGCCATGGAACCATCTCTCTCTGCTCCGCCTTTGTTGGGTTGATTTGCATATCACTCCTGATTGGCTGGTGGTGTAGCAGAGGTACGGTCAGTTTACATGCTTGTCTATTATTAGGTAAGATATTACATACTGCAGATGGGATACGGTGAAGTTTTTTTTTAATTTCTTTATTGATTCAGGTATTACATGTGTGTCCTTATTTCCCCCACTACCCTCCACCTCCCATTCATGTTCCCACCCCCCTGTTGTCTGTGTCCATTGATTAGACTTATAAATATGCATATAAATCGTATGGTTGATCTCTCCCTCTTATCCCCACTAACCTCTATCTTCCTTGAGGTTTGACGTTCTGATTGATGTTTCTCTGTTTCAGGATCTATTTTTTGTTCATCAGTTTATGTTGTTCATTATATTCCATAAATGAGTGAGGTCATGTGATATAACTTTCTCTGCCTGGCTTATTTTACTTAGCATAATGGTCTCCATTTTTATCCATATTGTTGCAAATGAAAAGAACTCCTTTTTTACCGAAGTGTACTATTCCATTGTGTAGATGTACCACAGTTTTTAATCCACTCATCTGCTGATGGGCACTTAAGCTGTTTCCAAATCTCAGCTATGGTGAATTGTGCTGCTATGAACATAGGAGTGCATATATTCTTTCTAATTGGTGTTTCTAGTTTCTTGGGATATATTCCTAGAAGTGGGATCACTGGGTCAAATGGGAGTTCCATTTTTAGTTTTTTGAGGAAACGCCATAGTGTTCTCTACAGTGGCTGCACCAGTCTCCATTCCCCACCAGCAATGCACAAATGTTCCTTTTCCTCTGCATCTTCATCAGCACTTTTCATTTGTTGATTTGTTGATAATAGCCATTCTGACAGGTGTGAGATGGTACTGCATTGTTGTTTTGATTTGCATCTCTCTGATGATTAGTGACTTTGAGCAGGTTTTCATATGTCTCTTGGCCTTTCTTCTGTCTTCTTTTGAAAAGTGTCTATTTAGATTAGTTGCCTATTTTTTGATTGGGTTGTTTATCTTCTTTTTGTTAAGCTGCATGAGTTCCCTGTAAATGTTGGAGATTAAATCCTTATCGTTGATATCATTGGCTAATATGTTCTCCCACGCAGTGGGCTTTCTTGTTGTTTTATTGATGGTCTCCTTTGCTGTGCAAAAGCTTTTTATTTTGATGTAGTCCCATTTGTTTATTTTCTCTTTAGCTTCCATTACCTTAGGAGCAGTATCAGTGAAGAAATTGCTATGGCATATGTCAGAGATTTTTTCTGCCTGTGGATTCCTCTAGTATTTTTATGGTTTTCCATCTTATGTTTAAACCTTGTATCCATTTTGAGTTTATTTTTGTGTATGGTGTAAGTTGGTGGTCTAGTTTCATTTTTTTTGCATGTATCCATCCAGTTTTCCCAACACCATTTGTTGAAGAGACTGTCTTGACTCCATTGTATGTTCATGCCTCCTTTGTCAAATATTAATTGGGCATAGTGGTTTGGGTCGATTTCTGGGTTCTCTATTCTATTCCATTGATCTATATGTGTGTTTTTGTGCCAGTACCAGGCAGTTTTGAGAATAGTGGTTTGTAATATAACTTGGTATCTGATATTGAGAACCCACCTACTTTGTTTTTCTCTGTCAGGATTGCTGCAGCTATTCAGGGTCTTTTTTTTTTTTCATTCCAGGTGAATTTTTGGAAAGTTCTTTCTAGGTCTGTAAAATATGCCATTGGTATTTTAATGGGGAGTACATTGAATCTATAGATTGCTTTGGATAGTATGGACATTTTGATGATGTTGATTCTACCAATCCATAAACATGGTATGCTCTTCCATCTGTTTACGTCTTCCTCTATCTCTTTTTTCAGTGTCCTGTAGTTTTCCCTGTATAGGTCTTTTACCTCCTTAGTTAAGTTTATCCGTAGGTATCTTAATTTTTTTGGTGCTATGGTAAATGGAATTGCTTTTTTAGTCTCTCTTTCTGTAAGTTCATTATTGGTGTATAGAAATGCCATAGATTTCTTGGCATTAATTTTGTATCCTGCTACCTTGCTGAATTCATTTATTAAGTCTAATAATTTTTTGATGGAGTCTTTAGGGTTTTCTATGTACAGTGTCATGTCATCTGCAAATAAAAACAGTTTTACTTCTTCTTTTCCTATTTGGATGCCTTTTGTTTCTCCTTGTTGTCTGACCACAATGACTAGTACTTCCAGCACTATGTTGAACAGGAGTGGTGAGAGTGGGCATTCCTGTCTTGTTCCTGTTCTTAGGGGAAATGGTTTTAGTTTTTGCCCATTGAGTAGGATGTTAGCTGTGGGTTTATCATATATAGCTTTTATTATGTTGAGGTATGATCCTTCTATTTCCACCTTGTTGAGAGTTTTTATCAAGAAAGGATGTTGGATTTTGTCAAATGCTTTTTCTGCATCAATTGATATGACTATGTGATTTTTATCTCTCAGTTTGTTTATGTGATGTATCACGTTTATTGATTTGTGGATATTGTACCATCCTTGCATCCCTGGGGTAAATCCTACTTGGTCATGGTGTATGATCTTTCTGATGTACTGCTGGATCCGATTTGCTAGAATTTTGTTGAGGATTTTGGCGTCTATGTTCATGAGGAATATTGGTCTGTAATTCTCTTTTACTGTGTTATCTTTATCTGGTTTTGGTATTGAGTTGATGCTGGCTTCATAGAATGAGCTTGGAAGTGTTCCTTCCTCTTGAATTTTTTCTGAAATAGGTAGTCTGAGGAGGATAGGTTTTAGTTTTTTTTCAGTCCCCTTTGCTGAGGAGACAGGGAAGACCCTTAGGCTACTGTCTTTGTCCTGGTCTGCCTTTACAAGGCCCTTTGACAACATGGTTTTCAGCACTTGTTTACCTGATGTGGTCTACAGGCTCTGCAGACCCTTCCTGCCCATAGGCTGAGCTCTTCCGCTCTGGAATGGGGTTGTGAGTTCCTGTCTCAATCTCTGCTTTCCCCCTTGTTATTTAAAGCTCCCTCTAAATACACAGGCTTTGTCAATTGTATTGCTCAGGAGTTTTTGCTTCCCTCCAGCACTGTTCTCAGAATGGTATCTGCTGTTTGGTCCTTATTACTGAGGTCTGGTTTCTTTCTCTGTTGTATGATCTTACTGCTTTCTGTCTCTTAAAACTGAGATCTCTGTGTTCTTGGGTCAGAGGCCTCTGGATTCTGTTTTTGTCTGGGGTTGGGAAGGAGGGATTTATTCTCTCCTTCTTTAAGTATGC
Organism: Lasiurus cinereus; assembly: GCA_011751065.1. NCBI lineage: Eukaryota > Metazoa > Chordata > Mammalia > Chiroptera > Vespertilionidae > Lasiurus > Lasiurus cinereus. The sequence continues at coordinate 50,831,222 of JAAGEH010002531.1, read as the reverse complement.
AGAATAATTTCTAGTTTGGGTCAGAATATAACCAAAAAAGAAGGCATATTTCTGTACAGTTAGCAAACCTATGATAAATACTGTGTAATGTGGTCAGTTATGATTCTTTTGATTGCAGCTGCTAAGGTTTAATATCCATTTGGTATCCTGTATGTGAAAGAGGAAATAAAGAGAAAATAGTTTAAATAAATATTAATATAAAATAATAGAGGAGAAAATTAAAGGAGAGCTTTACAGATCATTTGATCCTATTATCTAACCAGTTGGAGAGGTCACCCCTTTGTATATATGTGTTTTTTGCCATGAAAATGTTTTTTATTTTCTTGCATTTTTTATTAATGTATTACATGTGTACATATCTTTCCATTGTCCCCCTCCCATTCGCATGCATACCCTAACCCCCCAGTGTCTTGTGTCCATCAGCCATGCTTATATGCATGCATACAAGTCCTTCGGTTGATCTCTATCTACGCCACCTCTCCTTAACCTTACCACTGTAATTTGACAGTCTGTTTGATGCTTTACTGCCTCTGTATCTATCTTTATTTTCATCAGTTTATAATGTTCTTTATTAGCCATAAATGAGTGAGATCATGTGGTATTTTTCTTTCATTGATTGGCTTATTTCACTTAGCATAATGCTCTCCAGTTCCATCTAGTTTGCTGCAAAGGATAAATACTACTTGGTCATGGTGTATGATCTTTCTGATGTACTGCTGGATCCGATTTACTAGAATTTTGTTGAGGATTTTAGTATCTATATTCATGAGGGATATTGGTCTGTAATTCTCTTTCATTGTGTTGTGTTTATCTGGTTTTGGTATTAGGGTGATGCTGGCTTCATAGAAGGTATTTGGAAGTGTTTCTTCCTCTTGAATTTTTTGGAATAGTCTGAGGAGGATAGGTTTTAATTCTTCCTTGAATGTTTGGTAAAACTCCCTTGTGTAGGCGTCTGGCATCGGGCTTTTGTTTGCTGGAAACTTTTTGATGACTGCTTCAATTTCTTCCATAGTTACTGGTCCATTGAGATGTTTAGATTCTTCCTGATTGAGTTTTGGAAGGTTATATTTTTCTAGGACTATGTCCATTTTCTACAGGTTGTCCACTTTGTTGGAATAGAGTTGTTCATAGTATTTTTTTTAACAATCCTTTGTATTTTGTTAGGGTCTGTTGTTATTGCACCTCTTTCATTTCTGATTTTGTTTATTTGAATCCTCTCTTTGTTTCTTGGTGAGCCTAACTAGAGGTTCATCAATCTTGTTTATCCTTTTGAAGAACCAGCTCTTGGTTTTGTTGATCTTTTGTATTGTTTCTTTGGTCTCTATGTCATTTATGTCCGCTCTGATCTTTACTATTCCCTTCTTTCTGCTTACACTGAGCTTTTCTTGTTACTCTCTTTCTAGCACTTTGAGTTGTAGGGCTAGGTAATTTATTATTATCATTGTTTCTTGGTGTGTGTTTTTTTTTTTTTTGCAGTAGGCTTGTAGAGCTATGAACTTCCCTCTCAAGACTGCTTTTACTGTGTCTCATAGACTTTGGATTCCTGTATTTTCATTGTCATTTGTTGCCATGATGTTTTTTATTTCTTCTTTGATCTCTCTGGTTACCTAGTCATTGTCTAATAGTATGGTGTCTAGTCTACATGTGTTTGATTTCTTTGGATTGTTTTTATTGTAGTTGATTTCCAGTTTTATGCCGCTGTAATCTGATAAGGTGCTTGATATTATTTCTATCTTCTTGAATTTGAAGAGACTTTGCCTATGACCCAATATACGGTCTATCTTTGAAAATGACCCATGTGCCTTGAGAAGAATGTATATTCTGTGGCTTTGCAGTGAAATGTTCTAAAGATATCAACTAATTCCATCTGGTCTAGGGAGTCATTTAGAATTGATGTTTCTTTGCTGATGTTTTGTTTACAGGATTTTTCCAATGGTGATACTGGGATATTAAAGTTTCCTACTATGATTATATTGCTGTCAGTCTCTCCCTTGATATCCTCCAGGTGTTTTTTTATGTATTTGTGTGCTCCTGTCTTGGGTTCTTGGGTGCATTTATTTTTACCAGAGTTATTTCTTCTTGTTGGATTGCTCCCTTTAGTATTATGAAGTGGCCTTCCTTATCTCTTGTTATGTCCTTCACTTTGAGATCTAATTTGTCAGTTATAAGTATTGCTACCCCAGCTTTTTTTTTCATTTCCATTTCCCTGAAAAACTGTTTTCCATCACTTCACCCTCAGTCTGTGTGCGTCTTTTTTCTGAGGTGGGTTTCTTGTAGACAGCATATACAAGGGTCATGTTTTCTTATCCAATCCATTACCCTATGTTTTGATTGGAGCATTCAATTCATTTTACATTTAAAGTTATTATTGATAAGTACTTATTTGTCAACATTTTTATTCGTTACCCATGTGTTCCTTCCTGGCTTCCTATTTCTTGTTTTTGGTTTTTTTTTTACAGCAGACCCTTTAGCATTTCTTGTGTTGCTGGTTTGGTGGTAATAAATTCCCTTAGTCCTTTTTTGTCTGTGAAGCTCCTGATTTCTCCTTCAGTTTGATTGATATCCTTGCTGGGTACAGTATTCTTGGATTCAGACCCTTCTTTTGCATGACTTTGTATATTTCATTCCATTCCCTTCTGGCATGATGAGTTTCTGTTGAGAAATCAGTTGCTAGTCTGATGGGGGTCCCTTTGTAGGTAACTTTCTGTTTCTCTCTGGCCACTTTTGAGATTCTTACTTTGTTGTCGGTGTTTGCCAATTTAATTATAATGTGCTTTGTTTTTTCTCATTCGGGGTTCATTTTGCTTAGGATTCTGTGAGCTTCTTTGATTTGTGAGAGTTTTTTCCCCCCTATATCAGGGAAGTTTTCTGTCATTATTTCTTCAAGCAGGGTTTTTATTCTTTGCTCAGTTTCCTCTCTTTCTGGAACCCCTATTATGCGGGCGTTGTTTTGTTTTGTGTTGTCCTAAAGTTCCCTTAGGCTCTCCTGTTGCTTTTTAATTTTTTTTCTAGAAGCTGCTCTACTTGGGTATTGTTTCCTACCTTCTCTTCTAGCTCACTAATGCGGCCCTCTGCTTCTTCTAGTCTACTTTTGATGTTTTATATTGAGTTCTTTACAACAGCGATGTCATTTTTCATTTCTTCTTAGTTCTTCTTCATTTCCTCTTGGTTCTTACTGGTATTGTCAAATTTATCTTCCATTCTTTTCAGCCACTTTATGACCATTTCTCTGATTCTTTCTCTGGCAGGTTGCTTGCCTCTATTTCATTTACTTCTTTTTCTGGTGATGCCTGCTTTTCTTTCATATGCAGGCTGTTTCTTTGTCTGCCCATGATCTCTGTTCTTTGGGTGTCTAGTTATGTTGTTCTCTCTCTCCTGTGTTGATTTAAAGGCACAAAATACAACACAACCAGGTACAATGCACAAGGCACCGATCAGAAATTTATTCCCATTATTAATAACCACAAACAATGGTGACCACCAGAGAGAGACAAATTAGGGGATAGGATAGAAAAGAAGAAAAAAAAGAAAAGAAAAAAGAAGGGAATGAAAAGAAAAGAATGCCAAAATAAAATTGGGAGAAAGGGGAATAACAAAACCATGAAAAAAAAGAAAAAGAAAAAGGAAAAATAATAACAGAGAAAAGAAAGAGAATAAGAGATGGGGAACAAATTACATATATGAAGAGGAAACTACAATAGAACAGCCACTAATCCCAGCAAATGCCAGCAACAAGTACTTGGAGATTAATGCAAACTACAAACAACAACTAATATCAAGGAAGGCATGGGAAAACAGAAGTAAAAATCAAAGCAAAACAGAATAAGAAGAATAAGCAAAACAATCTCACAATAAAGTATAAAAAATCAATTTAATCAACATTGAAACATCAATAAAAGGAGGGAGAGAAAAACAATTTTTGGGATAGTGAAAACAGAGAAGAAAGAGGTGTGTATGGACTTGGAGCATGGGATTGGAAGTTAAATATATAAGTGGGGTGAAATTTTAATAGGGTATAAAAAGAAAGAATAGCTAATACTTTAGTAGGAAAAGGGTAAAAGAAACAGGGCAACAAAAGGGAAAAGTTCGGAGGAGAGTGATGGCGTAAAGGTAAAGTTGAGATAGAGTAAAATGATGCTAAAGGAAAGATGAAATTAGAATGTAGAACACTAGTCCCAAAGTAAAATAAAAAGAAAATAAAATTACTTTTTTTTTCAAAAAAGGTAAAATAGTAGTAATCATGATGCTGATTGAAAATAAAAATGTAATAATTTAAAAGGTAAAATCAAGTGAGGAACAAAGAAAAAAATAGTTTCTTAAATAAAAAATGAAGAAATAAAAAAGTTAAAAATAAAAAAAAATAGAATGTGCAGTAGTGACTTTGTCTATTGATCTGTTTGACACACTTGTTTTCTAGTTGGGACAGTATTACAGTTCCCTGCATTCCACTGGTGTTCAGTATTGTAAGCCAGTCTTGGTGTTTAAGTAGGCAGTGTGTCTTAATCTCCTTATTCTTTTGTGATTACACAAGAGTCAATCTGTGAGTCAGCCCCTGGGTGGCAGTGCTTTGGGATTGACCTTTGAAACTATGGGTCCTCTCTAGCCTGTGCTTAGATCTTGCTTTCCCTGTGGCACTTAATATCGGTTTGTGGGAGTGGGCTGACCCAGACTTGGTTCTCTAAAGGTCACTCCCCACTCCAATCCCCAGGTTCCAGAAAAACAACTTTCCCCTGCAGTTTGCTAGGGTGTCCCCAACTGGGTGCTCCTATGTATTGGGCTTGGCAATCAGAAGCAGGGATCTAAAGAGGAAAGAACGCTAGTCTGAGCAGTCCCTCTTCCCCACTCTTGTCCAAGCAGCCGGCACACTTTAACAACTCCCAGGCTGTCCTTCTGCTTTCTGGAGATCCCTTTTAACAGCTCTGAGGACTCCTTCCACATTCATAGATCATGCCAGGCCCAATAGCCACGGATTTCTCTACGTGCAGATTTCCCCGTTCCTCCAGTTCCCAGTGCACGCATTTCTCTGTTCTGTGGGACCAGAGACCTCACCTTATCCCAGGTGAAATAAGACCTTTCCATGTGGTGTGTAGAGCTCCTCTGAATCTGAGTGTTTGCGCCAGTTGGGGACCGGTGTTCTGGGGCTCACAGCTGTTCGGTGGGTGCTCCAGCTGTAGATTTTCAGGCTTCCATAAACATCCACTTTCCCCTTCAATATGGCGTGGTCTCCACATCTAAGCTGGGCCTCCTTTGTATATTTTTATAAAACTCTATTCTAAATACCATGAAGATTTAATTAGGCGTTAAGATGCCTTATGATTCGTTGTATCCTTTAGTGTTCTATATCATATTTGTAGCATGCTGGTATAATATTTGTACCAGGATGGGTTCTAGTTACTTTTTTTTTATGCTGTCTTTTTATTTAGTCCATAAGTCCATTGGTAGTAGATACTACTCTCAATTAGTGGCTAATAGGAATGTAAGAGTAATGAGTAAAATGTGTTGTTTTCTTTCTCATAACAATCTTAGAAAAGTTCTCCTTACTTTTCCTACTTTCTAAGAGTTAGTATTGCACTTGTCCTCAAGAAATTGCCACCAAAGGGAAATCTAGCTGAAGGAGTCTCCTTGCTAGATTGGGGATCTCAAGAGTGGGAAAATGAAAATGAAGAAAGGCTAGGGATTATTTCCTTGCACCATTTCTTACCCTGAAGTGGCAGCATACAAAAATTAACAAGGTTTGAGAAGCCTCATTTAAACAATTTGAGATTCCCGGGGGCTTCACAGGAATCAGGGATGCCAAGAGCTAGAATGAAAAGTGGAAGCCCAGGCCTGAGGCAGCCACATATTAGTATATATATATATATACTGTTCTCTGAGTGCTGGAACCAAGCAGGTGCTTTATAAATGTTCTCATAGTTCATTTAAGCTTAGGTAGGTTAATGAGGGTTGGGGAGAATCCAGGGAAGTGATTAAGATTGGTTATCTCTTAGATAGAGGCTGTTCAGACACTGCCTCACAGAACCCTAGGGTGGGATGGAAAGGAAGAGAGGGCAGGTTTCTTTTGAATTCCAGCAAAGTGACTTTCACCACTTTAGACTATGCTTTCCACCAAAATTTATCTAGAATAAAGGATTCTGAGATTCAAAATGCATGCTTGATAGTCATATTTATAGACTTTTAAGTAGCTGCTCTTCTTAGTGATATACCAAAGAATAACTTTTTTATTCATATAAAGAATTTCCTCTTACATATTTTATGGGGAAGACAGGCTGATAAGTGATTGCAGCAGATGAATTTTTGTGAGGCTGCTGTAATCTTATCTGGTAATTGTATAATTTTGTTTGTTTTGTTTAAAAATTCCAAATTGAAATAAGAATAGGATGCTGTAGTAAAATACAGGTTTGTTCTGACATTAAATTGCTTGGATGAGTTAGTAACTGGTTTTCTAGTTATTTTCTCAGTCTCTGAACTAAAGGTTATAACCAGGAGTAGTGATAATAGTTGTCTAAAATGTGGCTAACTCACTCAACTCTACGCCTTCTGTTGTGAAGATAACCTTTGAAATAGAAATCTAAATCTCTGTGATGGTGAGCTATGGCCAGTCAGACTTCTTTGACTCTGGGTCATGCTTTCCAATACTTTTCATTTTGGGTTACTCTAGTAAATTTCAAATTTTGTTTCAGCAAACCTGAAGAAGAGAGTGAGAATCATTCATAAATTAGGTAGATGAAAGCGATCAGCAGTCTTGAAGTGCCTTAGGTTGGAAGCCACAGTCTTTGCAGACGAGCAAGGGCTGAAAGGTTTGGGTGGGAGGAGTTTAAAGGGCACTTGGGTCAAATGTAAGCTTAAAACAGGGAGAAAATCCCATTAGGAGAAATGCTTTCAAAATGCTGCACGAGCACAAGAAGAGTCTGATCTCCAAGACCAAGTCATCTAGAGATATTTGTGGTAGTGGTGATTTTTTAACTAATAAACTACTCACTATACTTTGTCTTTATTAGGGCATTTAAACCAATTTCATAGCTATTCTTTTTCATCCCTGTGTTAGTGCTTACTTGATAATCAAGATGCACTGTAACATGTAAGGCCAAGTAAAACAAAACTCTTTTTTTTTCTTTTTATTAATTTTTATACATATATCCCCATTGCTTCCCCTCCCTCCCAGGCATACCCCAACCCCCCAGTGTCTGTGATCATTGGTTATGCTTATATGCATGCATACAAGTCCTTTGATTGATCACTTATCTACCTCACCTAACTTTAATCTTTCTGCTGTAATTTCACAGTCTGTTTGATGCTTTATGATTTTTGTCCCCCTGAGAATTATCAGTCTACTCCCTTTCTGTGCTCCTGATTCTATTATATTCACCAGTTTATTCTGTTGATCAAATTTTTAATTCACTTAATTTTTAGATTCACTTGTTGATAGATATGTATTTGTTGTTCATAATTTTTTGGCTTTTACCTTTTTCTTCTTCCTCTTCTAAAAGAGTACCTTTCAGCATTTCATATAATACTGGTTTGGAGTTGATGAACTCCTTTAGCTTTTTCTTGTCTGTGAAGCTCTTTATCTGCCCTTCAATTCTGAATGACAGCTTTGCTGGATAGATTATTCTTGATTGTAGGTTCTTGCTATTCATCACGTTGAATATTTCTTGCCACTCCCATCTGGCCTGCATCGTTTCTGTTGAGAAATCAGCTGAAAGTCGTATGGGTGCTCCCTTGTAGGTAATGAACTGTTTTTCTCTTGCTGCTTTTAATATTCTCTCTTTGTCTTTTGCTCTTGGTATTTTAATTATGATGTGTCTTGGTGTGGTCCTCTTTGGATTCCTTTTATTTGGGGTTCTGTGTGCTTCCTGGACTTGTAAGTCTATTTCTTTTACCAGATGTGGGAAGTTTTCAGTCATTATTTCTTTAAATAGGTTTTCAGTATCTAGCTCTCTTTCTTCTTCTGGCACCCCCACAATTCTGATGTTGGTACGCTTGAAGCTGTCCCATAGGCTCCTTACATTATCTCCACATTTTTGGATTCTTTTCTCTTGCTTTTCCAGTTGAATGTTTTCTGCTTCTTTATATTTCAAATTTTTGACTTGATTCTTGCCATCCTCTAGTCTGCTGTTAGGACTCTGTATAATATTTTTTATTTCAGTCAGTGTCTCTAATATGTCCTTTTTCATCTCCTCTTGGGTCTCACTAAATTTATCCAATTTTTCTAGCATATTCTTGAAAAACCTTATAAGCGTGGTTTTGAACTCTATATCCAGTCGTTTTTTTTCCTCCATTTCTTTTGTTTGTGATCCCTTCCCTTGTCTCGGCATTTTCACTATGCCGGGAAACTTCTGTGTTGAATTCAGCTTTATGATACCAGACTTGCAAAACCAAAGAAGCCTCTGTTGAGCTTGGGAGGGGTGGAATCTCAGGGCTTAAGGGACGGCCTTGCCTTCCAGTCGGCCCCGCTCTCCACAGCCTCTGAGTCTCACATGACTGGGTAATGGCTGGAGCGGTCCTTGTGCCCGAGCACCCGCAGTGCCTCTAGACCGCTGCCCCTCCTGCTCCCCTGCGCACCAGGACCACACAAGACTAGGTCCCCAGGGTTTCGCCCAAAACAGGGGCTTAGTGGAGTCAGAAGTGGTATAGTTGGGAGGGTCTGTCTCCCGCCCCCTCGTGAAAGCCAGCGGCACAATCAGCAATCTACCAGGCCTTTGATCTTTTGCCACTCCCCTAAATTTCCGTGCACTTCTCTCTTTTCACAGTCCAAACTCCCCCCGTATGAGTTTTGGCTGGATCTGGGGTTTAGTGTCATAGGATAAGGGGACTCAATGCCTTTGAGAGTCTCTGTCTCCCTCCCATCAGAGAAAACCAGCCAGGCACCCCGGCACCTGCTCTCTTCACGCGCGCGTCTCCGTACCTCAGCTTTTTGCAGCTCCTCTGGGTCTCTGTGAGCCCCTCTCTTTCCCTCTAGTTGTAGAACTTCCACTCAGCCAGCTTTCCTATGGTTCTGGATGATGTCCGTTCTGTCTTTTGGTTGTAATTTTGAAATTGTTGTGCGAGGCAGCAGTGTAGGTGTTTACCTATGCCGCCATCTTGGATTCTCTCCAAAACTCTTTATTGGGGCATTTAAACCAATTTCAAAATCCCATCCTCCCCCCGCCTCCTTTCTTGCCCACTGATTAGAACACTGATTGTCATTTTAGGCCTCAAGAATGGGGCCTAAAATGCCCCATTTTTAAAGTTTGTTTTTCTGTAAAGGTTGAGAAAAACATTGTGCCTGGCTAGAGTTTGGTGCTCAATAAATATTTGTGAGTAAAAAGTGAATGAATAATTGAGGTATAATACTACCCTATTGGAAAGCATTAAGAACAAAAACAATGATTGACATTAATGTTCACTGTGTCCTCAGTTTTCTTTTCCTTTTCTTCTTCAGGTTTATCCCACCTTTTCCACCTAGGTATAGGTAGATCTTCATGGGTGGCTGTGTACATGTAAAAACACACACGCACGCATGCACACTGGAAATACAAACAGTTTAGAGTACAGAAGGGCAATGATTCCCTCTTGTCATCAGTGCTGCAGGTAATCTATTGCATTAATCAGCCAGCTAGTGGGAAATGCATGGGGAGTGATTATACTATCATACACAATACAATCAGCATGAAGCACTTGTCAAGACCAATACATCAAAGTTTAATTCAGTAATAGAATGAATTAGAGCAAAATGAAACATTGTATTCTCTGAGAAACTCAGGGCACCCATCACAGGTTCTTTCTGAACTCCATAGAAAAGTTAGTATAATACAAACTTTTTATGAATAAAATGGCAGTGCTAATATGACAGGATAGTGTAAACTCTTTACCTTGCTATTCTTATACAACTGTAGTGCTGAAATAGTCTATAATGGTAACCAATGGTAAATTTTATTGTTTTGGGTAGGGCTCCTGATTAATTTTTTCCTAAATTGGTTCTCCCTGATAAGTGAAAGGAAAGGTGTTATACCAGTGGCTCAGGGAAGCACTTATCTATAAATATGGTTGGTGGACAGCAGTGACCTACCCAGAACAGCAGGTGAATTAACAAAAAAGCCTTTTGTTTATAGTGCCTTATTGTAGGCACTGCCATTGAGGAACTTATTGCCTAGTTAGAAATCAGATGAGTAAGTGAAAATTTAAACAGCCCAAAACAGACTAAAACAACCCAAGAAGTGATGTTATATAAGGTAGGATGCATTTCAGAAAATTTTGAGGATAGAACTAATACATTTTATATTACAAGATACTATTCTGTATCATTTTATATTATATATTCAAAGGTAATTCCTTGTCAGACTTGACCAAGCATATTTTTTTTTCAAAAGGACAAATGAATATAAGCTTGCCAGGACTGTTTCAGTTCTCAAAGCCTTCAATTGGAATATAAAGAATGGGGTTATTTGAGCCACAAGTACAGGTTCTAATTCTCATATTTACTAACGGTGTAGCCCTGTACTAATGGTGTAACCTCAGTTTCCTTATCTGTAATATGAGCATGATAATGATTCTTGAGGCCTAAAATAAAGTAATTTAAATAATGCGCATACCACTTTCTCATTCCAAGAGTTTTTTGTCTGTGGGGATAGTAGATCCAGTGGAGAAGAGGCATCCTAAAGACTTAAAGAAATATGTATATGTACATATATAGAGAGAGACTTGAGGCAGGACTGTTGGATGAATCATGGAACTGTTTACATAGATAGCTTCCTTACATAGCCAGTGCAGAGCACGTGGAAATGTTTTTGGAGTTTACCACAGCTCACATTTCTTCACCTCATTAACTGTAGACTACTCTTTTCCTATCGAAATAAGACATTGTCTGTCACTATATCTTCTTCTGTCCTTCCTCCCTCCCTCAAAAATGAGAAGGGTAGTGATTGGTGAATTTGCTGTCTTTGATTATTTCCTGTAGAACCAGGTTCCTAGTGAGGCCAGGCTGTTTTTGATGAATCTTACATGTTAACCCGGTAGCAGTGACACATCAAGTGGGATGGAAAGACCACAATATTAGATAAGGGCCATGGGTTTGCCCAAAGGAACATTATCCAGGATACCATTCAGCTGCTTTGGAATATATGTGGCTTATTTTATTTCTTGACAACAAAATGATGTTTATTTTACAGATTGAGTGCCCTTTTGCTGCTTAACTTAAGTAATCTTAAAAACTCTCTCTTTACAGTATCCCTGAAGTTTTATTTTGAACTTCTCCTTGAGATGTTTTAGTGAATTAAGAAGCTAGCATACCAAATTTAAAGTAAGGGGAATGTTTTTACCAGTTAAACTTATTTTCTAAACATGAGTGACCAGCATATTAAGACTGAATTGTACTGAGAACAATACTATAATTAGGGTCACGGTTTTTGTGTGGCCTGACCCAAGAAATTTTGTAACTACAGTTTTGCTAGCACAACTAATTATGCCAGTGATCTCCTATTTGTGACTGCAATTAGGCATTTCGTGGCCTCTAAATAAGTATAATTAGTTAATTGGATCATGCATGAAATTCTAGCCTCTTATAATAACCTCTAAGAACAAAAATAAATATGATAAATATTATGAATTGTTCTTATATTTGCGGAACTTTGGGAAATACCAGAAGTGCTTGTTTTTCTTTGCTTGTTGCTAGTTCATAAAAATAAACATGATATATTAAAAAGTAGAAATAAACTTCCCATACATTTAACAGTCTTCATTCTCCATCTTTGAAACAGAGGAAAGGTACTCACTGACCTTTCTTATTCTCACTTTTAAAAAAGATAAAAGTACATGATTGTCTCAGCACTATGCTGTACATCTGAAACTAATACAGAATAATATTGAATGTCAACTGTAATGGACAAATTTAAAAAATAAATAAAAAGTAAACAAGGTGATGTTGGTTGCCCTGGCCCTCTGCTCCCTTCCCTTTGCTATCTTCAGTAGCATTATACACATTGTACCTCCTGGAAAACAGGGAAAAGAGCAACATTTATCAAAAATTCCAAAGTGTTTTTTATAAAATGTGTAGCTTTTATTTTAAACTCTGGACTTATTTGCATATTAACAACAACAACAAAAAACATGGAGTAGAAGGAACTTGACTTGACAAGCAAGATTTTTGATGGGGGGAGGGAGAGACAGGGTAGCAATAATTAGAGAATGGCCACATTTATTCAGTCACAGATCATAAGGCCTCCCCAGCAGGCAAAAAGCACACTCAGTCACATGCAGGTGCATTATCCCAGAAATGCTGACACAACTCCCCCCTAACGGACCTCATCGGATATTAACATATTTTCAGAGAAAACAGATTTCAATTGTAAGCTGAGTCTTCAGATTGTTTATCTGATGTTTTAATCTACAGTGAAATTATTTATTTGCTATGCCTATCAGTCCTGAAAAAAATGGTTTTCCTTTGTTTCATTAGGCTCCAGTTAGAAAACTTGTATAGGTTTTTGTTGGATATGCTTTCTATATGTGCATAAGATATGTTCTAAGAACACATGGTTGAAATATAGGGTTTATTGGTTGTACATTTAAGGTGCCTTCATAATTTTAGACAGTAATATGTCATTTGTATTATACTGCTAAAATGAGGAAGGGAATAATGATTCTGTCAAAAGACTAAAAACATTAATCTTGGAAATCATAGATGCATAGCTGCACATATGAATCCTAACTTATAGAAGTACTTTCTGACCACATAACCTGGCAGAAAGCTAAACACCATAGTGTTTAAGAATAATGATTTGGGGGGGAATGTGGGTGTGCTAACAAATCCTGGCTACCATCTTTTAATAGCAGCACAACCTCTCCACTTATCTGAACTTCAGTTTCCTTATCTGTACAGTGAGTTTTTTTTGTGAGGGTGAAATATGATAATGTATATAAAATACTTTGCACAGGGTTAGTGTCAAGTAAATATTCAATAAATGGCAGCTATTATTGTCAGGTGGATAAGTAAAAGTGCCATTCACTTTTAGAAATATGTTCGTTGAACTAGATGGAATGATCTTTGTACCCTAAAGACAGGCATTTTAAAACTTTGCATGTGGACTCTTAATTAGAAACCTAACATGTATAATCCCAATTTTGTTAGTCCTTTAAAAGGGGTAAAACATTAGCATGCACACTAGCACTTGATATTGTATCATGTGTTGGATCCTCTCTATACGTTAAGTTTTTATAATGATTTGTTTGTTTTTGCTTGATTTGGAGCTCTTCTCATATGGTGAGTGGTTTATTTAGATTTGATTATTTTAACTAACATTCTCATATTCACTGATAAATACCTGTTTTCCATTTTGTATTCAAACAAACATTTTATATTTTCTAAAGACTAACTTTATAACATGTTATATTATTTTTTTCTAGTAATTTTGAAAGATTTAAAATAGCCATAGGTTCTTTGGTGCTCTTATTGAGATGTGGGGTCTGTGTTCTCTCCTCTTGTACCTGGGCAGTTTTTATAAATGTTTGACCAACAGAATATGACAGAGTAGATGCTGGGCCAGTTTCTGGGCGCAAACCTGTGACTGGCAGCATTCACTTCCTTCTTTTCAGCAGGTTCCATCATTGAGACCTGGGTTTCCAGGTCAAAAGTCTAGCTATCCTGAAGCAGGCTAAGATGTTTCTAGCTAAAATATATGCATGAGAAAGCCCTTTGTTTCTGCATGAGAGGCCATTTTGGGGCAGGGAGGAGTAAGGAGCAGAGAGAATTTTTGAGCTATGGAATCATGAGATGCAGTGGTACATTGTTGTGGTAAGTGTTAAGTCAGGGTAATTTTGTACATAGTAATAGATAACCAGGGCATGGTTATAACCCCTGACAATATTTCATGCTTCTTCTAATGGTCATTTTTCCAATGCCAAATATCTCTAACAGTGTAGAATATAATGTATGAAAGTGAAGTTCTGTTATTTCAAAGGGATAAAATTGTCAAAAATGAATCTATATTATTAGGAAATAGTGCAACACGGTCCTAGAGTAGTTTACATCTTAATTTTTAATAATTTTTATTCAACAGTGATTCTTCCTCACCTTCATATTCTCCTTATACCACATTTCACTTCTGCTTTTGACTTCTGCTTTTCCCCCTCCAATAATAAGAACTTGGGTTCTGTTGACTTTTGAGTTTCTATAGAATGTGGAACCCTAGTGAAAATCAGAATCATTTGCAGTCAGAGCTCTCCAAACTGTTTTAACCTTTGAGTCTCAATTTCCTCAACACTGAAATCTACACAATGACATGCCAGGAATATTACGTTTTGGAATTGGGTGAACTTCATCATTTTCAACTGTATTATCTTACTTATGTCCAAATAGCCCTATGAGGTAGGTAGGAATTATTATTCCCATTATTTAAGTAGGAAACTGCTGCCACAGAGAGACTAAGTCGGCTTGTCCAAGTTCTCGTGGCTGGTAATCCATATCTTGCCCTTTTAAGATCAGAGCTTGTCAATCAAACATTTATTCTAGTTGGAAGTGTAAGAGGATGTGGGGTAGGGCAAAATGGTGTTTGACGGGAAAGACTGGCCTTCGGGGCATGGTAATTCATTGATTTTATTACTGACACTTGCTCAGAATATGGATGGTTGTCCACTGGCACTGTTATTGGTGCTATGCCAGTAACCACAGAGGCCTTTGTGATGCTTTGTCTTCTGCCTCAGTGTGATTCTGCCCACATTCTCTATTTTGGTCAGGTATATATAGCATGTGAACAGGTTTAAGACCACTCAGTGGATCAGAACCATTCACCATGTGCAAAGAATGCTTTTCTTCTTCCTAGGGAAGTTGCTTTCCTAGTTTTGTTTTACTTGGGCTTGTATGCTACAATGCATCTTTTTGCTGAAATCTCTGAGTGCAGAGTAGGCTGAGTTGTGGAAAGGAGAGGAAAAGCATGCTGGATGGTGAAGAAACCCTAGATGAGAGCCGAAATGTGCCATGGATAATTCAGAATCTAAATGCTGCACACACCAGTGATTTGATAATTGCCTTTATATACTTTGAGGCATTGAAGCTAGGAAAGCAATTTGAAACTATTGAATTTGTTTTCATTGTAACTCATAGCAAATAATTAAGCATGCTCTGTGAAAGAACCAGTAATAACTTCTGGATGCCAGATCTGCTAGCTGCTGGAAACACAAAGTTCTCAGTTCTCCTATATTTGGATGAGTCCTTGAAAGAGTTAATATTTCCAAGGGATAGCAAAAGGAAGTGTTTGATCATCAAAGAGTTTTATTTTTAAAGCTGGGAATGTTTCAGGCATGTATTGGAGAGGAAGGAAATCAGTGCCCAAAGTGGGACTCTGAATTAGTAAAATTTGTAGAATGACATACTCATTTTGGTTAACTTGGTTATTAAGGCTAATTACAGCTTTTGTATTGTTGACTGTTAAGATAAAAGACCATACCTTTTATAGTGAACTTGAATCTAACATTAAGAATATTCAGGATGAAACCTCTCTTTTAGGAAGATAAAAGAATGTTACAGGCAATTTAATAAATTCTTAGGTTTTAAATATTTTCTCATTCTGTAAAATAGAAATTTTCTAATTAGAGAAATGTAAACATGAAAATCTAAGGTGAGTTTTATGAATTTCTTTTTTCATCAAGTCATAGAAATCATTGTTTAAAGTTTCCAAAAATATTTAATCTCTTTGAGATTTAGTTTTCTTACCTTTAAAGTAGAAAT
The DNA here is from genome assembly GCA_011751065.1 of Lasiurus cinereus. Lineage (NCBI taxonomy): Eukaryota > Metazoa > Chordata > Mammalia > Chiroptera > Vespertilionidae > Lasiurus > Lasiurus cinereus. The sequence continues at coordinate 50,815,525 of JAAGEH010002531.1, read as the reverse complement.
ATTAATTCTGATCATGGGGGAATATTGTAATGAGTTAATGAGAAAATGTTTGTAAAACTCTAAATATAATGCCTGTGGCTTACAGTAGGCACCCAAGAAATCGTGACTATTAGTGATAATAACAATTACTTAATTCTGGTTTTCTTAGCGTTTCTCTACTTCCTCAAAAGAACTTTTTTTTAAATATAGAATTGTATTTCCTTGACAATATTGTTTTATCTTACAGACTTTTTAAAAAAAATAAATCTTTATTGTTCAGATTATTACAATTATTCCTCTTTTTTTCTCCATAGCTCCCCTCCACCCAGCTCCCACCTCTCTTTCTGCCCTTACCCCCCGCCATTGTCCTCATCCATAGATGTATGATTTTTGTCCAGTCTCTCCCTGCACCCCCTCATCCTTTCCCCCTGAGAATTGTCAGTCCACTCCCTTTCTATGCCCCTGATTCTATTATATTCACCAGTTTATTCTGTTCATCAGATTTTTTATTCACTTGATTTTTAGATTCACTTGTTGATAGACATGTATTTGTTGTTCATAATTTTTTGTCTTTACCTTTTTTGTTCTTCTTCCTCTTCTTAAAGAGTACCTTTCAGCATTTCATAAAATACTTGTTTGGTGCTGATGAACTCCTTTAGTTTTTTCTTATCTGTGAAGCTCCTTATCTGACCTTCACTTCTGAATGACAGCTTTGCTGGGTAGAGTAATCTTGGTTTAGGTTTTTGCTATTCATCACTTTGAATATTTCTTGCCACTCCTGTCTGGCCTGCATTGTTTCTGTTGAGAAATCAGCTGACAGTTGTATCGGTGCTCCCTTGTAGGTAACTAACTTTTTCTCTTGCTACTTTTAATATTCTCTCTTTGTCTTTTGCTCTTGGTATTTTAATTACGATGTGTCTTAGTGTGGTCCTCTTTGGAGTCCTTTTATTTGGGGTTCTGTGTGCTTCCTGGACTTGTAAGTCTATTTCTTTTACCAGTAGGGGAAGTTTTCTGTCATTATTTATTCAAATAGGTTTTCAGTATCTTGCTTTCTCTCTTCTTCTGGCACCCCTATAATTCTGATGTTGGTACACTTGAAGTTGTCCCAAAGGCTCCTTACACTATCTTCACATTATTGGATTCTTTTTGCTTTTTGCTTTTCCAATGGAGTGTTTTTTGTATTTAAAATCTTTGACTTGATTCTTCTTACATTCTTCTAGTCTGTTGTTAGGTCTCTGTGTAATATTTTTTATTTCAGGCAGTGTATGTTTAATTTCTAGTTGGTCCTTTTTCATCTCCTTTTGGGTTTCGCTAAATTTATCCATCTTTTCTAGGAAATTCTTGAAAAACCTTATAACTGTGGTTTTGAACTCTATATCCAGTCCCTTGTTTTCCTCCATTTCTTTCATTTGTGATGTTTCTTTGTCTCCACATTTTCGCTGCTTCCCTGAGTTGGTAGAGTAGCTTTATGTGCTAGGTGTCCTATATGGCCCAGTAGCTCTGCCTCCCCAGTTACCTGAGGTGGACTCTTTTGGTGCACCCCTTTGTGGACTATGTGTGCAGGCTTGTTGTAGCTAAGTCTTGATTGTTGTTGGTGTCACTGGTGGGGAATTGACCTCCAAGCCAATTGGTTCTGAGGATAAGCTGTGTCAACACGGGGAGAACTTCTGTGCTGGACTCAGCCTTAAGACTTGCAAGATTGTAAAAGCCTCTGTGCTAGGCCTGGATGAGGTGGAGTCTCAGGGCTGAGGAGACAGCCTTGGCTTCCTGTCAGCCCCTGGGTCTCCATGACCCTCAGTAATCGCTGCAGCCCTCTCTGCACAGTCATGCTTGCGCACCTACAAACCTCTACCTTTTTTGGCTCCCCTGAGTTTCTTTGCGCTCCGGGGACCCGTATGAGTTTGGGTCCCCGGGGTCTCACCCGAAACTGGGGTTCAGTGCAGTTGGACCTGGATTTCAGCGCATTTGGGAGGTTTTCTTTTCCTCCCACTAGAGAAAGCCAGTAGCACAATCAGCAGTCAGCCCTCTGTGGGCACACTTTCCTACATACCTCCAGACCTCTGTCTTTCGCGGCTCCCCTAAGTTTCCCTGCACTCCTCCTTTTCACAACAGTCCAAACCCCCAGTATGAGTCTCGCCTGGAACAAGGGTTCAGTGCAGTCGGAAGTGGGGTTCAGTGCACTCGTGAGTTTCCATCTCCCTCCTGCTAGAGGAAGCCAGCCGGCCATTCTGCCCCCATCCTCTCCACCTGCGTGCGTCTTTGTACCTTAGCTTTTTGCAGCTCCTCTGAGTCTCCGTGAGCTCCTCTCTTTCTTTCTAGTTGTAGAATTTCCACTTAGCCAGCTTTCCTGTGGTTCTGGATGATGTCCGTTCTTTTAGTTGTAGTTTTGAAATTGTTGTGCGAGGCAGCAATTTAAGTGTTCACCTATGCCGCCATCTTGGTTTCCTCAAGCTATCTTACAGACCCTTGAGTTTTCCTCAGGTAAAGGTGAAACTCACTGATTCATTGTCACATTATCAGTTCCTTTATATGCAAATCAGTCAGTCCATAATACTATATACATTGATTAATATTTTCCTGATTTTATCTTCGAGTTACTTAAAAAGAACTAGTGCTTAATATAAATTTCGTTTCTAATTCTGTTTTTAAAAATTAGTATTGCCCTTGCATCTTTAAAAAGAACAAATTGTGAAAACAATGGATATGAGATACATATTTTAGAATATGTAATTTCTACATTTAATTTAAAGTTAGCTCTGTGCCAACTATCTTAGCCTTTAGTTGTCTTGGTAGTTCTTTTAAGTAATTTTTAAAATAAATTATAATTCACAAAGAGGTACAAATACAGAATTATGAATTATGAAAATGGATACATTGAAAATAAATTGATATCACATTATTTGTGAATATTAATTTTTTTATAGCTCAGTAATATTCTTTCCTATGCACTACTGTTTGTTTATTCATTCACCAGTTAAAGAACATTTAGGTTGTTTCCAGTCTTTTACATTTACGAATAAAAGTGTTATAAACATTTTTGTACAAGTTTTTATGTGAACATAAGTTTTATTTTGTCTTGGGTAAATCCCTAGAGGGTCATAAGAAACTTCTGGAATATTCCAAAGTAGTTACATTCCTTTGCACTCCTAGCTGCAATTATGAGCATTCTAGTTGAGGATTCCACATCCTCGGCAGCAGTTGGTATTATCAATTTTTACATTTATTTTTTAAATTTAAGGATTATAATAGGGGTATAATGGTATCTTGTGTGGTTTTAATTTGCATTTTCCTTGTGGCTAATGCCATGTATGTTTTCATCTGCATTTTGCCATCTATATATCTTCTTTGATGAAGTGTCTTTACAAATTTTTTGCCTAATTTTTATAGGGTTGTTCATTTTCTTGATGAGGTTTAAGAAGGCATTATATATTGCAGATATAAGGTCTCTGTTAGATATATGGTTTGCACATACAATCCCAGTCTGTGGATTGCCTTTTTATTCTCTCAACAGTATCTTTTGTAAAGTAAGATTTTTTAATTTTGATAAAATCTATCAATTTTAACTGTTATGTATCAGACTTTGGTATTATATCTAACAATATCTTTACCTAACTCAAAGTTATAGAAATTTTTTTTAGAAACTTTATATTTACATTGGGGTCTATGGTTCATTTTGAATTAATATTTTTGTTGGTTTTGGGGTGTTTTTTTTTTTTAAGTTTTTTGGATTTTTAGAGAGAGAGAGAGACATCTATGTGCGAGTGCAACATCTATTGGTTACCTCCCGCATGCCACATGCCCCTACCAGGGATCAAGCCTGAAATCTGGGCATGTATCCCAGTCAACTTCTGGGTGCATAGGATGACACCAATCAACTAAGCCACATCAGCCAGAGGCTGAATTAGTTTTTAATAAGTTTATTGAATTATTTTTTAATGAAGTGTATGGTGCAGGTTTAAGCTCATTTGTTTCAGTACCAGTTATTTAAAAGATTTATCTTTTCTTCTTTGAATTGACTATGAACCTTGAATAGGCCATATTTGTGTAGGTTGAAGTTCTTGAATCCATTGAGCTATGTACCTTTCTTTGACCATTTTTACGTTGTCTTGATTACTGTAACTTTATAGGAAGTCTCAAATATCATGTTAACATACTATGAGTCTTCAGCTTTGTCTTTATTTAAAATTGTTTTAGCTATCTTATATCTATTCTTTCCATATGTATACAGACGCTTGGTAGGGTTTTGAGAGGAGTTGTATTTAATATGTAAATCAGTTTGGGGAAGAATTGTCATCTTAACACTTGAGACTTTCAATCTGTGAATATAGTAACTTTCTGCTTCCTGAGATTGTCTATTTCTTTTGTCAGTATTGTGGTTTTAGGATAGAGACTGTGCATGTTTTGTTAGATTTATAAGTATTTTAGGGTACTTGGGGTTTTTATTTGGTTAATTTTGATATCTAATTGTTCAATAATATTTTAACATACTAGTATAAATGTGCAGTTGGTTTTTTATTTGAATTTTATTGTTTTAGGAGCTTTTTTTGTAGATTAGTTGTCTGCAAATAGAGACTATTTTATTTTTTCCTCTCTAATCTATGCCATTAACCTCCTTTTCTTGCTTTATTGGCCTGGCCAGGACTTCCAGCATCATACTGAATAGGAGTGACAAGAACAGGCATCTTTGTCTTGTTTCAGTATTAAGGGAAATACATTCTGTCTTTTGCCATTATGATGTGAACTGTAGAGCTTTTCTTCTTTTTTTTATCAGGTGCCCTTTATCAGTTAAGTAAGTTAATTTCTTTTCCTAGTTTTCTGAATGTTTTATTTATTATGAAAGGATGTTGAATTTCGTCAGTTGCATCTGTCAAAATGATCATATAGTTTTTCTTCTTCATTCTGTTTATATAGTAAGTTATACTAATTGATTTTGAAAGTTGCACCAGCCTTGCATTCCTGTGATAAACCCTAATTGGTTGTAGTTTACTTTTTAAAAAATATATATTATCTTAATTAGTTTTGCTGATATTTTGTTGAAGTGTTCTGTTTTATGTTCATAACGGATATTGATTTGTAATTGTATTTACTTGTAATGTCTTTCTCTGGTTTTGTTATCAGGGTAATGCTGACCTCATAAAATGAATAGGAAACCATTCCCTTTTCTTTTGTTTTCTGGTAGATATTGTATAGAATTTGTATTCTTTCTATTGTAAATGTTTGGTAGAATTTTCCAGGGAAACATCTGGACCTGCAGTGTTAGAGACTTTTAACTACAGATTTAATTTTAAAAATAAATTTACAACTGTCCAAGTTATTATTTCTTTTTGAGGAAACTAGTTTTTACGGAATTTATCTAAGTTGTAGAATTTATGGACATACAGTTGTTCATAGTATTCCCTTTTGAGCCTTTTAATGCTTCTAGGATCTATAATGATGTGCCCCCTTTATTCCTGAAATTGCTAGTTTTTCTTTTCTTTTTTTAGTCACCCTGAATACAGCTTTAATGATTTCATTAATCTTTTATAAAGAATCAGCTTTTGGTTTCATTGATTTTTTTTTTTGACTGGTCCTCAATTTAATTGATTTCTAATCTTTTGCTTCCTTTCTTGTGCTTTAGTTTTGATTTCTCATTCTTTTTATAATTTCTTAAGGTGGATATGTAGATTATTGATTTGAATCTTCTTTTCGATTATTAGCATTTAATACTATAAATTTCCCTCTGAACTCTTTGATATACTTCATTTACATTTTCTTTAGGTACAAAATATTTTCCAGTTTCCCTTCTGACTTTATTTTTCACTTATGAGTTATTTAGAAGTTTGTTGTTTAATTCCCAGATATTTGGGAATTTCCCAAATATCTTCTTGTTACTTTGTATGATTTTTCTTTCAAATTTATTAAAATTTGCACTATGACCCAGATTATGGACTATCTTAGTAAATGTTCTTTATACATTTTAAAAAGAGTAGGATTTCATTTTTTTTCTATTCATGTTGAGTGTTCTACAATGCTATTTAGTTTAAGTTGGTTGATAGTTGTTTAAGTATTCTTCATCTTTGCTAATTTCTACTTACTTTTGTCATATCAGTTATTGAGAGAGAAGTTTGAAGTCTCCATATACAATTGTGGATTTGTCTATTTTTTCTTTCAAATTTGTCAATTTTTGCCTCATGTATATTGAAATCTTGACATTATATGAAGCATTCTTATTTATGATTCTTATGTCTTCTTGGAAAACTGACACTTTTTATCATGTTGTATCTCACTTTATCCCTGGTGTAGTATTTTTTATTCTGAAGTCTACTTTGTCTGATATTACATAATATGGCCACTTGAACATTATTTTGAAAATGTTTGCATGGTTTATCTTTTTTTCATCCTCCCCCCCTTTAATCTGTGTCATTATATTTAAAGTGTATTTTGAATATAAGCATAGAGTTAGATCTTGTTTTATTTTATTTTTAAATTTTTTTATTGATTCCAAAGAGGAAGCACGGGGGAAAGAAACATCAATGATGAGAGTGAATCATTGATCAGCTGCCCCCTCCTGGGCACCGAACCCACAACCCAGGCATGTGCTCAGACCTGGAATTGAAGTGTGACCTCCTTCCTGGTTCATAGGTTGGCACTCAACCACTGAGCAACATGCCTAGGCTAGATCTTGTTTTTAAGTCAAATTTTAGCATCTCATAATTGGTATGTTTAGACCATTTATATTTAATATAATTATTGATGTGATTGTGATTTTTAGATCTAACATCTAAACATTTGTTTTCTGTTTGTCTTCTGTTTTTATTCCTCTGTTCTCTCTTTTCCTGCTTTTTCTTCTCCTTCTTTGAATTACTTCATTTTCTTAGTATGGTAATTTATTATCCTTTTTGTTTGTATCTCCTTGTATTTTTTAATGTTTTCAGTATTACAACAAACATATCTACTTTGCATTAATGATACCAAATTTTTGGATTGGACCCTGGGTTCTTTGTCCGCCAGAATCGAAGAATGAATCCACGGACAGAAAATGGTATAACAATGATGGAGATATGTTGAAGAACAAGTACTATAGACTTCCACGTGAGGAGAGAGAAGAGGCCCACAGAATGGATTCCCAACTAGGAAGGGGAAGAATGGTCCCACTTAATTCCTTTCCCCAGGGTTTATAAAGACTGCAGATCCCTGTGCCCAAATACCCCTCTGATTGGTCACTATTCCCCTTTGACATGTGAGGTTCTCCCTCCTCCTTCCCTCTGGGCTTTCTTCTTTCCCATCTGAATGAAGGATTTCTTTCTCTTTATTGTGTAAATATAGACCTTTCCTGCCTACTTCCAGTTCCCTTGACTTATGGAGATGTGACTGCACTTGTCTTTGGCTTATGCAAATGTGACTGTACCTGGCTTCTTTGTGTTATGGAAATGTACCTTCTCCCAGTCTGCAGCCACATGCTTCTCCATGGACCTCAATACTAAAAAATTCCTAAGCCTGCTTATATGTCCCCCTAAAATTCCTGCTTCATTAATATTTTGCCACGTTAATAGAATGTATTCCTAACAACCATATAGTTCCCTTTAACTCTCCTTCCTTTATGTTATCATTTTTATGTGTATTTCATCTATGTACATTTAAAACTCCATAAGGCAATGTTCAAATTTTTATTTTCAATAGTAATGATTATTTTAAAGAATTTAAAAGGACAAAAATAGTTTGTTGCATTCACTCAGGTATTTGTTATTTCTATAACTCTTCCTCTATTCCTATAATTCCAAGTTTCCCTCTGATATTATTTCTGTTCAGTCTTGAAGAAACGTCTTTTAGCTTTTCTTCTAGACCAAGTCTCTTGGCAATGAATGCTGTTAGTTTCTAATGAGAGAATGCCTTTATTTCAACATTTCTGAAGACTATTTTTTCTGGATATAGAATTCTAGGTTGACACTTGTTTCTTTTAACACTATAAAGATAATGTTTCACTGTTTTTTGCCTTTTATGATTTCTGATGAGGAATCTAATTATTTGAGTCATTCCTCTATATGGTATTTCATTTTTCTCTGCTTTCAAGATTTTTTTAACTGGTTTTTAATGATTTGATTATGATGTTTGGTCATGATTTTCCTTGAGTTTACCTTTTTTGTGGTTAGCCAAGCTTATTAGATCTCTAAATTAATCTTCAAATTTGGAAAGTTTTGAGTCATTATTTTCCCCAAATTCTTGTCTCTTCTGGGATTCTAGTGACACACTATTTTCCCACCTGCCTTTAAGTCTCTATTCATTTTCTGATTCTTTTTTGTTTTTTGTTGTTTTCTCTCTCTCTCTCTCTGTTCTTCAGATGAGACCATTTGTATCTTCAAGTTTACTTACTTTTCCTTTTGTCTAATCTGCTCTTGATCCCATCCAATGAATTTTTTATTTCAGTTATTGGTGTGTGTGTTTTTTTTCAGTTCTAAAATCCCCATTTAGTCCATTTTTATAGTTTGTATTTCACTTCTTTCAATAGTGCTTACCGTCACCTCATAGAGTACAGTTATAATAGTTGCTATAAAGTCTCTGACTGATAATTCTAACATCTGGTTCATGTTGGTTGGCATCTGTTGATAGTTTTTCCCTTGAGAATTGATCACATTTTGCTGTTTCTTTGTAAACCAAGCAATTTTGGATCTTGGACATTTTGAATATTGTGTTGTGAGAGTCTGGGTCCTATTAAAATCCTCTGGATAATTGTTGTTGTTGTTAAGCATACAATCAGCCAGAGTAGATTCAGAATATAAGGCCTGTTTCACCTTCTTTGGGTGACAATATCAATAAAGTCTTTAAGGCCTTGGCTATGTTTCCTGAGGTCTGTTTCATGCACATGAGATGTTATCAGAACTTGTACCTCTTTGTACACAGAATCCAGGATCCCTTTGCTCCTGTTCCTGAGTGAAAGGCAAGATCCCCCTTTCCCAGTCCTTTCACCAGGAAGATGAGATTTCTCTCAAGTTTTTGCTGAATATGCCATCTATTAGGTTCCTCATTGGGGCGAATCTTATGTCCAAGCCAGAAGAGACAAGAGGGAGGGAAAAGAAAACAGGAAATCATCCCCATATGCTTGCTTCCTCATGTTTTGTTTCCGTAATCTGTTTGCTGTTGTTTACCTTTCAGAGTCCCTAGATTGCTGCTTTTTGTATTTTGTTCAGATTTTTTTGGTTATAATCATGGGGAGAGATAAGCTTTGGTGGGTTTATCTAGTTCAATCACATTTTGTTTTTCAATTGGCATTTAAAAATATGGAAATGTTAATTGTAATTATCTGTGGCTCAGATAGATTGTGGCCACTTTTATTTTCTTGTGGTAAAAGTTATTCACTATTTAAAATAGCAGAATTTCCAAGTGAAGAAGCTTGCTAATATTAAATGTGAAAGAACATAAAGCATCTCTTTTTGACAAGTAAAACACAATGATCATTTCTATCTTTATTATTCATTTAATACAACTGATTAAAATAAAATACAGACACTCACACATACACATACCGTTTCAAAGCAAAGGTGTTATGAGTGGCTTTGAAGTATTGGGATCTACCCTTTTTTATTAGTAAAGAAAAACTTGAACTTTTAAAACTTACCTCTTTTCTGAAGAATGTAGAAAGTAATAATACATTTTATCAAAACTTTAATTCAAATTATGAGTTAGTTATGTCTTCTAAATAAATTCACTTTGGCTTTTACTTTGAACAGCAAGTGGAATTTTGATTAATGTTTAGTGATTTCATTCACATAAAGGCATATATTTAGTGAGTTCATTTATATAAAGATTAATTCCTGGTTAAATCATTTAGGGAAGTATATTTAAGTGAATTTTATTTTTAAGACATTATTGATATAATAGACAGGCATATTAATTAATAAACATATTAAAGCTTGACACTCCTATAAGGATACTAGGAAGTTGTTTATTTGTGTTCATTATTTAGAGTAGCTTTTTTATAGAATCCATGTATAAAATCTGTTTTTAAATTAAAATGGCAAACTGAACCTTGGGGTTGTACTTTTTATTGACTTTTTGCCAAAATGTTACGTAAGTAGAAAAGTATTTAACAATAAACATTGAAATATCTTTTCATCTTTATTTTTAACAGTGTTTCAATCTTTGGTTCAAATTCAGTTGTCCTCCTTTAACTCTGCATGGGGTTTGTGGCTTGGATTAAAGAGATAATTTTGTTATAAAAATGACAGATTTGAATTCATTTTGAAATGGTTTAAAATTTATCATTAGCTGTTAGAATTGAACATTTTTATAATTTTTTTATTTACTGCCATCTCTCCCTTTAAATTAGGTGCTCTGTGGATGTGTATAGTTTTAAATCCCCACTGCAAGTTGGAGCAGAAGGCCAGTTGGCTAAAACAGCTGAAAAAGTGGAACAGTGTTGATGTCTGTCCATGGGAAGATGGAAATCATGGCAGTGAATTACCCAACTTAACCAACGCTCTGCCTCAGGGTGCAAATGCCAACCAAGGTGAGTTCACAGTAATATTCTACTTTCTTCGTATCTAACTAATTGTGCACATACATTTATGGCAGTAACTTACAGTGAATATGGGAAAATAAATTCCCCACTTAAGAACTTACTATAACTCAAAGAATTTAATGTGTTTTGACTGTGACTATGTATTTTAATTTTTACCTGAGACCATTGTGTGCTTTTCTTCATATTCTCAGAATACAGAAGGATTTAATACTTATATATGTTAAATAGGTTATTTACAGTTATATAAAACTAGAGGTGAGGTTCCTCAGCCTGGCTGGCGATCGGATGATCAGGGTCATCTCTTCCAGTCCAAGGGGAGGGCCCGTGGGAGGTTGGCTGTGGGAGCGCACTGACCACCAGGGCACAGCTCTTGCATTGAGCATCTACCTCCTGATGGTCAGTGCACATCATCGTGACCAGTTGACCCGTTTGTTGTTCAGTCAACCAGTCATAATGGTTGCTTAGGCTTTTATATATATAGATTATATGGTATATAAACTTGCTTATTAACTTTAATTTGAATATTTTTAATTTAATAAATCATGGTATAGATTGGTAATATTGAGAGGTTTGAGCAGCTCTGTGTTTTTGTCTCTTTTGGCCAATTAATATTTGGGCTACTGCACAGTCAGTTAAAAAGTCTTAGTTTTATAATATAGCAAGTAAGAATTTTATGATGGTTGGAAGAGAGGTGCTGTTGGCATTTGGACTAGGAAAATTCTTTGTTGTGAAGGATTGTCTATACTATTTCTATCTACTGCAGGCTAATAGTACCCCCTACTATGGGACAACTAAAAAATGCACACAGACATTCCAAATGTCCTCTGAAGAACCTCTGTCTTACATTTCCATCCTGTTTGTTTGTTTGTTTGTTTGGGTTGTTTTTTTTTTTTTTTTTGAGCTTCTCTAGTGGATCAATCCATTTAGCTCAAATACCCCCCATTTTTTTTTTTTTTTTTTAATCTTCCTTGGCTTATTTTTTCTCAGCTATTATAGCATTTTCTCCTCTCTTTCAGAACCAAATCCTTATAGTAGTTAACGCTTACAAATACAACTTTCATTCACTAATTCATGTCACTATTTTTGTGTGATTTTGTGCTGTTGCTACCTTCTTCTATTTTACTTTTGAGATCATTTGAAAGACTTTAAAGTTATAAAAGATGCAAGATGAGAGTTATATGATAACAGAAGGATCCAGAGTCAAGATTGTCATTCTGTGTGTCCTGGAAAGAGATGACAATGTGTTCAGTGCGGATGTGGCTTAGCATAGTGTTTGTACTCAGTCTTTATAAAGAAAGAATTACATGTATTACTCCACAGGGACTTGTCCAATGAAAAAGATGGAAGTTTTAGGACTTGGGAAAGATGATTGGCTGGATCTGCTTTGTCTAGAGGTATTTACCTTGGGAAATCAGTATTTGAAATCTGTAATATCTTTATTGCTCATGAGTTTATGTAATAACTTTTAAGAAAATACATTTACCCTTTATACCCAAATTGTTTTCCAGAAGCTCAGAATTTTCAAGTTTAGCAGTTTCAACATCTTTTGTCTTTCATTGCTAGGAAAGGATATGCCTACATCTATATAGGCAATACCTTGAATCTTTTATTTCTTTATATTTGGAAGTTACTCTTGTTTCACTCCTTAACCTGTTTTTGGTTAAGCACCATCCTAACATTTTACACTTACTTTCTATTTGGTTACTTTCTCCTTGGTTAAACAGGAATATTCCATTGGCTCTCAGAACACCCTTAAACAGTGGTCCGGCCTCCATATAAAACAGTTCATTTTATTTATGGTTTGGCCTAGGGGTATGAAGTCAGGACCTAGTTTCTGAGGGCAATATTTATAGCTGTTGTGCCTAAAGGCAGCAGGGCTCCTGTTTTTAGCATAATGCTCACATCCTCTAAAGGGGCTGGCTGTCAGAAGAGAGCTGAGCAAGCTGCTGGGGAGAGTCTGCCGTGAGAGCCTCTGTGGTGGCCAGCAGTGCTGTTGCAGCTGGGTGTGGAATGTACAGATAGTGGGCAGAACTGCATGTGTTAGTGTATATTGAAGTGAATGTGAAGGGCAAATTAAGCCCTCACTTTGTTGAGATTAATTGTTAGACGGCAGTAACGCTATTAGAATCTCCACACCCTTTGAAAGAGTAGTTTCTTTGACTTTTTAAAATGTATGACAATGACAGCCAATTTTTAATCTTTTTTTATAAAATAACTAATTTTTCCCATTTTACCTTCCTAAATTTCTCAAGTTTTCTTCAATAAGTATGCATTATTATTCATACATTTTATTAAAAATTTGGTTAATGTAATGTTTCTCTTTTTTTTTTTCATCTTCATTGCAAAAATCAGAAAACCACAGACAACTAAGATAAAAATTGACTATAATTTTGCCACCTAATCAAGCCAACTTTTTGGTGTGTGTGTTTACATACATAATCATTTTTTTCTGTTTCCCATATTATTATAAAACTTTGTCTTACATTTTCATTTAAATATTAATTTATTAGTATTTAGCCTTTTTTGTTGTTGTTAAAATTGGTTTTATTGTTCTCTTAGAGCTAACAACTGTCGAAAGCCTAGTGTGTCCTTTACCTTTCTTTATACTCTGACAATCAATTCAATCAAGTGAAAAGTTAGTCTTTATTTTTTTCTAATGGAATAGTATTATTGATACCACAGTGAGGCAAATCACCAGGTAGAATTTCTCATCCTTTTATTACATGCATAACATTAAGTTGCTCTTTTAAAAATCTCCTTTTAGTTTTAAATTCTATTTCTTTGATTTGAGCTAAACAAAATAAATGAAATGACAAAGCCTTTTAAACGTGTGTGAGCTTTGCACTTTGGAATATTTGATCGGTTGACTATGAGAAGTGATGGAACCCATTCTTTATTGGGTAGGAGTATATTTATTCTGCTCAGAAAAGGCCATAATAGATTTAAAAGGCCTTTAAATGTAAGGTCCACTCTTTCCATTGATAAAGATGTACAATTAAAACTACTGCTAGCAAGGAGTCTAGGCAGGGGCCATAACACACACATTAGTATTTATTCCTCTCAAATTATGCCATTGATGCATTTTGATATGTCTGCTATGCTTAGATATATAGATATCTAAGTTGACTTGAGTCCAAACTGAAGTAGTGTCTTTCTGTTAAAGGCCTTCAGAAACCTTTCAGCTGAAGTAGATGAATTTGGACTGAGAATATCTGTGTTTTGATCTTGATTGCCATTGCCTCGCTGTGTGACCTTGGCAAGTCACTTTACTTCTATTTTCTGTTTAATCAGCAGAATAGAGAGGTTGGACTTGATGAGTTCTCAGAGCTCCTCCTGATTTTTTATTTTTTATTTTTATGATTCCCTAATGTCTTAGCCAGAGCTCCATTGACAGGAAGATGAAACATTATCAGCTAAGGAAGTTCCAGATTTTGCTTCTCATTTAATTAAGCCTCAGAACAGTGAGGGTGATATTTGAGCTAAGTAAAGTACACATAAATAAAAGTAGTTCGTTCCCCTAATTTTCAATTGAGGCTCACTAAATTTTGTGCCATAGTTGAAGGTAAGTCTGGAGTGGGGACACAACGGGTAGGAATGCAAGTAGAATTTGGACCATGTTATCCAGAGGAACTGAATATTCCCAGGAGTGTGGGTGAGAACATCCTTTATTCCCCAAACATTTCTTTTCTCCGTCAGGTCCTGAAACTTGAACCCTCTTCGGAGTGTATGCTTCTGCTCTTTTGTGATGCCTGGCATACACTATGCTGGGGACATCACACCAGTCATGGAACCTGCACAGGAGTCAGGAGGCAGCCTGTAGGGGCAAGGTAAGTGCGCTGGTTTGTTTTGTAGCTATGTTGTGTGGCTTTGTGAACTGTTAAATATATGCATTTATGCCTTTTGGGATATAAAGTGGCATTTAATCAGTATATCCCAAGAAGCATAATAGTTTTAATTGTGCAAAACCGCACAATATAGTTAAAAAATACAACCAAAAGCACAACCCTTCTACGTATCTTTAAAGGCTGATTGCATCTTCCTGAAAGGTTCCATGGCTGGTGTCACATCTCTTATGTAGTGTTTGTGAGAGCTGTTGATCCCATCAGGGCAGCCCACCACAGCACCTCCGAAGTGGGGAGCAGTGAGTTTTCGTGTAGTTTTTTTGCCAAGTGCCTGCTTTGAGTGTATTTGGCATGAAAACCAGACTTGACAGTTCTTTTTGCAGGATGCCTTTAACCTTAGCTTGATGGCTGCAGAGTGTTTGTGTTGGATAAAACAAGTGAGTGAATGGTGGCTCTTTGGGCTAACTTGCCTCCTAGTATTAGGAGATGAGAATATTCACCCTCCATCCTTCTGTATAGGGGGTGAGGACAATGCGTGTGGGTTTGCTCATGAACATCTGGCCACAGAGTGGTATGACTGATTTATTCACATATGAATAATAGCTGACACGGCTTTCTGAATTGTGGAAAAAACAGATTCATCGAACAGGCCACATCGGACGGTGTTCACCCGAGCCATCGAAGCATGCGATCTCCACTGGCAGGATAGCCACTTGCAGCACATTATCAGCAGTGACCTATACACCAACTACTGTTACCATGACGACACTGAAAACTCCCTCTTTGACTCCCGTGGGTGGCCCCTCTGGCATGGTAAGTGCCCAAACCGGAAAGACATTTCCATGACTTACTTCTTTGTGTAGTTTCTATAGCATTATTGGAGTGGGAGGAGGAGAGCTGAGGGATTCAATGGGAGATGGATGAATGCTTGGCAATAGGAGCTGAGTTTTTTATTCAAATCAAAGTTTAGAAATGGTTTCTTGTGATTTTTTAATAGTACTTGTGTGTTGTGGGGGGGGCACAGTAGTGAGGGGGACGGGACAACTTACTGTTAAATCCTGTTTTTATGGATATATCTGATATTGGCAACTTTCTCTTGCCCCTTAACTTTCTGTTTTTAGAACATGCTCCTACAGCCTGTGCAAGAGTGGATGCATTACGTTCTCATGGGTACCCCAGAGAAGCATTGAGATTGGCAATAGCTATTGTTAACACGTTAAGGCGGCAGCAACAGAAACAATTGGACATGTTCCGAACTCAGAAAAAAGGTGAATGTGAAGGAGTTTGTTTTCATTAGAATGAATGGGATTCTTGGTGATGACATCACTAGGTTTTGTGCTCTGTTGAGAGAGATGGCTTTTTAAAATGAAAGTGATGGGGATGGCAGTACTTAACCACTCATTCAAAATATTTAATACCTGATCTTTGAAAAATTTTAGGTATTTTTCCCCCCTGACTTAATATTGTAAAATGTAAAATTTTTTTATTTTGTACATTTTTCATATTATATGACATGGTATGTCAACTTCTGTTTTTTAATTGAAATATAGTTTATATATAGCATTATATTAGTTCTGGTGTACAGTATATTGCTGCACTATTTATATATTTCAAAATGAATAGTCCAATAAGTCTAGTTAACATCCATTACTACATATAGTTAAAAAATACTTTTTCTTGTGATGAGGATGTTTAAGATCTATTCTCTTAGCAACTTTCAAATACACAATACAGTATTACTAACTATAATCACCATGCTGTTCATTATATCCATCCCCTCACCTCTGGCAACTGCCAATCTGTTCTCTGTATTTGCAAGTTCAGTTTTTAAAAAAATACTTCATATATAAGTGAGATCATATGGTATTTATATTTATCTGACTTAGTTCACTTAGTTCAACTTCTCAGTTTTTAAAAACTACTTTTTAAATTTTATTTCTCCCATTTCTATGTTTTTTCACAAATTTTTGTGTGAAAAGAAAGAACAAATAGGAAATACTTTGTAAAATTTTATCCTCGGTTTCTATCACTTGACAGTAGATATATTTGTATAAGCACAACACTTCTCTTCACCATATATATATCCTAACTAATAAAAGAGTAATATGCAAATTGACTGTCACTACAACACACAAGGTGGCTACCCCCATGTGGTCAAAGATGGCTGACCCATGTGACACAAGATAGCAGGCAGGGGAGGGCAGTCTGGGGGGGGACTAGCCTTTCAGGGGATAATAGTTGGAGGGGGGGACCCAGGTTTCAGGGGAGGGCAGTTGGGGGGGGACCAGGCCTGCAAGGGAGTACAGATGTGGGGGGGGCAGGCCTACAGGGGAGGGCAGCTGTGGAGGGGGGAACCAGGCCTGCAAAGGAGGACAGTTTTGGGGAGGGGGGATCAGGCCAGCAGGGGAGGATAATTGGGGGGAACCCAGGCCTGCAAGGGAGGGAAGTTAGGAGCAACCAGGCTAGCAGGGGAGCAGTTAGGCTTTGATCAGGCTGGGAGGGGAGTGGTTAGGGGATGATCAGGCTGCCAGGCAGAAGCAGTTAGTGGCAATCATGCAGGCAGGTGAGCTGTTGGGAGCCAGCAGTCCTGGATTTGAGAGGTTTCCCAGATTGGAGAGGGTACAGGCTGGGCTGAGGAACACACCATTCCCCCCCACCCCCAACTCCCCCATGCACGAATTTTGTGCACCAGGCCTCTAGTGTGTGTGTGTGTAATTTCCTATCAAGCATATATATTTGGTTGTTCCCATATTTCTTTTTTCATACTGGTTATGTATATGAAAGCCAATGACAGAAACCAAAAGGAAAGACCTTTTTAAGGAATCTAACTTTTATAAATTTTAATACATTATGGTAGGCCATGCTTTATTTTTATGTACTGATAGTTGATTGTCCAAACCAGAAAAGTTCTAAAGGAAAGTTGGATTCATGAAATGGCTCCTTAGCAATTTACATGCAATTTTTTAATATATTTTATACATGAATTTCGTGCACTGGTAGGGTTCTTAGTGGCTGCTGTCTGGCTTCCCTGTCTTCTCCCCAAGCTGGCCTGCCCCCTGATCGAACTCCCGGAAGAACTCTGGTTAAGGGAACAATCTGCATACTATGCTTTTATTATATGGGACTAGAGGCCTGATGCATGAAAATCATGCAAGGGCTTGGCCCCCGCCACTGCAGCGGCTGCCTCTGCCTCGGCCTCCGCCATCACAGCTTCGTCCAGACGGTCATTTGGAAGGACGATCAGGAGGATGTCTGGTCTAATTAGCATATTATGCTTTTATTATTATTTGATTGCATATAGATTTTATTATGCTCTTTTAAGAAGTACCTATTACCATTACTTTAGTAAACACTAAGATGTAAAATGTTGCATTTTTTACAGCAATGGAATATGTCTTTAAAAATATTTGCAATTTTTTTTCCAACACTTGTAATTTAAAGAACTTGAACGTGCTAACATTTGGTGAAAAATGAAAGGGATATGTTTCATTCAAATGATATCTTCTATTATAGTTCTTTTTTGTGGCAAAAGGGCTCCCTTACATGGCTCCCTGATCCGTGATAAGGAACAATTTCATAAGGTGATAGGGAAATAAGCTAATAATATTCATGGGTGAGTCCAAGTCTGACCCAGGCCACAACTGCCCTCTGCTCTCTAGCTTAGGTGATCCAGTGAGCACTGACTCTGAGGGCATCTTCTTAATAAAATTGTAGAGTTATCCAATGGTAATTCTGGGAGCAACTTTTTAGTCCTCTCTAATATCACTCCTAGGAAGTGAGGGGAATTGTCCCCAGCTTCTCAGGTGATAATTTGGAGTTGACATTTCCTCATACAACATAATTTAGAAGTGTACATTGTAATGTTAACACTGTACCCTGGGCACATTAATTAAATAGATGTTTGGGGGGCTTTGCTAGGAGGTTGGTACCATTTATATTGATTTACAGATGTATCTTCCAAATTCAAAATAGTTCACAAGTTGGGGATTATATATACCTTTGTTTTTTTATTTAATTCAGTATTAATTTGTTAGGATGCTGCTTTAAATGGCAAAGCCTCTCTTCCCTTTGCTTCCTTTCATCTCTCAATTCCCTTTTCTTACACAGAGCTACCCCATAAAAGCATAACCTTGATAACCAATCTGGAGGGCTGGGTTGGACACCCTCTGGACCCGGTAGGCACTCTTTTCAGTAGCCTTATGGAAGCCTGCCACATGGACGATGAAAGCTTCCCTGGATTCTCCAATTTCACAGGTAAAAAACCTTGACATTGGTCTCGTGTGCCCTTTTTTCTAAACTCTGAATGGCAGTGGTCATTTTTCTTCACAGTTTATTTTATGAATCCATACAGTTAACAATATCTACAGCTAGCAAGAGAGCAAGGAAATAGGTACTCTGCTTTTCAGGCAGGCTCAGATTGGACAATTGATAGCATGTGTAAAGAACCTTAGGAATATTTATTCTCTTCAGTGGTTGTGCATCTAAGAATTTATTTGCATTCATGACTGTTTTCTAGCATAAAGATATAAAATAAGGATGTGCATAATATGGGAGTGAGAAAGGATTGTCCCTTTGCTGCTCCCACGGTTGTGTGAGCTCAGAGGGTTTATTATCTCCCCTCCATATTGTCTTCATATTGTCTATTGTGGTGGTTACCTCCATGGATTATGAGTGACCCAAAACTCCATTGGGAGGGCAAAAGGTATGACTGTGAATGTGCTTTCCTTGGGAGTTCAGTGGTTGAAAGTTTGTTAAACGTTCTAATGGAAACAGAGATAAGAGAATCCTCAGAGAATCATTACTATTGTGATAACTGATGACTTTGATGACAAAAAGGCTCTTGAAATTGGGTTACATGTATTGTATTCTCTACTGTTTTTATTATAAATTTTAACATTGTGATAAAAGTATGCAATATTTCTTTATTGTGAGGCTTTTAAGAATTTGTAACTGTTGCAGTCATCATATAATTTTACACTTGTTTAAAAGTTTTCTCGTTTTTAAGTATTCTTAGTGTCTCTTCTTAGATTTATAGTTTTCGGTGGTGATTCATTTTCAATGGAAAAATATTTATAATATTCTATCCCCCAAAACATACACATCTAGTTATTCATTTAGAAAACATAATGGAAACCTATGCATTTTTTTTTTGGTCTTCTTCTAATTAAGTCAATAATTCATTTACAAGTACTGGGTAAAATAAATATTTGTCCCTGAAAAAGTAGTTTCTGAACTCTGATTTCTTTTGTGACATTTTACAGAGAATATGGGACAGTGCAAATCTCTGGAATACCAACATCTACCTGCACACAAATTCTTAGAAGAAGGGGAATCCTATTTAACACTAGCTGTGGAGGTAGCCCTGATAGGGCTGGGACAGCAGCGTATCATGCCTGATGGGCTGTACACACAAGAGAAGGTTTGCCGGAATGAGGAGCAGCTCATCTCCAAGCTTCAGGAAATTGAATTGGATGACACACTGGTGAAAATTTTTCGCAAGCAAGCAGTCTTCCTATTAGAAGGTAGTTTAATAACGAGTTTTCCCACTTATTTAACCAATTTTATTAATGTTGGGAGTACTATTTGAATGTATTTAGTATGGTGGTTATCCTGGTTGTATGGTCAGCGAGTGTTCATTATCCAGTTATAGTATTAATAAAAAAAATACAGATGTTCAAATTTATATCATTTTATTTAGGTGGTCACATAGGATAGCCTATTATAAATGAGCCCCATTTAATGCCATCAGCTCTGAAAAGGACTTTTTATTTTGGCTTGTTGTTCCTGAGATAAATACAAGTTTGATATTTAGTGAACTATTGCTGGTAGCCATATTCCTCTTTGCTGGATCAATTAAATAATAAAATGGAAATTGATTGGCATTTCTCTGAATTATTGGCTATTACATGACGTCTGGGTTTTGAATATGTCATTTGCACATGCTAACAAAGGACTGAAAGCTGCAGGAGTGGATCTCCACTGTGCTGAGTAATTATTTCAGAGACTTCATTAGGATTAGATTCAGCAAGTTAAAGTTTCAGAGACCCTCTAAGGCAAAGCCTAATTTTCTTTTTTTCATGAGGTTAAGAGCTAAAGTGCCTAACAAATTTGGCTGGCATTGTTTTAACACAGTTTTGTGTGTGTGTGTGTGTGTTTTTCCTTGAAAAGACTAAGTGTAATTAGTATGGTAGCCTAATCTTTTGTGTAAATTTAAGTGATGTCTAATTGATAAAAATGACTTCTATCTCTCAAGTACACACTTGTCATTATTATGGGATTCTCTCTGATCCATAGGCTCAAAAAGTGTGCTGTCTTAGTCTTATATTCAGAACTATTACATATGGGGAAGGAATTTAGAGAAAATAGCATTGCAAAACTTCTTTTGTTTTTCCAAAGCTAAAGATCTATTTGAAAGAAAATATTTTCACCCCAATACATTATACACATTTTAGAAATGCATTCTAAACTGAAAATGTTTTTAATAACCTGCTTAATTTTAGTAAAAATTCTTAATATTAACTTTTTGAAGCACTCTGCTAAAGTTGTTTTTTCTTCTTCTTCTAAAAAGCCCATCTTGGCAAATTTCAGGTGATCTTAATACTTTCATTATTGTTTTCTTTTACTTTCCTCTCATAATTTCTTTTGAGATAAGCAAAATCATTAGCCACAAGCTTTTTTTTTTATGCTGTCATTGACTCTTAGTAACTGGCTTTTGGTTTCTAATATATTGAAGGGTAGGAACAGGATGTATGCTTTTCAGTCTTGAGGGTATCTGATATCTGTTTATCATTTACCTTCTTAAATGTTCTCCATGTTCATTACTCATGAATAATTTTTAACTATCTTAGTCTTTGATTAGTTCATGCCTCCCCATTTAAATATTTTTATAAGAACTGTGCCTGATGAAAAGTGTTGTTGACTCATCCCTGCTCGGCCCACAAAGAGTGGGTGGTGCAGGACAGTAAACAGACAAACAGGGAAAAAAGGGACCCTTTCTGTCAACTCCAGAAGATAGGCACTTCATGGTTGAGTTGACTGCACTGGCCACCAACTTCTTTATGCATCAATGTACTCCAGGAATTTCAGGGGTACAATAGTTAGCAGACTCAGATATCAGAAAAGCACTTCTGGGGAACTTACTACCAAATTTCAGTCTTTCATTGTTCAATATACTGATTATTGAATTATACTGATTATTAAACCACAAATAATTCGGTGATACCCAACTGAATGTTTTGCTTATTGAGAAGTGTCATAACAAAGTGCTGGTTATGCATTCTGGCTTTTCCTGCATAGTGAACAGGTAGCTTGATGGTTTAAGGGAAACAATTGGAATGAAATGGAAGAGACTTGAAGAAAATTGTCTACACATTTACTGTATTTAATTCTTAAGTAAAATAGAGTTATTGTCTTAGTCTTTGGAGGCTCCCATAGCAGAATACTACAGACTCGGTGGCTTAAGCAGTTGAAATTTACTCCTCACAGTTCTGGAGGCTGAAAAGTCTAAGGTCAGGTGCTGGCCAGTACAGTTTCTGGTGAGGTCCCCTCTCCTGGCTTAGATAGTTGACTGAGAGAGAGAGGGTGCATGCATGAGAGAGCTAGCTCTCTGCTATCTCTTCCTATAAGGACATTAATCCTATTGGATCTGGGCCCCACCCTCTGACCTCATTTAACTTCATTGTCTTTATGAAGGCTCTTTGTCCAAATACAGTCACATTGGGAGTTGTGACTTAGACACAATGAATTGAGGTGGGAGATAATCAGCATTCAGTTCATAATAAAAACAAATAATTTGGTCTTGTTATATGAACTAAAGGTTGAACTATAATGCTGTTTCAACTTCTGAAGAATATTTGATCACTAAAGCATTTTTAAATGTCTTAAACACAAGAAAAAGATGAATAGGTTTGGTAAAATTAGAAATGTAGGATGAATTTTAATTTACCTAGGTTAAAAAAGTGGTTTACTTAGAACAAATACTTCAAAAATACTAAGGAAATTTTAAAATAAACTCTATTAAAAATTATCTATAATATGTAATGTTCCATGCTCAGTGCAGTAACTCCTTTCATTGTTTCTTCTGAACTGCATTTCTTGCATTTTAAACTCTTCACCAGACTGATTTTTCTCAGAGAAAACAAATGCATTATGTCCTTTGAGCAGTAGTGTCATGGTTCATAATTCTAGAAATCATGAAACAGTTTTTACCCAAAGATGACATGGAAACTAATTTATTTCACAGTTTACAGTAACTAAACCTCAAGGTACGTAAGTGGAAAGAAGTTCAACTAACCATTGTGGTTTCCTTTCAAAATTTAAAATCTGTATTGCCCTTCATAGGGCAGCATTCAGAGAGCACAAGGGAAGTCAGCTCTGCCACCAGCCCTGTCATAACTTACTAAGAAATGAGTTCTGGCTGCTTCCATGTAACTTTGCTTTTAAATTTGGTCTTTTGGAGCCCAAAATGTGCTAAATTTGCAGTTATTTTAAGTTTTTTCTTTTGCCTATGGTGAGTATCAAATGGGTAACTATTCTCTTATTATTAATCACTTTCTGAGAATCCATATTTATTTTTGCTTATTAGAAGCAACAATGTTTACAGTCTTTGTATTGGGAATTGTGGTTCAGAATCCTCCCCATCCCTCCAGAGCATCTTTTCCAGAAACCCGGCTTGTCTGTGCCCCTGGGACTGAGGAACCAGGCACAGGTTCCAAAGTTAAACTGCAGAGTCATCTGTGCATTTGAAAATATGGATGCTGGGACATACACGTATACAGAGGGTGTTTCTTGAATTCAGTGAGGTTTTATACATCGGAAGGTTTCTTTCTTCAAAGCAGTTAAAAATGTGAAAAAGCTCTGCCCTTCAGTTCTTTGATTCTCATTTCAGCTGTGGTGCGGTTGAGAGATTGTTCCTGAAATAAATTTGACATTAGATACTATAGCCTATAGAATCATTTTTTACTAAGAATCTGTATTCCTTCTACTGTGCCACTTAGATCAGCGGCGCCAACCTTTCAGACCTCACGGACCACCCATTGATGACCACTGCCCCAAAGGTTTCCTCAAACCAGCGGTCGCCAATCTTTCAGACCACCAGTTGGCAACCGCTGACTTAGTTACATTCTTAACCCGATTAGCTTGTATATGTTGCAGTTTTACATAGCAATTTTAAGATATACTTTACAAGAAGTCTGAGTTCCTTTTTGAGGAATGTAAAATGTGTATGCTCTCTTCCCACAGCCGGACCATATAGTGGTTTAGGCGAAATAATCCATCGGGAGAGCGTTCCAATGCACACATTTGCCAAGTATCTCTTCACCTCTCTCCTACCTCACGATGCTGAATTGGCATACAAAATTGCACTGAGAGCAATGCGGTACGTATTCACAGCCCAGCTGGGCAGATGCAATCCAAATTCCCCCCTGGGAGGAATTTCTCATTCATTCGTGTTTCTTGTAGGCAGCAAAAAAATCTGAAGAACATATTTATTTATGTTTCTTGGATTGTGTAGTGGTTTGTTCTTGGGCCATGCGCTTGTTTGACTTCCGGTTAAAAGTAAAGGAAGATGGTATCCTTGACTGCTGTCATACCTTGCGCTCCAGTGGAGGTTGATGGGGCTGGGATTGTTTCTAGTGCTGAAGGCATCACTAGGTGAGCAGTTGCTGGTCTGCCAGGATCTGCTCCCCTCAGCACTGACTGCTGCCATCTCCTCTCCAGGCCCTCCTCTTCAGCAGTAACAATTGCAGTATGTTCTCTGCCACTCTCTTTCTATTTTTACTTCTCTTTTAAAAGTTAATTCACCAGATAATTATTTTTATTGCAAATCTGTTCTTGGTGAATATTTTTAGTGACTTCAAGATTGTATTTGTCATTCTTACTTCTAGCCTATTCTGCTTTAAAGACCTCAAAGGAATATTTACCTTTCTTAAAACATGAGCTTTTGCCTTAAAAAAAAAAAATTAAAGCACTTACGTGTTAAAGTGCAGATTAGACCTCATTATAGTCACCTAAAGACAAAGTATGAGCATTACCTAAAAGTTTGAGGTGCCAGAGAATAGTTTGATCCCATACAAACTTTTTACCAAAGATTCCATGTCTGTAACCAGTATAGTAGGTTCAGAATCAAGCTCTTGCCTTTTTATGTGTGTAGCTGGTCTCTCAGAGGCCTTTTTTGGTACAGTGATAAGGGTGTGTGTGTACTTGTGTGTCAGTGTGTTCTGAGGCTGACAACTTTCAATTTCACATGCTTTCCTTGGCAGTGTGAAGTTTCATTTATTTACTAGAGAAACCTTATAAATGCTCTTGTCTATTTTTAAAATACCAAAAAATAAATAAATTTAAAACTAACATAAGCAAAGGTTTCCCACCAAATTATTTTATACACTTGGATTGTATTTTAACCAGTTAACTGCCATGCATCCAAAGACGCTTTTATCTCACTTTCCGTCTATAGTAAAGCACCCTTACTAGTAAGTTCCTATTCCCATGTTTGGAAGCCGAAAGTTGTCAGTTAAAGACAGATGCTCAGCTCTATACCTATTCAAATCTGAGAGTTGTGCTTCTGTATAAAGGGAAGGATGCTAATGTTATGATGCCACTAAATGCAATTGCTCTGACATTGTAAAGTTTAAGAGGAAAATAGCATAAGGTTTCTCTGTGGGTCTGGCTTATGCTAAGGCTGACACTCAGATACTCATTTATGATTGTGCCTGATTGCTGCCCAGCCAGTTTGTTCATGGGATACTTGGAAGGGCACAAGGGAATTGCTTTCCCACTTCTTCTCTTCTACCTGCCACCATCCCCCTGCCAAAAGGACTGCGTAGTGGGACCTCCTAGAGCATGGTTCTCAACCTTTCTAATGCCGCGACCCTTTAATACAATTCCTCATGTTGTGGTGACCTCCAACCATAAAATTATTTTTATTGCTACTTCATAACTGTAATTTTGCTAGTGTTAATGTAAATATCTGTGTCTTAGGCTCTACAGCAGCAGTTTTTAACCTGTGGGTCACGGCCACTAGAAGGGTCACCTAAGACCATCGGAAAACACAGATATTTACATTACGATTCATAACAGTAGCAAAATTAGAAAGGTTGAGAACCACTGTCCTAGAGCATCTCAGGACAACCAAGGGAACCGGAAGGAAGAGAGACCTGTAGCTTACTTGCTGCTTAGTCTTCTGGAAGTAGGTGTGCTGGCTGGGGAAAGGTGTTTTCAGCGCTCATTTTCTCACCTTTCCAGGAGGTTAGTTTCTTCTACAACAACTCTGGAAAGATCTGCCTGTTCATTACAGGAATATTATGGGTGTTTCGTTGTTGTTTTTTTAAACTAAAGAGCAACCCCACCAAAATGCTTATTATTTAATTGCTTACCTTGCCATCCTCTAATGCTAACATCTCTTTGTCCCTAGATAAAGGGAAAGATAATGAGGCATTTGATTTACCAGTGCAGTACCTGCTCTGGGATGGGGCCAGCCTCCCACCCTGACCCTGCTAACTCTTCTTGATCCCCAGCTCTTATTCTGTAGTTCCTAATACTGGGGTACTTGAGTGAAGATCAGTGTTTTGATGATTATGAAGGAATTATTTCCGTTATAGCTACTATATTCTAATCTTTTTGGCAGTTATATTTG
Source organism: Lasiurus cinereus (assembly GCA_011751065.1). NCBI lineage: Eukaryota > Metazoa > Chordata > Mammalia > Chiroptera > Vespertilionidae > Lasiurus > Lasiurus cinereus. Next base: position 50,789,577 of record JAAGEH010002531.1, on the reverse strand, counting down.
GAGACAAATAATTAAGCATGTGCTTTGTTTTTAATAATTCTTTATTTTTCAACATATTAATCAAAGATTGAAATGGGAAACACATGGAATTCACATGAGATTGTCAAGGACAAATACTTGGATAATATGCATTCATCATCTTCTGATATATATGATAGAACCTATTCTAACTATAAATGCCTGAAGGAATAAGGATCTTAGTTTTTAGAAAGTATGAGTAATGGAAAGGGAGTCTTTTTTTTTTTTTTACTTATGTTGTGTTTTAGTAAGTTAAGTATATACATCTCAGTTATCCACCAATCCCTGACTGTTGTAATCTAAGTCTTAATATCCACTTCACTGTTCGTTTTCTATTAATTTCTATTTTTTAATGAATGGTAAGATTCAAAAACTTTAAAGTAGGTAAATGTCAAGACTGAGTTTCATACTTCATTATTACATATCTTAATTTCTTTGAATTGTGCAATTTTCTGAATGATGTTAAAGAAAGGAAATCTCTTAGGTTTAGATAATGAGTAATTAACAAGATGACTTTGGCATCCAGACAGCAGAGTGTAGCTGTACCAGCAGCTCCTCCTGCACAAGGACTGACCAGTTCTCCCAGCACCTACCCACTCCTCTGGCTATAGGCTAGTCCCCGTGGCAAAGGTGATAGATGAATGATAACCAGGAGCCACCTACCCTGTCTCTTCTTGTTGCAGGTTACTAGTATTGGAATCTGCTGCTCCAGCAGGAGACCTCACCCGCCCACACCACATTGCGTCAGTTGTTCCCAACCGATACCCTCGTTGGTTCACTTTAAGCCACATAGAATCCCAGCAGTGTGAGCTGGCATCCACCATGCTAACTGCAGCCAAAGGTATTGGGTTGTCCTGAGGCCTCATGATTATTTTGTTAGTTTTGCCTTTTTGTTTAAGGGTCATGTTTGCTACCAGATTCTCAGTAGTGGTGCTAATACTGGGTTGTAGGGAATACTTTTCATTAGTGTTAGCTTATGGGGCAAAATAGGTGTTGCTCATTTGAGCCTGGCATTGTCCTCATTTAACTGCATCATTAAACCGGTTGCTGGCAAAGTTTAGATTTAGTTGCAATGCAGTGTGAGTGATGGTTGAGATTCAGAAGGAGATTGAAAAGTTCAATTACATTTTTTCTCTCCCTGAAATATTCATCAAACATATATAAAAGTAGGAACTAGGAGAGCTATTTGTTATCTCGTGTTGGTCCTGGGTCACATGTGTTTTTAGTCATTGAGAGTTTGTCTCAGTGTTTCTTTTGGGTGAAGCTGAGATTCATTGACATGGCAGTAACTTAAGTTATAACATCTGTGCCATCTGTAAACATTTCAGGGAAATTAACTTGTGCTTTATGTTTATTTTATTTCCTTTTTAATTCCCTTTGTATGTGTGTGTTTGGTATGATTTTTTTGTTTGTTTTTTATTTTGCTTTGACTTGATTTGACTTGGTATGATTTGGTTTTTCCTTGTTCATTGCAGGCGATGTTCGGAGGCTGGAAACAGTATTAGAATCCATCCAGAAAAACATTCACTCCTCATCCCACATCTTCAAGCTTGCCCAGGATGCATTTAAAATAGCAACTCTCATGGATACTTTGCCAGACATCACTCTTTTGAAAGTGTCTCTGGAGCTGGGCCTGCAGGTGTGTGACTAATGGGCTTTCCTGGGATACCAGCATCTTGAGGTTGTTTCTGTTTGCTTACTTGGATTTTTTTAGTACAGGTAAATGAGTTGGGTGCACAAGTCTGTTAGACTTTCAGGAAAGCACTGTGCTTCAGAGCTGAGGTCATTTCCCCTAAACCAGGTACTGCCTGAGGTGCAGGGGGCTGCTGCAATGACATTTCGAAGGCTGATTTGATATGTGTCTTTCAAATAAAAAAAATCATTTTCTTAATTATAGCCTTAATGGCACCTTTAATGAATGAAGAAGAATTATTGTTCATTAGAGCCTTAAATAAAGCTATCATGTATAATAAAGATTCAATTGTTAGGGGTAAATTTTTAGAGGAAGTATGAACTTTTATTGATGTTTGCATTTTCATAATAAATGGGTAGTTCAAGCTCTTTTTTTATTTTATTTTTTATTTAATCCTCATCCAAAGAAGGGGAGGGTATTTTTTCCCATGATTTTTAGAGAAAGTGGAAGGGAGGAGGTTAGAGGGGGAGAGAGAGGAGAGAGAGAGAGAGACAGACAGACAGGTGTTGATGTGAGAGAGAGATATCAACTAGTTGAACCTGCAGTCAAGTTATGTGTCCTTGTCCAGTAATCGGATCTTTGGACCACAGGCTGACACTCTAACCACTGAGCAACCAGCCAAAGCACTCTTTTTTATAACCCTGAGAAATTAGGTAAAGAAGGAGTGATGAGGCCAGGGGCCAGTTTCAGCGTTCAGCAAGCTGCTTAGACATGTTACTCAGGACATTTTCAGTTAGTTATGCCAATAGATGTTTGCTTTATTATAGTTTCTGAAAAGATTACTGTATAAACCCAGAACTGTAAAGTTTATATTCCTACTTTTCTCAGGAAATCTCTGTATACATTTGTGGGGGGGTCCCCCCCCCCTTCCTTGAAAAGCAGTGGAATAAATTTTCATCCTCTAATTACCTAAAGTATGGAGAATGGAATACACTGATTAGATGACCAATCTGGTTTTCTAGTTATGGATTCTCCTTACAGTAATTAATAAAGTTTAAAGAATTGTATTACAAGAAAATGCAGTTACCCTATATAGTACTATACGAGCAGAGGTTATAGGTGATGAATTGCATTTAAACAATAAAATAACATTTTAGAAGTTTCTTTATAAAAATAAATTCTGATTATTTGGCTTATTTCTTTTGTCTCTTAAAGGTATGATGCAGAAAAAAGCACACATTAATACAAGTTTTCCAGATATTTGGAATCCTGGCAGAGTTGGGGGATAAGTGGCAGGTTACTGAGAGTTTGCTCCCTGCCTCATTCCTTGTAGGACACAGGAAGAAACCCCACAGGGCCTTTCCAAGGCTTTAGGAGGTTACATGCCTAGATTTTCTGAATCTTAAAAAATGGGGGAAATAGAAACAGAGGGATATTTTATCTTGGGGTCACTTATTAGAAAGTGAAAAACAAAATCAGATCACTAATGATACCAAAGATGATTTCTTTCCAAGGACCTGAGGTTATTTTCATACTTCCCAGACAAGAGAACCAGAAACTGAAATAATGACTAAAATACCTCTGCCATCTGAGGGTTTGTAATCCAAATTACTTCAGGGGAGCCTGAGAAATCTAAAACCATGAAATGGTAAATCTGGGGAGGAGATGAGGCCTGGACTGTTTTTAATGCTTCAGCCCAGGTCTCTTATTTTGCAAATGAGAAAAGTGATAGAGTGACTTGCCCAGGATGCCACATCTGGTTAGTCGACCCACCAGGAGTGTGGACCTCCTTCCTCTCTGGCCGGGACAAGGCTGGGAGAGCCATGGTCAAATTCATATGCAGAGCTTGTTCTAAATATGGCTCTTCGTCCTCCTGCTAATAGGGGGGAGTGCTTTGTAGTTATACCTTGGAATGAACTGTTTTATACTTCCATTGACTTGGGATAATCTTCCAGAACATTTTGTTTTCCTGTCGTTCTTCATAGGTTATGCGAATGACACTGTCAACCTTAAATTGGCGACGGCGGGAGATGGTCAGGTGGCTGGTAACATGTGCTACTGAAGTGGGTAGGTAAACTTTGGAGGAGGAGCTTCCTCAGATCCCTCCTGTCAGATTTAACTTCTCAGCTACAGGTACAGGAACTTCTTCCCTCTTTCACCTTGACTTTTCCAGGGCTCTTGCTGCTCCAGCAACCACCAGGGACCCCCTTCCCTCTAGCCTTCAGTTGTACAGACTTGCATTGCCCTCTTCCAAACTGTCAAGTATGTGGGGCTTCAAACTCACTAAAATGGAATAAGTCAGCGAGGAAACACTTTTTATCCACTTGGTCTGTCACTATTAAGGTGCTTTTAGTAACTTTTTGTGGTAATCTGGTTTACAATTTTATATTAAAGGATTCTAGCGTGAATCCTTGGTGGATTGGAGCCCACCTTTGAAACTAACTTGAGACTGGATTAGTGCTTCAGTCCATTTCAGTAAAAATGATATAGTTGCTTATTTGCTCGGAGTCTTTTCTTCATCATCTCAGGGCTTGTCATGGTGCCCAGCAGAGAAATGACCACTGGGTATAGTTCAGGTGAGCTCTCAGATGTGTGAGATATTGTAGCTAGCCCTAAAAAGATCCTGTAAGCTGTAATTGTGAGACCTTTTAGCCACCTACTTCCCCTCTGCACCAGTAAGTCAGTGCTGAAAAACTACATTCCCAGCAGAAGTGCTAACACCAACAAAATGGTGGCTGTTGAAAATAATATATGTTGGTTTAACTGTCCTCCTGTTTGCATCAGAAAAGAACACATACCTCTTGCTGAGAGGACACTACCATTTCAGTATATAGATACTGACACAGCAGATACTGTAAAGTCATTCTTGTTATTCTTCTTTTATTCATTTGCGGTGGTTTGTTATTTTGGGAAAAGGTAAATTGGTCTCAATATAAAAATTATGTTTAGATTATTGATGTGATGCTTAAGAACTGCCACACAATTCCCCTTCCTCTACACTAAGATATATGCCTAATTTCCCTCTGCAAGTTAGTGCTTTCTCTTTAAACACTCACCTTTAGGACTTTTCTACAGTTGAGACATGTTGTGTCTGTGTACTTAAAATGGTTATTTTCAAGTCTTTGTCAGCCATTTTCAACATCTGAGTCATCTGTAGGTCTGCTTCTGTTGAAGTTTTTCTCTTGATTATGGGTCACATTTTCCTTCTTTGTATGTCTTAATCATTTTATATGTATTTTAAACTTACACACAAATACACACACACCACATAAAAACTACCTATTTTATTGGGGGTTGTGGTTTATCTGAGAAAAACTACAAATTCTGTAGTGGATATCTGGCAGGAAGCCCCAGTGAACTGGAACTCATTAGCAAAGAGCCATTGTCTGAAATGGCAAGCAGCACAGTGCAAATACCAGCTACCGAGAGGAATTAGTTCTGTTTTACAGGAAGTTCATGTTCCTTTCAGGCACTTCACTGAATAACAATCCATAATAACCTTATTCTAAAAGGTTGCTCCCAGGCACATTACCTTATAGGATTTTCTGGCCTAGCTCATGTCTGGTGATAGTTAACAATGTAAGCATTGATTATAAAGTGAAAGTAAGGCCAGACCTCTAGGCAGCATCCTTGTCAGTAATAAGGCTTCTCTGTGCTCCTTGCAGGTGTTTATGCCCTGGACAGCATCATGCAGAGCTGGTTTACGCTTTTTACTCCCACCGAGGCCACAAGTATAGTTGCAACCACCGTAATGTCCAACAGCACCATTGTCCGCCTCCACCTGGACTGCCATCAGCAGGAAAAGCTGGCCAGCAGTGCCCGGACACTCGCATTGCAGTGTGCCATGAAGGACCCTCAGAACTGCGCCCTCTCTGCGCTGACCCTGTGTGAAAAGGATCACATAGCCTTTGAGACGGCGTACCAAATTGTTCTCGATGCTGCTACAACCGGCATGAGCTATACCCAGCTCTTCACGATAGCACGGTACATGGAGCACCGCGGGTACCCCATGAGGGCCTACAAGCTGGCCACTCTGGCCATGACCCATCTCAACCTGAGCTACAATCAGGACACGCACCCTGCCATTAATGACGTTTTGTGGGCCTGTGCGCTCAGCCACTCCCTGGGTAAAAATGAGCTTGCAGCGATAATACCTCTGGTGGTCAAGAGTGTCAAGTGTGCGACGGTACTGTCAGACATTTTACGCAGGTGCACTCTGACCACTCCTGGCATGGTGGGGCTCCATGGAAGGAGGAACTCTGGTAAGCTCATGTCACTGGACAAAGCCCCCTTGAGGCAGCTCCTGGATGCCACGATCGGGGCCTACATCAACACAACGCACTCGCGGCTCACCCACATCAGTCCTCGGCACTATAGTGAGTTCATAGAGTTCCTCAGCAAGGCCCGAGAGACCTTCTTAATGGCGCATGACGGACACATTCAGTTTACGCAGTTTATTGACAACCTGAAACAAATCTACAAAGGCAAAAAGAAACTGATGATGTTGGTTCGGGAGAGGTTTGGTTGATAGAACTTGTATGAATGGGGTGGGGGTGGGGGTGGGAGGGATGGTTTGTTTTTACTTGAGCCTGCCTTTGTATCCTTTTTAACTTAAAGAACAGAGCCACACCGGTATTATATGTGTATAGTTCTATTGCGTTTGCAGACTAAATTGTCATGTTGTGAAAGTTTGTGTGTTCTTAATTTTTTTCTTC
>JAAGEH010002531.1:50718211-50780711 GCA_011751065.1 Lasiurus cinereus | reverse complement strand
TCAGTAGTGTTAAGTATATTTAATTGCTGTGAAACAAGAGCTCCAAAACTTTCTCATCTTGCACAACTAAACCCAATATCCAGTAAACAACTGTCCTTTTTGTCTTTCCCCAAAGTCTATTTTTATGCATTTGATTTGAATTTCTTCTATCAATTACTTTAGAGACTTCATAAAAGTCACAGTATTTGTCCGTTAGTGACTGATTTATTTCACTTATCATATGACCTCAAATGTTCATCCATGTTGTAGCATGTGACAGGATTTCCTTTTTAAAGACACAGTATTTTGCAACTCTCTCTTCCATACTCTCCTTTTAGTTCGGGTAGATACAAACACAGAAGTAACATTGACAATTTTTTTTTTAAGCTACAGTTTTCAGAATATTTAATCCCTTGAAGTTTTTTTGAGATTATTTTTGACATCCTGTTCTAACAGCAGATTCCAGATGTCAAGAGGTTAAGTCAATAGGTAAAATTTAAATAAATCCATGATGACATTTTAAAATCTCATGAACACCAAGTAAAAGTTAAACAACAACAACTATAAAGTGGTATGAGGATTGATTCTTTTTTGCAAGTTTATTCTCATTTTTTTGAAAGTGCTGCCCAAGTGTAAATATAAATTCAGGTGGGTCTATTGAAACCACTGGGACATTTTCATAATGAAGTGACTGCTAAAAAGTCTGGAGGAGTGGCATCAAAGGAAGAACAAGTTGACTTGTAATAGCCAAGAGTTGGAGATCTCTCTCCCCTGATGAGAAATTAGTCTGCGCCGTCTTGCGGGGAGGTCTTAGTTATTGTGGACCTTTAGAATAGATGAGACCGAGGATAACAGACAAGTGAACTCTTTACTCTCCTGTCTGTCCCCATTTTAACCCACATGCTTGCATTACCGGGACCTGCTTTTCAGTTATGATTGTGGTCAAGTACATAAACCAATTTGATGTGTCATGTTTTCTTATCTTCCAATGGACCAGTGCTAGAAAAAATCCTGAAATTGTTAAAATTTGAACAGGAAGGAGAAATGGAAGGAGCAACAAACTTGGATAATTCAAAGGCGAGAGAGGATTCCTAGTTGGGGACTGGACTGTAGAATTCTGCATTTTACTGCTCTTGATTTGGGATTTCATTTGAGAAGAGAAGCTATAGTTTCAAGGTGGAAATGAATGTTTCATGACTTTAACTCAAGTTACTGAAGTCAATATTATAATATACAGTAGCAAAGGAGAACGGGGTTTTTTCTGAATGCTGAAAAAATTGTTAAATGGCAGCTATGTCAGGGATTAAATGTGAGAAGACAGGAAAATGTAGAGAGAAACATTAAGTAATCTGATACATTAAGAAATGTGACGGAGGTAAAATTTAAGGTGAATGGCTTTACACCAGTATGAGGACTAGTTCAAGCCAATGTCGGTAAAATAGGTTGAAATGTGAGATATTGAAAAGGTTCTGAATGGTTCGTGCAGCATATTTTTGTGTGCCTACCACATGAACAAAATGCCTATTCTCATGGAGCGGAAAAGACATTCTAAGTGAGAGGAAAACATCCATAAATAAGATAGGGACAAGCAGGGGTAGGGGTGCTATTGTAAGGACTTGGGAAGATTCCTCTATGAAATATGAACAGACAGATGCCTGAAGGAGGGAGCTGGCCATGCTACTCTCTGGGAGATGTTGTGTTTGAGGCAAAGGGAACAAGTGTAAAGACTTCAAGGAAGGATATCTTTGTACTTACACCTCAGATCAGCAAAGGAAAGAGACTATAGCTGGGGCAGAATGGGGTGGAGGAGGGTGAGGTAGGAGGTAAGTAGAGAAGGGGAGTTCAATTAGATAAAAAGTTATTTTTTCTTTTTATTCCTATAGGAAATTTATTCCCCTGTATTTGAAGGATCCAAAATAGGACAGTCATGATCTGATTTAAATTAGAGACGGGAGCCATTTACTGGCTGCTGCATGGTTACAAGGGCAAGAGAGAAGCAAGGAGGCTATTAGGGTAATTGCGGCAAGAAACAAAGCCTGGATCCTGTGGGGTCAGTGGAGATGGTGGCAAGTGATTAGAGCCTGCCCTGGCCAGGTGAGGCATTTCTTTCTTTTATTCTTTTTTTAAAAATATATTTTATTGATTTTTTTACAGAGGAAGGGAGAAGGATAGAAACATCGATGAGAGAGAAACATCGATCAGCTGCCTCCTGCACACCCCCGACTAGGGATGTGCTCACAACCAAAGTACATGGCCTTGACCAGAATCGAACCCTGGGACCTTCCAGTCCGCAGGTTGACGCTCTATCCACTGAGCCGAGGCATTTCTTGATATTATATATAGCATGTGAGAAAGAGAGGCATTAAAGACTCCAACATTTTAAACTTGAGCAACTGGAAGGAAGAAACTGCTAGTAACTGAAATGGAGGCAATGCCAGGGAACAATCATTTGGAGGGAGATTCAGAGTTCAGTTTTGACCATATCCAAGTTAAGATGCCTCTAAGAAACCCAAGTGGAGTTTTCAAGTAGGAATTAATTCAGGAAAAAGAGTAGGGTTTGACCTAAAAATTGGGGGCTCTCTGGTTTTAAAATGTTAGCTGTAACCATGATCCCAAACAGAGTCCTAAAAATGGCATTTCCCTGGTTGAATTGTTGCTCTGATGTAGATGTTTGCCTGTCCTTCCTCACCTTCCTGACTTTTACACGGTGGCTGCTTCCAGCACTCAGTTCTCTGAGCGCTTCTTATCTTTCATACTGACTTTATTATCTTAAAATTGTTTGCCACAGACAGAGAACCAGCTTCTGATTCTTACAGTTCTCTACCAGAGAGAGACCGTTCTCTTCGTTCCAGTTGGAAAACCCCCAGGAAAACCCCGGATGTAAGGGGCGAGTGGGAGAACACAGATGTGACTAAGCAGGGGTCCTGTTTCTTGGAGTGTGGAAGGAACTCCAGAGAAGAGAGATTTTTTTTCATCTGTGCAACCGTCATTTTTGCTGTTTTCTATGCTGGAAACAATAATAGCCTACCGATGGGCAGCCTTATAGATATATACAGCCTTACAAATATATACTAATTGCCTTATGAATATTTTGACTCTCCTACTCTGTGCTGGCTTTTGGCAAACGTTTAATATTTTCTATGTTTTGGAGGATCTTGGCTTGCTTAACTGTCAGATTAGGAAATAATGGTCCCTATTCCTCTCTACGTTTACCTTTATTTTTCTTTGCCCAACTTTTTATTCTGCAAATTTTAAACATACCAAAAAAAAAGTTGAAACAGTCGTGGAAAATGTCACCTCCTAAATGTTCACAGGTGCTGTAAAAACTGAAGCATGTTTTGGCAATTTTTGTTCATGGGTCTCATAACTCAGTGTGACGAGATGCAAATCCCTTCTGCTCAGGGAAGCAAGCTCTAAAACAGGAAGGGAAGAAAGCCTCTTTCCTCTTCATGTTGCATCAATACCAAACTGGAAACATCTTCCTATTGTAGGTAGGGGAAGTAGGAGGAAGAAGAAAAAAATCTTTATGAAAGCAATTGTTTTATTTCACCGTGTGTATTAATAATTTCATTAAATGTTCAGCTCTACTGATGAACCCTAATTTGAAGGATGTGAGGCACGTACAAAGGAATTTTGCTTTTCCTCCATGGATGTTTGTAAGTGCGCTGCTGGCTTGTGAATATGTCCCTTTAAGTAATATAAAATGTAGCAAAAATGAACAGCTTGAACTTTCTTCCATTTTAGAGTAGTGCATTGAGCATTCAGACAACTGGCTCCCAAGTCACACACATAGGCAATCAAGCTCTATTGCTTCTCATGGAATTAATGATTGTGTTTATTGAGCATGGCTACGTTCTTAGCACTGTAAAAGGCCAGAAATGTAACACATAGTTCTGACCCTCAAGAAAAAATGCCACAATGAATTTTAAAATGGATGAAGCGAGGTGTGGAACTTTTCAACAACTATCTTGCTCAATTGAATTTCCACTCAATAGAGCAACATGACATGATCAATTTTGTCTTCATTCGAACCAAGGAAATGCAATAAAAAAATGTATTTATTTATGTCAGAGAGGAAGGGGAAGTTAGAGAGAAATAGAAACATCAATTATGAGAGAGAATCATTGATTGGCTGCCTTCTGCACACCCCTCCTCCTGGGGATCGAGCCCATAACTCAGGCATGTGCCTTTGGCCAGAATTGAACCTGGGACCCTTCAGTCCACAGGCCGGTGCTTTATCCACTGAGCCAAACTAGGGAGGGCAGGAAATGCAATTTTATGTGCAAATGTGATATGTATGTACATATGTGTGTGTTTTTGAAAACAAGATTGAAGCTTATTAGCTCAGATAATAGTATTCATTTTCCATCTCTGGATCCAAGTTGACTACTGTAATGGTGATTCTGCTAGCTTATCACCAGTCAGGGGTTGAGGAGCAAGTAGTGGAGGGGGAGGATAAGCCCATTAATTTTTTCACGATGATAAATACATTTTGTTCTCCTTAACCTATGGATCATCTTACATAGCATGTTTATCACAGCATGGTTCGTGGACCGCCTACTTTAGGACCACCTGAGGGGCTGTCAGACATGCTACTTCCTGGACCTCAACCCACACTCAATGATTCCGATTCTCTTAGTGAGGGACACAGCTTTCAAGATCTTTCCTTGCCTTCACAGCCAACACTCCCAGGTCTGCATAAAGGATGGAGTATGAAACAAGGACTAGAAAAAATGGCTGGGAGGATGTGCTGCTGGCCATGCCAGACCATCCCCCAGATGTCGGGACCCGGCTCTCTGCCAGCAGCTCTTCTCAGGGGCACTTCTCTCTAGTGATTCCCGTGTGTTGCCCAGAGGACAGCATTTGTTGTCATGGTCAGGGGTGCTGCCACACCCAGATGGGACCTAACGAGAGAATATCTCTGGGCTATTTGCTGGGTGAGCTCCCTCCTGGCGAAAATCACGAGACTAGAAAACATTCAGCAAAAGAGTTTTGGAACAAAATTTGAGGCATGGCTTCCAATGGCAATACATTATTAGGATATATGCACCCCTATGTTCATAGCAGCACAATTCACCATAGCTAAGATTTGGAAACAGCTGAAGTGCCCATCAGCAGATGAGCAGATAAAAAAAACTGTGGTACCTCTACACAATGGAATACTACACGCTGTAAAAAGGAAGGAACTCCTACCATTTGCAACAGCATGGATGAACTGGAGAGCATTATGCTAAGCGAAATAAGCCAGTCAGAGAAAGATAAGTATCACATGAACTCACTCATTTATGAAATATAATGAACAACATAAACTGATGAACAAAAAAAGATCCAGAGACAGAGAAGCATCAATCGGATGCTTAAACCTCAGAGGGAAGGTAGTGGAGGGTGGGGGTAAGGGGGAGAGAGCAACTAAAAGATTTCTATGCATGCATATAAGCCTAATCAATGGATATAGACACCAGGAGGTGAGGGCATGAGGGGGGGTGGGGTGCAATGGGGTGATAAGGACACATATGTAATACCTTAACCCAGTGGTCGGTAAACTCATTAGTCAACAGAGCCAAATATCAACAGTACAATGATTGAAATTTTTTTTGAGCGCCAAATTTTTTAAACTTCTTCTAACGCCACTTCTTAAAAATAGACTCGCCCAGGCCATGGTATTTTGTGGAATAGCCACACTCAAGGGGCCAAAGAGCCGCACGTGGCTCTTGAACCGCAGTTTGCTGACCACGGCCTTAACCAACAAAGAAAATAAAAAACACATTATTAGCCCATGTACACAGCATCTAAAAAACCCAAGGGAGCCTGGAGAAAAGGCGTAGTAATCTTGGAAGACACGCGCCTTCCTAAAACCATGGTAAGCGGTTCAGTTTCAGACGGCCCTGCCAACCCTGGCTCCCAGAGCTGAAACTGCACCTGTGTCCACTTTTGAACCATTCAATTGTGCCAGATGATCAAATGCTTTTTGTCTTTTACATGTCATGCCTCAAACGCTCAGGCCCCTCACTGGCAGCGAGACAAAGCCATTGAGCTTCCATATTGGAAACCAGTAAATTTAATTTGTGGATGAAATTCCCCAAATCAATTTTGATTGCTGTCACTCTAGGAGATGTGGGGGGACTCAAAACTGATGACAATGCGTGAAAAACATTTCGTTAGATTGCCAGACAGAGCATTCACACTCGTGGTCTCCTTGCCCTTCAGGTCCCACTGGGTTTCCATGAGCTTCCTGCCAGCGGCCCGGGTGAAATTGAAGTGGGGGCAGCGCGCTGCTCTTTATCTTGATGACATCCTCAGGGCCTCTTTCCCGAGCAGTTGTTCTGGCGGCCCTGCGGCTCCACGGCGTACGTTGGAAAGGCAATGTGTTTGAGGCGTGGTTGGTCCCCTCCCGGCCTTTCTGCACAAGAGGCTCCGTGGAGGAAGTGGCTGCCTGTGTTTGCAAGGTGTTCCCAGCCAGCCGTGCTCTCGCAGTGGCAGCACTGCCCTTGCTGACTGAGCCACTGAGTCCCTGTCTGACCAAGTGAAGGGAAGAGGAAACCAGACAGGCTCTCGGGGCCTTTTCTTTTCTATTTCAGGAGGCGTTTGAAAATATCCGCCCACACAACTCTGTGACCATGTGAACTGTTTCTGCTGGTCTGAAACCCAGGCTGGCCTGCGCATCGGAATCTCCTGCAAAAGGCTTGTCCTGTAAGAACTAGCTTCATCAAAAGATAATAATTTGAAAGAAGAATCAGTGCAGTATCTATGTGAACATGTTACAAGAAAATGATGAGGAAAGGAGTAAGAAAAACAAATGATAAGAAATAAGCATCAGAAAAATGTGGCCATCAAATAAATGAAAATTATGACCATATTACCTTGAATGCAAAAAAAAAAAAAGTTAAGTTGATCTAAGATCTCAAAGCAGTGACGTAAAAGCTCAGGAAGAGAAACAGCTATGATTACTGTTATTGTTATTGTTATAGTCACCATCACCATCATCATCTCCTCTATCGAATTCACAAACAGACCTTAAAATGTGCCCATCATGGTTCAGGGTGCTTTTCATATTGACCCATCAGTCCTTACAACAGCCCTATGAGGTAGATGCTCTAATTTTACTGAATTTAAAGATAAAGTACCAAAGTAACTTAACCAGGGTTATGTTCTGATCCAGGGAATCAAACCCTGGCTTCAGAGCCCTCACTTTTAAGCACTATGAAAGGAGTGAGGAGTTGGACAGTCCAGGGAGGAGACAGAAATGAAATTCACATTGGAATCAGAACAAAAAGAACAACTGCAGATGAAAATATAACAACACAAAGAAAAGGATTAAAAAGCAAGCAAAGTGAATTGGACATGAAGAAGAGTTGACAAGAATAACATAAAAATAAAAAATAGAGCATCAGTCAAGTGAAATACACAAATAGTATTGCCTTATAAAGGAACCAGACAAATAGGAAAAAAAATATACTCAAAGAAAAGAATATTTCTAGAGCCCTAGACGGTTTGGCTCAGCAGATAGAGCGTCAACCTGCAGACCAAACGGTCTGGGTTTGATTCCAGTCAAGGCATGTACCTTGGTTGCAGGCTCCTTCCCAAACTGGGCCCTAATTGGGGAGTGAGCAGGAGGCAACCGATCGATGTGTTTCTCTCACATCAGTATTTCTCTCTGTCCTTTCCTCTCTCTTCCACTTGCCCTAAAAATCAATTAAAAAAAGAAAAAAAATAGTATTTCTAGAAATGAAAAAGACTTAATTTCTACTATGAAAGGGCATACCATGTCCCAAGAAAAACTGATGTGCTAAGTATTAAATCATAGTAAAGTAACTAGACTTCAAAGGTAAGGACCCTGTGAGCATTCTAATCAACAGGAAAAGTTGCCTCTTTAGGGGAAAACATCAGACTGACCTTCAGCTTCTCCACAGCAATGGGGGACACTTTTCCAAATCACAAAAAGAAAATGTGAGGAATTCAAGAATTTCATACCCAGCAAACATGTGATGAAGCATAAAAGCAGAAAACAAACATTTTCAAACATGTAAGACCAGCAAGTCCAATAACCACTTTCTAAAGCAACTGCAAAAAGGCAAATTTTGTTTGACCAAAAAGGAGACCAGTGAAGAAACCTTGGCAAAGGGAATGGTGGTGTGCACTGAACCCGTACAACTACTGGACTAAGAATTACTATATCTGTAAAAATCATGATTGTAGCACAGAATGTAAGTTTCATACACCGTTGTAATATAGAAGTAATATGTTTCACCAAGGTTCTGGAAGGAAAAAAAGAAAGCAAACACACTGTTTTTCAAACATTTCAGAAATGAAGTCAAATAATATTTGAAGAAGGTAAGTGACAGCAATATAAATGTATTTAATTGTAAATAATTAGAACTATTAGATAGTTTTCAAAATTGTTAAGTAGAGAATATAAAGTTGACAAGGCCTTTTAAGTTCTATTTGTTCTAAGGGGAAGCCTAGGCAAATAGATGGCATGGCTTCTAAAGTCCCTCACTCTCCTGCCAAAACCAGTTTGGCTCAGTGGATAGAATGTTGGCCTGCGGACTGAAAGGTCCCAGGTTCAATTCTGGTCAAGGCACATCCCCAGTAGGGGGTGTGCAGGAGGCAGCTGATAGATGTTTCTCTCTCATCGATGTTTCTAACTCTCTCTCCCTCTCTCTTCCTCTCTGTAAAATATCAATTAAAAATATATTTAAAAAATAAAGTCCCTTGCTCACGGTAGCTGGAGCCTCCCCACCCTCCTCAGGTTCCCATAAATTGCAGAACCAAGCATGACCAGGGCAAAGAAATGTTCAATATCTCCAGGTCCTCAGCCAGAGACTCAGCGGAATCATTTGGTTGCTAGTTAGAAGTAAGTCCTGAATTTCAGACTCACACCCTCATCCCTGTTCAAGACTGAGAACCTGGCTTGTTCCTGCTAGGGAACGGCAGGGTATAATTAATACACACTCAACCACAAGTCTGTACAACAGCCTGTGAGAGATATTGCCCCATTTCACCTTCAGAAAAGTCTTAGAAATCGGCACAGAAGGACTAAGTAGCTTGCTCAAGGTCACGCAGGTGCAGACCTACCTGTTATCAGAGCTTTGTGCTTTCAACCGTAACACATACACGAACCTGTTTCCTCTCTTGAGAAAGTAGTCCTGAACATTATGCTCAGATGTTAGTTTGTGGGCACGGATATCATTAGGGTTCGACCAGCCATGTTATTTTTTGAAACAGTTTTATTGAGATATAATTTACATGCCATAAAATCCATCCATTTAGAGTATGCAACTCAATGGCTTTCGTATATTTTACACAGCTGTGCAACCATCGATGTAAGCTTAATCTAGAACATTTTCATCACTCCAAAAAGAAATCCCACACCCATTGAGAGTCACTCCCGGTTCTTCCCACCCTCTCTCCTACGTAAGCACTAATCTGCTTTCTGTCTCTGTAATCGGGTTTGCCTATTCTGGGCAAAGGGTGACACAGCTCATGTTGCAACAGCCATGAGAAGCTATTGTCTGTTCAAATTCTCAGCCTTCCCCTACCTCTTTGGCTGAAGATGGTTTAAGGAGGGCTCCTGCCATCTCCAGGAACAGAGACACCTAGTTATTTCCGAAGAAAAGGGTTTTTTGTGGGGTCCACCCTGATGGCACCCAAAGCTGTCAGATCTTGAGGAAGCTCCTAGACCAGGAGCTTCTTTGTAAGACGGCATCTGGGCTCCGTCCGTCTTTCCCCTCCACGGAGACGTTTTGCGCAGGCCCCAGTGTGTGTGGCCTCAGTGGGCTCAGCTGTGTTCACTGGGAACGGCTTAGGAGCCGTTTCTAGAGCTCTTGAACAGTCTGGGAATGCCATGCACTTCTGTCGCTGCTGGGTCAGGCGCCCCACAGCGGCCAGGGTTCTGCTGTGAGGCGGCAGCCTGTACCTGTGCGGCATCCCTGGCCCAGCACCAGAGCTTCTCTCACCGCTGTCTCTCTCCCCCCCCACACAAAACCCCCCCACCCTCAGGAAAGCCCTGTGGGAGTGGAGTCTGGCCATCAGGATCCCTGCTCACATTCTCAGGGGCGACCCAAGACTTAACAATGAAAACATGAGAATGACTCATGCGCAGAGTTTGACTCTTGCTGCAATTTGACCAAATGCGCACCCCATTTCCATCAGGGTGTTCACCTGGCCGCCGGTACCGTTCCCCACCCTGACAGCCTCTGGTCTGAACTCCATCTTCCTCTTCCTCAGCAGCAGCTCCCTGGTCCCCCCCAAACCCCGTCCCCCCAAGTCTTGCTCTGAGCAGTGGCCTTGGGAATAATGGCTTAGATGAAGCCAGAGGTGTATTTCTTCAGACGTTGAGGTACACCTGTGCTACCGTCATTCTGACGCAGAGGCCAGACTGCCCCATCTTCCCACAGAGGCCTCCAAAGGGGCTGGCAGCCGGGATGATCGGAGGCCTCAGGAGCCTGGGACCGGGTCGGTCTTCCTCCTCACTCAGTCAGTTGGAGGCTGGGGAAGCCACACTAATTACATCAACACAGGATGAGCGGATGCTGAGGTCTCCCCAGCCTGTCGCAGCCGCTACTTCATAGGGGCATTGTCAGTGGTAGTGACCTGTTTGATGGAGGCACAAGGCGGGACTAACCTATAAGGAAAGTCAGGAAACAGGTGCCCTGAGGAAGAGTGAGCTCTGTGGACACCCTGACCAGAGGAGAGCGCCAGAACCGGGGACATCGGCCTCGTGGACAGGGGTGTGAGTGCCCCAGGCATTGGAAAGGGACCACCCCACCCTCCTGCACATCAGCAGCCCGGCTTGTCCATGGGCCACAGGAGCCCATACTTGGGCTAAGTCACCATCACTGACAGAGACCACAGGATATAAGAGACGATTGATTTTAAAGCTGGAAGAACATCATCCAGCCCTTGAACTGTGGGTCTACTAGTGACTGGGTGTCTGGCAGCTGCTCTAACAGCACCCTCTGCCTGTCACAGGCTGGCTTCCCAGCTCCTACCCATGGCCTTTGGAGAAAGGCCAACAGGACGATAAGCTGAAAGGGACATCGACATAAAGTGGGGCAACCCCGGAAGGCTGCCGAGGCCTGTGGGGTTGGTTAAGTTAGCTCACTTACTGCACCCTCTGTATGTCTGGCACCACTCTCCGTCGTTTCTTCTTCCCTTGTAATATCCCAACCACAACCTGGGTTTCGCATCATTATTCTTCCTTTATGGAGGAAGAGATGCAGATGCAGAAATGTGACGTCACTTCTCCACAGTCACACTGCTGGGGAGAATAGACTCATTCTTGGCGCTCCATGGAAGGCACGCTGATGGCCTGGGTGAATCTGATTGATGGTCCCTCGTCCTTCCTCCGATCCCCCCAATCCCAGCCCTTCCCTGGGCCTACGGGGAGAGAGGGAGATCCCACCCAGCCATTCCTTGAGCATGAAGCCGGCTAGCTCCTGCTTTTCGGGGACAGAAGTGGCCCCAGGCATTGTTCTCACGGGACCCAGAATGGCGAGGGCCTCAGTGAGGAAAGATGCACAGCAGCTATGCTATCCTCAGTGTCAAGGCAAGAAACTCATTAGCGAAGGCATTGGCCCCCCTGGGAAGGAAATGCACAGAGAACAAATCCTCAGCAGCAGCGGGGGAAGGAAGACCATTTCCACCCAGACACCCACGTGGGAAGGGAGGATGGGCAGGCATCCTGGCCAGGGTGATCAGGGGCGGGTCTCCTGGTGGGTGTGCTGGGCTGCGGCCACAGGTCCTTCGGCTCCATTCTGAGGCCTGGTTTTCTTCCTCGAGACCCCAGCCTTCTTCACCAAAAGGCACAGTGACTGGGTTTCTGGGCAGCCTCCCTGGTACCCAGTGGCCACAATGTGGTCCAGGACCCGGGCCCGTTCCTTCTGCTGTTGGATTGGCCCTTTCTCCTCTCTGCTCCAGCGCCTGGCCAGGGCACAGCCTGCCCAGAAGGAGGCTGCCACCTTCTTTAAAGAAAAGTAATCAGTGTACCGACGGGTTGGACTTGTTAAACTATCAATCTGTGCTACGCCCTGGTTCTTCCCTCTGCAGCTCGGGTTCTCACCTGACTTTCCCTACCCCTTGCTTCCCTCTCTGCAGGCTACCTGAGGCTGAGGAATTTTGCCCAGGGAAGAGCCTTCCAAAGGGAGGGGACCAGCTCCTCAAGGGGTGAGCTCCCGTTGAAGAGGGTGTGTAAGGAGAAGCACACGTGGAGAAGCCTGAGCTGTGGACAGCAGATCTCTGGACGCCTGCATTTAGCACCCAGAGGATAAAATGGACTCAGGTGGACAATAGGCTGGTGGCGAAGTCATTGAAGAAAGCCACAGGCTTTAGGGTCAGAGGGATCTGTGGTAAAATCTCTGGTGCCTCCCTGGACCTCAGGTCTGAAGCTTCATCATCCAAATGTTTAATTACCCACAGATATTAAAAATCTAGTCTATCTAAATCAAAGCTTGGAAGCCTAATGATCTTATTAGCCAATCACGCCAATAAATTAGATAAACAAACAAACAAATAAATAAAACAAAGCTTTCCTCTTGCATATACTTCAAAACTTTGCTGTCATCTGCCCACCTTCCGCCCCCCTCCCCCACCCCCCGAATAGCTACACACACACACACACACACACACACACCCCTTTTTGGCCTGGTTTGGTCTTGGAATTCTGTAGCGGGGAAGGTCTCTCTCTTCCTTCATTTGCCTCCTCTCCTACTCACCCTGTTGCTGTTCTTTGGCCCTTTCAGTGTCTTCCTTAGGGAAAGGGGGTATATGAGAAAACGTGCACAGAATCTGCATAAGGAGGTTACAATCTGCAGTCAGGACACTCTGGGCTTACCCCCAATGTACTTGCTTTTACAGATTCTTGGGAGGCTAACCCCCTCCCTAAGGTCTCCCATTTGTAGTGACTGGCCATGGCAATGCCTTTGCTGGGGTGCTGCCTTCCACCCCCTGGTTTCCATCCCTCTGTTGGCTCCCTCTCTTGCCTTCTCCTCCAACTGGCACCATGCTGGGGCCCATCTGGATGTAGGTAGCACCTCTCCCATTCACAGACTTGCCTCCTTCCACTTTGGGGACAGGAATCAATCTCTACATCCGCTCTGCTTCCAGGAGACACGAATCCAGCTCCCCTTTAGAGAGGTTTCCTTGAGGACCGCCTCCCTAGCCCCTCACTCCCCCTCCACCTACCAATAGAAAGCTGCTGACACAGTCTGACAGTCTAATCACTGTCTCTAGAGAAATCCTTCCCACCAACCTCGTCAACTTCCTGAATCCAAACCGGTTCTCCCAGCATCCTACCCACTGTCACCTCCAGGCTAGAAAAACAGAAGACAACCTGACAACTCAGGCAGAGGGCGGGGCCTGCACATCCATTGTTCCTCATTTGAGGTGCCCGAGGCAGTACTCGGAGACAAAAAGAGTCCAGTGTAACAGCTGGTTAGACAAGCAAACGCCCCATGAGGTTGTGTCACCTGCAATGTCAGCCTTGAGTCCCCGTCAGAAGGGCCGGCTGGCTGAGCCTCTCACCAGGGGAGTTCCCGGGCCTCATCCCCACCCTTGCCTTTGCTTCCTGGGTGGGCGGCAGCCTCCCTAAGAGCCCTCACTGTGGGGTCAGAGGCAAAGTGGGGCTGAAATGCTTCCACATCAATGAAGCCCAGCCTGCCCTGGCCAGAGGGTGGTCACAGGCACCTCAGTTTGGGAAATGTGAAATTGGGGGGTGGGGGTAGAGGTGGAACGTAGGGCTCTACTTTCACTTTCCTACGTTCCGGGGCTTTCAGATTAGCTTTGGCTGAGCCACTAAGCACCGGAGTGGCCTTGGCAAAATCGAGGAGCCCCTCTAGCCTTAGGGGCTTCGCCTGTAAAATGGAGTTGGGCTTCCCGTCCAAGGGCTCTTCCAGCAACCAGATGGACAGGAGTGGGAAATGCAGCTTGTCGCTGGATCGCTTCAGTGTGCCAGGGGCCCCAAGGGTGCTGGACCGTGGTCTCTCAGCAGGTCCGATGGCACCACTGAGCCCCCGGTTGGCTCCTCCCCCTGCATCACCTCTACAGTTGTGGCTCCCATCACTGATGCAGCACCGGGCTCCAGAAGCTAGCAGACCCTGACTTCTCCAGCTCATCCACGGCAAGTCCTGTGAAGTCCCATGAGTTCGGCCTCTAAAACATACCTTGAATCAGCTCATCCTCTCTTTTGATTTGCCCAGAAAAGACTCATGTCATTTCTTGTCTGGATTCTTCCTCTTTCTGGAGCCTTCCTTAATAGGTCCTCATTGACATATGCTCCCTCACTGTTGCTTCATTGTACTCACTAATGTGTGCTTACATATTTGTTGAATTATTCAAACAGCACCTCTCTCCTCCCTCAGACTGTAAAACCCCCAAGGCAGGGACTGTGTCTCTTTTACTCATAATGACACCCCAGTGACTAATACAGATTCTAGTACATAATAGATGCTCATTAAGTTTTTAATAAATAATGAGTAAAAGAATGAATGAATGAATGGGCAAATCCTAACAGTCTCCTGACAATCTCCTTGATCTCAGACGCTGCTCAATTTCCTTACCAAACCTAGGCTCTGAAATCCCCCAGCAGGTCAGAGGAAGATATGAAAACCCTTAGCTTGGCCCTCCGGAATCCAATTTCAATTGGCTCCTTCACCATCCCCGCCTTCACTCCAAGCCCTAGCCCAGGTTTTCTCAACCTCCTTACTGCTGAAATTTTGGCCAGGTAATGTTTTGTTGTGGGGCTGTCCTGTGCGCTGTGAAATGTTTAGCAGCGTTACTGGCCTCAACCCATTAGATTCCAGCCGTACCTGTTGCTCTCGGTGACAAACTGCCTTTAGACATTGCCAAATGTCCCCTGGGGAGCAACTGTCCTTAGTTCAAAATCACCACGCGACGCACATGACAAGCTTTCTCCAAATACGCCAAGCTCTCTGATGTTCCAGGGCCTCGTAAGTCCTCTTTCCCCAGCCTGAAATGCCAACCCTCCCCGACATCTGCCATGGCTTCCTTTTTCTGCTCAACCTCCCCTCATTCCCCAGGGGAAGGACCTAGGATGATAACAACATTAACCATTGTTATCCTGTGAGATTCTTACGAGGACTAATTGGTGTCCAGGAAAGACCTTGGCAGAAGGCACAAAGGTAACATGTATCAAATCCACAAACAAATGTTTCCTATGGTGGGTACCCATGGAAAGAAACAGAGCATTTGTCTTCAAATAGCTGCAGAATGATCTACGAAGGAGAGAGTTATCTTATGAGGTATGAATGATCTTTGAAACCATCCCTGAGGCTTGGAGGGGGATAGACCCGTCTCCAGATAGGAGAAAGAGCTTAGGCAGAAACACCCCTTTTCTTAAAAACACCCACTTGCAGGGGAGTGAGAGGTGTCAAGAAAGCGAGTTACAGAGGATTCGCAGTCAAGACAATTAGGGGCTGGGCTCAGGCACAGGGACTCTCTGTGAGCTTTCTCTGTTTCCCCCGAAGTTTAAGTTCATACTTGACATCTGGCAAGGACATGGGAAATCTCCGAACTTCCAGGCCCTCCCACAGGGCCTCCATCTCCCCTTTCACACACCTTCTCGGAGGTGTGCCTTCACTACATTGCATTTATTCAAATAACACGTCTCCGTCTCCGAAGGATGCCAGGCCTAGCAGAAGCCCTCTGGGATTTGAACCTACGGTTCCCCAGAGCAGAGGTAATTCAAACCTGAGGCTTAGGCTGCTGCGCAGGCCCTGGGGGGACCCAATGCAAATTCCGTACTTGAATTTAAATCTGGGCAGGAGGAAAGGTGCCACCGAGGCTTGTGCCTCCTGGGAATGCTGGCGCCCCAGCTCTCCCTGGTCTCTCGCTGCAGCAGGCCCCTCGGCCAGGGGAAGGGAAACAGCGTTCAGGGCCTGGCTTCGTGCTGCTCCTGCCCAAGGCCGGATGATTTGCCTGCTTCAGCGAAGACTCTCCTTGCATCTAGTGAGTCCCGACTCCGTGCACGGCACAGGAGTGACCTCATGGATTCCCGGCTACAGCAGTGAAGGAGGTATGAGTTAGAAACTGGGGCGCAGGCTTTGTGGTCATACATCCAGGCTCCTGTCATTGCGCTATAATTATTCCATTTTAGTTCCGGTAAACCAGAATATCATGGGCTGTAAAAATTAAAGCATTCTTGTGTTCGTGTGTGTGTGTGTGTGTGTGTGTGTGTGTAAATATATTTTTAATTAATTTCAGAGGAAGGGAGAGGGAAACAGAATCATTGATTGGCTGCCTCCTGCACACCCACACTAGGGATCGAGCCTGCAATTCAGGCATAAGCCCTGACAGAGAATCAAACCGTGACCTCCTGGTTCATAGGTCAATGTTCAACCACTGGGCTACGCTGACTGGGCACATCCTCTTATTGCCCCCTTTCTAGGGGCAAATGCACATGAATTAAAACCTGGGTGAGGCTCTCAGAGGGCCCATCCCACCGGTAAACCTTGGATTGTAAAGCACCAAGGTCTGGGCTGTGGCAGAGACATTGGTGCCAGCTTTCATGTGCTGATGCTAATGAGCGGCTCGGAATAGGCCCCACCATGGCTTTCAGAGATCTGTGTGCTGGTGGGTGCGTGGGGGTGAATCTTGTCATTTGTATTTCTCAGCGTCGGTATCAGGAGCTGTGCCCATGGGACCCTGGTTAGGCCCTGGCAGGTCTACCTTCTACAGGCTCTAGGGACTTCCCCACCCATCCCTAGCTGTGAATGGGGCCCCACCTTAGCGAACCTCCACTGGCAGGAGGCATGCATTTGAACTTGTTTCTATGTCTAGTTCTTCAGAGTGGATGCTCCCACTAAGGAGCACTGTGTGAACAAAGTCCACGCTGGACACTGACACAGCCCATTGGGGGGAGGGGGGACTGGAGCTGGACATGAAGACTCTCCCAGTTCTTGGTACTCAGCTGGGATCCAGCTGAAGGCTGAGCAATCAGGGGCCTGAGGGGGGCTGAAGGACAGTGGCCTCTCTCTGGGCTGCAGGGCAAAGGTCATTGCCTGGACAAGGTCATCTTAAGGGAAGGCCCGAGGAAGGTGGACACAGGCTATAGGCTGGTCTTGAGCCAATGCCGCCTGCCATCTACATTCTTTTCCAGAAAAAGCTGGGAGAGGAGCATGAAGAGAAGATGCAAACTTCCTGTCTTCAGACAGGATGGGGAGCAACAGGTTGAATTGTGTGTCCCCTCTCCAAACGCATAGACCGAGGCCCTAACTCCCAGCACCCCAGCAGGCGGCCTTATTTGGAAGTAGGGTCCTTGCAGATGTCATTAGTGAAGATGAGGCCACTAGGATGGGCCCTTCTCCAAAAGCCAGGTGTCCGTGTAAGAAGGAAAAATCGGGACACAGACAGGCAGACAGGGAGCAGCCGGTGATGGTAAGCCTGAGACGGAGGTGATGCTCCTACCAGCCCGATCACCAGGTGGGGCATGGGACAGATTCTCCCTCTGTCCCTGGAAGGAGCCGGCTCCAGAAACGAAGCCGGAAGAAAATCGGCCGGGAGCAACGCTTGCTGCAGGGGCGCTGGGGCAGTTGGCACATTTGCAGGAGGGAGCTCTCTAAGGCGACATTTAAGCAAAACTGAGCGAGGGAGAGGAAAGTCCTGGGAACATCCCAGGAAAGAGTGGTCAGGAGGAGTGCGTGCAAAGGCCCTGGGGCTGGGACGAGCCTGGTGTGTTTGAGGACGGGTTCCTGGAGTGACGGCTGTGGAGGGAGCAGCGAGAGGGTGGAGGGGGTGATAGAAATGTGCGCCCCCGGCTACCAGGCGAGCCCTGGACGCCCCTGAGCCCCCTGCAGTGCAGTGGAAGCTGGCTGTTCACCTCACACACGCTGGGCACGTGGCTACACTTCTGTGGGTATTTGGGGTCTGATGGCCGATTCTCTGCCAGCTGGGGAAAGTAAAAATATATAAATAAAAATCAGTGTTATTCCGGTGTCTCCAGGCAAAGGACTCCTAGCCCTTGGGCTGATTCTGTGTGGAGCCAAGTTGCCTTCCTGTAGGAAGAAGTCTCTGTCTCTCTTTTTCCTCCCTCCCTCCTCCCTTCTCCCCCCACCCCTCCGTTCCCGTTCCCTTCCAACCTGTCCAGGGAAGACAGGGAGCCCAGCTGGCTGCCAGCCTGTGGGGAGAGACAGGGAGCCTGGTCCACTCTGCACCGGGAATGGCCTCCATCGCTGCACTTGCGTCATGGCGGTGTCTCTTGCTGGCGCCTCCACCAGCAGCGGGGAAGGAGAGATCCGTTTCCCTTCTACTTGTTAAAATGCTCCCTATACTCCCCGGGTGCTTCCCTGGCGTTCCCTCAGGGGCAGGGACTTGGGGAGAAGGAGAAGAAGGCGGTTTGCTTTGGGCAACATGGAGAGGACCTCCGTGTGGGCGCTTCTCTGCCTGAGGGTCCCACCCTGCGGCTGAGGAGCCAATTCCCAGCCAGGGCCTCCGGGGCCGGCGAGTGGGGAGGCTGGATGCCAGGACTCACGTGTGTTGGGAGGTGCAGAGGGAAGGGACCCTTTCCCAGAAAATCAAACCATCTGGGCAGGTAGTTGAGTTGCCCGATCAGGCGTCGTGCACACAGTATGTAGGGAGAGATGGGAGAGACGGCACAGACCCCGGGAAACCCCCGTCCCCCCGAGGAGCCAGGCTGGGCAAGCACATGGTTTGGGGGAAAAGGAGGATGAAAGAGCGCCGAGAGTCATAAAGAAAACACTGGAGAAGGAAGGGATTTTAAGCTAATTGTACCCAGGGGCCGTGATTCAGGTCTGAGGAAGAGGAAGGAGAGGATGAGGTTATGCGGGGAAACCCCCAACCTGGAGGCTCAGACTCTGTGGGGATCCTGTCTCCCCACTTTTAAATGCCACAAACAGGGCTCTGAAAGGGCCGGGCTGGGTACGTGGTTTGAACTGCTGAGTCAAGGGCACTTCCCAGACCTCGCGGTTGGACTTCTTTCCAGAATTGGCTTTGCCTGCTGGGAGCCCACTCTGTCTCTGCAATGTCTACAGAACCTGCAGCCCGTGTGAGCCAGGGCCATGTTCACACACACACACACACACACACACACACACACACACACACGTCTGAATGTTCAGTGTTTCTTGTCGAGGGAAAAGGAAAAGTCAGGTCCCAGACCCAGGCCCTGCCTGTCTTTGTGCCGTTTGCCAAGGGCCTGGAATGCCATGTGTGGCTGCCCTTGTCCTGTCCCCTCTGGTGAACACCCAGCCCTCCCTCAGCCCCCGAATCCGGCTCATTTCCTGTAGCTCCTATTTCACTGGACCTGTGGTGCACGATTCCTGTAAGTTCCATGACGCAAGCCTAGTGGTTAGGGGAGGTGGAGTCGGGGAGGCCGAGGTGAATTCTGCTAAATGACCGGACACATCCCATCCAGGGGCACCTGAGCCCACGCCCAGGAGCAGCCTGGGGTGGGGGGGGGCGGGGGGAGGTTGTTTGTGAGCATCTTGGAGGGTCAGGGTCAGCATGGAGGGGTTCACCTGGCAGAATGAACAGATGAGGGGAAGTCTCTTCATCAGGGATGCTCTGCTCCCTGGGAACTGTCACTGGGAACACTGGAAGACTGCTCACAGGGGGACGTCAGAGGATGGCGTTGCAGGGGTTTTGGCGAGACCGCTTGCTGGGTGGGGCCTTGATAAGCAGCCGCGCTGGGTCACACTATTCTGGGGACCCTCTGTTGTTTATTTTGACGCCCCCAATGTGGCAAAGCCTCCCAGGCAAAGAGAATTGCCACGCTCAGCCAGGCCTCCCACCAAGTGACTCGTGACAGAGTGGGGATGTGTTTGGTCTTGGGATAAGTGCTTTGAATCAATGGAATAAGTACAGGGACAGCTTCGTTTCTAGTGAGTGCTCTGGTTGGGAGAGGCGTCTCAGGATGGGTCCTGCAAGGTCTGCTTGCTTAAAACTTCACTCTGGGCACGTGAAGCAAGAGCCCCTCAGTTTGCTTACCTTCTGCGCATCCCTGGAACCCACCACCCCATCATTTAGTTCAGTCCCCCGTGTGTGAAGCACTTGGTAGAGATTATGAATGAGGCTGTTTTCAGGCAAACCCCAAATAGCAGTGACTTAAATGCAGTGGAAAGTGTTTTTCTCCTGTGTGACCACCTGTGCACAAGCCTCTCTATTACGTAGGAAGGTGGCCCCGTGGAATTGGTGTGAGCGCCTCCTTTCTTCTCTCCTGTAACTGGGTGCTGTGCTCACATCTGCTTGGGCCAATACATCTGTGTTCCAGCCATAGACACAGGGCAGAGGAAGGGGAGGGTGTGCTCTTTCCCTTTAAGGGACACCGCCACCCCCACCCCCACCCCCCACCATGCCCCGACACTGTGCCTGCCTTTGGTGTGCTTCCCTTTGGCTGGAACGTGGGCACAGGGTCACAGCTAACACAGAGGAGGCTACAAAATGTAATCTTTATTCTGGGTAGACATGTGCGCAATGAAAAAGCAGCCGTTCTGTTACCGGAAGAGAGAAGCAGAGAGTGGGTGCCAGGGTAGAGTGAGCAGTGGCCAGGCGTGCTGGATGTGCACTATGCTAAGTAGGTGCTTAGTTAGGAGAAACAGGATGGAAGCCACTCACAAGAGATACATCTAATGTAAGGATCCTACAATCTAGTGTACTTTATGAGGGGAGTGGCAGGCAGCCTTTAAAGTGAAGGACAGAGGAGAGAGAGGAGAGGAAAAGAAATCCTTACTAGCGTGAACCAGTTGGGATTCAGTGGACAGGTCATTTCGGGCAGCAGGACTAGATTGAAACCCTGGGTTGGTGAGGGTCGGGGTGTATGGTGTGTTTGGGAGCAGTAGAGTCGAGTGGCAGGAGGGCAGGCAGGTGTGGGTGGGTAGAGGGGTGAGCTCAGAGAAAGTCAGCCAGGCCAGCTGCAGGTGGGCCACTCATGCTGCTACAAAGGGACCTTGTCAGATGATTCAGAAAACATTGCAATGAGATTGAGGGAAAGTTAGAAGGAAGCACTGGACTCAAAAATAAAAGGCTAATATGCAAATTGTCCCCTTGGGAGCTGGACTGACTGGGAGTTCAACTGCCCGCTATGATGTGTGCTGACCACTGGGGGGCAGTGCGGAACGAAGAAAGGCCCAATGGGCCCTGATGGCCAGCCAGGCCAAGGGACCCTACCTGTGCATGAATTTCGTGCACCGGGCCTCCAGTGCTTAAATAAAGAAGTACATGTTATTTCTACAGACACATCACCTTTGGAGGCAGGATAAGGAATAAGTGCTCTTGGACACTGAATTCTGACTTTCAATAGATAAGTGCAGAAGCATCACCCACAGGTGCATACCCACATGGTTTCCTCACCTGCTCCTTCCCTGACTCCCACACACACATTTTATTGTCAGCACAACCTATTTAAAGAGGCCACGCTGGGCTTTGATGACTCTGGCAGGGGGAAATTTCAGAGCTAGAGATGTTTCAGATACATCTTGAGCTCTTCTGAACCAACCCAACAACTTGATTAGATACTCCTGCTCACACTATCTTTAAATTTTATTTTAAAACCTCTAGTTCAATTTTTAAAATTGGACATACATTTATATTGTTCCAGAACCAACAGTGCAAAAAGTAATGTGTTAAATATTTTGCTCCCACCTCTGACCCATATCTGTTGAGTTCCTACCTGTACCCCACACAGATAATCATGTATTGTGAATGTTTGAAGCTATAATCTTGATCAGTTAGTGTTTTCTTTCCTCCCATTCCATTGCTTTCTCCCATTCCATCTGCTACCTCTCTCAAATCCAATGTTTCATATTTTTTTATTATGTCTTTGCCAGCATTCTTCTCACTTGCACCCTCACCATTTCTCCAACACAGTAAGCATACACACACACAAATACACACACACACACACACACACACACACACACAGACACACACAGTCCTGTCACTCCATCCAAAGACTACACTGCTTCCAAAGTAATATCTATTCATCAAGAGCAGATCTGACAAAGTCCCTTTGTAGTTAGAGAAGGCCACAAAAGAATGGATGCCTCCCTTCCTCCTTCCCCGCGCCCCCCCTTTCCCCCCCCAGGCTGGCCCAGCTGACTTTCTCTGAGCTCACCCCTTCACCCATCCACACGTGCCTACACTCAACTCCACTGCTCCCAAACACACCATTCCTCCTCCATCAGGGTTTCAATTTAGTCCTTCCCTGTCCATGGACTTCCTGTTCCTTTGTATAGAGGATTTTTGAAAATTTGATATTTTGAAGGCTGGATGAGATTCAAGACTCTTGACATCAAAACATGAATGGTTTCATTTCTCAAACATTTCAGTTGAATGTTTGCCAACTTTTTTTTTTTTTTTATCTCAGGCAAACTATTTGCTGAGGTTCTATTATGTAAAATACTGAAGCAAGCCTTCCCCTGGGATTATATTACTATTTAGTTTTATATTTCTTCTGATGCCTCCAATAAATCATGAACATCTTCAGAGATGTCAGAGGGCAGCCTCTCGCTCCGACTGCAAATGACAAGCTGTGAATAATGCACGCAGGTCTAGAGGAGGCTCCCAACCCCTCAGCCCTTGGGCTCTGGCCTTCGGTCAGACAATCTGCTTCAAGATCACCCGAGGTCAGGTGATCTTCATGCTGTCTGATCACTAGGAATCCCCAGCCTTAGTCTCAGTTCAGAGTACAAGATTCCTGGGGTCAGGCACACCCCCAGGGAATCTCGACTACAAAGGAGAGGCTGCAACTCCTAAAAGAATAAAACAAAAAAATTCCAGAGAAGGTAGCCATTGTGTCCTAATCTTCTCAGTTGGACTAACAACTTCTTGAGGGCAGTTCTGGTTCCCTACAAGTCCTAAAGTCTTGGACCTTAATGGTAGCCCAATAAATATTTATTGTTTGGAAGGATGGAGGTGTGGAAGGACAGATGGATAGATGGATTCCATAGGAAAACTGGAAGAAACAGGACAAGTACTTAAAGTCATTGTTTTGATGAGCTAGGAAAAGGAGCAAAGAGGAAGAGTTCAAAGTCACCCATCATTTCTAGACCTACACTTGGAGCTGCCCCGCTCCTGCCTTCTCTCCCCTCCACCTGCCCACTGAGCTCAGGATGAAGGAAGGAGGCATTCCTGGGCATCATTCCTGTGCTCCCAAAGGCTGCACTGCCAGTTGTCTTCCTTTGCTGGATTGGGTTTGCTTAATTAAAATAATGACATTCTATGGTGTTGGATGGACAACCAGAGAGAGGAGAGAGAATGCTCGGGCAGCATAAGTCCCATCATAAGGCTGAGGAGAACAGAACTTCAGAACTTGGGGCTTGGGATCAGGTTGGAGATGAGGGGCTGAGTCTAAAAGAACTGGCATCCTGGTTCACCCACATGACGTTCTGAAAACTGTAGCTCACAAACCAAGGGTTCTTGACCTAAACCAACTTCTTAGATTTCATTTCAATTGTGTTGGGCAGCCTCTCTCTGAGGAAACAGATGAAGAATAAAAAAAAGAGGAGGAATTAAATGCTAAGCACAGACCATATGATCTAATCATCTCAATAATCATGTGATGTAAGAAAACTCCATCGAGGAAAATAAGACTCAGAGAAGTGAGGCACTGTGTAGTGTCACACACATAGCCTGTGATGGCCAGGTCAGCATTTGGTCCCTGCCCATCTGAGATAAATCTCACAAGCTCTTCACTGGACAGCCTTTCAGAATCCTCATCCTGCTGGCTTGTTAGAAAAACCCTAAACTAGCCCTAGGAGTTTGGGCTCAGTGGATAGAGCATTGGTCTATGGATTGAAGGGCCCCAGGTTCAATTTGGTCAAGGGCACATCTGCTGCCTCCTACACGCCTCCAACTGGGGATCGAGTGCACAACCAGTTTGTGCACTCGATCCCCAGTTGGAGGCGTGTAGGAGGCAGCAGATCAATGATTCTCTCTCATCATTGATGTTTCTGTATCTCTTTTCCTCTCCCTTTCTCTTTGAAATCAATAAAAAATAGATTAAAAAATAAAGAAAAGAAAAACCCTAAAGAAAACAAAGGTAAGTCATCCCTAAGCCACATTTGGAGGGTGGGATGGGGCAGAAGTCCCCCTTGCCCCTCAAAGAAAAACCACCAGGCTAATAGCTCCTTTAGTAGCAAATAATTCATACTGACCAAGCGGCTGCAGAGTTCAGCTAAAGTCAGTTTCTTAGTTCCATCTGGAAGCTCTTCAGAGGCATAATTTCATTCCAACCAAATGTAATTAAGAATTTGATTTGATTAAAAAACAAATAGAAGGAGAGAAATAAGGTTTCTCCTCATTGCCTCCCTTTCTTCACTCATTAACATGACACAGGCACATGACCAGTGACCAGTTCAAGGGAGGGACCTCTCCCCCTTGTCCCTTGCCCACCCTTCCTATGGCTAGTGAAGAGGTGAAAGTGGGGATGAGTGATGCAATTTCCAGGGAACTCAGCAAATAAAAGCTAAGGATTTAAACAATTCTCATTTGGCTTCAAGAGACCAGCAAAACACAGCAGCTGCGCCACCATTGAGGAACGAGATGTCCACTTAATTAAAGCATGGCCAGGCGGTGGGAGTCTCCCAGCAAGAGAGACTCAGCAATACTGAGTAATGATCAAACTGGACCTGCTGCCAAGAGAAACTGTGGTCAGCAGGGATCACCAGCTTGCCTCTCCAGGAAGATGGGCTCTAAAGCCAATTTTGGGTAAAAAGGAAAAGAAAAAAGTAGGATGAGAAGAAAGGATTTGTGATATTGTATCATTGCCATGACCCAAATAATCTACCTCTGACCTACTCCAGCTTATCTTAGAGGGTCTCATGAGAATTGTGTGGTGAGATTTTTCTTTCTTTCTTTCTTTTTTATAAAGGGCTGTTCAAAATGACAGCAGGGAGGTCAAATACTGTGTGGGCTGTTCTGATCAGATTTCTGCCCAGACACACCCTCTCCCCTGCTCCCCTGTTTGTGGGAAAGCTCCTTTCTAAATTTGCCCTTTATTGTCTCTTTGAAGAAGCCCTGTCTGTGTATACATGTAAACTAAGCTAAGCAGATGCTGGAAACAATTTTACCATGTTCCTATGTTGTTAAATGAAGGCAGAAGTTACTGAAAAGAACTGGAACTTGCAAGGGAAGTTCCAGAACTCAGAACTGTAATAGGATGGGCCTTCGGGCAAAGGTTGATTTAGCTTCTCACAATGCCATCAGGAGCTTAGGCTAGTTCTGTTTTTCTACTACATCATCCCTGGAGTGTCGCCATTTTTTTTTTAAGTTGTAATATTCTCAGTATATTTTTAATATATTTTGTTATTGATTTCAGAGAGGAAGGAAGAGAGAGAGAGATGGAAACATCAATGATGAGAAAGAATCATTGATTGGCTGCTCCTGCACACCCTTTACTGGGGATCCAGCCTGCAACCCACGCATGTGCCCTTGATCAGAATCGAACCTGAGATCCTTCAGTCCACAGGCCGACACTCTATCCACTGAGTCAAACTGGCTAGGGCTGGAGTGTCGCCTTTTGTCCTCATGTTTGTTGATTCATGGATGCAAGAGGGCTGAAGCAGGTCCAAACAGCACAGCTATATTTAAGGCAGAAAGAAGGGTGGGGAGGTGACACGGTCCTGTCTATTGCATCTTAATCAGAAAATTAAAAACCTTTTAAGAAGACTCCCCATATTGCCTTGGCCAAATGGTCACCCCTGGCTCTGGGAAAGTGGGTGTTTATCTGGGAACTTTGCTGAACTGATAAAAATTGGAGTTCCATTTATAGAAAAGACAGGGGTAGGCAATGACCAATGTCTTCTGTAGTCGTGTAGATGACTGAATAGCAGCAGCGTCTAGTAAGGAAAATAAAAACCACTCCAGGCATGTCAAAGAGAGGGAATTCAATTCAAGGATTTGGTTGTTGGACAAGAAGGGTCAGAAGAACTAGCTTCTAGATCAATGATTCTTACATGTAGTTCTGCTCTAAATGACCAGAAAATTACTCTTGAATGGGTTTAAAAGGTGTCTTCTGTGGACCCTATCTCATGAGAATACAGAGAAGTATAAGAACCTCTCCTAAAGATGAGGCCCTTGGAAGTGAAATAGGAGGAAAATAAGGTTCACCAGGTATTAGGAATTGTAGGAGTAATTAACACCCTAGCTGTAGCTACAAAAAGGAATATGGTGCTACCCCAAACTCAGGATTACTAGACTCCTGGGCTACTGGTATACCTGCTGCTGCTGCCACCTCGCAGGAAGCCAGAAGCCTGTGCTCTTATTGCAGGAGCCTCGGAAACTGAATACCACCACCCTAGCAGTGTTGCTGCAGGGCCAGACCCCTCGAGCACTGAACTGCCGACAGTGTTGCCACTATTGCCCAGGAGCCCGGGAGTGAGTGCTCCCTTGCCACTACCGTCACTGCACTGATGATACTAGTAGCAAAATAACAAATACCTTCTCCCTTCTTCCCTCCTTCCAGTCTCCTATCATTGGCAGAATCCATCTGGAAGCCAGCTGGTAGGGGAGTTGACCTGAGATATGTTGTTTGCAGGCCTCCAGTTCCTTATGATATTGAGAGGATTACAGGTGGCCAGAATGTCATGGGAAATATAAGGACACGGACTTTACCCCCACCCCCACACCCTGGGGGCTTGAAAAGGTTGAAGTTGAGGCCATCAGGTTTGTGAAGCAGTATGGCAGTGCACTGTGTTCTGTCTGCAGTGACTAGTTGAGGAAATGGGGCAACAGGTGACAAGCATAACCCAACTTCAAGCACTAATATAGTGGGAAATCTGGAAATAAATCTGTTAAAGGTATGTCCAAAGAGCTAGCTTCTAGACCAATGATTCTTACATTTAGTTCTGCTCTAAATGACCAGAAAATTACTCTTGAATGGGTTTAAAAGATGTCTTCTGTGGACACTATCTCATGTTTGATGTCATTTGAGGATACAGAGAAGTATAAGGACCTTTCCTAAAGATGATTCAGGCCATAGATCTGTCATTGAACAAACTCTTGCTGAAGAATAGCCCGCAGTTCCCTAGTAATGGGTTTGATAAGGCCCTTGGAGAAGAAATTATAGTAAGCTGGTTATGGTTGCATTTCCATTCTAATGTCAGCTATGATCCTGTTTGAATGTAGGACCTTGTGATTCATCATGATAGTCAATACTTGTCCATAGGAGGGAGGGATATATATATACACACACACACAGATTCTGGCTGGAGACACATTAACTTCGGGATAGTTCTGCAGGCATGATTGGAGAGAGGAGCTTGTAACCCCATGTCTAGCTATATTTAGGTACTGGGAAAAACCAGGGATGTAGGGATGAGCATATGCATATAGGTCAGGACCTTCATGCGAACAATCCCAGGGGTTCCTCTCTCTGATCTCAGCCTTCCTTAAAAGCGAAGCTAGAAAATCTGAGAGGCAGGCTCAGAGCCAAGGCAGAAAATTGCTGTGGGCTGGAACAAGGGCTCAGAGCTGCTCTTTGGGACAGGACAGGAAGGGCAAGGGAGGAACTCATGATATTAACAACAACCCTTTCCTTTTGTGGAGCACTTTATGATTTACAGTACACTTTTCTATATCCTTGACAGTTAATATGACACAGTAGTCACTTGTGTGGGAGCCCCTTTCCACGTCCTGTGTGGTTCAGGGTTCCCGGTTCAGGGTTCGGGTTCTGGAGGAGGCCGCACGCAAATGAAAAGAGAGACTAGAAAAGCATTAATTTGGCGATATTGGGAGGCCAGGCGATATTGGGGAGCCTTCCTCTAGTGGAAAGGACTACCTCTTGCTCTGGCCTTTTTCTCCCTTTTATTAAGGCTTTGGGACACACCCCTAGCCTTTAGGCAGGAAATTACAAGAGCAGAAATTAACATGAAACAAACAGGTAGAGGCTGCTTCAGCTAACAATGTTTCAACTAAACAGTGAGTGATTAGCTCTGACCTTTCAGAGCAATTAAGGTTGACCAGCCTTCTGGTCTCCTGTTCACATCTTTCTATTAGTGAGACAATGTTTAGTTTCTGGCAACTTGTCTTCAAGTTAGGTGTTCCAATAATCGATTGCTGCTTAACAAACTCCCTCAACCTTAACATCTGCACATCTAGAATGGCGCATTCACATGGCTTGCAGTCAATGCTGACGATTGGCTGGATCAAAGTTTGGTTGCCCAGATGTGTACTGGTGGCCTCTCCATGTGGCCTGGATTTCTCAGAAAATAGTGGCTGGGTCCCAAGCCATAGCATCCTGAAAGCAAGAGCTCCAAGAGACCATGGTAGGAAGCCATGACGCCATGTGATCTGGCCTTAGCAGATAGTGCCACTTCCTTTGCATTCTATTGGTCAAGCAAGTCACTAAGGTTGACTTTGATTTAGAGGGGAGGAAAATCAGACTGCACCTCTCAGCAGGAGGAGTAGCAGAGAATTTGGGCTATCTTTCATCTACTACAGTAGGTATTATGAACCTCATTTGACTTTCTTTTTTTTACACAAAATTAACTTGCTGGTAGTGATCTAATGAGTAAATGCCAGAACTAAATTAGAACATAGGTTTGCTGGCTCTAAATCTAATGCTATCAACATTATATATGTGTGTGCTTATATATATACTTTTTGACTTCATGATCATTGGAAAAGTGTAGAACCCTCTGCGTGCCCTGGTTCCTCTCCTGGCTATTTTTCTTCTCTTACAATGATTTCCCATGACCCAACTCAAGGCAGAGTGATCCCTTTATACCAGTGGTCGTCAAACTCATTAGTCAACAGAGCCAAATATCAATAGTACAACGATTGAAAATTCTTTTGAGAGCCACAGTTTTTTAAACTTAAACTTCTTCTAATGCCACGTCTTCAAAATAGACTCACCCAGGCCGTGGTATTTTGTGGAAGAGCCACATGCAAGGGGCCAAAGAGCCGTATGTGGCTCACGGCCTTATACAAACCAGAGACCAGCTGTTCCAGGTCCCAGATGCAAAAGGTGGGCAGCCCTTCCTCAAATCCTAAGAGTTAGAGTGGAGTCCTCCCAGTGTCCTGAGTCAGCGACTTGACTTTATTCCTAGAGCCTGGGCCTTAAATACCAGGCCTGGAGGAGGCCTCAGAGGACTCTGAGCAGGAAACAGAGACCCAGAGA
Source organism: Lasiurus cinereus (assembly GCA_011751065.1). Taxonomy (NCBI): domain Eukaryota; kingdom Metazoa; phylum Chordata; class Mammalia; order Chiroptera; family Vespertilionidae; genus Lasiurus; species Lasiurus cinereus. The sequence goes on along the minus strand of JAAGEH010002531.1, from coordinate 50,751,643 downwards.
TGAGGAGAGAGTTGCTTCAGGTTCCACAGCTCAGTCAGAGATGCGACCAGGTTTGGGGTCTGATCCCCGGCTATAACCCACCCACCTGCCCTTTCAAGGAGCATGGCAGTGGGACCTCAGGGTACCCTTTCCATCTCCATTTCATTTGAGCCACAGACCCAGGTGCAGAAAGCAGAAGGCCAAGGTCATGAAGTATGGCAAGGGTTTCTGATGAGGGTAGACTGCAGCTTAATTTATACAAAGTTTGCAGCATGTTGTTGCCCTCCCTTTGCAGAAAATATTCGTGCTCTGTCTTCAGGGATGCCCCTGTCAGGTGCTTTTCAAAGATCAGCCCTTCTGGTATGTGGGCTTGCCACCCCTCAGCCCGCCCGTTTCACTCATGCAGGTGTGTATCTGGTCCTCTCGAAGTGACTAGGTTAGGTGCCTCTGGAGCTTGATTTCTCTATTTCTCCATTCCATAGTTTTGTGACTATATTGTTTTTGCTCCTGCATTAAACTAGTTTACTAAATTACTTCTGGAAACAAAAACCACAACTTCGGTTTGTTTCAAATTTCGTTTAAACAACAAAAAGGGGAATATTTAGTCTCTTTCTAAGGTTGGCAGCTCAGCAAATTACAGAAGACTGGTTTGCTGTGGTTTGCTCTTCTAGTCTCTGGTGGAGGCAGACGTTGGAACATGGTGGGAGTGGGGGTTCCTGAACCCAGAGGTTGGGAGGAGGTTTCTGAATGAGAAGAGGCAGGCAGCTTTCTCTGTGTGTGTGTGGTGGTGGTAGTGCGGGGGTTGGGGCGGGGGTGGGGGGGACGGGGGAAGGTGGGAGGAGGAGGCTCTTAGAGAAACAAGACAGAAAAAGCAGAGTTCTGTAACTGTGCCTGTTAACACAAGGGCTTTGAGGTCATAGGGTAGGGGGAGCATTAAAAAAATGAATGCTTGTAATGATTGTAAGTTAGCTGTTTGAAACTTGAAATGGTCTAGGGCTATATTATTACTTATTTATTGCCCCATGTTTTTGCAGAAAGAATTTGGGAGCACATTTAGCTGCTCATCACCAGCTGAGGGACTTTAAAGGACCGGTCCCAACACTGAGGTCCTAATGCCATTGGTCTGGGGCAGGGCCCCTCAGGTGTTTCTAAAGTGCAGTTAAGTTTAAAGGCCACTGACTTAAGTGATGCACAGAAACAGAGCCAGTGCAAAAAGGCCAAAGGGATGAGCCGTACATGGATGAAGAAATTAGAATAGTGGGGAAATGCGGGTTGGAGAGAGAAGTGGAATCTAGGAGTGAGATGATACCGGTAGGATTTCAGGTCCACACGATGAATGTGAACAGGTTTCTCCAAAGAGGCGCACAATTCCCAGTCTGGAGACTCTTGAGAAATTTCTCTGGTGATTCACCATGAACAGCGGTTTCTGTGCAATTATTGAAGATCTTTAAGGAGAGAAGCCCACCATCTTCACTTCTGAAAGCAGGGATGTTTCCCCAGGTGCCTAATTGATTGAGGAATAAAATTATTGTTCAGACAGGGTCCATTCAGGAGGTGAGTTGAGACCTACTGAGCCCAGCAATGTTGACCATTCTGTGCAACGCTGAGGAAGTAGGCCTCCAGATAACGATCTGAACGCGAGCGACTCAACCTTCCTTACCAAGTTCCCAGCTTGGACAATCATGTTTCAGGCTTCATAGATGGAGTTCAGTGTGGTGATGAAGAGTTAAATTTCCTTATTTTGGATTATAGATCTGCCACTGTGTGACCCTGGCAGATACTTAACATAATTGTCTCAGTTTTCTAATCTCTAAAATGGGTATAATCATGGCAAGTATGATGCTATTGTGATGTTTAAGGAGGTAATGTCAATAATTTAGAACTGTGCCAACCAGGTAGCAGATGTTTAAAATGTTACTGATTGCCCTAGCTGGCTTGGCTCAGTGGATAGAGTGTCAGCCTGCGAACTGAAGGGTCCCAGGTTCGATTCCAGCCAAGGGCACATACCTGGGTTGCGGGCTTGATCCCCAGTGGGCAGGAGGCAGCCAATCAATGATTCTTTCTCATCATTGATGTTTCTATGTTTCTGTCTCTCTCTTCTTCTTTCTTCCTCTCTGAAATCAATAGAGAAATGTATTTTAAAAAAATTAAAAAGTAAAATGTTACTTATTAATTTTGTCTTCTCAACTCACTTAGGAGGCCAAATTCAGGTTTCTCATAGAGAATTTTTTCAAAGCAAAGACTGATTAAAGTGAAATTTAGATTTCATACTGTCCTGGGTGACCTCTCCCAGTTTATTCAGTGGGTCTGGGTGGGACCTGGGCACCTTTGCCTGGAAACCTTTCTGATGATTTGTAAGAAACATGTCTCTGATTCATCTCCACAGAAAAGAAACAGCATGTGGCCAGGCAGTTAATGAATTTCCCCAGAGCAAACAGGATGTGGGGGTGTGGGTGGGTGTGGGTTGGAGGGGTGGGAGGGTGATGAGGGCATGAGAGCTGTGCATATGTCTGATAGCACATTATCCAGGAAGATTCCCCTAAACAAAGGGAGGTGGAGACAGCTAGAAAGGTCTCAACCCAATATTTCAATGACCCAATGGGAGATAGCAAGACCTAGGCAACACGTGACCAAATAGTACTCAGCCAATGAGGAACTGGAGGAGGGACTAAATCAATAGGCTATGTTCCCTGCCCCACGCGTGGGCCATACAATGGACACCGGCTCTCGAGAGTGTTATTAAAAGTCTTACTTTTGCCATGTTTCTGTTTCCCAGTCCGTCATTTGAAATTTGGACAGGTGAGCCTTTCTCGCATGATTCTCCTTAAGGAGCCGACCTGGTGTCTGACTGTGTTTCGCCTGTTCTTACAGGGGCGTCCCCGGCACCTGTCTCAGGCTGCTTTCCCACTTCCTGGTACTTTCCTTCAGAGTAAATATGGACCGTTACTTCTACTTAATTGTTTTTACTTTTCTAATCACCTGTGTTCCTGGTCTTAAGAACCTATGTTTATTTTATTCCACCCAGAAAAATAATACATTGTTTATCACTTTCATCCAACCTTTTGTCTGCATAGTGTGTGTATATAAATGTAAGTTTTAGGGTTCCAAAATTCATTTTGAAATCTGCTTCTTTGGCTTAACTTTATGTCATAAGCATAGTCTTGAATGCTGCAGATTTTTGAAAGTGTGATGATTTTTTCCCCATTCATCATTCTGCTGTATCTCATTGTATTTCCCACATGATCAGCTGTATTGCCTTCCCAGGGCGGCCGGGACCAAATACCACAGACTGGTGGCTCTGGGCAACAGAAACCCATGCTCCCACCGTCCTGGAGGCTGGGGGTCTGCCACTGTGTAGGCATGGCTGGTTCCCCTGGAGGTTTGTGGGGAGCTGGCCTCCCGCTTCTGGGAGTGGCCCTGATGTTTGGTGTCCTTGGCTTATAGAGGCATCACTCTAACATCATCTCCATCTCCACATGGTGTTCTCTGTGTCCCTCTGTGTCTCTGTGTCCACATCTCCCTCTTCTTCTAAGGTCCACCCCAATCCAGTGTGACCGCAACTTAACTTGAATATATGTGCAAATTGCTATTTCTAAATAAGGTCACATTCGCAGGTACTGGGGGCTAGGACTTGAACACACTGTTTTGGAGGAGACAATTCAACCAAGTCTATCAGCCATTTGTTACGTCCACCTACCTCCTGGGGGCACCATGAAGGTTTTGTGCCTCTTGCTATGCCTGGGTCTCAGCTTCCTAGAGTCTCCCATGTTGCCATGAGTTCAGACAGGTGCTGAGGAAGCCGGGCCCAAGATAAAAAATGGGGCGAAGGGGTCCGTTTCTGTGGTCTCTGGACACCCATCTTCCCTGGAGCAAGGAGGGTGTCTGCCCCAGGGAAGCCCAGGAGGGGCCAGCTGAGGTAGGGAGGGCAGCCACAGGTGGCAGCAGGAACCGGGCTCAGGGCCTCCTGCAGCTGCTCGGCCACCTGGCTGGGCAGCTGTTCTCCCCTTCAGGGAGCTATGTGAGGCGAGGCCTGTCTGGCTTATCACAGCCTCTCGGAGAGTTACAGGATGCCAAAACGCCTGGTCAGATCTGTCAGTTCAGTTGAGCAACTGTTTTGAGGGGTGGAGGAGTGGGGTTGGGGTACGGAAGCATCAAATTAGTTATATATAGTGAGTGCTCAGTTTAGGCATGGATTGACCCAAGTGCACCCACTGTGCAGCCTGCAGGCCAAATCCAGTCCACTGCCTGCTGTGTGCAGGGAGCGAAGGATGGTCTCTCCCAATGGACATTTGTAACTGGCTTGATGGTAGGGAACCTTGGAATCTCACCAAAACAAGATGCTAACCCTTCCCAAACAAATTTCATTTTTCTCATGATAAGATCTGTATTATTAAAACATCATACTCAACAATTATTATCTATTTTGAATTTCATCAATAAAACATTTCTGGGAATTTGTTTTCTGTCTTGTTATGGAAGTGTCTATGTTATAGCCTCCATTCTACCTCTAGGCCTGCAAAGCCTAAAATCTTTACTATCTAGCTCTTAACAGAGAAAGTTTGTCCATCCGTAGTCTAGTCAGATAGTCTAAAACATCAGCAAACATCAGAAGAACTTGTAGGACTTTTAGAAATACAGATTTTAGGCCCCAACCATGAGGTAGGGACCAATAATTTGCATTTCTAACAAGTTTCCAAAAGCTGCTGGTCTGGGAAGCATCCTTGGAGAACCGTTGGTGGCCAGTAATTAATTAACATTTGTCTCGGAGGCGACATCCCATTGTATTCTAAAAAATAGGCACTAAAATCAGAGCTGAGTCGTTGCCAAATCCTGCCACTAACTCTGTGATCTTGAGGAGGTTGTTTATATATCCTGGGCCTTCATTTCATCGTTTATCAAGTGGGGATAATGAAAGTGACTACCTCACAATGGTTTGAAGGTTTAAATGTAATCAAGCTTAGAAAGCTCAGCACACATTAGCTATTTTTTTGACTCACTGTCCTCAGACAGTTTACAATGTGGGGATGTGGAAATGGGCTAACTTTAGTGAGCAGGAGTGAGTGGGAAGGGCCGTAAACAGGAAGATCAGAGGAGCAACCTGGGAGGACTTCCTGTAGGAAGTGAGGCATGAGCTGAGCACTTGAGAAGGAGAGGAAGGTAAATGGGACCATTTATGGGGCTTGGAGGATAAAACTGGTATGCTTTTCGAAGAGAGGGGAATTCAGACTCCCCAGTTGGTAGGAAGAAATGCCAAGTAAGTGGCACAGGAGGCAGGGGAATTGTTATGCCAACTCCAGAGGTCCAGTGAAAATGTCACAGGACAGATGCAGTGTGTGTGTGGTGTGTGGGGGCAAGGGCCTGGAGTCCTAGGAACTGCTCTTGGGATTCCATTAAAACGTGGGAGCTTGGAGAAGCTGAGCTGTCCTCCTTTTTCTCAAACCCCAGTTCTACTTCTTGGGGCTGCTTGGTGGGCGGGCCCCATCCTCCAGTCTCAGTTCTGTTTACCCCACAAGCATTCCTGTCATTTGGTAAGAACGGCTGCCTGGCAGAGAAGCCTTGGGAAGCTTTGCTCTGTCTTCTAAGAAGCAGGAAGTCATTATTTGCCCAAAGCAAACAAACTCACAAACTGCAGGGTTCACATTCCGTGCAAATGCAGTCCCAGGAGGTGCGTGTCGGGGCTGAGGGCATGGGGACCTGATCAAAGATCTCTTTCCCCTCCCCCTCTCCCCTGACCAAATAAACATCTGCCTTAATGTCCCAGCCAGGACTTGCAGGAAGCCTGAGGGAAGTCACCCACACACAATGTATAGCCGCTGAGCTGGGGTTTCTTCCCCAGGCAGCACCCGTTCCCCATGGGGGTCTTCTTCCCACGACATCAGCAAAACCATTGCCGTGCCGAAACGGGAGGCTGACTAACCTGCCACTTGTCCCCTTTCTTTCCTCCACCAAGAGGGAAGGAGGAAATGAGCAATTATTGGAGAATGACTGTATGCCTGCGCTTGCACAGTCTCGCCTGGACTCTGTCATTGAAATCTTGTGACTGCCCACCCTGTCCAGTGGGCACTGTTGTCTGCATTTACAGGTGGGGGATGAATGAGGCTGCAAAAGTATGGTCACATGTCCCATGTCCCTGAGCAGAGCTGCCCTCTGACATCATGTCAGGCTGAGTCTACATACGCTTCCAGCCATAGGCTCCTCTGTTTTTAGAGTCCCTCCTCATGCCCTCTCTGCCTCCCCAGCCTCCTTTCAAAAGTGTTGTCTTGATTCTTCAAAACTGAACCATAGGGCTTTCCTGTGGCACACGCAGCGCAGGAGGCTAACAGAATAGCCCTGCCCACTGTCTGCAGGGCTTGTAGGAGAAAACTGGCAGTTCCCTGTCGAATGTCCCAAACAGAAAGGACACTAAAAAGGACTCAAATGGTAAGCCGGCAAGGCTTCACCAGTGTCCTGACTCAGGTTGCATGGGCAGAGGAAGACTGTGGGAGACCTCGCCATCTTCCAGAGAAGGCTTGTACCTAAAACTGTGTGTTCAGAGCATGACATTGTAAACTGTATTGCTCAGTGGCCTCTGGAGCCAGAGTGCTCAGGTTCAAACCTCGGCTTTACTATTTACCAGCTGTGTGCCCTTTTAGTACCTCAGTTGCTTCATCTGTAAAATGGGGATAAGGAAAGTTCCAACCTCACAGGCCATGAAGTGCTTTCCAGGTGCCTGGTCCATCTGACCTGGGACCCAGGAACCGCTGGGGTGCAGAAGGAGGGCGGCCTCTCTGGCCAGCTTGGGGACGGGTGGACACTGCCCAAACCCGTGCCGTTCCTCTGGCTCCAGGCCCCGAACCCATGTCATGACCCAAACAGATTAATGGAGAGTGACCTCTTTCTGACAGATGTTTAGACTATTGTAGCAAAATCTCTCAGGCCAAAACCTTGAAACATTTAAGTACTTTTCTCCAATCAATCAATTAATTATTAATTATTAATGAGCCATATCTTCAATCTTCTATCAGTTTCTTCATCCAGGCTTTAGGAAGGAAAGCAAGAACTGCAACCAAGATCGGAAAACCCTCCAAAGGTTCTTTTGTCCGTGTTTTCTCAATCTGCATAACGGGCCCTCCCTGGGCAGCTTCCCACCTTCTCCGTGCTCACTAAGGGGCCCATGACAAGGGGCTCTTGAAGGGCCCATTGGTGCTGAGGGCTGGCTGAGGGCTTCGGATTTCCTCTGCCACAGGGAGGGCTGAGCAATGAGCGGTGCCCCTGGAACCCACTGCTGTGCCTGGGGGACTAGGGAGAGACTTGTAAGTCATCACCTCTTTCCTTCTAGGAGAGCTCTTAGGTTAACAACACTGGTCATTACATAGCAAGCTGGGTCTCCATAATGCCCACTACTGGCCAGTCACCATCCTATCTAATAAAAGAGTAATATGCAAATTGACCATACCTCCACTATACCCACAAGCCATACCCACCAGCCATGCCCACCAGCCAATTAGAGAGAGCATGCAAATTAACCCAACCAAGATGGCTATGGCCACAGAGAGAGCAGGAAGGAGGCTTGGATTGCCCCTGGCGATGGAGGAAGCCAAGCACCCAGGCCTCTGCTTAAGGCAACAAAGTTTCAATGGTTGTGCAGTAGAAGGCTTGGCTCCGCTCCAGGCTACAAAGTTTCAATTGTAGAAGATAAATAAATCCCAGATACCAGGGCCTCTGCTTGGATCGCTGGGGGTCATGGCCAGCCTGCAAACCACCACAGGCCCCTCGCCCAGGCCACACCACACCCGAAGAGAACCCCCACCCTGATCCAGGACACCCTTCAGGGCAAACCAGCTGGCCCCCACCCGTGTACCAGGCTTCTATCCTATCTAATAAAAGAGTAATATGCAGATTGACCATCACTCCAACACACAAGATGACTGCTCCCATGTGGTCAAAAGATCCTGCCCCCATGTGGACACAAGATGGCCACCACAAGATGGCCAGCAGGGGAGGGCAATTGGAAGAGACCAAACCTACAAGGGAGGGCAGTTGGCAGGGACCAGGCCTACAAGGGAGGGCAGTTTGGGGTGATCAAGCCTGCAGGGGAGGGCAGTTAGGGGTGACCAGACTGGCAGAGGAGAAAAGTTGAGGGTGACCAGGCCTGCAGGAAGGACAGTTGGGGGGAGACCCAGGTCTGCAGGGGAAGGCAGTTAGGGTGACCAGGCCTGCAGGGGAGGGCAGTTAGGGTGACCAGGCCTACAGTGTAGGGCAATTAGGGGCAAACAGGCTGGCAGGGGAGCAGTTAGGCATCAATCAGGTTGGCAGAGGGATGGTTAGAGGTTGATCAGGCTGGCAGGCAGAAGCAGTTAAGGGCAATCAAGAAGGCAGGTGAGCAGTTGGGAGCCAGCAGTTCTGGATTGTGAAGGATGTCCAACTGCCTGTTTAGGCCCGATCCTACCTTGGACCTAAATGGGCAGTCAGACATCCCTCAAGGGTCCCAGATTGGAGAGGGAGCAGTCTGGGCTGAAGGTCAACACCCCCCACCCCCTTGCACGAATTTTGTGCAAGAGTAATATGCAAATTGACTGTACCTCTGCTACACCCACAAACCATGCCCACAAACCAATCAGGAGCGAGTATGCAAATTAACTCAACCAAGATGGTTGCAGCCATGGAGTAAACAGGAGGCTTGGGTTTTTCTGCCAATGGAGGAAGCCAAGCTTCCTGTACACATTGGCTGGCCCACACCTCTGCTCAAGACTACAAAGTTTTAATTATAGAAGATAAATAAATCCCAACAAAAATGGCTGTGGCCATGGAGTGAACAGGAGGCTTGGCTTTCCCCTGCAATAGAGGAAGCCAAGCTCCTTGCATACACTGGCTGGCCCTGGTGACCAGGTTTGCAGAGGAGGGAAGTTGGAGGCAACTGGGCCTGCAGGGAAGGGCAGTTGTGGGGGACCAGGCCTGCAGGGGAGGGCAGTTAGAGGTAATCAGGAAGGCAGGCAGGTGAGCAGTTGGAAGTCAGCAGTCCTGGATTGTGAGGGGTCCCTGATTGGAAAGGTTGCAGGCTGGGCTGATGGACATGCACCGGGCCTCTAGTAATAATCATATTGGTGATGACTATAATTGGTGAGTGCTCACTCTGTCCCAAGTATCAATGAGGGCTTTCTTTAGCAACTAACGGAGAGCCCCTCTGTGGCAGATGCTGCTGACACCTGTGATGTCCTCCCACTCCATCGCGCTCCTGAGCACCAGCCTGAAATGGCCAGCCGCCAGCCCCTGTCACTCGGCCCGCAGGCCTTTTCTAGAAGCAGAGGTCCACCTGCCTGTGCCTGGGTCAGGCCAGCAGCGCTAGGGAGGTAATGCCCTTTGCTGTGTCCCAGAGCCAGACTCAACCAGCGACCATGCCACTTGCTGGGATAACTGAGGAGGTGTGCTTTGCACTGCTCCCCGGAGCTTCTCCCCGGGATTATGTCCAGTGGCCCACAGTGACACTGCTGGATAATGTCCCCTTCGCTGGCCTTCTCCCTTTCCCTGCTTCTCTCCGCACTCTCTCCTCTACCAGTGCTTCCCACCATCATCCTCCACAGAAACCACTGGCCAGTGCGTCTTTGCCTTGGCGTCGGCTTCTGGAGGAAATAAACAAAGGCGGAAGAGGGCTGTATCAGCTCAGGCAGTGGAAAGCCTGGCTTCAGGAATGGCTTGACTCAGGTTTAAATGATGCCCACCTGCAGCTCTGCTCTCAGATCTGTCTCCTCTGACTTGGCTCTGTCCTCTTTTTTTCCAGTTGTCCTCAGGCTTACGTCATCACAATACCCCAGCCAGGGGAGGAGAGGGGTCAGTGCCCTGATAACTTAAAATCCTGGTGGGAACTGAGTCTTACTAGTCCCCGTTGCCCACACTTGAGCCGTGTGCCGTCCTTGAAGCAATACGGGTGGCCAGGTAGGCAGGGTGTGGGGATCCCCATTCTGAGTCAGGGATTCAGCCCTGGAAGCTCCCAGGCTGAGAGTGAGAATGGGATGGGCTCTCCCAAAGAAATGGGAGACCCATCACGGAGTGGGGTGGTGAATGGGTGCTGGTTACCATCCCAACAGTAGCCACCAATATCCGTGCATTGCATTTCCTCTCACACAAGGTTCTTTTCCCACTCATAGGGAGGGTCTTGGGGCTCAGAACAATTATTCGGCTAAGCTCACCCAGGTGGAAAGGGGCAGAGTGACCTGGGCATCTGGTTTGGCTGTTTCCAGCACTATTTACCCATATTGACTTAAATGCGTTTTTACTCAAAACGATGAACTTACATTCATGCCCCACTCTTTTGATTTAGGCCAAAACCTTGTTTTGAGGTGTGGGCCCTGCTGACTCCAGATCCCCCTCATCGCTCTCACGCAGACCATTCCCATGAGAAATGTCTGATTCTCACTTCAGGGTCTTCAAACTGAGAACTTGAAACGCTCGGATAGCAATCTGACGACAGTATTCTGTTAGATTTTCTGTGCGCCCTCCTTGATTTCCTACATTTGTCCCCGTTGCTAATTTGACAGTAATATTTTTTGGAAACTTGCCTATATGGAGCGTTTGCAAAGCCATCAACTTAATTTGCATGAAAACAAAAGTTTTCTTTCCTTTTACATTTCACCAGTTTACAGGACAGTTAATTAAAAGACGTGATCACAGTGCCACACACAGCTGGCATCCATAGGTTTGGGAACACAGGTAGCTCAACTGGCAGAAGGTGGTACAGCATTCCAGGGGTGGGGGGGCAGCGGAGGAAGGTTTACAGAGAGGAGGGGAGCTCTGGTAGTCAGGCCAGTTGGTCAGGGAGAGGTTGCTTGAGAGCATGTCTCTGTACTTGTCCAGACACTGTGAAAGGTGCTTACTTACCTTGAGCTGTAGGACAGGTCTTCCTGCCCAGTGGTCGGAGGCTGTGCAGGAAGTGACAGAACCTCATGCTTTGATCACCCTTAAGGCCTTGGCACTGACTTGTCCTAAACGTGATTGAATAACTTCCATGGGAGGCAAGAAACTCAGGGTGGAAAAGCCAACTCCTCCACAACGAGGGCCAACCCTGAACCTGCGCCAAGATCACCTGTGACCTGAGATCCCCTCTGCAGTGCTCAGAGTGGGCCGTCACCTGATGTCCTGTTCTGAGTCATGGTGGGTAAAGGGCATTTTTTAAAGGGCCACAGCTGCCTATGTGTGCTTTAGTGCAAATTAGGAAAAGGTACTTCCTTTGAGTAGGTGAATTAGAAGGTGCCCTCTCTGGACACCTTTCTCCTGGCTAGCACAGCCCCTTGGCTAGTGCAGCATGAACGCAATTAGCTTGCCCCTCCCCCTCATCAGAGCAGCGCACAGAGGGTGCAAGGGCCTGAGGCAGGCCTTTAGAATCCCCTGAGGTTCCCTTGTCCTAGGTCCAGAGACAGAGCAACAGTAGCCACTGCTCTTCGACGTGTGCCGTGTGCACCAACAGAGGCAGCAGCAGCCCTGAGCACTCGCAGGAGATGCAGACTCATGGGCCATGCTCCTGACCCCCCCTGCTGAGTCGGCATCTCTGGGGATGGGGTCCAGGCATCTGTGCTTCCCTAGCCCGGCAGGTGTTTCTGATGCTTGCTAACGATGGAGAACCACGGAGTGCGGGACTGCTTAGGATCCTACCTGCCTACTTCCAGCTGTTGGGCACAGCCCCGCCTGCCCTTCGCTCTCCAGCTGCAGACTCGAGCCCACCCAGGCTGGCTTCCCCTGGCCACTGGAACTGCCACTTGTGTGGGACAGGATTTGTGAATTCCACCCTGAACCTGCTTTAACAAGCACACCCCTGCATTTCTCAAGACACTTTCACGTCCTGGGAATGAGGAAAACTGTTCACTTCCTGGAGCACAGGAGCTCTGCCAAGTCCCGGCAGAGCGGGGCCTCACGGGCCAGTGGATTGCATGCCCCTTAGATTTGGGTCAAAAGGAGGTGAGAGCTTCAGTGGAGTGTTTGGGAGTGTGGGGAAACAAGCTCCCCAACCCCCTCTCCTACCCCCAACACACATACACACACACCTGAGCAAGTTCATCTTGCCAGTTACCCTTGAACCAAGGCAGAGGCTTGGGGGATGCTCAGCTCCTGGTCCCCTCCAAAGAAAACAGTTTTATTTTCTAGGATCAATCTGATGTCCCTATGAGCAGAGATCTTTACCGCCCGCCCGGCCCCCTGGCCGGAGCATGTTTGTCAGTCCATGGTTTCTCTGCTGTGCTTACTTTAAACTGTCTCTCTCTGGTACACTCCCTTCGCTTACTTCTTTCTACAGTGACATCCCAGAGGGGGGCAGCGGGGGTCCTCTGTCAGCCAATGTTAGAGGATAATGATTAGGGCAGTGGTTGGCAAACTGCGGCTCACGAGCCATATAGGGCTGTCCAGCTACGGTTTGCCTCTCTGTTGATGAATGAGTTTGCTGGCCACTGGTAGGGTGTTTTGCAGGCCTACTGATGCCTCCCCGAGGCAGAGAAACCACTGCTTGAGTTTAGAACACCAGGAGCCATTGTTAGAGATGCAGTGAAGTCTAGTACAAACTTTGGTATTTAAAGCAAGAAGAATTAGAGGTACAAAAAGCAAAGCCAAACAAAACCCTTTATATGTGAAAAGGGGAAGAATTAGGCCAGCTTTCTCCTCCTTTCTCTCCTGTGAAAGGAACTTTGAAAGGAGTTGATTACGCTGCAGAAACAGAGAGAATCTTCCACCCTCCCCAAGAGCTGGGCCAGACCACGCATGCTCAGAGTGGGCTGTGGAGCCCCCAGGGCCTGCAGGGAGAGCTGCGTCTTATGTGGAGGAGAGGGCATTGTAATCGGAGAGCCAGGGTTCAACCACCATCTCGTTTACTTGCTGTGTGATCTTGGGTGGGTTTCCTAACTTCTCTGAGCTTATGCAATTACTACACAGTAATATCAAATAGGCATGTGGTACAGAGGTGGGTAGGAATTTAATAGGAGGATTTATTGGCAGTGCTGGCACACAGTAAGTCTTCAAGTGATAGCTCCTTTCCTTCACCAATCGCTTGTCTGTAAAACATTCATGCTATGCCGATGAGTGGAGAGGTCCTGGTGAGTGATGGTTAAGAGCCGGTGTTCATGGAGACACTCCTGGCAAAGATGAGATCCCAGTGCTGAATGGAGGAGGCGCCCAGTCTTCCCTCTGCCAGGAGTGTTGTGGGGGGAGGGAGGGAGGAACACCTGAGATGCCACTAGGTAGCAGTGAGCCCCTGATGAAGGCCCCTGCCTCAGGCCTTTTGGGAGGAAGGGAGGGCATTGGAGGTGAGCAGAAGGAAGGCTGTGGTTTTGACTTAGCAGTTAGGAGAAGGGCAGAGAGTTCCCAGAAAATGGGGGTGGGGGTGGGGGAATCTGGGGAGGGGTGCTGCTGAGGGTCCCATGAGGAATGAACCCTGAAGCTGGAGCTCCACCAGGACTTTTCTCTCACGAACCTCAACTGACTGGTGAGGGTACAAAGAAGGGGATGGTCAGGAGTGGGGCCCTGTCAAAACGCTGAGTGTTGCTGAGTAGGTGAGCTGGGACCCAGTGCTGGGCCCTGGAGCCTGGGCTGGGAAGGGAAAGGCAGGAAGAAAGGCTGATTCCCTGAGAAGGGAGGGCAGGAGGCTCAGGCCAGAACTCGGGTAACGGGTTCCATCTCCCTGTACGGGTGCAGCTCCCTGGCTTTCGCCTGGAATTCCACCACCATCTCTCTCTATTCAATTTTCTCATCCTTCAAGCTCCCCTCACATGTCCATCCAGCATCTCAGAGAAGAAATTTCACCCTCTCTTGAACTCCGTCCCCTTTAGGGCCATTACCCGCTCAGTCAGCTTGTCTTTGTCATGAAGTTGTCAGCTCCCGGAGGCGGCCACCACCACCGTGGGCCTCTCCCTCGCAGTCTCCACAGATGGCGGAAGTTTATCTGGTGCAGAGGAGGTGAATATGCATTTGTGAAACGACTGGATGAGTCATTTCTATTAAGATGTTCCTTAGAATTACAAAACAACAATTCAACTTGTAGATGCTCTTTCTGGAGGAAGGCAATGTTGTGTGAGAAAATACATATGGTGTTTCAGGACCCGGATTTCCTCGTTGTGCAATGCACTGATGTCGTAGGGATCAGAAATACTGTGTAAGCAGCACATCTAGTGCATGTGACAGGAAGATGCAGCGTTGCCGCAGGACAAAGAGTTTGGCAAGCAGATTTCAGCCCTCACTTGCTCCTCAGCCAGACACCTTGGTGCAGGGCACACCTACCAATTGTGGCCTCACTGAAATGCCTGATACACAGTAGGCATGAAATAAAAGTAGCAATTATGTTTATAGTTATTATAATACATTATTATTATTATTATTATCATGATGCCTGCTTGGCACTACATACAGACAGATCCTTTGATTAATATTTCTCTATCGTTGAAATTTTTCTATTTTAAAGATTCAAGTCATAGGCACACAGTAGCACAGTGTGTCTTGAAGAAAAATGAAAGGATACAGTAAGTGATGCTATTAGAATTATGTTTTCCTTATTACAGAAGTAATATGACCCTCCTTTTGGGCTCCAGGCTCCGAGGAATGCTGAAGTTTAAAGACAGAACTGAGAACACAGCCCCAGAGTAAAAGGAATGGTCGTAGAAAGCCATAGAAATGGATTTGATCTTTTGTTAGTGGTCTGTATTCTCTTGGTAGGGCTAAGAAAGACAACTTATTATCAATAAAAAAGAATAAACACTTTATAGGAAGCCATTTTCCCTGTCACCAAACGTTTTATATACCTGTCAATAATTGTAACTGTTAAATATGACATATTGATGAATATAGAGGGACAAAAGGATGTGGGTTTTTTTCTGACTAGGGTGAAAAGACTTTATAGTCTTTATTTTATAGATGGAAGTAATCCAACTCAGCTATCTATAATCCTCTATGGGAAGGCAATAAAAAAAAAGAAAAAATTCTGAAATAAGCTCTTTTAGCCAACCTGGTGGACACTACCATTCTTACCAAACTTGGAAAATTGGCCCCAAGAACTGAATTCCTGGATTGTAGCTTATGCAGACATTCAGCTTAAAGCTTTTATTCAAAAAGTGGCACTAGCTGTTGTTACAGAAAACAAACAAATAAAATCATAAGGACTTAACACAATAGAGGACTTTTATTCATCTAAAGTCTTTTGGAGATGGGGTGGAGGTGGGGTGAGGATTTGTGTTCCACTCCACCCAGTCATTCAGAAATCCAGGATGACAGAAGCTTCTTGAGAATGAGACATTCAAACCCACCTGGGCAAGTACAAATAGCTAACAGATGAGGAAGTGAAAGACTGGAGGTTCACAAAGAAAGTTTTATTGGCAAGTCAGGACAATGGTGTAGAATCATTTGTGCTTACATCCCAGTGTCCCATAACTCAGTCACATGACCATACCTAAGTGCAAAGGAGGCTGGGAAAGGTAGTCTTTCTGTGTATCTAGGAAGAAAGTTAAATGAATTCAGTGAGCAGCTTATGAAAACAATGCCAAGTTGTTTTCCCAAGTGACTGTACATTTAGCAGGTAATAGTTTTGTTGATCTAAAATTTTTCCATCTTGTTCTGTTACTTAAGTTTTGCCAATCTAAGTGTAAATTGTTACCTAATTGTGGTCTTAATTTCCTTTTCCCTGATCACTATTAAGGTTGAGCATCTTTTCTTATATTTATAAGCCATGTGTTTCTTCCACTCTAAAATGTTTTATATGTTTTGCTCAATTTCTAATGGCTTACTGTAAAAAATATTCTTTATATATTCTGGACATCAAGACATGATAGGTTTTTATATGTTTCAAATATCTTCTCTACCTTGCATTTTGACTTTTTCAAGTTTCATTTGATAAAAAATTCTTAATTACAGTGTTATTTATCTACATTCCTTTTATGGTGTGTTGGTGTTCTGTTTAAGAAATGTTTTCCTGCTTTTACTCTCCCTCTGAAGCATTGACGGTGGCATGGAAAAGCCTGCATGCATGTTCAGTTCTTTGTTTCTCCTTCTTCCCTCTCCTTGACCCCCCCTCCTTTGCTTGCTCAAACTCTTTTGTTCAGTATGTGTAACTTGAAGCTAATTTGTACTACTGGATATCGGACTAGAGCCACAGATACAGAACCTGCATTGTTCTTACTGAAACACATCATGGACTTCACATTAAACTTACATAAACAAACCTACATTATAAATGCACCCACCACATGTTTTCCTTCCTACCTCTAATGTCAGAAAGATATCCTGCATTTTCTTTGATACTCCATGTTCATTTGATAAACACAATAGAAGGATCCCCACTTCATCCCTCACAGGTCGTTATTTTGACATTTTCACACCTGCAGAAAAAATTGCAAGAATAATGCAGCAATCGCCCACTTATCTTTCAGCTGGGCCTAGCAACTGTTAATATTTTGCCATATTTGTTTTATTTCTCTCTCTGTAGATGTTCTCATACATACATATATACCTTGTTATTATTATTTGCTAAATACGTGAAAGTAAATTGTAGACTGTTCCCCCAAATACTTTAGCATGGACAGCCTAAGAACAAGGACATTCTCTTATAAAACCACTAGAGGCCTGGTGCATGAAATTTGTGCGTTGGGGGCCGGGGGAGGTGTGGAGGTGGGATGAGGTGGCTCAGCCCAGCCTATACCCTCTTGAAATCCAGGACCCCTCGGCAATCCCTCTCTCAATCTGGGATTGCTGGCCCCTATCTGCTCGCCTGCCTGCCTGATTGCCCCTAACCACCTCTGCCTGCCTGCCTGATTGCTCCTAACTGCCTCTGCCTGCCTGATGGTCCCTAACCACTCGCCTGCTTGCCTGATAACCCCTAACTGCATGCTGGGGGGCTACTGGCTGGGGTAAGGGGCTGTGGTTGTTTTGGTCTCTGGTCTTTCTGCCATTTTGGTCTCTGGGCTTTTATTATGCAGGAAAATATATCAAATTCTTGAAACTTAACATTGATAAAACACTATAATCTATCTTTCAGTTCTCTCTGGTTTCCTACAGTCTAGAACAGTTTTTCAGTCCAGCTTTGCTTTTCACAACAGTGATATTTCTGAAGAGTGGAACCTCCTTGTTTTGTAGAATTTCCCTGATTTGGCTTTGTCTGGTATCCATTCGGGTTCTGCCTGTTTTGGCAGGAACACGGGACAAGTGATGTTTTGTCCTTTTGCGTACATTGTATTAGGAAACATATGGAGTCTGTTTGTCCCATTAATGATGATAATTTTGATCACATGGTAAGGGTGGCGTTTACCTTTATAATTAACAAGCAATTTGTGGAGAGAGAGCAAGCCAGTTTTAAACTAAACACACTTGTGTAGATGGATAGTGTTGACCAAACAGTTAGAAACTCAAGCCCATTGCTGCTGTTGTTAAGGAGCTATAGAAAGAAGATCTTCTCCCTCTTCAAAACTAGCAAACAAATTCATCCTTTTCCTTTTCAAAACTGGAGAAGTGAAAACCTTTTTCCCTTTTTGTAATTTGGAGGGGAGGAAATACAGAGGGCAACGAGTAAATGCGGGTGAAATGTGGCAACTGCGTTTAAATGTGCCCGACCTCTGGTGCTCACCCGAAGTCGCCGCACAGCATGAATGTACTGTGCAGAGGTGGCCGGTGCCATACACACATATGTTTGATGTGATGGGTACGGAGTGGTGGATGCTCCCAGCCGGGTCATTTCAATGACAACAGGAGACCACAATTCCCGCTGACTGGTGTCTTTGAGGCTGAAGAGCTTCCGCACTGCCTCCACTTCCATACTGATTAGAAGTGCTTGAGATCCATCATAACAGTGTCAGTGCCGTGTTTACAGGGGAAATTGTCGCTGTCTCTCGCTTGTGGAAGGTGACATAATGGAATTTCCTCCCTTTGTCCTGGTTGACAGGATGATGAGCGCTGTCTGGGCTCCAGTTCTGCCTGCTTTGCCATTCATGGACCCTCGCTCAGCTGACAAGCCAGGGAAGGAGAGCGGGTGTGTCCTGTCACTGGGGGGGGGCGGGAGTAGGGAGCCAGTGGAGTGACCCAAATCTGCTGTCTGAGAGAGCACTGAGAAATGGAGGTTGACTTGGTGAAAGTGGGGTGGGGCAGACACCAAACACGAGACTGCATCTCACCAGATCCTGGGAGGATTCTGAGACTGCGGACCCTGAAGACTTCTGGGGTTGGTACCTGGGGTATCTTTATGAGAGTAGGAGTTTAGTCATAGATTCAAAATATGTTTACCTCTTATCACTCCCTCTCCTACTCCCCCAACTCCAAGTCACTCGCATACTTTATCTGTGTATTAATAACATGTCTTGTTCCAGAAAGGATTTAAGATTCTCAATGTGACTTATTATTAGGAGTTGGGCTGCATATTTCAGTTGTATATGTTTAACAGTATGCTTATGTGGGGGCTGCAGGGGGGGCGGGGATGAGAGAGAGGAAGACAGTTCTTTACTTACTTTGTCGCTTTTCCCAAGTAAACTAGACCTTGTCCACCAGTATCCCAGGGAAAGGGATGGCATCGCAGAAAAGCAGACAGAAATGAAATAAGCTGGTTACAAGGGCATAGGTCCTGGTTAAGACATTTTTAAGGAGGATTCTGAAATCACTACCCTCTGCCTTGACTGGTGCAGAGCCTTGTAACTGGTGTCCTGCCAAGACTTACCCTCTCTGTTCCATTGCCAGAGTGAGATTTCAGGTGCACAGATCTGGACAGATAATTTCTCAAATGAACATTTCATGACATCCCATTGCCTACTTCCTAAGGACGAAACTCCTTATGGCGGTTTGTGCTGCTGCTGCTGCTGCTGATGATGATGGTGACAGCAGCATGATACTAGCATCCTCCTACAGTTATTGACTAAGTATTATGTGCCAGGCACTCCTTTAACTGCATGTCTTATGTAATTAATCCCGCATGACGACCCTATGAAGTAGTTACCATTATGTATTTCCACTTGCATATGAGGAAACTGAGGCTCAAGAGGTGAAGTTACTTGCCCAGGTGACCCAGCTAGTGCCTAGCGGAGTAGTCCGACTCGAGGACCTACACCAGTCCCATTAAGCCACGCTTTGCCACGTGGAGAGTGAGTGTCTTCTGGCGTTTGCACAGAGCAATGCTGATAATAGCTGATATTTATTGGGAATTGAATATGTATAAGGCATTGTTTTAAGTGCTTTACACTTATTTACACAATGAAACCTTAGAGCAACCTTATATATGAGGTAAATGCTATTGTTATAATCTTTCCATTTTGCAGTTGAAAAAATTGAGGCACAGAACTGTCCCAACAGCTGATGAGTGGTAGACCACGCTTCATCCCCAGGCAGTCTGAACCCAGACACTGTACTCCTAATCATCCTCTCCACAGGTTTCCACATGTGGTGTCTTACAGGGTTACCTATGTTAATAGAATTCAAGTGATATTTGAAAATCCCCAGACTGGTAGGGTCCTCCAGCTGTCATTTGGCTCTGTCCCCTGAGTTGAGCTCAGTTTTCCTCTCAATTATTGAACATGGATAACAGGCTCTTGGGTGTTAAGAGTTCCCCGGGGAAGGGGTTCTGCATCTCGTTTGGTCTCCTACCCAGTGTTTCATCACCTCAGGATGCCATCGGCCAGAAGCCTTCAAGTCTCTCAGCTGGAAAAATGACTATGAATAAAATAAACGAAGCAAGCTCTCAGTGATGAAGCTCCTGATGGTGCCTGCAGTGGGGTGTTTACCAGCATCTGTCTCCTGCCACCAGGTCGCCTTTTTATTGCCCAAAGATGTTGCTCCTCTTTTGTTGCAGGTCACTCAGTCCAGGGGTCCAGGGCTGCCTCATTATTCAACACAGTCAATGTTACACCCCAGACTGCAGTACATTATCATTCAAATGAGCCAGCCACAATGGAAGAAAAAGCACGCAAGCTGATTTCCCTCCAAGGTCCTTTCGCCAGCTCTCCCTAATTACAGCCGGCAGTGATTGGGACGGTTGAACATGGAGGCTGACAGGGAGCCGTGACAGTGCTCCCATCTAAGCAGAACACAGACAGTGCATACGCTTGCTCACACTGCTTAGG
This sequence comes from Lasiurus cinereus, assembly GCA_011751065.1. Taxonomy (NCBI): domain Eukaryota; kingdom Metazoa; phylum Chordata; class Mammalia; order Chiroptera; family Vespertilionidae; genus Lasiurus; species Lasiurus cinereus. Next base: position 50,731,628 of record JAAGEH010002531.1, on the reverse strand, counting down.
TAAGCAGCATCTTATTCACAGCTCAGTGCTGGAACAATGCTCCGAACATATCCGTCAATGGTCTATACATCTCTCTCCTTGGTCTCATAGTTTTGGTTGTCTCGCCTTTAAAACACACACACACACATACACACACACACACACACAGATTCATTAGTGACCATGGGCTCACTCGCACTCTTCATTTTTCTTAGCTTTCATCAGGTTGGTTTCATAGTGACTTTCCTATCAATGCTCAGTAATTGTCCAAGGATCAATGAGCTGGCATGCTCTATTCTCTGTGTTCACTCATTCACGCATTCATTCATGCTTTACACAACAAATATCCACTCAACATCTAAGTGTTAGGACAGCTTGCTGGATTCTGGGGATCTAAACAGTGATAATTCTTGCTCCTCTCATACTTAAAAGCTAGTGGCAGGGTTAGGTATTCAACAAATAAATGCTCAGCTAAATGTGCTTTTGCAAATTGTGATAAGTGCACGAAAGGAAGAAGAGTCATCACAAGAAAAAAATTACCACTATGTGAGGTGATGGCTGTTACTTACATTTATTGTTGTGATCATTTTGCATATATACATAGAGCAATCATTGTTATATACCTTACACTAATACAATATTTTATGTTCATTATATCCCAATAAAACTGGAAGAAAAATTAAAGAAGTAAAAAAAGAGGATGTTTATATTCTTGTATGAAATCTAAGTATGCTTAGAGCAGTGGTCGGCAAACTCATTAGTCAACAGAGCCAAATATCAACAGTACAACAACTGAAATTTTCAGCCAAATTTTTTAAACTTAAACTATATAGGTAGGTACATTGTTATTAACTTAATTAGGGTACTCCTAAGCTGGCCTTTGCTAAAAAAATCCTCAATCTGATTGAGGTACATTCAAGGGGCCAAAGAGCCGCATGTCGCACGCGAGCCACGGTTTGCTGACCACTGGCTTAGGGGAATGCTGATCCTCCTCAACACTAATACTGTAAATGACACATAAGCTACCTCGTGTCCTTCTCCAAATAACATTTGCTTAGGGTATACCCTGAGGAAAATGAAGTAACTTTCACAGTGCTCTATGTTTTCTGATGGGAATTTGATTATTAGTGAAGTTTTCTGACCTCCATGATGATCTCACCAATTTCCTTTCATTGGCTTTGAGTTGCTGTTGTGTGATGGTCTGTGTCTCTCTGACAATGCTGAGAACTTGGGAAGGTCAAGTATACAACTTTCATGTATTTATTTGGCATTAAAAAAAAAAAGTGTTCCCTAGGTTGCAGACACTGTTTAATTCATCTTTCTATCCTCAGCACCTGTCACCATCAATAGAGTTAGATGATTTTTAATACATTGTAGTGAGAGCTATTATTTATCCACCAGGAAAAAATATTTATTAAGCATCTGCATTGTGGCAGTGCTGGGACCTGGAGCTCTGGGAGTGTAACAGATGGAGTCTCTCCTCTTTCAGAGCTTAAGGTGCACTGAAAGGTGTGGAGAAGGGGTCATTGCAATTATAGTGTGGCAACAAACATGCTATGATGGGACAAGCAAAGAGAAGGCAATGAATGAGAGCACTTGAACCTGGGGTGTGGGATAAGGAAGAGTTATGAAGGATGAGACACCTTAGCTAAATAAAGATTGTGAGGCTGTGGCATAGAGGTGTAGGGAGGGAGCAGTAGATCTGAAGGTAAAGAGAAAGTGCGATGCATTTTAAGAATTCAAAGTTTTTGATGGGAGAATGGAAAGTTGCAGGAGTTGAGGCTGGGGAAGAAAGCAGGTGTCAGGAATGACTTTCTAGGCCCTGCTAATGGTGAGCAGGAGCAGAGCTAGAAGTGTGCGTGCTGAAGGGATTTAATGGTGGAGGGAGTGGACTGCTGCATCTTCCTATGAGGGCGCATCCTGAAGGCTGGGAAGCTGTTGCAGGGTTCCGCAGGGAAATGGTGCAGTGGGGATGGAGCGCACAGAATTAGAGACATGGGTGAGATGGAATCCTTCAGACTAAGGTCCTTGTGTTGAATGTGAAGGTCGAAGGAAAGGAAGAGGCCACTGAAGGGATAGGTAGGGGAGGGGAGGATGACCACACCTCGCTTTTTTCACTTTCTATAGAGCTGCTATTTTGCTGTTTTTCTTTTAGAATCTTCACAGTGTCCCATAGTGTGGATGTGCCATCATTCATACCACTATTCTCTTCTTGATGGGAAAGTTAAGTTGGTTCCAGTCTTTTACTATTACAAACCATGCTGCTGGGAACCTGTGACCTCATGGGAATTTCTAATAGTGGAATTGCTGGGTCAGAAAGGTTAGGAGACTCCCAAAGTCTCCCAGCCAGTGGGTGAAAGAGCTGATGTTCAAACCCTACTGGTAGGAATTCCACCTTCGCCTTGTATGCTCTCCAGAGCTGAGCCACCTGGGCCTGAGAACCTCAGGTTCTTCCTGTGGAGAGAGGACTGACTGACCACCTTGGATAGGAAATCACCTGGGGGGCTTCTCATTCGTGCAGATTGCTGGGCCTTCTGAATAAGAAGATCTCAGGCTGGGTTTGGAAACCTGACCCAAATGCTGCCCCTGACCTTCAGGCAGCCAGTTCATCCTGACTTTGAGCCCTGCATTGGGAACTACGGATCTCTTCCTTGAGATCCCCTTCAGTTCTAAAACCTGGGGCTTCAAAATAGTCTACAAGTTACTCTGCTGCAGAGTGTCCGGGAGAAGTGGGGGATGACAAGAAAAAAATTCTGAGATGTTCTAAATTAAAGTGACAGCAGCTGGAGAGTGAGAGAGACAGAGCAGTTTGCTTATCCGTAGCTGTGGACCAATTCTGACGAAAGACTGCCCACATTCCTGTGTATCTGTTGGAATTTAGGATTAATTTCCAGGAGGCTATTTTTGAGATTATCCAAAAAAAGAGAATAGCCTGGAGCCATAGAACCAGGAGCTGCCGGAGGCTTCTAATTTACACCTGAATTTTCCAATCTGCTACCCACAGCTAATCCACAGGAGCCGATATTCTTCCTACCGTCTCTGCTTTAGTCCCAGAACTAGCCCCGCTTTACCTTCTCCTGTCCCCCTTGTCTACAGCTACTGTAAATCCTTTCAGAGGGGCTTAAGTCTTTCCCCCTTATTTGATTTATTAAAAACACTTGTAAACCTCTGAGAGGAGAGACAGGCTGTTTCTCCTACTGGCCATGCTACCGCTGGTGTGGACTCTATGCCCCAGGCCAGTCTTCTTTTCTATTTGCTAGCATTAGCCTGGTGAACCCTTTCTTTTAAAAATACTTTCAATTGTGAAAGTTAAAGGTTTTTAACGGGGCACTGCAGAGAGTGGCAACCTCTGTCCACTTTGTGGGATTTTCCTCTCCCTTCTTCCTTGTGACACCATGATTCATAATAGAATCTCAAATGCCCAAATTTCATCCAATCTCATGAATCAGGAGGTTGGAGGTCACACTGGGGCCAGTCAACCTACTCTGACTACCCTTCCCCACTGGAGGAAGGCACGGCACTCCTGTTGGAGCCAAACTCATACCTGTAACTAGCAGCAAGCCTATTTGGTGGCATATCTGGCCCACATCATGTATTTTGACCAGAAAATACTTTGCCAGAGTGGAAAGAGCCCCAGGAAAGAGGAATTTCTTCCCCTCAGCCTGGGGAGTGTCTCTCCACACAGCCCGAATCTGGGTACATAATCCATCAGCCACTTGTTAGAATCACCTGGGCTCACTTTGAGAAATCCTGATGCCTGGGACCACACCTATCAATTTGGATTGAACTGGCCTAGGGCAGGAACCAAGGCCAAGTTCCTCTAGTGATTCTAACAAGCAGCCAGCTTTGTGCAGGAGCCATTGTGCCAGGTCTCCTGCCCTCTCTCTTGAGGGCAAGGCAAGGTGGGTTAGAGCTTTCTAAGCCTCTGAGGGTCTGGCTCAGCCCCGCATGAATGTGAGCATGGCTATGGCCCAAGAGTCCTCCTGAGACAGTCAGACGACAGAATGGGGTCAATACTGGGACTCTAGTTGTGCCCAGAGCCTGTTCTTGGGAAGATGTGGCTGCTGCAGACAAGAGTGCCCCTCACTAGCTCTGTGCCCACACCATCTGATACAGCTTTCATGCAGCATGGTCTCTGTGCCCAGAGCAAACAACTCCTTTTCTCTTTCCTAAATTAGGAAGTGTGTGACGACACTTGCATCAGTTCCTGTTGACCACTGAACAGCATGATGCACCAACACTGTTGCTCATGATTTATGATAAAAATAACATTTGTTAGGTGGAAAGGGAGCTTTGTTTCCAGAGGGCCCTGTGAAGTGGCACTGTTAATTCAGAATCATGAACTACTCTCTTCTGGACACTGCCCCCCCCCCACCCCTCCTTGACTTTGTGTCACATATGAGGAAAGAAACACAATGACCATGAATGAGAAGACCTGAACTCTACCTCAGTTGCTGATTATTTGGCACCACTGAGTGTCTCTCATTTTTTTAGACCTCGGTTTCCTCACCTGTAAAACTAAGAGATGTCCTTTCTGAGCATTTCTACCCTGGGGCCCTATGCATCTCTGAAGGGTCATTAAGTCCACATGGATGTTCCTTGGCTTGCCCTTGCCCTTGGAAGAGAACTAGTCACACAGAACATAAGAACTTGGGCATGTAAACCAAGTAATAAATACTGATTTCCATCTGGAAACATGCTCAACTCAACCTCTTGCCATATGACAACCTTCTTCCCAGCATGCCAAACAGAGTGTCTGAGAGATGATGTCTTTAAATGTGATTTTCACTGCTCAGGAATGAGGAGTTTCACAGGGGCCAAGTGCCCCAGCTGTTCAGGGGATATGCCGTCTGAGAGGGGCTCTGTGGAGTCAGTCTCTATGCTTGGCAGCTGCGGGGCCTGCCCGATGGAGAGGCTGATGAGGAGGCTCCTGGAGGGGAGGGGAAGTGCCCAACTGGCCTGGACATTTGTGTTCCAGAAGCCATGGAATAGGTTTTTATAATGAGCTGGCTCTGTGCCCTCTCAGCTCTGACTGGCAGCTGAAGCTGAGAATTCCACACCTGTAGACTCAGCTGGCTCCAGGCTGTGCTGGGGCTGATCCTAGCTTTAGAGGGGTGGGTTAGAAAGAGCTCTCATCAGACCATCGTTGAGTGTGCCTGTGGTTCTCCGCCAGCCTTAACGCTCCCGTTTCCCCTGGTTTGGGTTCTTATATCAGTTAAAGTGCTCTAAGCTGCAATAAATAGATAACCCCTCAGCAATTAACTCAAAGGATCTGTATTATCTTACAGGTTGTATAGATACCAAGTTTGACTGTTTCTTAGATTAACGACTTTATCAAGGACCCATATTCTCTGCGCTTCTCCCTTCTGCTATCATTTATATTAACTTTGTCACCTGCTGGTAGCAAGAGGGTTGCACTGTTCCAGGTGCCACATGTGGATGCGATGATATCTGAAGGAGGAAGAGAGACTGTCCCTTTCTGAGGTTTTCTTCTAAGAGGGAGGAAATTTCCCCTCATGTCTCAATGGCTCTGGTTCTGTGTCGCTGGGAATAATTGATTGGCTTAGATTAATTATTCAAGGTGGAATGGATTTGGAGGAGGCAGCCCAATGTCCATCAGGGTTGGTAGTGTATCTATCTGCATTCTTACTTGCTCACTCTCCTTTTTTTTAGTTATTTACCAATTATCTTTTTTTTTTTACCTTCTATCTCCATCACAAGCCCTTATGAATTTATTGCAGGTGGGCTTCCAAAACCTAAACCCTTTTATTTATTTATTTATTTATTTATTTTTTTATTTTGTTAGTCTCTTCATTTTTTTTATTAATTTTTTATACATATCTCCCCATTGCCCCCCCTCCCTCCCAGGCATACCCCAACCCCCAGTGTCTATGTTCATTGGTTATGATTATACGCATAGATACAAGTCCTTTGATTGATCTCTTATCTACCTCACCTAACTTTAATCTTCCTGCTGTAATTTCACAGTCTGTTTGAAGCTTTACTGTCTCTGTATCTATCCTTTTGTTCATCAGTTTATAATGTTCTTTATTATCCCCCAATGAGTGCGATCATGTGATGCTTCTCCTTCATTGACTGGCTTATTTCACTAAGCATAAGGCACTCCAGTTCCAACCAGGTTGCTGCAAATGGTAAGAATTCCTTCTTTTTAATGGCAGCATAGAATTCCACTGTGTAGATGTACCACAGTTTTCTGATCCACTCATCTGCTGACGGGCACCTAGGCTGTTTCCAAATTGTGGCTATTGTAAATTGTGCTGCTATGAACATAGGGGTGCATAAATCCTTTCTGATTGGTGTTTGTAATTTCTTAGGATAAATTCCTAAGAGTGGTATTACAGGGTCAAATGGGAGATCCATTTTTAGTTTTTTGAGGAAACTCCATACTGTTCTCCACAGTGGCTGCACCAGTCTGCATTCCCACCAACAGTGCACAAGGGTTCCTTTTTCTCCGCATCCTCGCCAACACTTGTCGTTTGTTGATTTGTTGATGATTGCCATTCTGACAGGCTAAACCCTTTTGAGACTAGGAATCACCTTGCCCATCAGCTTTCTTGGCCTGATCCATCTACCTGCTAAACTCTGTATCCTATGTTCCCATTCCATTGGCATAGATGTGCCCCTGGGTGAGATATCCAACAGTGAGACAGGTCAGAAAAGGCAGGTAAGAGGAGGGGCAGAACCAGGCTCTGTTGAACCTTAGGGTTGGGTGAAGGCTCACAGTTCACGGTCCTCTTCTTTTTTCCCGTCTTTTCTGACCACATGGATTATTCATAACTGGAACTGGAAGGTATGGTCATTTTAAGTCCCACCACCACATACTACTGGAAACTTATCACTGGTCACTCACTACCTTCTTCCACTAACTCCTTCTCTGGGAGTGTCTGGGGACAGTGTTTAGATGGAAAAGTCTCATGAAATTCTGGTCTGTTGGGGATCCCACCATGGCTTGCAGTGATGGGGAGATGGCAAATGGTCCTTTCTGCCAAGGACATTGAAAAGATCATATTCCACCATGTATGCTAGGAAGCCACTACTCCCTGTCTGTAATGTCATGACCACGGGCCAAAAGAATTGAGTCCTGTTACCTTTCTTCTCCTTTCTCCTTCATAATATTCTTGATTGGGGAGTGTGGTAAAGGAGGGGCAATGCATAGCTGCAGGGCTAGTTTTCAGGCACCTGCCACCATGGCATGCAGGTGATATTTGCCAAACAACTAACCAGGGAATTCTGCATAAGAACCAGGATAGGAGGAAGGGGATAGGGCAAGAATGTGCAGTGAGTTCCCCCAGCAAACTCAATGCTGCAAGTCCAGTTTTATTTTTTAAAACACAAAAGAAGAGATCATTTGGTTCATAGAACATCCTCTATAAACTAGATCAGAAAGGTATTATCAGCTCTGCTTTATAGTTGAGGAAACTGAGGTTCAAAGTCCTGGGTGTGTGGCATTCCATGCTAGTTCCCAATAGGAAGCATAAGCTTGCTGTGCAGAAAATTAGTGATAGATTCTTTTCACTGACCTCCATATACCAACTTGACTAAGCTGACCATTCAAGGTCAAACTGGTCATTAGTGATGAATTTGAACTCATGAGCACCCAGCACTCCTTGCTGGCTGTGTTATATAGTGCTGAGGAGTGAGGTCCAATTCAGGTGTTCCAGGGACTGTGACCCAAATGTGGCCAGAGTCTCTCATTAGACTGTCTTTAATCTGGACAGTGGCCACTGACATCCTGGCAGGTGAAACTGAGCTCTGCCCACAAGCAGAACTGCGGGCAGCACATAGGAGAGACCCTCATCGCCCACTCTGGAGCCCCAGTAAGCAGCTCAGTGGTAGGAAGACATTGTGTTTTTCTGTGTGTGCATGCATGTGAACAGTGTGTGCATGACGGATCTGTGCACACACTTGGCTGTGTATGGCATGCGTGGCTGGGTTGGCCTTCCAGATCCCCAGGCAACACTTCTGCAAAGCTTTGGGGCCAGTTTTGGTTGTTCTTTAAAAAATGAAATTGCCTTCCAGATGCTTTTTTTATTTGTTTTTTTTTCTCCCTCCACTTGACCGAGCTGCCTAAACTTCTCATTGAGGGGCTCTAAAGAGGAGTGTATCATTTCACGCTCCCTTGTTTAGCTTCTCCAAATCTAAAGCCAAAGCTGGTGCAGCTACTGATTAGCAGAAATCAAAAGCAAAGGCTTTGATGGGGAAGCTGCTACATTAGAGAGGGCCGGTTGTCTTACAATTGCAGGGTAAGGCCCATAATATTACCCACCACTGAATGGCCATTAAATTGCAAATTACCGGTCACTTTGCTGGATGGCTCAGCCATTCTGTAATCATGATCATAATATCCCCATAATGGTCAAGCCCAGGCACCTACCAGGAGTCTGGCTGAGGCGCCCAATTGCTGGGCTGCATACAGAAATGATTATCCCAGCGGAAAGAAGGAAAGCTGTCCCAAGTCCTGGGTGTGTGGTATTCCATGCTAGTTCCCAATGGGAAGCATAAGGGACTACTGGAATTACCCCAGGCTTCTCTGTCCCTGGGGTTCTATCCACTGAAGGTCTAACTTTGTGTGGCTGTCACGTTCCATACCATTTCCAAGTCCCTGGTCTCTTGGGTCAGATGTGCCAACTGGGATACGAATCCTGAACTGATAAATAGAAAAGGAAAGTAACTGTTTTTTTCCCTAGCCTTTTGCTAGTGAGTTGTGTGTGTGTGTGGGGGGGGGGGGTGAAAAGGGGGAGGATCTGGTGATGGACATGTGGCTGTGAAATACACAGAAAGTTTCAAAAGCATTGATTCTCTACTCTTCTCAATTTTTAAGTTGGGTCATGGGTTCATATCTTACATACATACTCTATGTTCTCTTTTGTAGTACAAATATGTAGAGAGAAAAAGAGAAGATAAGGCTGATGAGGTGGTGAGTCGTTTAGGCCCAAACTTGGCCAACATCAAGGTCCTTCAGGACACATGCTCAGTGGGCAGCTTTGGGGAGACAGGGGCTATGGACAGAGGTAGACAGCGTTACCTGAAACAGCAGCGTTACCTGAAACAGACAGCAGCGCTGGCAGCAGGAGGAGGCCTGATTCACTCCAGGCCTAAAGGGGTGGGAATTGAGCCTCCCAGAAGGAGCCCAGGATGGGGGTGGGAGTGGGGACCAGGAAACTAAATGCCCCGATTTCTCTTGAGTTTTGTCCTCCATTCCATGATACCGCCTCCTATTGGCCAAACCCAACCAGAAGCCAGAGGGCAAGGCAAGGGTAGAGGGATCTGGAGAGGAAAAGCAGGTATTTACAGGGCCTCAGGCCACCCCTATTTGTTAATGGGCATTGGCTGGCTGATTCCATGGGCTGGAATTCCAAGCTCCGTGCCTTCCCTGTGCAGCCTGGGAGTTATCCCTGGAGGACTCCAGACTTGCCCTTCTCTGCCTGGTTGTTTTCCTGATCCACGGAGTTGATGAGGCCTCAGCTTCCACCCAGCTGGAGTGAATACCCAGCACTTTGGCTCCATGGCTGTGGCGTCTGGTCCTGTGGAAATGGTACAGGATGGACTCATTGCATGGCACAGCTGATCAGCTGTGGCACCGAGTGCCCTGAGCACAGACCTGGGACTCCATGGGGGCAGGGCAAAGATCTTAATTGGAGCTGGGGGTTTTGTGTGTGTGTGTGTGTGTGTGTGTGTGTGTGTGTAAAACCTGCTTCAGGCTTAGGGGCAGACAAAAGCCTTAGCCATGACTTGCATGAAAGCTCTGGCCTGTGCTTCACTTTTCTCTCCAATCTGGGAGAAACGGCATCCTGCCAAGTTTTGTAAGGAACTGCAGACCCCTCGCCAAGCCTCCTTCTCAGCACAGGAGAATGCTAGCTGAGAAGGGAATAAGGTTGGCATTATTTTCAATTCCCCCAGAAAAATACCATTCTCTGCCCTGCAGAGCCTGTTTGCCAAATTGCTGTAAGCAAGGCTGAACTAGGGACAGGGAAAGACTCAGATGGCATTCCATAAAAGCAAAGAGAGGAATGAAAATAGCAAATGCTTCAGCGGGCCTACTGTGTTAGGTGCGCTCTAAATGCTCTGCATATATTCTTTCGTGTCATCCTTATGCCAACCCCATGGGGCAGGCAGGGACCAAAGTTATCCCTAGTTTTCAGATGAGAAAATGGAGGCACAGAGAGATGGGAGAACTTGCCCAATGTTACACAGATGGGAAGTAGTAGGGCTGAGATTCGAACCTGGGTAGTCTGGCTCCAGAGTTTTGCTGCCTCCTTTTCCTTCTTAGCAAACTTCTCCTTAGTAGGTGCTAGGAGACAGGATGTTCCTAAATATGAATGGAGTATAGAGCTGGAAATAGCTTGGGGTTCATTTAGTCAGCCTCTGTGTTCTTACAGGGGGGAGGGCGGAAACTGAGGGCCCCTGGGGCTCAGTGACCAGGTCTCTGGGGCCCTAATCTAATGCGGGATTTACTTGGCAGTCTGGAAACACTGGGCAACTCAGAAGTGGTTGGCTGGGCCCAGTGATATTCTGGCAGTGTTCCTAGTGTTGTTTAGCAAGTAAATTTCTTTGAAGCAAAGTTCTTTTTATCCAAGAAGCAATGTGACCTCAAATCTTGTTTTCATAAAACATCTCTGACGTTAGCTGCATGAGGCAAAAGCCCTGAAGGGTGTGTGCTGCCCTGTGCTCCCTGAATCAGATGCTGTCTCTGGCAGGGGCCTGGGAACTGTCTCTATTGTGCATGACAGTTAAGTATCTGGTTGTGGGGTGGAGAGGACCAGGGACCAGGTGAGCTGGGCATGCTGGGGGCACAGAGGATAGGTCACTCAGGGGGCACCTGAAGCATCTTTGTCTGTAGAGGTCCTCAGTCCACCCAGCCAAGCTGCTGTCACAAAGAACAGAGTGTCCTGGGCCATGTGACCATGGGGGAGGTTGCCCAAGCCTCCGAGGGGGCTGCCAGCTTCTGAGCTGTTGATTCCATGACTCTGGGACCCAGCGCTGCAGAGAAAGGGCAGCATTCTTCCTGCGGAGGCCTGGACCAAATGGTCCCATGGCTTTCTTTTCTCTGGGATCAGCAGGGCTACTGTTGGGAGGGACAATCAAGGTTGTTGTCCCGGCCTGGCCCAGCAGCACCACTGCCAGATGCGGAGCTGGCTCCCTGGGATCATCCTGGCCGCACCTGCCTTCCACATCATCAGGTCAGTGCCCTACAGGAGCTCTGTTTCCTCTCACCTCCTGACAGCTGAGGCCTGGGGCAGCCTCCCCCCAGTCCAACCCAGACAGCCCAGAAGCCCATGAAGACAGCCCCTTTTTTCCCACATGGACAACATATTCTACTTCTCTTCCTGGATACTCTATGTCTAAGAAGCAAGTTTGGTGCCAAGTTGGAGGACACTCATTTGCCCCCATTTTCCAGATAGCACACTTATACTAGTAAAGGGGTTAACATGTCAGTATTTTCCTTCTTCATTGGATGCCTTAAGTGGTCAAGGGGGTAGAGCTTGCTCTCTTGGGGGAAGATTCCCACTATCTCGTCTCTGTCATGGCTACTACATTTTTTTTTTTTTAGTCCTCAGCTGTTTTTGTTAGAGAAGGTCAAATGTGGCCTGGGCAACCTCTATCTTGGTATTGGGGCAAATGCTATCCAGTGTTGCAAGTGGGGGATCTCAGGCCTACGTTCGGTTATTGAGGGAGACATATATAGATAAAGGGTACCATGAGCTCTTTGTTTCAAGGCACTTCAGTCTACAGAGTATTTGGTCAAACAATCTTGGAATTCTGTTTGAGACCAAAAAACCCTTCCCTCAAATGATTTCCCATATCATCTGCATCAGTAAGAGTCTGGCAGAAAATGGTTAGGACACTCAAACTGAGTAATTTGAGATTTTAATAAAGGGATGACTTATGAAAGTGTGGAGAGGGTTTAGGAAAACCGGTGATGGAGGATGCAGTATCCTGGACCTAGCAACAGCAGGCAGCCATTACTACTGCTAGGCCTGATGGCCAAGGGCATGGAATAGTTAATGCATGCCAGAGAGAGCTGTAGCTTTAGGAGATTGCCTCCTGACAGAAGCTTTGGTTTGTGGATGAAGGAAGCAGTCAACCAACCATGATCTGGCCAAAGGGGATCCAGAGTAATATCTTTCTCTCTTTCCTTCTTCCAAGGGCCAGAGCCTCCCATTGACCAAATCCAACTAGAAGCCCGAGGGAAGGAGAAATAGATTATGTTCATGAAACCTGTCAATGCAGCTTGAAGCACAGAGCAGGGTGGAGAAGGGTAGATCATGGCTTTGGAGGAATTAATGCAAAGTATCCAGCACAACATCATAATGTCACCTGCTTTCTCTGACTCCTAGCAAACATACAGTATATCTGCATCCCAACTTGGGGAAGGGTGTTACTGGCACTTCATAAACAGAGGGTAGGGCTGCTGCTAAACATCCTGCAATGCACAGCACAGCCTCCCCAGTAACAAAGGTTTATCTGGTACAGAATATTAATCGTGCCAAGGTTGAGCAACCCTGCTCTAAGTGGAGAAAAGAAGACTTGGGTTCTATAATAAGGAATTAGAAAGAGGTAAAAAGAAGGACTTATGTGTGTTTGTTTGGTTGCTTGTTTTGTTTGGGCAGAACCAGCCTATCACAGAGCAAGTTTTCACTTCTGACCTCTTGGGGTCCACCTGAGATCTTAGGCTCACTATCTTGGAAGTCAGCTGGACTGTAGGGCCAAGCATCTGAGAAGCAGGATTGAGAGCTCTTCCGGGGGAACATCTCAGACCATGTGGACGACCCTCTGAGTTTCCCTGCTTTGTGGCTGCTGGAAATGGCACAGCAGATTCTACTGTAAAGAGCTATTTCAAGAGGGTTCCGTCAGACCCAAAGGTCTGGCAGAGTTTTTGCCTTTCCCTGGCTTTTGGGGTTCTCCACTTTTCAGCCCAAAGCTCATAGAATACTAATAAGCAGGGCTTGAAGGTCCTAAAATAGTGCTCAGGACACAAAGGAAATGTCCCAGCTCAGAAAGGTCAGCTTCCCTTTGTTATCTTGCTGATTAAACCTGGCTTTTGTTTCTTTACTCTCTTCCTTCCTTCCTAAACCCCCTTTTCTGGGTCTTTTCCTGCCTTTTTGTGCCTCTATTGGAAGCAAGGGGAAACAGAGAAGGAAACTCCATTATCAGCTTTCTTTGGCAAGTTGTTAAAAGCCCCAAGGAAGAGATAAGAGACGACCACAATTACCTTTAAAAATCAGGATTATATAAATAAATCATGCCATCCCTCCTTCCATCACCAAGTCTTGACTGAGCTATATTACAGCTGAATGACTTTAATGTTTACTAAAATTTATTTATTTTTTAAACAAGCAATTGATTTACATTGTTTAAAAACAAATTGTCAGCTCAGCTGGTGTGGCTCAGTGAGTGAGCATGGACCCATGAACCA